>CAWUFW010001986.1:1297500-1897500 GCA_963921515.1 Calotriton arnoldi | reverse complement strand
AAAATATCTCCTTGTTAAACAATGCCCGAGTCTTTATGAAATGTGGCCATGCAATCCTTTCATTTTAGTTTTGAGATTTTAGTGCTTGTTGGGTTATATAGATGTGGTTGTTTTAAATGTTCTATTTAAATGTGTTACGGGTTTTTGCCCTTCTGCTCAGATTGTTATGTATTTTCTTAATCCTAATAATTTTATTTTTTTAGGAGAAAAACATGAGGAACATTTAAATTTTTGTCTGTCCTGGGCCGCTACTGCTAGGATTATGAAATTAGTTATATGAATTAATGCTTTAGTTTTAATACATGTTGAAATCTTTTAATCTTGTGATTCTAGATGAAAACGGTTATACACAAATGTGTTTTTTTAAATATATTTTCATCCATGTATTTTTAAGATTGTGTTTTTGTAAATAATGCTTGGTACTTTTATGATTTTAAGTAATCGAATAAAGTGGTTTGACTGACTGTATTCAAAAATGTGGACTAGCACACATTTGGGCAAGAGATGTGGGCAGGACTCCGGCCAAAGGAAGTACATGTAACCTTACTCCTATGGTGAAGCAAGCTATTTGATGTACAAGAGAGGGTCTTTCCATCAGGGCCCTATCTGGCTGTAATGTGGTCTAAGAAAAAGTAGACAATGAAAACATTGACACCCAATGTATTAAGCTCCTCTCATTCTTGACCCCCAGAGTGCACACTGGTAACTTATAAAATGCAAGTAGAGGCAAAGGTAGGCAAGGTAAACTGTCTGAGCTCCTCATGAATAAAGATCAAGTGAAATCAAGGATGCTTCTGCCACAATTTTATTGGGAGGAAACTTCATCACGAAGGGAAGGTGGGTTCAAAAGAGTAGACAACAGTATGAGGTATTCCCGGTTTACAAAAGAGATGCTGTAGAAGGCTAAGGAAGGTGGTAACCTTTTGACTGTGGTGAACATCTTCGGATTGAAGAAAATAAATGAAAGATAGAGCGAATTAAGACAATCCGGCCAAACCCAGATTTGTAGCGACTTCAAGGTTCTCCATGGTTACATGACTTCAAGGTTCTCTATTGTTAATTATTTCTGTCACCCAGTAGAGAAGTGGTCATCTCTGAGAATCATGGATGAGATTCCAAGGGAGAGACAGCTATGTTAAAAACCATGGATGATTGGGGTCGTGGCCGAACGCCAATAGAGAGAGCAGCGTTGCTCTTAGCTCCTCGCGGCTGGGCCAGATCTAGCCATCCTGACCCCTGGGCAACAGTCTAAGGGCCCAAAATCGTGTAGATGCTACCCTTATACTCCGGTTGTGCAGCACACCGCCTGACGACAGAGCTCCCCTGTCGTGGATGAGGACAGAGTCGGCGGGACAAGAAATAAAAAACTATCTCCCAAGATGGCGGCGCCGGGCCAGAGCGCGCCCGACTCCGAAGGGAGACAGAGGCAAAGGAGAGAACGAGACTGAGGGACCCCTGCGGCGGCCCGCCTCGGGCCTCACCTCATCACCCGAAGGCGTGCTGGCCTGACTGGAGGGGTGTGGCCAGCGTGTTGGCAGGCCGCTAAGACCTGGTAAGCGGCCTTGCAAGAAGCAGACCAGAGAGCTGTATTGGGGGAGGGGCCGCCTGTGAAAGACGCCGGCCAGCCGGCCTGCTGTTGCTTAACAAGCGCTGGCTCTGAGACTCCCGACCGGGAGCTCCCGACCTCTGCCCTCATACCGGACAGCTTGGACGAGGCAGGAGGAAGGACGTACCTAGGCACCGCCAAAATCCAGCTGAGATTCAACGTCTGCCATACCCACAGGTGAGGAGGAGGGGACGCGAGTCCTGCGATTTGGTGGAGCGCCCCCCTCCTATCCTGAACACTGCGCGACTGACTGGGGGATCTGAGGACCGGGATTCGATCCCTTGGGCCTGCAAAAAGCAGAAGGAGACCTGGCGGTGCGAGGCCCCACACGAGCGCAAGGCCTAATACAGAGCCACTCGGCTCCTCGCCGGCAATACCGCGTAGCACGATTGAAGGTCCTATGCTAACAAGAGCTACAGGACTGGGAGGCTCCGCTGCACTTGCCATCTATCGCTACAGGCGGATTACCCGCTGTGGGACTGCCCTGGTGGATGACACCCGCCTGGTACCTACCTAGAGAGAACCGCGCAGGACCGCACAAGAGGGCAGAACAGCCTGACCTAAAGCGCCGGAGCGTCCCAGGAGTGAACTTGCCTTTACAGAGCTGAGACCTCCATAGGACCTGCGAGACCAGCCCCCCTTGACCCAACTGAGCCCCAGTAACAGACTTGAGGACACAGCCCATTGAAAACAATACAGACCCTGAGCCCCCTTGGGGAGAGACAGCACCAGGGGCCAACAGAAGTTCATACATCCTGCCACTGAAAGCAACGGATCAGTGCCGGAGCCCAAAGGAAGATGGGAAAATCCTTGCGGAAAAAGGAGCAGGACCAGGAACAGCAGAGCCCAGCGACAGGGGAGATGGCAGCGGCGTCTGCTACAGCGAGATCCCCTAATCACCCAACGCTGCAGGACATCCTGCAGGCCATCACTGCCTCACGAGAGGCACTGGAACTCAAAATTGATATCATTGGCACTGACCTCAATCTCCTCGGAGATGACCATAAGAAGCTGGCGAAACAAGTGGCAGCCAGCAAACGCACCCTAGAAGAACTCCACCCGGTCGTGACAACTATGCAAAAATGACTGCAAGTGATGGAAGCCAAGGTGAGAACGCTAGAGCTCAGAGCGGAAGATGCTGAAAACAGCTCACGCCGTCACAACATACGTGTGGTGGGTCTCCCTGAGAAGAGCGAGGGTCCAGACGCAGTGAAATATATGGAGAACTGGTTGAGAATGGAGGTGGCCCCTGAGTGACTCTCGGGGTTCTTTGCCCTAGAAAGAGTGCACAGAGTGCCAGCAAGACTCCCCCCGCCTGGAGCCCCGCCAAGATGGACAGTGGCAAGATTGCTTCACTACAAGGACCGCAATTGCATACTGGCGCAGGCAAGGAAGAAAGAGGTGCTTCGAGTGGACAATGCTATAGTGCACATTTTTCTGGACTTCTCCAGAGAGATTCAGAGACAGCGAGCGTCCTACCAGGAGGTCAAGAAGAAGCTGCAACAATTGTTCCCTGCGAAACTAAGAGTAGTGACCCCGGGCGGGGCACGATTCTTCCACTCCTCGTAGGAAGTATGGGACTGGCTGGAGAGCCAAAATGGCCTGGGGGCAGCTACGGGTGCAGAAGAATGGCAACTACAGAAGCGGAACTTGAGGCGTAGACGATCGGGCGGAGCTTGGCGCCGCCCTCACAGGCTGAGGTGCAGCTGAGAATACGACGGGCAATGGAAGTGGTGGCCCAGATTAGCGGAAGTCAGATGGATCGAACGCCCCTCGAGCTAGGCCCCTCGAGCTAGACCCCCCCCCTCGCCCGGACTCGGACACTGATCCTGAATCGAATATGTCAGAGACCTCGAGCTTGGAGGTGCCCAAGGTTACGCCGAGAACAGCGGACGACATTATCTGAGACACTCAGAGTACCAGTAACGGGAGGGTGAAAAGCAGAAATAGGGGGGCTAGCTAAGCACAAGATATTAGTTACACACAATAGGCAGCACACCATGTCTGCACTTGTCTGAGCTGGAAGGCCCCCGAACATCTGAGAGACGCGCAGGACGTACCAACCCCCCCCTGCTTTTTGTATTCCTTTCTTCCTAACAAGTGTTGTGGACCCTCTTCCACGAGAGTTAATAACTGTTAATAAGGTTTGGATGGGTGGTGTTCTTCTACTCGTCCCGGGGAGTTCCAGTTGGGATTGTTGGGAGCTGTTTTTGAAGTTGGGGATTATTGAGTCACGCTATCTGCAAATATATGCTTGCCATGCACAGATTGGGAGGGTACACTGGGGATGGCGGGGGGAGATAGGAGGAAACTGCACGGCTACTGAGACTAGATATGGCAGGGCATCTCGCATATAAGTGCCTAACATGGAACATCAGGGGCATGCATACCATGGCAAAGCGCTACAAACTATTCTCATTTCTTCATAGGAGAGGGGTGCAAATTGCATTGCTCCAGGAAATGCACCTTACTGACAAGGAGGGATAGGCACTGAGACGGAGAGGTCAGACCTTTTACACCACTTATTCTGCATATGCCAGGAGGGTCCTTATATGGATTCGAGCCGGGGTCCCATTCCAACCCCTGGACACACTGATAGATGGGGAGGGTAGATATGTGGCAGTACGAGGACGTCTGGAGGGAAGAGAACTGACAATAATCAACGTGTATGGCCCTAACATTGAGCAGAGCGGGTACTTTGCCAATCTATCACAAAATTTAGCACTATTCCTAACGTCAACGGCTATCATAGGAGGAGACTTTAACTGAGCAGCCGATATCCTACTTAACTGCTCGCACCCTCCCTTGCCCGATTCCAAGATGGTCCATACGGCTAAAATGTTTACAGGTTGGCAGCAGCAGTGGGGCCTGATAGACTCCTGGAGACGCCTAAACCCGCACACACAAGACTACTCTTTCGGGACTCCACGAGGTGCATGTCCGCCTGGACCTCTTTCTGTCCACTCTTGAAGTGCATAGCTTGATCACGACTGTAGAATACTTATCCTGTACTATCCCAGATCATACCCCGTTATTAATGCAACTGTGGTGGACCCAGCCTAGGCCCTCCATACCCACATGGAGACTCCAACCTGTCTTACTGGAAGATCAAGCCTTCCGCGAATCTATCAGAACAAAAATTTCTCAATACTTCCTTGATAACACAGGCACAGCGACTAGCCCCCAGATAGAATGGGATGCCTTTAAGATAGTGACACAAGGCTACTGCATAGCAGAAGCTAAAGAAGTTCGACAAACACTGCTACATGACGTAGACATAGCCGAAAAACCCCTAAGAGACAGAGATCCAGCGACCGGAGCGCCCTGAGCTCCAGCCCGATCTCCTGACAGCTAAAAAGGCAGTAGCAGCACAGGTAGAGTGATTGAGGTGCTTCGATTACAAACACTACATAGACAAGACACATATGGAGAGGGATAAGTCGGGCTCTCCACTAGCTTGGCTGGCAGCCCTGGAGAAACGGGCCTCGTCTATCGTGGAATTGGAAGACGGGGAGGTTGTCCAAGTATACACACAGAGGGAGATCAATGATGCATTCGCTAACTACTATTCGGAACTATATACTAGCTCCCACGCCAGGGACTTGCAAGACATACGAGTATACTTAACAGTCTTCCCGCTGCCACGACTTACCGGGGACGACGCAAGGGGTCTAGGAAGGGAGATTACAGCACACGAGATAACGACTGCCATTAAACACATGGCGCACGGGAAAACCCCGGGGACGGACGGCAGAATTCTATGTTACATATTCCGCTGAGCTGACGCCCCACCTTTTAAGGCTGTATGCAGTGACTAAGGATACTGGCTGCCTCCGGTACACTACGAGAGAGGCAGTAATAGTCCCCATCCTGAAACCTAAAAAGCCAGCCCAGGACAGCGTACCGCCCACTGTCGATGCTTAACCTCGACTATAAAATATTGAGCAGGATCTTAACCACTCGACTGCTGCCCCACATGACCACACTAGTACACACAGACCAAGCCGGGTTTATCCAGAGCCGTAGCACAGCTGCGAATATTAGGAGACTATTACATATTATGGAGAAGGACGGGGAAAATCGAGGAAATGCAGAGATATTTGCTGTAGATATAGAAAAGGCATTTGACAGCCTAGAGTGGGAATATCTATACGAGGTGATGAGGAACATGGGCCTCGGGGAGGGATTCACCAGGTGGACCAGTTGCTCTACACCAGACCCACAACGCGAGTGTGGACAGGGCGAACAATCTCACGGGGATGGTCAGTGAAGCGGGCACCAAGTTGCCTACCCTACCTGGGAGTCTGAATATACCACACCTCATCACATCTATACGAGGGGGATTTAGGACGGGCGCTGCGAGGACTGCGAGCATCAATCACCTTTTGGCGGATCAGTAATTGGCAGGATTGCGCTCCTTAAAATGGTGGCACTTCCCGCCTACTATATTATTTCAATACACTTCCACTTGAATACCAGTGACATTCTTCAAAGAATTAGACGCGCTGATCTGGTCTTTTATATGGGGGACAGGGCGGCAAAGAGTGGCGCTTACGACAGCGAAACAACCGGTAGGGGCGGGAGGGCTATTAGTCCCCGACTTTGAGACATACTACACAGCAGCTCAGCTCCAATGGCTGGTCAGGGACATTGCACAGAGGCGGAAACCAGATGGGGCGACGTGGCCAGCGGCACCGCCGCTCCCCGACCTCCTGAGGGTGTTCTTAGGCATAACAAAGAATCCACAAGGAGGCTTGCATGAATTCACAGTGCAAGCTCGGTGCTGGCGCCGTGCTTTGCAGAAAATGAGTACTGTGGCCCCATACTCCCCAGACATACCGCTAGACATGCTGAGGGCATTACCACATGGAGGTAGCTGGAGGGACCTACAGATATGGGTGGGGGCTGGAGCGTCAAAGATGGGAGAGCTCTATAGGAACAAGGAGTTGCTTCCCTTTGAGGAGTTACAAATGGATTTCAACCTACTCCGGGGTCACTTTCTTCTGCACAGAGCAGTCACTTCAGCAGTCCGCAAACACTGGTGGATGGGTACCGCGGAGCCCCAACCCCAACAGAGCTGTTACTATATGGCCCTGTCGGCAGGCACTATTAAAGCAGTGTCCTGCTTGTACAGAGCCCTATGAGCAGACTTGCAGAACCCGCTGGAGAAATTACGCACCCAATGGGAAACGGATCTAGATAGCCCAATCCCACCGAAAGACTGGGACGACATGTTAGCCGGAATATTCCGAGTATCCTGAAATGCGCACTTCAAACGTATTAACTATTAAGTGCTGCATAGATCTTATCTCACTCCAGAGCGCATACACAGATACTTCTAAGTGGAAGAGGCGGCTTGCCCTCGTTGCAAGGAGGAAAGGGTACACATCCTCCATATGTTCTGGTCTTGCCCGAGACTAAGGGAGTTCTGGGAAGAGCTCCTGAACCTATTAGAAGAGGTAATTGAGAAAGAGATCCCACGCACACCAGCTCATTGCCTACTGGGCTGGTTCCCCCATATCTCCAAGACCAAAGTAAATGGTAAATAACAAAACCTGGCATTTATCCTAGCCAAGCGTGAAATAGCCAGAAATTGGAAAACAGCCGGGGAACCTCAGTTGGTCATGTTGAAGAATGAGCTGACGAAATGGGCCAGCTGCAAAGGCCGAATACTACTAAGAGATGCCAGGAGGGGGATGGGGAATTTGGAAGTGGCTAGAGCCTGGGAAGCCTTGGTGGATGCGCTATCGCACCCGGAGACTCCGGATGGAACTTCCACAAGAACCCAATCAGCGTGCAATGGGATGTGCCTTACTTTAAGGTTGAGACCTGACTGCACAGACCTTACCTCACCATAACACTTAGGCTGATAGCGAGATACGGACTTACCCTGGACCCTTACCCACACCCAACGCTGACATCGCTGCACCTGACAAGCACCTAGCCCATAAGTCTAGCACATAGCTGACTCACAGGGGGGAGGTGGGGACTTGGAGCATAGTTTAGTTATGGGATACTTGGGAGGGGGGACTTGGAGCATAGTTCAGTTATGGGATACTAAGATGTATAAGATTACACATTGTCATCACTGGATCACAAGCCATGATGTAGCTATACTGAAATTAATAAAAATTGTTATTAAAAAATAACCATGGATGATAAGCTCTGAATCACTGATGCTGGAGAAGTCAACATCCTGATCCCTGTTGACCTGACAGCAGCCTTTGATGCTCTTAACTATGGCATTCTTCTATAAACATCAACGGACAAATACTCAGCGGGTTTCCTTAATACCTAGAAGAACGCTTTAAACTAGGAAGATCAACAATTCTTATTACAATAGAGCATCACTGGATCCTACAGTGCTCCCAAAGGCCCTATACTAGCTTCCTCACTTTTTAACATGTAGTTGGTACCACAAGGGGAACACCTACGTAATTCAGTCATCTGGTATCACCAATATGCTAATGATACCCAGTTACATCTGAAAATAACTTCTAGATCCTAAACAAGTCTCTTAGACTGTTCGAAAAAATTGATAATTCACTGCCTAAAACTCTATCCACTTAAAATGCATGGGGCTCTGACCTACCAATCCAGGCTGGGTTAAACAGCATGATGACATTAAATGTGATACCCACCAGAATTGATAATGCAAAATTCTGGGGTTTCCTTCTTGATGAAATTCTACATTTTGCAACATCAGTGGCATTGCTAAAATCCACACTTCTAAAGTGCATCAAAAATATACCCTTGAATCTTATTTCAAGTTGGCTGTCCAAGCCCCGATTCCGCCCAAATTAGACTTTGGAAACTTTCTGCTCAAAAGTGTAGCTAAAACCAGGTTTACCCCTCTCAAAGGGGTACTCCAAGCCACAGCTCGCACTGCTACTACTCAGTGTGCTTTGAACGTAACATGTCCTTCCTAACACTCCACCAGTGGCTCGCAGATGATGCCAGATGTGTGTATAATAAAATGAGTCAAGAGGCCAACAAGGGAGTTATTTAACTAAAAACAATTGAGTATTAAGATTATTCAGTGATGTCCAAAGGTGACATCAGAACTAAATTTGTTATAGTAAATTTGAAAAAACATTAAAATATTGAATAAATCACAGATGTGTGTATAAATCAGCCTGTCTTTAGCCACAAAATCTACACTGCAATGTGTGTCCCCATCTCACAAAAAACTTAACTCAAGAAGGCAAAAATTCCTTTGTAGCTCAGAATGTCCTCTCTTGGAAATCTCTGGTTTCAATATCCAATAAACCATGGCAAACAATTTCTCAGGAATTGAAAACAAAACCCACCACTCACTTGCACCAAAGATCCACCTGAACACATCACACTGAGCCTTTAGAATAACTCGAAACATCTACTTCCCCGTCGAGAGTTCCTTTCTTAAACTGACTTTTCCGCAATGTGGGGAAACTGACTTGTACCCTTAACCAAAAAGGAGTCTGCATATAGCCCTTTTCTTCTTGCCGTCTTCTTTTCTTACATCACCTTTATGTCTTTCTTTCCTGTTCCTATCCCTGCTACTGGTTCACACTAAAAGTATTTTGAATTAAAACATACAAAAAAATACCCATATAAGAGCAGTAGCAAATGGCATAATGCCAGGTTAATTTGCACTATACAGGGGTTACCACCAGTAGGTTCATTGGTTCCTATCCTATGTGCATTTATGGGAGCTAATAGGGATTTCACATTTAAAAGATGAGCATAAAATAAAAAGCTCACAGATTAATCTCCAGTACACACGTGAAATGAGTGGAGAACTACAACTGGTTTCCAGATATGGCCAATTTTCAGTCTACATCCTTAATACAGAGAGATATGAACTTTTTACGATTAACAGGACTTGTCATACTGAAAAATCTGGGGGCTCAAATGGTTATTTAACTCAATCAACTATCTGGAAATTAAGATTACTAGGAACACTTGTAAAATCCCAATGGCTCTCCCTCATCTAGGCATATGCATGAAGTAATACTGTACAAGTAACCACTAATACCAGTGGGGTTGCTTTTTACTGGATGCTTTACTGCATCATCCCAGTTTCATAGTGCTTCTTTCTGCACTTCTGCACTGTAAATAATAGATATTACAACTCCCAATTTAATGGCCATCCAGTTACTACCTCCTGAAAATCGAAGCTTGACATTTATTTGTCGGGATTTAAACTTGTGACAGTCAGAACACTGTATATGTCAATTGTGAGTGTTAATCCAATGAGCCAGCTAGCTAGCCATTAGATGCAAATGTGTCAGGTACACAATGAAGCACAGAGAAAAGCATGGGCGAGAATGAAGGCGGGCGTAGAACATAAAGGTACTTGGAGTTTCTGAAGCCTGAGAGCAATAGAAAGCTACATAGAGAGGCTATGGTGGATAATCCCTCATAGAAGGAGCTTTGAGAAACAACGTAATAGGTTTGCTTGTTCACAGGGGATCTGAATAATGAAAACGTACACTGTAGTCTAAATATATATAATGGGCTTGGGCTCAAATACCGTCTACTACCATCTTACTTCTGGATACACACTAAAAGATTCTTTATAAAGGTTTGCTCTATCAATTGCACACCTAGATCGTATCAAGCAAGGTAATGATTCTGAGGCAAAGCATATTTAGTGAGTGAGTCAAGATGAGAGATATGGTGCCTGCTCCAGCTTCTGGTGGGCAAATGTACTTTACAGAAGTAGGGAACATTCATTTTGATCTTGAATGATCCACAAACAGCCTCTACAGAATATGTTTAACACCAGTTTCTGTGGAAGAAGCTGGAGACCATGAGTCAACAGGCTGCATTGCTATTACCCATCCAAGTCTCTTATAATTCCTCACAGATGCAAAACAAGACAGTGAATGGAGCTGCCCTCTATCAAAGGCATAATAATAGGCAGTGCCACGTTCCTCAATTTGTACATTAACGACACTCTAGCGTACCTATAGAAGTATGTTGTAAGTGTACCAACGGTGAATGCATGTAGCTCCTGCTACATATGATGCAGTAAACATGGCGGGGAAGTATCAGACATTTCTGGAATCATTCGAGGGGCTGGAACCTGCTGCATTTCCATTCACCTTCATATTAACTATGAAAATGAGTAGTATATGTGGTAGGGAGATAAAGGTTCCCAAGGTGCACCCCAAAGCGTTGTCGCCCAGAAGCAAGAGATAGTGTGCAATTTGATTATCTGGGTGACTGCCTTCCAGCTAATAGGTGGTGGAAACTGCAAGTGGACAAGTGTAAAACCATGGTGTAGGCAGTCAGGGGCTGATAAAAATTTAGTCTGAGCTATAGTGGGTCAGTAATGACAAAGACCCTGCAAGTTTATCAGGGCAAAGCAGTTTCAGTAGTTCCTTTTGTGGTAGAATTGAGGGTGTAGTTTGACACAGGGCAATTACAATCATGGGAAACAACATATTAGAATCCCTTGTTGGGGTGGGCAACACAATCACTGTGGTCACCCTAAAAGCAAAACTGGCCATAACAGCTATGGAAAATCAGGCCACTGACAATATAGTCTAGATTATGGGAATCCAGAGGATTAATTTACAGGAGGGCTTTTGTGATATTTTAAAGAAATGTTGTGAAGTTTGGCATTATAAAAATGAGGGAAATGCTAGAAAAGGTTGGCGCGAGGTTTGAAAAATGTGGGCTTTTACGACTATGAAAGTTCGTAAAGAATACAATGCATGGTAATGCAACCAGGTTGTGGGTCTCAACAGAATAGGGTCCAGATAAATGGCTAGAGGCCAAGTGCAATTTAGGCCGGTTTCCCGAGTTAGCAGTGTGAAAAGATGGTTAAAGAGATACCCAGAATAGTGCTTCTGTATAGCCGGGATGGGAAGTGGTGGAAGCAGTGGTAGTGTTCTTCTTCTTCTGACCACTTTCTGGAAGACTAGAAGAGAAGAGTATGATTTAGACCCACCCTCAAAGAAAATGCATTTCAAACTGAAGGGGAAGAAAACGTCCAGCTAAGAGACATATGGGATTTAGCATGTGTCTAGCTTATGAAGCAGAAATGAAAACAAAGGGATTGAGCCGCCAGAAAAAGCTGCATTTCAGCTTTGTAGTTGTGCAGGTTGAGCAGCACTAGTCACTCACCCTCACATTTGATGGCTTGATAATAAGGGAGGGTGTTTTTTTTTGTGTGTGTGAAGGTCTGTTCTTTCTTGAAAAGAGATATTATATGCTGTGATGGTGTGACTGTGTTGTAATTTCTCAAAAGTAGGTACCCTCTGGTGGGATCGAGTTTATTGTGGGTGAAATAGTTGAGGGGGGGCCTGAGGCCAGTAATACCAGATTTAGAGTTGGGTGGTCAGAGAAAAAAAATGTGCAGTCTGATTTTGTTAAAAAAAGACCTCAACAATTCTGTCTGAACTTCTCAAAAGCCTGTCCTTTAGGTTGGGACAAATGGCAGGGCCTTGCTAAACAAGGAGATCTCATTTGGAGATAATGTATGTGTAGACAGATTAAAATGGGAATGGTCCATGGATCGTTTGGTGTGTATATAGTGTCCTGCATTCCCTATGAGTCTCAGCCTTGTGTCTAGTGATGTTTAATCTTGGGGAGGCTCCTACAGATACTATTTGAGCAATATCTGTTGGTCTCCCGGTGTATTGCTGAACCACCTCTGCCCTCTCCCTTTCCCTCATCTCGGTCTGCATGTTTAGCCTTGTTCTAAAACATTGTGTGAGCTCCTAAGAACGAAAGAACTACTATTGCTTCACCGGGGACTGTGCTATTGCTGGAGTCTCGTGGATTTCTGAATATATTACAAATGTTCTCTGTCTATTGAACCTAACTCCGGATGGCTTTGATTAGTGTTTGAATCATTCTTGTTGGTGTAGAAGATGTCTGTTAATTATGGATGTTTCTATACTTTATAGTTTTATATATCTTTCTTTACTTTATTAGTTTCCTTTTCTTGCTCTAGTCAGTTAAATTTGTTGATTGTTTTTTTCAATGAGTGTCACCTTTGCATCTGTAATGAGATGCGAATCCTTAATCTGCCTCTCAAGATCTGCATTTCTTTCCAAGAGTTTCTTGGAGTGTTCTAAGGCAGTAGTGATAGCCAAGAACTTCCAGTGCCTAGAGCATGTGATCCCTACTCCAGGTCCTTAGTGACTTCAGGATTTTTCCTTGTGCTTAAGTACCTTCTATATTAAATTGATTGATAACAAGGAATTATTTCCATTTGACAATCACTCAGTGAGCCATTCTCCACCCCACCACACCCAACCTCCCTTTTTTGGCACATAGAGTATGTCAGATTTTACACCGACCTACTCAGTAAACTATATACATAAAATCTTGAAGGGTCTTTCTCTGTTTACTGACAAGACAGATACGCCCACCACCCCTACTGCAAACCAACTAGAACAATTGGAAAGATGTCATAAAAATATACTGTACTTCAGCTCAAGATCAAAATGATGACTGAATACCTCACCTCAGATACATATACCTTGGATTTTCACTGACATCAAAAAATACAAGAAGGGATTTAGCCATATAGGGACCACATGCTCTAAGCCCTGGATGGTCTTGGGCATCGATACTGCTTTAGAACATTTCATGAAACTCTTGAAAGAATTTGCAGCTCTAGAGAGGCAAATTAAGGATTCAGATATCCATACCCAAGATTAAGCATTTCCAGACCCATGACTCAAACATGAACATGCCCCAAATTGATGGTATCAAGGTCATCCAAGAGATCCTCAACACCAGACCCAGGCCACACTAAGTTCCTGCACCATTCATTATTCTATTGCTGAACCCAGCTCTCACAAATAATTCTTCTTATTTGATTAGGATTTCTTTCAACAAATCAAACGCACATCGAAAGGAGTGTTTTCTGCTCCCAATTTTGCCATTCTGTTCATGGATGATCCTGAATGAAGGGTAACTTTATCACCCTCTGATCCTTTTTGTGACCACATTTTACTGCGGAAGAACAAGTTACTTACCTTCGGCAACGATATATCTGTAAGAGACATAGATTAGTTATAGATTCCTTACCTTAGAATTACCCCCAGGTGTCAGAGTGGACCCGGAGAATTTTTCGTCAGCAGTACCACTGCTCGTCGAAAGGTGGCGTCGGTCTGTCGTTGGCGTCGTGGTCGCCGGGATGACGTCGCGGTATCTACTTAGACGCCCCCCTCGCGCGCTGACGTCAGTTCTTTTACACGACATTCCATGCCAGTAGCGCAGAGCCATGCAAGACACTGACCACTGGTGCACAAAACTTGGGCCCTAAAAGGGATTCCCTGACCCTAGAAGTCAGTTCGCAGAATGGGGAGGATGGGTGGGGCGGTAAGGAATCTATAACTAATCTATGTCTCTTACAGATATATCGTTACGGAAGGTAAGTAACTTGTTCATCTGAAAGAGACAATTAGTCATAGATTCCTTACCTTAGAATAGATACCCCAGCAATACCAACCCCGGAGGTGGGTCTGCGAACTAAGTTCACACCAGAAAGTCCTAGCCAAAGAAGCCGTTTCTCCGGACTTGGCTGTCCAGGCAGTAGTGTTTTGTGAACATGTGCAGAGATGCCCACGTAGCTGCCTGACAGATGTAATTGAGGGGGACTCCGCGTCCCAAAGCAGTGGTCGCTGCCGTCGCCCTGGTGGAATGGGCGCGCAGTCCCACTGGAGGCTCCTTCTTTGCCAAAGAGTAGCAAGCTTTAATGCACAAGGAGGTATGGGGGATAGGATTGGGAGACACAAATCACGTGGTGTCTATGTATGCAGACGACACTCTCGTATATTTGCGTCAACCAGCCCAGGCAGTCCCGAAAATGTTGGATATACTGTACCAATTTGGGGAGGTTTCAGGCCTGAAAACTAATCCCAATAAGTCCAAGTTACTGCCGGTGGGGTGTTTGGCACGGCGGCCGGGGATGACACTTCAGGAGGCAGGGCTCCCGTGAGTGGATTCTGACCCTAAATATCTGGGAATCAGACTAGTAAATGACCCCGTGAGATATTTGGATCTCAACATAGGCAGGACTCGAAAAATCCAAAAAATGATACTAGTCCTGCAGGTCTAGTACCTTGAAAAATCTCCTCGACCTAACTGCAACCTACTTGACCTCCGTCTCTGAAAGCAGAGAAAATGTGACAAGATAACAAGATTTAAAGGCATCTTTATTGCTGATTAACTTTGTGAGCAATAAAAATGCCTTTAAATCTTATCTTGTCACATTTGCTCCGTTTTCAGAGACAGAGGACAAAAGTTAGTTTGTCTTCCTACTCGCCAGAAAGGGCGAGTAGGACCTAAAAACAGCTCGCCCTCGTTAAATTTAGCTCGCATATGCGAGCGGTCGAGTGGATTTTTCGAGCCCTGATAGGGCAGGTGATCGAAGGTATCAAAGGTTCAATTCGCTTCTGGCAAAGGCTACCGCTGTCCCTCATGGGCAGAATCGCAATTATTAAAATGATAATACTTCCTCGATGTCTGTATGCTTTATAGCACTCCCTATATAAAGTACCGGCGCATTTTTTTAAGACTCTGAACACATTACTAATATAATTATTATGGAGACCCAAAAGGAAAAGGGTAAGTCTTGAGACATTGCAGAAAACGTGGCAGAAAGGTGGACTGGAAGTCCCACACTCAGAATTATATTACATGGCGTCCCAGCTTCAGCATGCAATACACTGGTTGGACGAGAGTGACAACAGGGAGAAAAGATTATTGGCAGGCACATATGGAGGGCACTCACTAGCAGCACTATTGATGCTGGGGGCGGGGACCCCACGTTCCATCCCATACATAGTCCGTCATGTGGCACGGATATGGGAACGAGTAGTTAAAAAAGTTGTGAAACACGCCCCTTATGCTCCAGACATGCCCTTATGGGTGGTACAACCATTTGCCAAAATAGAGGCCTCAATGCAGTCCGAAGATGGAAGGAGGGTGGATGCCTGACGATGGGGGATCTCTTCCACAGTAAACAATGTATTACTAGGGAAGATGCAGAGTCAATGTTTGAGCTGGGGGCAGGACAATTCCTCCAATATGGGAAGATTAATCAAGTCGCCAGAGAGATCTGGCCTTCCACCCCGGAAGAACCAGTTGAAACCAGGTTGGTACAGGTCATGCTATATATGGCGCAAGGGAGACGTTTTATTACGCACCGATATAGGGCGTTGCGAGAGGACTTGACAGTTGCACCCCTCCCAGTTCAGACTCAATGGGAGGAGATACTCGGGGAGCCCCTGTCCGACAAAGACTGGATTAAAGTGCACGAAGGGGGCAAAGCTATAAATTCGAATGTTAGGTTTAAACTGGTCCAGTATAACTTTGTTCACCAGGCATACCTCTCCCCAAGAACACTTAGTAGGATCTCTCCGACAAGGTCCGATAGATGCCCCAGATGTGGAAATGCTGACTCGGATTTTATCCATATGGTATGGACATGCCGAAACTATCTCAGTATTGGACTTCGGTATTGGAGAACCTAAAGGAGGTGACGGGATGGTCCATACCCAAAGGTATACGGGAGGTAATACTGGGTCTCCTCCCTGCTCCAAAGAAAAAGAAACTGAGTAGGAAATTTGTAATGCTTGGGTTGGCATTAGCCAAACGACGAATTGCTATATCATGGATGGGCACTTCTCCCCCGAAGAGTGAGTTTTGGTTGAAAGATTTGGGCGAATGGGCAGCAGCAGAGACGGTAAGAATGAAGAGAGTGAGACGTGAGGAGAAATTGGAAGATGATTTGCGGGCATGGATGGCCATGCTAGCAGATATAAAGGACTTTCAAACACCAGCGATAACATCCCCTAGACACAATCCACCACAAGATGGATAATGACGCACTGTAGTTAGCTAAACACTAAGGAGTCAAAATAGAGAACACCTAGAACTAAACGGATATAGGACATAAAAAGGAGAAGTGACACTGACGAGTTGAGATTAAATGTGAGGATGGGAGGGGGAGGGGTAAGGGCAATTGGGAAATTATATGATTATACTTTGATTCAGCAAACAAAGTGGCGCACTGGAACGAATATGAACCTGTTGCAACAATGCTTTACAAATGTACACAGATTGTACAAAATGTTATATTGAAGTTATACAGATGTCTGATGCATGTAAATTGTACAATGTAAGTTCCTAAAATGCCAATAAAGAAATATTTAAAAAAAAAAAAAGCTTTAATGCACAAAACGACCCACCTTGAGATGGTCCGTTTGTGCATGGCCCGAACTTTTTTGGCGCCCACGTAGCCAACAAAGAGCTGGTCATCCACCCGGAATTGTTTGGTGTGATCCAAATAAAATGAAAGCGCACGTTTTGGATCCAGACGGTGGAGCCTTTCCTCCTCCTCAAAAGGATGCGGAGGCGGAAAGAAGGTGGGCAAAGGAATGGTTTGACCAATGTAGAAAGAAGTAACCACCTTCGGAAGAAAGGAAGGCCTGGTTCTGAGGACGACCTTGTCCGGATGAACAACCAGAAAAGGAGGTTTTGAATAAAGGGCTGGCAGCTCACTCACCCAGCGAGCAGAGGTGATGGCAACCAGAAAGGCAGTCTTTAGAGTAAGGAGTCTGAGAGGACAGTTATGAAGCGGCTCAAAGGGAGCGCACATAAGGTAGGTAAGAACCAAGTTCAAGTCCCACTGAGGCATTACGAAGGAAACAGGAGGAAAAAGATGAGTATGCCCTTAAGGAAGCGATTTACAACAGGGGACTTGAAAAGAGAAGGCTGATCAGGAAGCCTAAGAAAGGCTGAAATAGCTGAGAGATAGCCCTTAAGAGTACCAAGAGCCGAGCCCTGCTGGGCCAAAGAAAGGAGGAACAAGAGAACCTCAGAAAGAGGGGCAGAAAGGGGATCCACAGCCTTTGCTGTGCACCATGCCACAAATTTGTTCCATCTGCAGGCGTATACCATCTTAGTGGAGGGACGCCTGGCTGCCAAGATAACATCACAGACTTCGGGAGGAAGGTCGACGGCTGTCAACTGTCGCCGCTGAATCTCCACACAAGGAGGTGGAGGCTGGACAGGTTCGGGTGGAGGACCGTCCCCTGCTGCTGCGACAGAAGATACTCCTGAAGAGGCAGTCTGATCGGAGGATCAATGGCCATGTGTAACAGCTCGGTATACCAGACTCTTCGTGCCCAATCCGGAGCCACAAGAATGACTTGGGCCCGGTCGCGCTTGATCTTCTTCAGCACTCTGGGCACAAGTGGTATAGGCGGAAAGGCGTATAGAAGACCGCAATTCCACTCGCGACGAAAAGCGTCGCCTAGCGAGTGAAGCCTTGGAAATTCCAAAGCACAGAATTGCTGACATTGTGCGTTCTCTTCGGTGGAGAAAGAGACCTTGCGCCACGTCCAAGTGAAGATGCCATTCGTGATCCATCATGCACCTGTGGCTGAGTTCGTCCTCCCTGGCGTTCAGTGAACCTGCCAGGTGTTGAACCACCAGGGATATGCCCTGATGTTCCATCCATGTCCAGAGACGGAGAGACTCTTGACATAGGGTCCACGACCTCACCCCGCCCTGTTTGTTGCAGTACCACAAGGCGGTGGTGTTGTCCGTGAACACCTGCACCACTCTTCCCCGGACAGAGGGAAGGAATGCCTTTAGTGCAAGACGGATCGCCCGAAGCACCAGAAGGTTGATGTGGAGCCCGGACTCCGCCGGAGACCAGAGGCCTCTGATCTCCGCCTCTCCCATGTGGCAACCCCATACCAGAAGTGATGCATCCGTCACCACCGTACACTCCGGTTGGGGAAAGGAGAGGGATCTGCCGTCCACCCAATCCTGGTTCGTTAGCCACCACTGCAATTGACGTGCAGTGCCCTCCGAGATCTGAACGCAATCGGACAGATTCCCCTGATGCTGTGCCCACTGGAAATTCAGGTCCCACTGCAGAGCCCGCATATGCCACTTGGCATGATCTACCAGCAGGAGGCCATGAGGCCCAGCAGCCTCAGGGTCATTCTGACCGAAACCCGGGATAAAGGCTGAAAGATCGGAATCATAGCACGAATATTCCAGACTCACTGCTTGGGAGGATAAACCAGAAACTGCGTCGTGTCCAGAACCGCTCCGATGGAAAGGAGCTTCTGAGAGGGAGTCAGGTGTGACTTCGGCACGTTGATGGTGAACCCAGGCGAATGCAGGAGGTCGGCAGTAGTCTGGAGGTGGGAGACGACAGCCTGGGGAGAGCCCGCCTTTAACAGCCAGTTGTCGAGATAGGGGAAGACTGGAACCCCTGATCTGCGCAGATGAGCTGCGACCACTGCCATCACTTTCTTGAACACCCGAGCGGCGCTGGTAAGGCCAAGGGGAGCACGGTAAACTGAAAGTGCTCGTGGCCCACCGTGAACTGCAGGTAACGCCGTTGGCCGGCAGGTCGGGGATATGAAAATAAGCATCCTGCAAGTCCAACGCTACCATCCAGTCTCCAGGGTCGAGGGCAGACAGGACCTGAGCTAGCGTCAACATTTTGAGCTTCTCAATCCAGAGGAAGCGGTTGACGTTCCTGAGATCCAAGATAGGACGCAGGCATTTGTCCTTCTTGGGCACCAGAAAGTAGTGGGAATAGCAACCACAACCTACTTCTGGGGCAGGAACTCGCTCGATGGCTCCCTTGGCCAAGAGAGCCGTAACTTCCTGTTGGATAAGGACCAGATGATCCTCCGACATGCGATGGTGCTGAGTTGGCATGGATGGACGGGTAGTCTTGAAGGGGAGGGAGTAGCCCCTTCGGACTATCAGCAAAACTCACCTGTCCGACGTGATGGTGCGCCAGTGGGGGAGGTGATGGCGAATCCTGCCGCCCACTGGCGATTGGTGGCCCTGAAAGGTCGGACTAGGAGGGTTTGGAGGCTGCTGCAGAGGGGGCTGTGGTGGACTGGCCCTCAGATCCACGGCAGTGGTTTCCACGTCCCCGGCCGCGCAGGGGCTGAACAGCTTGTGACGGCCTGCGGCTCTGGGAGGAATGTGGCGGGGCACCCCTTTCGTAGCCACGAAAGGGGCGAAAAGCAGACTGCGCAGGGCGGGTGGTGGAGAGGCCCAAGGACTTGGCCGTAGCCCGAAAGTCCTTGAAGCGCTCTAGCGCGTTGTCTGCCTTGTCGCCGAACAGGCGACGGCCATCAAAGGGCATGTCCATAAGGGTAGCTTGGACATCCCCTGAAAAACCAGTCGACCTCAGCCAGGCGTAGCGTTGAAGGGCTACCGACGTTGAAATCATCCTGCATAGTGAGTCGGCGGTGTCCAGTCCACAGCGAATTGTAAACTTGGCTGCGTCTCTCCCCTTGGCAACTGCACGGGAGAGTACGGCCCGGGCCTCCTCCGGGCACTGGGGCAGCACCTGTGCCATCGTGTCCCACACGGAGTGGGTGTAACGGCCCAACAGACATGCAGTGTTTACCGACCGCAGTCCCAAGCTGGAGGAAGAAAACATCTTCTTCCCAAGGTGGTCCAGCTTTTTGGATTCTCTATCAGGTGGTGCGTTAGGGAATGTGCCTTTGGGCGTGGAGGCTTGGACCACCAAGCTCTCAGGGGAGGGGTGTTGGGAGAGGAAAGAGGGGTCGCTCAGAGCCGGGCGGTGTCGTCGGGTGATCATCCTATCCACAGGAGCCCCTGTGTTGGGCCTGGACCAGGTGCCCAAAAGGATGTCAGTGAGGGCTTCATTGAACGGCAGCAGGGGCTCCGAAGAGCTCGCTGCCGGTTGAAGCACCTCCGTCAGGAGGTTAGTCCTGACCGCCACCGTAGGTAGCTCGAGGTTGAGAGCCTCTGCCGCCCTACGCAACACCACTGCGTAAGAAGCTCCCTCCTCCGTAGCCACAATAGGAGGAGACAACATGCCATGGTCTGGGGAAGTATCCAGCCCACTGGCATCCCCCAACTCCTCTCGCCAGTCCGGATCATATTCTAACTGGTCAGTTAAAGGGTCTCCAGACCCCTTCCAGTCCTCCTCACCCTCTTCTGGTTGCCAATCTGGCCTAAAAGAACCAGGGTGGAACAGGGGCACAAAAGTACCCGTCGGGGCCCATACCGCGTCGGTCGACGTCGGTCCGACTCTGTGTCCACGTCGGGGTGGAGGCCGGGGGTCGACGCCGGCTGGGGACACAACCGGCGTCGGCTGCGGACGTGGTGCTGATGGAATCAGCGCCGGGGGAGGTGTGGTCAGGTCGACCGGCCCGATCCGGATCCAGGCCTGGATCCAAGGGGACCCTGTGGTGCTAGGGCCGAAGCCGCCGGCGTCTAAGGCCCAGGGCCCCCAGCAGAGTCCGTGGGGCCCGAAGGCGCGCCGGGCTGCCCAAAGATGGCATGCATCGTTCGTAGAAGCTCCGAAGCTGGACAGGGGTCGCTCCAGGTCCCGGGAAGGGAGGGAAACTCGGAGTCGACCCAGCGGGCTCCGCACGCGGTGCCGCGGGAGGGGCACCACCCACATCCCTCTTCGCGTTGGCCGACGGACGGGGAGACGTCGAAGAGCGATGATGCTTTTTCGACTTCTTCTTGTGCTTCGACTTACCTGAGGAGTGCGAAGACTTGGAAGAGGACTGGTGGTGGCTCAGCGACCTGTCCCTCGACCTCCCACGGGACCGGGACCTCGAGCGGCGCGGAGCGGACTGCGGGGCCTCGAGAAGCTTTCGGGACCGCTCCCGCAAAGACTTCGGATTCATGGTCCGGCAGTCGGAACACAACTTGGAGTCGTGGTCGGGTTCCAGGCAAAACAGGCACACGACGTGCGGATCCGTCACCCATTTCAACCGTCGGCAGGAACCGCAAGCCTTGAAACCGGGCATCCCTACGCGCACCAGGAGTCGAAGACTCAAAACGGTGTTGACAAAAGTCGTTCAAAAAAGTCAATCAAAAAGCGACTGGAGGTACCGCTCTCTCTGGATCTGTGCTGGCTGGCGCGGAAAAAGAAAGAACTGACGTCAGCGCGCGAGAGCGGCGTCTAAGTAGCTTCCGTGACGTCATTCCGGCGACCACGACGCCAACGACGAACGTGGAGCATACCGACACCACCTTTCGACTCGCAGGGGTACTGCTGACGAAAAATTCTCCGGATCCAGTCTGACGCCTGGGGGTAATTCTAAGGTAAGGAATCTAGAACTAATTGTCTCTTTCAGATATGCTATATTGAGAACATGTTTTTGAGATGACAGGGTTCACATCTGCTCCTCACGACTTTCACAATTGGCATAATCAAAACGATACCAGACTAAGATTCACCATACAGCACCACAGAACTGAACTATCCTTTATTGATCTGACCGTCATGCAGTGGCGGCTCCTCCGCATTGGCAGAGGAAAGTTACCCCACTGCCTGGCTTATAGCCAGCAAATGTAAAATAAAACGATGTTCTTGCATCTTTTTTTGTGCATTAGCCGGCTCCTAGCCAGCGCTGTAGAGGGGCGGGGCCTAGGCATGGAAGGGGGAAGGAGGAGTGTTATGTGCACTCCACTCTGGAAGTGCTCATGTGCGTTTAGCCGTCTGTCTCAGGCCGACCAAAACCTGCATGCACACTTAGGTTTTCTCCAGCCCGAGAAACCCCCACAGACTCCCTGGTCTAAGCAGGGCATCTTTTCAGCCTGCTCAGACCAATCCCTGCGCTGCTCTGCAGCATGGGGATTGGATGGGATTCTGTCCCAGGGGCTGCTGGGACCCAGGAAGAGGAGAGGCGGCAAACAAGACGCGACGCTGGAGGCAGGCCAGCGGCTAAAAGTATGTTTAAAAAAAATCTATTATTTCTAACCCCTCCTCATCGCGCTACCCCCCCTTCATCTGCGCAACCCCTCCCGCCCCACCACCCTTTATTTGTGGCAGCACCCGCTGCTGTCAAGGTCAACAATGAAGGATTATAAATAGGCTTTCCTATTTTCAGTTTCTATTTTTGGTAAATTCTGGTGGGGTTTTTTCAGTACCTTAAAAAAACAGTGGTTATCAGTGGTTACACATTTTCGCGCCATTAAAAACAACAGAAACAGTGTTTTTCCGGTGTTTATGGAATTTTAATTTAATTTTAATTATTGCTT
This sequence comes from Calotriton arnoldi, assembly GCA_963921515.1. Lineage (NCBI taxonomy): Eukaryota > Metazoa > Chordata > Amphibia > Caudata > Salamandridae > Calotriton > Calotriton arnoldi. The sequence continues at coordinate 1,874,873 of CAWUFW010001986.1, read as the reverse complement.
GCCTTCTGCACTGATAGTGCATGCGTATAGTTAGAGTGTGCACAGGGTATATGAGGTCCAAATAAATTTTTACTGCACCAGAATGGACTACAAAGTCAATAACATTCTTCATTATCTCTGAAGATTGTAAAGATGCTTTCAGCATACCATCTCGCAAGTGACAAGGATCTCTTTCAGGGAAGCACTTCAGCTCAGGTATCGATTTTGACAGACCATCATACAACTTTTTCATATACGTAGCTGAATTACTGCAAATACAAGCAATATCACTCCAATCTTTATTGAACTTGGTAGGAACTTTTTTCAGCAGCATTCCATGTGACACTGCGTTCCATGTTTACCAAACATCTGGTGTCATGTTTTCACCACTATCTCAGATGCTTGGTGACAACTTTCTTTTCACATATACCTGTCACTACATCTTGCATTGAACATTTAAAGCCTGGGGTGTTTGGCAATTCACTTCAATCAATACTGACTCACTAGAAAAGGGGGCAGATGTATCAAAGGATTTCACCCATTCTCGGTCTGTGGTAAATGTGATGATACATATTAGGAAAGATTCTTATGAAACCAGCCATTTTACCTATCAGTGAAATCAAATGTAGCCAAAATATCAAATATGATTTTGATATTTCCCAATTCTCTACAGTTTAGAAAATAACTAAATAAGACCTAAAACATGCATCTAAACACTGCATCTTTAGACCAAAGATCACAAAACTGAAAAAGGCAGGAGGAAGAAGAGACAATGTTTTAGTGACATCCCTAAACAACAAAACTCAAGCAGAGTAATGTTATCCCAGTCTTTCTTGATGCTACCTTGTATAACAAAGTTACATTGTATTGGCCCCTTCAGGAAGAAATAAAAATGACTCTTTCACTCATCTTTTCCTTTCTTTGAATGGCACTTAGTTTGTGGTTGCAAAGGTGTTTTTTCAGTGTTTATATGTTTACACCGGTGATGGCTATTTTCCTTTCGGTGGGGTTTTATCAGTTATTATAGGTTTAAACCTAAAACCAGATAGCCTAATTATAAACCACACTCTTCTGCAAACCCACTGAGAGGAATGCCCTTCTCCACTATTCTAGCCATTATCCAATATCCCGTTAGGAAATCAATGACCCATAGTCAGTTATTAGGATAAAAACGGAACTGCAAATTAAAAAACGAAGCTCAAATAAAAGATTAAAACTAAAATTAAGATTAAAATTTAGAGAAGCTGAGATACTGTCAGAGAAAAGATCATGAGAGATTATCCAGGATGCCTGGCGAGATTATCCATGAAAATAGCCTGGTATTGCCCCAGGGAGACTGGTACCCAGTCAAAAAGAAAAACTAAACAAGCTAGAGTGCACAACAACCTTTTCTTCTGTATTGAACTGGGTCACAAAATCGGTTCAAAAGGACAGGAGCATATTTACAGCTGGGGAACTTGCACTTGAAAGCCCTCTGTTTGCATTTAAGAAAGGTAAACATCTTAAATACCAACTGGTCCGTGCAGCAACTCCAAACCTCTCTCCGTACCATTACGGACGTGGGGTTTCCCGCCTCTGTTGTAACATTACAAATGGAGACAATACAGTGTCTGCTCTCTCACCAGTGAATCGAAAGAATTTACCCATGGTAATACCAGAATGATTTGTAAGAATTTTTCAAATTGTAACACCTACAATGTGTACATGCCATTTTCTGTCCATGCAAGCGTGCATATATCGGCCAGATAGCACAAAAAGTTTATACCAGAATTTGTCAGCACAGGGGCAGACTCAGGTGTAAGGTACTCACCATTAGTAGAAGATTTTGTTATACGCCATCATTCTGAAGACTACACTGACAAGTGATCTCCATCATAACGACTTCAAGTAGAGTGGGCAACATTACGCAGTTACACAACAAGGAAGAATTAAAATGGAGATCTGAGCTTGGATATTATGAACTCTGGCTCAACAGAATGGAAGACTGTATGACAGTGCTGTAATTGTGTCTATGATATTAAGACTGGTCGTACATAAATTATTTCACACATTTTCAATCATTGTACAATATATGACAAACATATATTTTCCTTCCTTTTGTGTCACGTGTATGGCTAAATAACTACTCTGCATTAATATGGATGACTTTAAAGCTATAAATTGACATTTCTATTAATCCATATTCATATGCTGGACCTTTATGAATGGGCGGTCTTATGCCATCTGAGGTTTCAATGTGACATTTAACTTTTTTATTTACTGTGGACATCTCCTCTCTTCGTCAATATGGTGGCCCTTTTCTTTTTATTCATCTCTTTCTGTGTCCTGGGGTACATGTTTTGCACTACTCCTTTTACAATCTGCACATACTTAGGCAATGTGGTTATAATATGTTATTACTTGTCCCATTAAGGATACATTCATGCCTGTAGTTTGTCCCCCTTTTTTCTCATGAACCACACAGTACTAGTTGAGGTCCCCTTCTCCAATATGTTCGGCCTTTCTGTCACTCTCGCTATGCTGCCTCTCCACAATATGGCCACAGTTATCCCTGACCAATTTCTATGCTGCCCAATTGCATCCTTGCATATCCACGGTCGCTGGACACCCATTATGCTGGAAAAAAATGCTGGTATCGAAATGATTATCCTTCAATAAGGGGTTCCTTAGCCTCACCGATACTCTGCTACGGATTAGGATGCACTTTTCTTAATACAAGATACTCCTCATTTGGATTTTTCATATTCAGCCCAACAGCTCTACGTTCTCTAGCCCAATTGGATTCGCCCCTTTTTTCAGCTTTACCTAGGCTCCTCCAGCCGGCATAAATTATCTCCCCGGGAATCCGCATAGATGTCATTTAGGGTTCACAAGTTGTCGCAGCTGTGACCTCTGGACTGCAGGTTGCGACCTCTGGCAGGTTGCGTGGGACTTCTGTCTTCAGAACAAAAACATATTTTAGGAAAAATGTGCACCGTTCACTTTGCCGAGCTCACATTGGAATAGCACTATCTGTGGAAATGAAGCTTGTTGAGCCTGTCACGAGTTTTGTCTGTGATGACTTGAATTGACTTAGGTCATGTACCAAGTCTGTGTTCGTAGGCACAGGAAGCAGCACTATCTATGTAGCAGGGAGATGCATGGAAGGCTTGAAAATGCAAATTCTATGATTAAAAATGCTTAATGTTTCATTTGTTAATGACTGGCACTAAGACTTATACGATTTTTTTTTTTAATTAATGTGTATTTTTCTTTCTCTCCAGTCACAATTGTAAAGTTAATGATGCCCTGAAGCGGTGAAATACTAAGCAAACACTAAGATGCAATTGTAATGAAGGACTGGAATGTATTGAAGGTAAAGAGAACAATGAAATGGGTGCATATATGTAAAAATAAATCCTCATAATTCTTCTATGAGATTTAGTGCTTGCTTGTACATCTAAAAATGACACTAAGGCCCTCAATAAGAGTGGCAATTTAATTCCAATGAGGCTGTTATGGCACCATTGAAAAATAGACGCTCTGCGGTGAACACCTTCATTTCAGCTGAAACTTGAACCCAGATTCACTGACACTTTGCGCCAGGTTTGTTACTTTAGTAACACAAACCCAGTGCAAAGTGTTGTGGAGAGACTTACTTCCCAGAAAGTTGCCTAGGGTAACACAATGTACAGCTCTACACTGCTTTATGCTACTTTGTTTCAAGGGTGGGGGGCGAGGGGAAGAGTACCATGGGTGATACATGGGTGTTCCCATGCAACCACTGTTGGAAAATGGCTCTCTCTGAAGGGTCACCCCTAACTTTTTGCCTTCCTCCTCCTCTTTTTCTGACCTAATTTTTGCTGGCGGCTTTAAGATTCTGTGCACTTTACCACTGCTAACCAGTGCTAAAGTGCATGCGCTCGCTCACTAAAACATGGTCACATTGGCTCATCCAACTGGCATATTAAATTTACTTATAAGCAGTGCATTAAATTGGCAGGTACTGTCCGGTACGGAGTACCAGCACCTTTTTATTTTGAGCGGTAGAGTACCAGCACTTCTCAAGAGAGATGTAATACTTTTAATTGGAGAGTACCAGCACTTCTCAGAAACGAGCAGGTACTCTGGTACAGAGTACCTGCACTTCTATTTTTCCATTTCAAGCACTGCTTATGAGCCCCTAGTAAAGTGCACTACATGTGTCCTGGGCCTGTAATTAAATGCTACCAGTGGGTCTGCAGCACTGCTTATGCCACCCACATAAGTAGCCCTCTAGACCATGTCTCAGGCCTGCCACTGCAGTGCCTGTGTGTGCGTTTTACTGCCAGTTCGACTTGGCATTTGAAGCTACTTTCCAAGCCTTAAACTCCCCTTTTATTACATATAAGTCACCCCTAAGGAAGGCCCTTGATAACTGTAGGAGGCTGGCTTAGCATGTGGTGCACACTTAATGGAGTGATGCACAATTGGAAATGGCCCTTTTTTCAGGGTCACCCCTAAACTTTTTGCCTTCCTCCTGTAGTTTTTCTGACCTGCTTTTGTTGGTTTTATGGCTCTGGGCACTTTATCACTGCTGATCAGTGCTAAAGTGCATATGCTCTCCCTTTGTAAATATGACTATGTGAATTGGTACATCCATGATTGGCTTATTTGGGTTATCTGTTAGTCCCTAGTAGAGTGGCCTGTGTGTGCCCAGGGCTGGTAAACCAAATGCTGCTGGTGGGCCTGCAGCGCTGGTTTGCGCCACCCACAGAAGCAGCTTGTAAAGTGTGTCTCAGACCTGCCACTGCAGAGTCTGTGTGCAGTCCAGAACTGCCATCTTAGCTGTGAAGTGCACCCACTTCCCAGCCCCTGAACCTTCCCTTGGCACCATGTAAGTCACCCCTATGGCAGGGTGCATTGTATGTGTAAGGTAGGACATGCCTTGGTGTGTGTAGCATGTCCTGGTAGTGAATTACACCCAATTTCGTTTTTCACTACTGTAAGGCTACCTGTTCCTCATAGGCCAGAATGGGCAGTTTGACTATTCCATGCTATAGTCCTAACTGACCCCAGGAACATGGTAGAAAAACGAATTTAGTATGCCTGAGCTCAGAATATTAAAATACATCTTTTAGTGAAGTGTATTTTTATATTCTGTGTTTGAAAATACCACTTTTAAAAAGTAGGTATTTTCTTGCCTAAGCCTTCCAGTGTGCTCTGCTGTTATGTGTATTGGCTGTCTGGTTTTGGAGGGACAGGGCAGGCTGAGTCAGACCTGGGTTGAATAGAGAGGTCTCCTTCCTGAGTGAGGGGAGGGGCAGCTGCTTGACCTGAATGGGGCTGTGCCTGGCAAGGTGAATGCTGGCTCCACCTCCTGCTGTGTGTCTGATAGCAGGTCCCCTTTTCTGAAAGAGAAGATGCAGAACTGGTTCTGGCTGGGTTCAGTGCCTGGTAGCTTGGAAGAACAAAGACTTTTGGGGTATAAATAGTTGTGCCCAAACCCCTACAACTGGTATTGCCCCTGGATCTCAAGACCAACCTCTGTCCGTGGAACTGAAGGAAGCTGCAGGAGAGGACTGTCCTTGTGTTGTGTGCTGTTCCCAGATTGGCCTGCAGTAGTTGTCATTGGACTGGAAAGAAGAGGGAAAAGGAACTGTAAGAGACCTTTTTAATCTTGAACCTGCAATCACCCAAGGGCTAGAGAGAGAACTAGCCTCCTGACTGAAGTCTCAGGCCCAGTAGACTTCATTTCGTCGCTAAAGCCTGTTAGCGAGCCGCCGCAGCCGAGGAGCGTCAAGAAATCCGTTGCACGGCTGCCGCTGAGTGCTCGCTGACCAAATCATCGCACCGCACGCTTACAGATCGCCATTTTGTCGCTAACGCCCGTTAGCGAGCTGCCGCAGCCGAAGAGCGCTCGGAAATCCATCGCGCCGCTGCCGCTGAGTGCTCGCTGCCCAAAGTCATCGCCCCGTACGTTTGCGGACCTTGGAACCATCGCTATCGCCCGTTTGCGAGCCGCCGCAGCCGAAGAGCGCTCGGAAATCCATCGCGCTGCTGCCGCTGAGTGCTCGCTGACCTGATCATCGCACCGCACGTTTGCGGGCCTCGAAACCATCGCTAAGGTCTGTTTGCGAGCCGCCGCGACCAAGAGCGTGAGGAAAAACATCGCTATCACGCCTTAGCTGCATTTTTGTGGATTATTAACACCAACACCCAGGAACTGTGAGTAAAAGGGTCGCAGAGACCACTGCCCTGAACTTTGCATTCCCCATTTGAACTATTTTTGCAGCATCAAGAGAGTATTATTTTTGTACAGTATTGTGGCTTTCTCGTTATTTGGTCTTGTGATAAACCTATATATAAAGATAACTATTTTTGATAACTACCTGTGTTGTGTCCCTTTGTAGTGTTCCTCACTGTAGTACTGCGTATGGTCATAAATGCTTAACACACTGCCTCTGAGATTAGCCTAACTGCTCGTGCTACGTTACCACAGGGTGGAGCAGGGGTTGTCAAAGGGGTGCGACCCTTCACTCTGACTTAGAAAGAAGGGTCCCTGCTTGGACAGTGGCCATCCACTGCCAACCAGAGACCCCCATTTCTAACATTGGTGGTCAGCGGTGGGGATCTGGACTTGCGTTTGTGACCGCATACAGTAATTATAGTGTACACTACTAGTGAGTGGAGACCATAACGTACCACATACATATTTGAGGATTTTTTTTTTTGAGTCTATTTTTGATTAAGAGTGCCAAGTATTGATACAATGGCCAAGCCCAGAGCCGTTGACCCAGAAGAGTACTCCTGGGAAGAGGAGAAGATAGATACCTACACTTCCAAGGAGCTCAAATTTTTTTGCGAGAAATTTACAGTCCCTACCACAGGTTTCACCAGGAAAGAAGAGTTTTGCAAGGCACTGAAGGTCTGGCTAGCAGACAGGGATGCCCCTAGGGATATGGGAGAGCCTGTGGTGGAGGGAGAGAATGTGGATGAAGTGATTGATGTAGTAGGTAATAAAGTACTTTCCAGCCCGGGCACGAGTGTGTCGGCGAGGGGTCTGTCCCCAGAGGAGATGGAGGATAGGGAAAGAGAGAGACGCCATAATATGGAGATGGCTAAGATGCAACTAGAAGATCAGAGGGAGAGCGACCTCGAGAACAAGAAGCTAGAGTTTGAAATGATGAAAATGAAGCTTGATCATGAGAGAGCATTGAGGGAGCTGGAGATTAAGGCAAAGAGTGGGGAGACCTCCAGCCCCTCTGGTGGCAGCATACCAGTAGTACAGACGGAGAGCAGAGTATACATTCCTAAAGAAGTTATTAAAGATTTCCACAAGAGTGAGGATATTGGGCAATGGTTTGCCGCTTATGAAATAGCCATGATGTCCCACCGGGTCCCTGAGAAGGATTGGGGAGCGGGGTTGTGGGGACGGTTTGTGAGTGAGGGGAGAGACACCTTGTTGGATCTGCCCCCAGAAAGGAGAATGGTTTATGAACACATGAAAGAAGCACTGATGACCCGCTATGGGTTGACCCCTGAGATGTACAGACAAAGGTTTAGGTCCTGTAAGAAGTTGGAAGGTACCACGTGGGTTGAATATGTGTCTTTTTTTTGCAGAGCAATGGAACGCTGGGTAAAAGGTAGCAAAGTAGAAACTTTTGAGCAACTATATGATTTGATTGCATGGGAGCATCTATCTGATAACTGTTTTCCTGAGCTACGCCAGCACCTCATTGATTGCAGGCTGACTAACCCTAGGAAGCTTGCTGAGGAGGCGGACCGCTGGGTCAGCACCAGGGTTCGCCAGGGTCCAATGGGAGACTTCGCCAGAGGTGGGCAGGGTCCCCAGCAGAGAAGTGGGGGGGACAGGGGTCAACCGAGGGAGTTCCGCAGAAGGCCCCAAAGTAATGCCCAAGGGAACCAAGCAGTGGTGTCCCAGCCTCCCCAAGAAAGGAAGCCCATGCCCCCGACAGGTAGGCCTGTTCACAGGGGGCCCCCCGACTTGTTACCATTGTGGCCAAGTGGGCCACCGGTCCTTTGATCCCCAGTGTCCTCAGAGGGCTACTGCCGCACCCCCCCGTGCGCCACCCCGCCAGATGGCTAGTGTAGCCTTGGAGGGAGAAGAGATGGATGCCCCAGAGGGGTGGGACCCTGTACAGTTAACCCTCGTCTCCCTAGGAGACTGCGAGATGGTCCCTAAACCTACACTGCCTGACAACACTAAGAAATACAGGCAGTGGGTGACCATCAATGGCCATAAAATGGAGGCTCTCAGGGACACAGGAGCCAGTATAACTGCTGTCAGCTCCCGGTTGGTGTCCCAAGAGCAGATTATTCCCCATGCATTCTGCCCAGTAGTGTCAGCCGACAACTCAGAGAGCCAATGTGAGGTGGCTCAGGTTCCCTTCCAGTGGGGGGGGGGTCCTCAGGAACTCTTCAGGTAGCTGTGAGGCCCGCCATGCCTGTAGACTGTCTGTTGGGCAACGATTTGGAGAACTCCCCGTGGGCTACGGTGGAGAGGAGTTCTCACTTGGAAATGCTGGGTCTGCCTGAATGGGCGTGTGCCACCACTCGGTCCAGTGGTGGCAGCAAAATTGAGGTATATAGTGATGACAGTGTAGTACACCCACCCAGAGATGTGGTACCTGACTTGAAGGAGGGGGTTGATCTACACCAGGGGATTCAAGGATATGAGGTAGCACCCTTAATGTGCAGTGTCCCGGAGGTGGATTGGGGAACTAGCGCAGGGGCCCATAGTCCTAGTGAAGGGAGGGACACTCTACCGACTCTGGATGAGAGGTGCAGGGAGAGGGGTTCCCCCATGGTTGAAGTCCGGGTGTATGAGTGTGAGGACCGCCCAGAAGAGTGTGGGTTGAGTGATAGAGACAGTCAGTTAATGTCTCGCCCATTTCAGGAGAGTGGTGTGGGGTACGTGTGTGAGACACTGGATTGTGAGGTAAAGGTTAGCACCTGCGTGGAACTGTGTAATCCAATTGTGGGAGAGCATATTGTGAGTTCCTATTTTCCAGAGCTAAACCAACATGTGTTAGAGTGCGAGTTCTCTGATCCTAGGGAACTTGCGCAGGAGGCAGACCTCTGGGTGAGTACCAGAGGCTCTGTAGAGGCATTGGGGAATGACCCTAAGAGGAGTGGTTCAGATGTCTTCCAACCCAGGGTGGTGGGAGAGCTTCGGAGCGATACAGCTCGGTCCCCATGTTGTGAGGAGGTTGTAGGGAATCACGTCCTGTCTCGTGGGAGCAGGAGTGAGACTGGGATAGGTCCCGAAGTGCCCCAACCTCAGTCTCCAGGACTGGATGGTTCCATGAGGGAACACCAGGTTGGGAGCCTAGTCTGTCCGGATGGACCGTCCGTTGTGGGGGGTCTCCCCGTGTTAGGAGAGCTGGGAGTGCCTGTAATCAGACCTCCAGCAGTTCTAGTGTCTGGCAGTACCGCTCCAGTTGGGAGGGTGCAGAAGTCCAGAATGAGGGGTGAGAGGGGGAAAGAGTCCCCAGTGGAAGAACCAGTGGGTCAGGAGCTAGCCAGAAGGACTGAGCCTCATAGGATTGGCATTGGTGACGCCACTTCTGCCCTGGGGCATCTTCACACACTGTCAGAGGGACAGGAGGTCGTGAGCTCTGTGCCAGGCAGACAGTCACACGACACGCTAGGTATGTGTCACCCTCAGGAAGTTGGCCAGGCAGTTGTTCAGCCGCAGGGGTTGGTCCCTGGGTTGGTAAGTCAGGTCCAGGTGTTGTCTGACCTGGAGGGAGGGACAACTGTAAGCAGTGTCCGACCATTTTTTCCCCTAAGAGGACCACTCCAGGTGGGAGGGTGCAGAATGCTGGAAGGGGGTGCAGAGTGAGGGAGTCCTCGCCTCTGACCCCGGTGCAACCTGAGGGTTTTTTCAGGTTGGTAGATCAGTTGCAGGGTCCAGGCCCTGAACTGGTGGAGGGGTGTGTTTCCCTTAAGGGGGGCCTGTGTGCCTCCCAGGAAGTCCTGGTGTGCCAGGCAGACGGTCGCACAGCTCTAGAAGAGTGTACTTTCCTTGGGGGAAATTGGTGTACTCCCCCAGAAGTCCTGGGTTGCCAGGCACAGGTCCAGCCTAAGGGTACAGACCCTGGGTTAGGGGGCCAGGTTCAGGGTGTCCCCCCCCTGACCTGGAGGAAGGGGCAACTGCTAACAGTGCCCCTACCGGTTTGTGTTATGGGGGCACCTCTCCAGGTGGGAGGGTGCGGGCCCCAGTAAAGGGGGCGGGGAGAGGGCAGCCTCACCTCTGCCCAGTCTAAGGGTCCAGACCCTATGCTGGGATACCAGTTGCAGGATAGAACCCCTGAACTGGTGGGTGAGTTGTGCAGGACACCTGCCACAGGTGCCCTGACAATTCTGGAAGGGGGTATCGCTCCAGGTGGGAGGGTACCAAGCCCCAAAGAGGAGGACCGGGTGTGGGAGAGCCCACCCCAGTCTCTGGCCCAGCCGCTGGGTATAGGCCCAGGGCTGGTGGGTCAGTGTCCGGGTGCCTTGCCTGACCTGACAGGAGGGAGAGTGGACAAAGAGGTGCCAGGCACCTGGGGTTACTGCCCCCCACTCTCTGATGCTACAAAGGTTTGAGAGCCCTGAGAGGTATAAGGCCTGGGTCTCATCCCTGACTACTGTCAGTGGCTACTGTGGCTTATTGTCTATCTGTTGGGACACACCTGGGGGCCAGTTAAGGTTAGGTGCTGCACAGGTGGTGTCCACAGGTGAGGGGAAGAGTTCCCCATTGGTTGTCTTAGGGGGCCCTGAGAGTGCGGACAGAGGGATCCCCCAGGGTTCAGATTGACGTAGAACTGGAAAGTGCCCCTGCAGTTGCGGGCCAGTTCCGTGTTCTATCGCCCAAAGCAGGGAAGCCCATCAAGGTAGTGATTGGTCTCCCCTGCGTTTTGGCTGGAAGGGGTTGTGTTGAAATGGCCCTTTTTGCAGGGTCACCCCTAAACTTTTTGCCTTCCTCCTGTAGTTTTTCTGACCTGCTTTTGTTGGTTTTATGGCTCTGGGCACTTTATCACTGCTGATCAGTGCTAAAGTGCATATGCTCTCCCTTTGTAAATATGACTATGTGAATTGGTACATCCATGATTGGCTTATTTGGGTTATCTGTTAGTCCCTAGTAGAGTGGCCTGTGTGTGCCCAGGGCTGGTAAACCAAATGCTGCTGGTGGGCCTGCAGCGCTGGTTTGCGCCACCCACAGAAGCAGCTTGTAAAGTGTGTCTCAGACCTGCCACTGCAGAGTCTGTGTGCAGTCCAGAACTGCCATCTTAGCTGTGAAGTGCACCCACTTCCCAGCCCCTGAACCTTCCCTTGGCACCATGTAAGTCACCCCTATGGCAGGGTGCATTGTATGTGTAAGGTAGGACAAGCCTTGGTGTGTGTAGCATGTCCTGGTAGTGAATTACACCCAATTTCGTTTTTCACTACTGTAAGGCTACCTGTTCCTCATAGGCCAGAATGGGCAGTTTGACTATTCCATGCTATAGTCCTAACTGACCCCAGGAACATGGTAGAAAAACGAATTTAGTATGCCTGAGCTCAGAATATTAAAATACATCTTTTAGTGAAGTGTATTTTTATATTCTGTGTTTGAAAATACCACTTTTAGAAAGTAGGTATTTTCTTGCCTAAGCCTTCCAGTGTGCTCTGCTGTTATGTGTATTGGCTGTCTGGTTTTGGAGGGACAGGGCAGGCTGAGTCAGACCTGGGTTGAACAGAGAGGTCTCCTTCCAGAGTGAGGGGAGGGGCAGCTGCTTGACCTGAATGGGGCTGTGCCTGGCAAGGTGAATGCTGGCTCCACCTCCTGCTGTGTGTCTGATAGCAGGTCCCCTTTTCTGAAAGAGAAGATGCAGAACTGGTTCTGGCTGGGTTCAGTGCCTGGTAGCTTGGAAGAACAAAGACTTTTGGGGTATAAATAGTTGTGCCCAAACCCCTACAATTGGTATTGCCCCTGGATCTCAAGACCAACCTCTGTCCGTGGAACTGAAGGAAGCTGCAGGAGAGGACTGTCCTTGTGTTTTGTGCTGTTCCCTGGATTGGCCTGCAGTAGTTGTCATTGGACTGGAAAGAAGAGGGAAAAGGAACTGTAAGAGAACTTTTTAATCTTGAACCTGCAATCACCCAAGGGCTAGAGAGAGAACTAGCCTCCTGACTGAAGTCTCAGGCCCAGTAGACTTCATTTCGTCGCTAAAGCCTGTTAGCGAGCCGCCGCAGCCGAGGAGCGTCAAGAAATCCGTCGCACGGCTGCCGCTGAGTGCTCGCTGACCAAATCATCGCACCGCACGCTTACAGATCGCCATTTTGTCGCTAACGCCCGTTAGCGAGCTGCCGAAGAGCGCTCGGAAATCCATCGCGCCGCTGCCGCTGAGTGCTCGCTGCCCAAAGTCATCGCCCCGCACGTTTGCGGACCTTGGAACCATCGCTATCGCACGTTTGCGAGCCGCCGCAGCCGAAGAGCGCTCGGAAATCCATCGCGCTGCTGCCGCTGAGTGCTCGCTGACCTGATCATCGCACCGCACGTTTGCGGGCCTCGAAACCATCGCTAAGGTCTGTTTGCGAGCCGCCGCGACCAAGAGCGTGAGGAAAAACATCACTATCACGCCTTAGCGGCATTTTTGTGGATTATTAACACCAACACCCAGGAACTGTGAGTAAAAGGGTCGCAGAGACCACTGCCCTGAACTTTGCATTCCCCATTTGAACTATTTTTGCAGCATCAAGAGAGTATTATTTTTGTACAGTATTGTGGCTTTCTCGTTATTTGGTCTTGTGATAAACCTATATATAAAGATAACTATTTTTGATAACTACCTGTGTTGTGTCCCTTTGTAGTGTTCCTCACTGTAGTACTGCGTATGGTCATAAATGCTTAACACACTGCCTCTGAGATTAGCCTAACTGCTCGTGCTACGTTACCACAGGGTGGAGCAGGGGTTGTCAAAGGGGTGCAACCCTTCACTCTGACTTAGAAAGAAGGGTCCCTGCTTGGACAGTGGCCATCCACTGCCAACCAGAGACCCCCATTTCTAACATGCACCTTGCACTAATCCAGGCAACCCTTATTGTGATTTTAGTGGTCTTTGCTAACGATGGAAAGCTCTCAAAGTGGTAGCTGTGGAGAGCAGCCTTCAGGCTTATCTTAAAGGAGTGTAAAGCAGCTTGTTTTACCATATTTAATCATCACTGTAGATTAGATGAAAAAGAACCACACAGTGTCTATAAAAAATAAGTCTAATTATTACACAACACAATCACTGATACATTTGTGTATCTTCTAGCCTGAGATATCAACAGTACACATGAAAATATGTTAAAGAAATCAAGTAAGTAGCACAATTATACACTGGTCTCCAGGGGGAGACCAAACCATATACTGAAGAAATGGAATGCAAACTACAAGGAAGAACGGGACTTGGACTAAAGGACACAGAGGAGCTGGGAGAACAAGGAATAACATGATAAGTATCCAGGAACCCCACGGAGGCTGTGTGCAGAGTGGAAACATGGCTGCGTGCCCAATGGAAGTCTATGGAGAAGTCACAGTTTTAAAGAAGAAGGACCCTTCCCAAAGGACCCCGAAGAAACCCTTTGGAGGACGGAAGGTTGGAGAGCAACCCCACCCGTGGATGCCCGAGGAACCAGGTTACCTGCACATGGGGAGCCAGGTGCATAGGGGTGAAGTGATATTGGAATCTCCCCTAGATGATAATGGAAGACTGAAGATTTAGGAGGAAAGGCCTCTGGAGAAGTTCATGAAGAGGTCTGGTGGAATCCAAGGATGGATTCTTGAAGAGGTGAACCTGCAAACAGAGGAGACAGTCTATGCCACTCAGAGGTGATCAGGAGGCACGGAGACACAATGCCTACCTATGTCGAAAAGTTCAGACAAGTTGACGAGGACCTTGTCTCTGCAGCTGTGGGGACCAGGTGATACTGAGGAGGAGGACCAGGAGCCATACGCGAGCTGTGCCACATTGGATGTCGGTGTCTAGGTGGTTGGTGTCCAGCTGGAGCACCAACAAGCCTTGGTAGGCGCAAATGGCGTGGAAAACAACAAAATGCAATCGTTGGGACCAGCAAGGTCCAAAGGACTCACCAAGTGCAGGAGAGTCGAAGCAGGCCCTGAGCAAGCAGGGGAGCACACCAAAGAAGAAGACCCTCAAGAGGACTCACAGGTCGGAGGCACAGGAGTCGCAAGAGCACCTCAGACAGTCCACTAAAAATGGAGGCCCAAGGTGCAAGGGATGCAGTGAGGACGCTGTTCTTCAAGGCATGAGGTGCTGGAGGCTGGAGCTTCTTGTTGCCCGAAGAACTCTGGAGTGCAGAGCCAACAAGTATTGGCAACAGCAAGTCAATGCAGTGCACAGGGGTTTGGTCCCAGCAGCTTCGACGAGGGATACTGTCCTCCAAATTGCAGGGAAGACAGGTCAGACCTCTGGAGAGCCATAGAACTACATCCTGTGTTGCTGAGCCTCAGGAAGTCCGTAGGACGACAGAAGCAGCAGACCAGTCAGCTTCGTTGCGGTGCCTGCAGATGCAGAGGAGTGACTCCTTAACTCCAAAGAGATTTCTTTGGATGTCCTTGATGCCCACAGGTCTTCTGGAGAACCTGAGCAAAGCACAGTCACAGACGAGCAGAATACTTTGTAGAACAGCGAGACCAGGAGCAGCAGGAGTCTTCCTTGATGCAGTCTCGGTTCCAGGCGAAATTCAGCGAAGTCCAAGTGTCCAGACGGTCAAAGAGTGTCTTGGTTTCAGAGGTGAGTCTTGTTCCACGACAAAGCTGAGGACCCACCCACGAGGGAGCCCTTAAATACCCAGGGAAAGGGTTGGAATGACTCGGGAACCCCTCCCAGAGGAGGAGCTCTACAGAGGGGAGGATACTCCCCTGTCCTTTGTCCAGTTTCACGCCAGAACGAGAACCAAGAGTTCCTGAACTGACTCAAACTGTTAAATGCAAGTAGGGCACCAAATGTGCCCTTCAATACAGTCTGGTGGCGCTGGCAAGCGCCCCCCCCAGCACCATATACAAAGTCCTGTCTTGGAGGTGGTTACACCTCCCTGTGGCAGGAAACCTATTGTTCTAACTTATTCTACTCAAGCTTAACTCAGCAGCAGGAGGGCAAAACAGTGTCAGTGGTCGGCAGCAGCACTAGCTTTCTGGCAGACCCTACAAGGCTGTAATCAGGAGGACTGGGGGCCCCTCTTAGGGGGCCCCTCTTAGTACAAGTTTTGGGGGCGGTGGCCTAACCCCATCCCCATCCCCACACCCCCGCTCTTACCTGCAGCCGCGAGAAGCAGCAAACGCAGGCTTTGTTCGCCAGCATCTCCAACCTCACCCCCCCACTCTTACGGCGGCCACAAGGCGGCAAAACCTGGGACCGCCACAGGCGGCAAACAGCGTAGCTACGCCACTGCCTCAGATATAAGAAAAACTTATACCTTCAGTGTGAGGTGCAAGCACCATCTCACACAGGCTGCATTAGCAGGCCTGTAGTGACAGTTTTAGTGGACTCCCATGGGTGGCATAATACATGCTGCAGCCCATGGAAGACCCCTGGTGTACCTATGCCCTGTGTCCCTCAGTACTATATACTAGGGACTTATAAGAGTACATCAGTAGCCAATTGTGGAGGTACAAAAGTACTTACCAAAGTCATTTTGGGAGAGAGAACAGAGATGCTGGGGCCTTGATTAGCAGGATCAAAGCAAACTACAGTCAAAACACATCGACACCAGGCATAAAGTGGGGGTGACCATGAAAGCAGATCCTACTTTCCAACAGTAACCCAAAGGGCAGGGCGCTATGTAAGTAAAAGGTAGGACCTGTACTTTTATGTTTTACATGCCCTGATAGTGAAAAGCAGCATATTTAGTTTCTCACTACTGTGAGGCCTACACCCCATATAGACTAAGCTTTGGCAATTCCCTTATATGCTTCTAAATGGTAATTCCTGATCCCAGGGGAGTTGGTTTATCATGTTTGGCATGAGTGGAATAGTAGTGATAAATGCGCTGGTAAGGTTGGATTTAATACTACTAGTGCAGAAATGTCGCTTTTAGAACGTGGAAGATACACAATTGATGGACAGAATGCAGAACAAATCAAAAACATTCACCCCCAGTCAAGAGATCTGGGTTAAATCCATCATTCTTTTGCTCACCATGCCACCCCAGTTTGGACCTGGCCATATGCAAATCAGTCTTGACACTGTGCCTCATGGGAACAGTCCAGCCCGAACTGCCAAACCAGGTCCTCCTTGGACTGGAAACAAGCATCCTAGGACCGGTTTCGGGGTTTCACCCCTCATCAGCCAGGATAGCATGAATCCAGGGGCACAGTGAGCCCGGGACCCACGTCTGGGCATACCCAGCGCACTTAGGGTGAGAAAGCAAAAGGCACACAATTGATGGACGGAATGCAGATCAAATAAAATATTCACCCCCAGTCAAGAGATCTGTGTTAAATCCATCATTCTTTTGCTCACCATGCCACACCAGTTTGGACCTGGCCATATGCAAATCAGTCTAGACCCTTTGCCTCATGGGAACAGTCCAGCCCGAACTGCCAAACCAGGTCCTCCCTGGACCGGAAACAAGCATCCTAGGACCGGTTTCGGGGTTTCACCCCTTATCAGCCAGGATAGCATGAATCCAGTGGCACAGTGAGCCCGGGACCCACGTCTGGGCATACCCAGCGCACTTAGGGTGAGAAAGCAAAAGGCACACAATTGATGGACGGAATGCAGATCAAATCAAAAATATTCACCCCCAGTCAAGAGATCTGGGTTAAATCCATCATTCTTTTGCTCACCATGCCACACCAGTTTGGACCTGGCCATATGCAAATCAGTCTAGACCCTTTGCCTCATGGGAACAGTCCAGCCCGAACTGCCAAACCAGTTCCTCCCTGGACCGGAAACAAGCATCCTAGGACCGGTTTCGGGGTTTCACCCCTTATCAGCCAGGATAGCATGAATTCAGTGGCACAGTGAGCCTGGGACCCACGTCTGGGCATACCCGGCGCACTTAGGGCGAGAAAGCAAAAGGCACACAATTGATGGACGGAATGCAGAACAAATCAAAATCATTCACCCCTAGTCAAGAGATCTGGGTTAAAGCCATCATTCTTTTGCTCACCATGCCACTCCAGTTTAGACCTGGCCATATACAAATCAGCCTTGACCCTGTGCCTCATGGGAACAGTCCAGCACGAACTGCCAAGCCAGGTCCTCCCTGGACCGGAAACAAGCATCTTAAGACCGGTTTCGGGGTTTTACCCCTCATCAGCCAGGATAGCATGAATCCAGTGGCACAGTGAGCCCGGGACCCACGTCTGGGCATACCCGGCGCACTTAGGGTGAGAAAGCAAAAGGCACACAATTGATGGACGGAATGCAGAACAAATCAAAAAGGTTCACCCCCCAGTCAAGAGATCTGGGTTAAATCCATCATTCTATTGCTCACCATGCCACCCCAGTTTAGACCTGGCGATATGCAAATCAGTGTTGACCCTATGCCTCATGGGAACAGTCCAGCCCGAACTGCCAAGCCATGCAGATTTGTATAGCACACTATCACCCAGGAGGGTATCCTGGCGCTGAGCAGGTATGAGTTTTGCCAAACCTAGGGCCTAGTGGTACTACTCAAAAAGCCAGGTCTTCAGCTTCTTTTGGAATTCAAAAAGTGAGGAGGAGGCTCTTATGTGTAGCGGCAGGTTGTTCCATGCTTTAGGAACGATGCAGGAGAAGGCTCGACTAAAGATCTGGTTTTCTGTATGCGTGCGATGTGTGCAAGTATGTGTTCGGACGAGCAGAGATGTCTGGAAGGGTTGTGAAAGCAGATGCGATTGTTGAGATATGCTGAGCCAGTGTTATGTAGTACATTGAAAGTGTGGCTGAGGAGTTTGAATTGTGCTTGTTTGTGAATGGGGAGCCAGTGGAGCTCCTACAGGTATGGTGTGATGCGTGTACGGTGTGGGAAGTTGAGAGTGATTCTGGCCGCTGCCTTCTGAATGGTCTGCAGCCTTCTGGTGAGTTTTATGTTGATCCTGGCATAGAGGGTGTTCCCTTACTCCAACTTGCTTGTTCTCAGGGCATGTGAAGTTTTTCCGGGTGCTGATTGGGAGCCATTTCCTTAGCTTCATCAGGGTATGGAAGCATGAGGCGGTAATGGAATGGACTAGTGATAGCATTGTCTTGGGAGGCATGTCAATGACCATCCTGGGGTTCTTGATCGTGGGGGTGGGAGGGGGGGGGGGATTGTCGGTCCTAGCTCTGTTGGCCACCACCTGGAGTACCATAGTGAAGTGCTGTTCCTGAAGATCATGATTTCGGTCTTCTCGGTGTTCAGCTTTAGACAGTTTGTCTTCATCTAGTGGGCAATTCCAATTTTGAAGGCATTGAACTTAATCCAGGTACTGGCCGTTTCGTATGTGAGGGAGAAAATGAGTTGTGTGCCACTGGCAAAGGAGAAGACATGGAGGACGTGAGAGCGGATGATGTTGGCTAGTGGGATTGTGTATGTGTTGAAGAGGTTCTGGCTCAGGGAGGATCCCTGTGGAACTCCACAAATCGCAGGCGGCCGAGGTGTACGGTGCCAGGCTGGCTGATGGATTCCGAAGTTGTGTAGGCTATGGATGAGGTTGGGGGTGGGAGAACGCGTCAAATGCTGTGGGGAGGTCCAGGAGGATGAGTTCTGCTGTGTCTACTCCATCCAGAGTCATGCGGATGTCATCCATGGTGGTGATAAGGGCAGTTTTCATGCTGTGGATGGGTATGAAACCAGACTGAGTAAAGTCGAGGAGTTGGTGGTCGCTGAAGTATTCGCTGAGGTATCTGTTGATTTTCTCTAAGACCTTAGCTGTGAATGGTAGCAGGGAGATTAGTCTGTCGTTGATGAGAGTTGAAGGATCCGCAGAGGGTTTCTTCAGCACTGGTAGGACAGTTGGCGGTTTCCAAGCGTCTGGGAAGGTCGCAGAAGAGGTGGAGCCATTCAAAACGGATGTGAGCATGGTGCTGATGCGTTGCAGTCCTCTGGAGTAGGTGTGATGGAGGTCCAATGGGGCCCCTGAGTGGAGGGACATCATGGTGGCTGTGGTTTCTGAAGAAGACTGGTTGCACTACTTCCTTTTGATATTCCACATCTCTGGTAGGAATTAAACTAGAAACCGGACAAGACAAATGAAACAGAGCTATGACTATAAACAATTTGCAGACGTCTCCTTTAACAACTGTCTAGTTCCACGTCTGAACAAAACTGACATCAACTAGAAAGTAGAGTCTATGTATGCACACTTCAAAATGAATGAAGATTTTGCCAACATCGTAAGCCCCTGAAGCACAAGTTACTACCTTGTGTAACGATATATCTGTAAGAGACAGTAGTTAGTGACAGATTCCTTACCTTAGAATATCCCCAGGCGTCAGGCTGGATCCGGAAAGTTTTTTGCGTAGCAGTACCCTTGCGCGTCGGTAGGCGGCGTCGTGCGGTTCCGCGACCGTCGTCGGCGTCGGGATCGCCGGGATGACGTCGCGGGCAGTACTTAGACTCCGCCCCTGCGCGCTGACGTCAGTTCTGTACACGACTTTCCGCGCCAGGAACGCAGAGCCATGCAAGAAGCTGACATAGGTGTCTGAAAAATACTAGGGCCCTGAAAGGGATGTCCTTAACCCTAGAAATCAGTTCGCAGAACGGGGAGGATGGGTGGGGCGGTAAGGAATCTGTCACTAACTACTGTCTCTTACAGATATATCGCTACACAAGTTAGTAACTTGTGCATCTGAAAGAGACACGTTAGTGACAGATTCCTTACCTTAGAATAGATACCCCAGCAATACCAACCCCGGTGGTGGGTCTGCGAACAAAGATCAGACAAGGAAGTCCCGGAGGACAGAACGGCCAAAGAAGCCGTCCCTCCGGACCTGACTGTCAAGGCAGTAATGCTTTGTAAATGTGTGCAGCGAGGCCCACGTAGCTGCCTGACAGATATCCTGCAGCGGAACACCGCGGCCTAAAGCCGTGGTAGCAGCTGTTGCCCTGGTGGAATGGGCACGCAGCCCAACAGGAGGCTCCTTCTTAGCCAAAGAATAGCAGGCCTTGATACACAAGGTTACCCAGCGGGAGATGGTTCTCTTGTGCACCGCCTGACCTTTTTTGGCGCCCACGTAGCCAACAAAGAGCTGGTCATCCACCCGGAAGTGTTGTGTGCGGTTGATATAAAAGAAAGCGCACGTTTTGGGTCCAGACGGTGGAGCCTCTCTTCCTCTCTGGAAGGATGCGGAAAGAAGGTGGGCAAAGTGATGGTCTGCCCAATGTGGAAGGCAGTAACCACCTTTGGCAAGAAGGACGGACGCGTCCGAAGAACAACCTTGTCTGGATGGACAGACAGAAAGGGAGGTTTGCATGATAGAGCCTGGAGCTCACTCACCCGCCGAGCGGAGGTGATGGCCACCAGAAAGGCAGTCTTCAGAGTCAGAAGACGAAGAGGACAGTTATGTAGAGGCTCAAAGGGAGCGCACATGAGAAAAGTAAGAACCAAGTTCAAGTCCCACTGAGGCATCACAAACGGAACAGGAGGGAAGAGGTGTGTAATGCCTTTTAGAAACCTGTTAACAACAGGGGACTTGAAAAGGGAGGGCTGATCAGGAAGCCTGAGGAAGGCCGAAATGGCACAAAGATAGCCCTTGATGGTACCCAGGGCAGAACCCTGTTGGGCCAGGGAAAGAAGGAACAGAAGAACCTCAGAAAGAGGGGCAGAGAGGGATTCACAGCCTTTGCTGTGCACCATGCCACAAACTTGTTCCACCTGCAGGCGTATACCACCTTAGTGGAGGGACGCCTGGCTGCCAGAATCACATCACAAACTTCGGGAGGCAAGTCGAAAGGAATCAACTGCCGCCGCTCAATCTCCACGCAAGCAGGTGGAGGCTGGACAGGTTCGGGTGGAGGACCGTCCCCTGCTGCTGCGACAGAAGATCCTCCCGAAGAGGCAGACGGATCGGGGGATCGACGCTCATACTGAGTAGCTCGGGATACCAAGCTCTTCGAGCCCAGTCCGGAGCCACAAGGATGACTTGGGCCCGGTCGTACCGAATCTTCTTCAACACTCTGGGTAGAAGTGGTATAGGCGGAAAGGCATACAACAGACCGCAACTCCACTCGCAACGAAAAGCGTCGCCGAGCGAGTGCCGCCTTGGAAATTCCAATGCGCAGAACTGATGACATGGCGCGTTCTCTTTGGTGGCGAATAGATCTAACCAAGGCTCTCCCCACTGTAGAAAGAGTCCTTGCGCCACTTCCGAGTGAAGACGCCATTCGTGATCCATCCTGCACCTGCGGCTGAGTTCGTCCGCCCTGGCGTTCAGGGAACCTGCCAGGTGTTCAACCATCAGGAACATGCCCTGATGTTCCAGCCATGTCCAGAGGCGCAGAGCCTCCTGACAGAGGGTCCACGACCCCACCCCGCCCTTGTTTGTTGCAGTACCACATGGCGGTGGTGTTGTCTGTGAACACCTGCACTACCTTCCCTTTGACAGAGGGAAGGAATGCCTTGAGTGCAAGTCGGATCGCCCGGAGCTCCAGATTGATATGGAGCCGGGACTCCGCCGGAGACCAGAGGCCTCTGATCTCCGCCTCTCCCATGTGACCGCCCCATCCCAGAAGGGACGCGTCCGTCACAACTGTGTGCTCTGGCTGGGGAAGGGAGAGGGATCTGCCCATGACCCATTGCGGGTTCGAGAGCCACCATTGCAACTGTTTTGCAGTCCCCTCCGAGATCTGGACGTGATCGGACAGGTTGCCCTGGTGCTGCGCCCACTGGAACTTCAGGTCCCACTGTAGAGCCCGCATATGCCATCTGGCATGATCGACCAGCAGGATGCAGGAGGCCATGAGGCCCAGCAGCCTCAGGGTCATCCGTACCGAAACCCAGGATAAAGGCTGAAAGATCGGAATCATAGCCTGAATATCCCGGACTCGCCGTTCGGGAGGATAGGCCCGAAACTGCGTCGTGTCCAGAACTGCTCCGATGAAAAGGAGCTGTGGAGAAGGAATCAGATGCGACTTCGGCACATTGATGGAGAACCCCAGCGAGTGCAGGAGTTCGGCCGTAGTCTGGAGGTGGGAGACGACTGCCTGGGACGAGCCCGCCTTCAGCAGCCAGTCGTCGAGGTAGGGGAAGACTGGAACCCCTGCCCGGCGCAGATGAGCTGCGACCACCGCCATCACTTTCGTGAACACCCGAGGGGCACTGGTAAGGCCAAAGGGGAGCACGGTGAATTGAAAATGCACGAGGCCTACCGTGAACCGCAGGTAACGCCGGGGGCCGGCAGGACGGGGATGTGAAAATAAGCGTCCTGCAAGTCCAACGCTACCAACCAGTCTCCAGGGTCGAGGGCAGTCAAGACCTGAGCTAGGGTGAGCATCTTGAACTTCTCCTTCCGGAGGAAGCGATTGACGTTCCGGAGGTCCAAGATAGGACGCATGTCCTCCTTGTCCTTTTTGGGCACCAGAAAGTAGTGGGAGTAGCAACCACGTCCTACTTCTGGGGTCGGAACATGCTCGATGGCCCTCTTGGCCAAGAGGGCCGTGACTTCCTTCTGCAGAAGCACCAAGTGATCCCCTGACATGCGGTGGAATTGAGGTGGCATGGCTGGGGGGTGGTCTCGAAGGGGAGGGAGTAGCCCCTTCGGACAATGTCCAAGACCCACCTGTCCGAGGGTGATGGCACGCCAGTGGTGAAGGTGATGGCGGACCCTGCCCCCTACTGGCGTGCTGTGCACCTGAAAAGAAGGACTAGCAGGGCTTGGAGGCCGCGGACGGGGCGGAGTTGGTGGCCTGACCCGCACGCTGGTTGCCCGAACCGCCACGGCGGTATCCACGTCCCCAGCCACGCGAAGACGCTTGCTGCGCGGGCCGTTGGCTGGGCGGCGGACGTGACTGGGCGCCCCTTCCGTGGCCACGAAAGGGGCGAAAAGCAGAGGTTAGCGGAGGGCGCACAACAGAAAGGCCCAGGGACTTGGCAGTAGCCCGTGAGTCCTTAAAACGCTCCAGCGCATGGTCTGCTTTGGAACCAAAAAGACTGACTCCATCAAAGGGCATGTCCATGAGTGTATTCTGGACATCACCCGAGAAACCAGTCGTTCTCAGCCAGGCGTGGCGATGCAGCGCCACCGTCGTTGCAAGCGATCTGCCCAGCGAGTCGGCGGTATCAAGGCCACAACGTATGGTGAACTTTGCCGCATCCCTACCTTCCGCAATGGTGCGGGTAAGCAGTGTCTGGACCTCCTCAGAACACTGGGGCAAAACAGCCGCCACCGAATCCCACAGGGAGTGGGTATATCGGCCCAAAAGGCAAGCGGTGTTCACCGACCGCAAGCCAGCACTGGAGGAAGAAAAGGCCTTCTTCCCAAACTGGTCCAGGCTTTTGGATTCCCTATCCGGAGGGGCGGTAGGGAAGGCGGTGTGGGAGGCAGAGGCTTGGACAACCAAGCTCTCGGGGGTGAGATGTTGAGAGAGGAACAAGGGGTCGCCCGGAGCAGGGCGATGGCGTCGGGCCACGTTCCTATCACAGGAGCCCCTGTGGTGGGCTTGGACCAGGTGCCCAAAAGAACGTCAGACAGTGCATCATTAAACGGCAGCACAGTCTCCGAGGAGGAGGCTGCCGGCTGAAGCACTTCCGTCAGGAGATTAGTCCTGACAGCCACAGTAGGCAATTGGAGGTGCAAGGCTCCAGCTGCTCTACGCAACACCGTTGCGAAATTTGCTCCCTCCTCCATAGCCACGGGAGGAGACATCATGCCAGAGTCAGGGGAAGTGTCTAGACCACTGGCATCCCCAAGTTCCTCTGCCCAGTCCTGATCATACTCACACTGCTGTGTGAGAGGGTCTTCCGACCACTCCCAGCTCTCCTGGTCCTCCTCTGATTGAAAATATGGAGGAGGAGGGACATCTGGGACCCAAGGTCTCATCGGCGCCGGAGCCGGCGTCGAGCGATGTCGGTCCGGCTCCATGTCCGGAACCGGAGAGAACTGGGGAACGCCGCCGCCCGGAGCCCCGGGCGGCGTCAGGAACGGCACCGGGGACATCGGCGCCGGCGGAGGCGTGGTTAGGTCAACCGGCGTCGATGGGGGTTGCGGTACCGCCGGAGACGGGATCGAGGCCGGGGCCGGAGCCGAGGCCGGGATCAAGGCTGGCGGGACAGGCGACGCCGGGACCGGAGTCGTCGGCGACGCCGGATCAACCCCATCAGGGCCCGCGGGGCCCGAAGGCGCACCGGAGGGACCTTGAGGCCCGAAGAGGCGGGCCATGGCCGACAGGAATTCCTGTATTTGGGCCGGAGTCGCCCCCGAACCCGGAAAGGACGGGTAATGCGGGGGCAGCTCCATAGGCACGTCCGGGGCCGCAGGGGCGGGGACGGTGCCGACAGGGGCCTCAGCCGAGTCGCGAGACCGGCGAGGCGAAGTCTTAGAGCGATGATGCTTCTTAGACTTTTTGTGCTTGGACTTACCCGAGGAGCGCGAAGACTTGGACTCCGACGACCGGCGAGGGCTCCGCGACCGGCCCCTCGACCTCTCACGGGACCGGGGCTTGGTGCGGCGCGGAGCCGACTGCCGGACCTCGAGTAGCTTTCGAGACCGCTCTCGCAAAGCCTTCGGGTGAAGTTTCCGGCAGTCAGGGCACGACTTCGTGTCGTGGTCTCGGCCGAGACAGTAGAGACACTCTAAGTGCGGGTCTGTGATCGACATCATTCGACCACAGACGTCGCATGGCTTGAAGCCGGGCATCCCCATCGACACCTATGAGTCGAGAAGACTCTAAAAGAAACAGTGAAAAATTCACCAAAAAGTTAGTCAAAAATTGACTAGGGCACTGCTCTTCCCGGATCTGTGCTTACTGGCGCGGAAAAAGAAGAACTGACGTCAGCGCGCAGGGGCGGCGTCTAAGTACTGCCCGCGACGTCATCCCGGCGATCCCGACGCCGACGACGGACGGGGAGCCGCACGACGCCGCCTACCGACGCGCAAGGGTACTGCTACGCAAAAAACTTTCCGGATCCAGCCTGACGCCTGGGGATAGTCTAAGGTAAGGAATCTGTCAATAACGTGTCTCTTTCAGATATGTTAAAATTTGACCAAATCCATTCCCAGCAAATCATGGTTTGCCAAAGTACTACACAATATCAAGAGGAATCATAGCTTTGCAAAGATACCAACAGGAAGGAAATTCAGACAGAGCGAAATCCAAACTGAAGAAAACATGTATAACTATATAAGGAAGCAATCCAGAATGCAAAATTATCCTTCATCCAAGAGAAAATATTAAAATCAAATATTCTGCTCTTTCCAAAGAGACAAGCAATAAATTCCTATAATTATTTGCTAACAAAGTAATTTGAATAAAAGTTGTCTTTAACATAGAACTGGCCCAATCTCTGGTTCCACACAAAAAATGTTGATCACTCTGTGCACCATTCAAAAATTACAACCTGAATACTTCAAAAAAATAATCAACCACATGCAGCCTACTCCCTATTTCAGAGACATCATCCCAACCAAGATAATCAAAGCTTACTTCCAATTGTTTGCTCCGAGTTGGTCATTCTGTTCGGAGTCTTTAGACCGATTGACATAGAAGCTAAGAACTCTTGGCTCAAGGCGATGAAATCATTCTTCCTCCATGGAGGGGTGCGGTGGTGGGTAGAAAGCCAGTAAGGTGATGGATTGCCTTATGTGGAAGGGTGTGACTACCTTGGGCAGGAATGCTGCTTTCGTACTACAGACCTGGAGCTTATTCACGCGTTTGGACAGTGTCATGACAATGAGGAACCCTGTGTTGATGTTTAAGTAGACAAAGACAACAACAGTGCATGGCCTCAAAGGAAGTGCACATTAAGTAGGCATCACAAATGCTGTTGATGAGAAGATGTGAACCAGTCCCTTCAAAAAACATATTGCAACAGGTGACTTAAAGTATGACTGATCAGGTAAACATAAAAATGTAACCTTTAACTGTTACCACAGCAAGGCCTCACACAAAGGCGCACACAACGCCTGTAGAGCCATGGTCTACAAAGCACCAGCTTAAAATATCATGATTTGCATACTGTAGGTGCAGTATCCCTCAGCTGCATTCAACGGTGAGGATGTGGCCAGACCACCATTATCATTCAGTCTTCTCAGGAATTCCAAAACACTTGTGCAGTGTTCTTTTGAGGGGGTATCAGTTTTTTAGGGATTTATTCAATTAAGACACTGTAGCCCACTTACGAATTTCTGATGAGGCAGTAAAGGGAGTTGCAGGCCTCTTTGGAATTAAGAGTTTTCAAGTTTGGGGGTGTGGCTTGGCGAGCCAAGATGGCAGTCGCACTCTAAGAGATCTCTGGACCCCTCTAAGATCGGTCTTCATCCTCACACCCCTCCAGAGACAACCCCTCAACTGGGGCATCTCTATCCCCAAGGTGCCCTCCCCCGCGGCAGCCCGGAGGCTAACAACCGCCTGGGGGACCTAGAAAAGCGGACGGCGGCGAACTCGGAGACAGCCAGACTCGAGGCAAGATGGAGGCGGCCGGGCCTACCCCCCAGAGGCTGGCTCTGTGAATTCGCCGAGGGCCGTCGCTCCTGTGCCGGTGGCACCACAGACCCTGCTGATCGGCCACTGGAGACGCGGGACCTCCCCCGCGCTGGTCCCCACAGTGACCCCAGGAGCCGGACAGAGCCGCGGTGCCAGGGATAACGACTGCCGGAGCCCGCGTGGGCATGCGAGGTGAGGGGTGACCCCGGGAGAAACGGCGGGACTCCCGTACTGCTCCCACACTCTCCGCTGAGGCAACGGGGACCCCCGAGGATCTGAGAGGAGTAGCCACGGGTGATCCCCCGGCCCGCGCTCTGCGAGATACCCGGACAGACCTGTTATGGGTGAGAGGCTGGGCCCTGTGGCAGGGAATCATCCGGGGGCAGTGAGCTGGCGATAGCCCCCAGATACTGAATCCTGCCTCCCTTGGACCCGCTGTCGACTGCGGTCTGACCTGCAGGGAGCCACATTGCCCTACGTCTGGCCCTGGTCGCCGGGGGTCCCTTGAAATCCAGAGTGGGGGCCTGCAGCAGAGGCGTCCTGGTGAGGCCTACAGTGCCACGCAAAGCGAGGAGGGGACGTATGAGAAGCGTCCCGCTGCAATGTTCCCGGCGAGGGTGGCGTTCCCTGGCTGTTGAGCTGCTCCCGGCGCGATCTACTCCGCGGACGTGTGCAGGTGAGCCTTGAGGCCTCAAGGTGGGCGCCCGGCCTCCTCTCGACCCGCTGCCCGCCGAGGGCAAACTGATGAACGGCGGCTGGGGTGTAGTTGTGATGCCTGGTCGCGCTGCCCGAGCCCCGTCGGACTGCGGGCCTGAATGCGGCTCTCGGCCTGCGATTGGCACGACAGCTGCGGGCCGCGATGCATGGCCAGACTGATCCTTGTGGGGGAGACATGTGAGACAGTTGGAGACCCATGCTGGGCCCTGTGGCAGCGAGATCTGACTCCATCCGGACCCAGCAGAGGGAGCAGGGGCAATTCGACCCGCGACCGGTGGGAGCTCTCGTCTGCCCGCTGGGGGGGGGGGGTTCTCCTCTCTCCCCCTCTCACGCCCCACAATGTACAAAGACCCGCACAGGGAGAGTACCTGGGTTCAAAATCACACCAGGCCCACTGCTACCTGCATTGATGGGGGGATGACAATAAAGGACACTTCAACCAAACAGAGACCTCTTCCAGGAGCGAGCCATTGCTAAGAGGACAGATGCCACATTGGCTCCCCAGAGGCGGCAGAGGAGGGTGACGCCTGGCACTCCCCAACCTGTAGGCGACCATCCACAACTGAAGGCCCAACGCGGTTGAGGTCAGCAGTATTAAGTCATTGGAAGATACCGACAATCGTGACAATAACTGGGAGGTGCTGAGGCTCTGAATGGATCCGTGAGGCTCTCCTGGGCCCCTAGTCCCTTCTCTAGCGCGTTTGAGACTCCTCTGTCCCTTTCAACCCTCGCATGGCGAAAGGTCTGAGCGGGTTGACGCAGTGACCCAGGCGCCCCGGGTTCAACACCCTGCTGAGACTCCGCTGAGACCGCCAGGTCCCCTAGCACAGCGAACCAGATCATCATCTCCAAAGCCTAAACGCCCAAGGACAGACGTGACTGGGTAACCCCCTGGATGACACCAACCAGCCATGGGGAAGGATAGGGGTACTAAACTCACATCAACTCTGACCCGAATGGAGCAATATGCAGTCAATGGCCCCGGACATGGAGAACTAGCACCCCCTATGACAACACACTAGGAGGGGGACCTGGCCACCATCCTGCAGGCCATCAAGACCTGTCAAGAGTCGATGGAGGCGAAGATCGGGGAGGTGAGAGTAGACATGGCCCTCATCCGGCAAGATCTCCATAACGCAACCGCCTGCATCACCGAAACTGAGTCCCGCATCTCTGAGGTTGAAGATGACGTCTCCACCCTGAAGACGCAGGTGAAGCAGCTCCTATTCCACACGGCTGACCTCCATAGGCAAGCCGAAGATGCTGAAAACAGATCGTGGCGCAATAATCTGCGTCTGGTTGGCCTTCCCGAGGAGACAGAACCTCTGCAAATGAACACATTCATTGACAACTGGATTAGATCCTGGATGCCCCCAGACGCCCTGTCAACGTTGTTTGTGGTAGAGAGGGCCCACAAGGCGCTCGCGCCCAAACTGCCGCCGGGAGCCCCGCACCGGCCAATAATAGCAAGGATCCTGAATTTTAGGGACCGCGTTGCCATTCTCCAGGAAGCCCGCTCCAAATCTGAGTGGTTCCACAACGGTGCCAAGATTATGATCTTCCCCGACTACACAAGGGAAGTGCAAGCCCAAAGGAGATCATACACCCAGGTCAAGCAGAAACTGCGGGCCTCAACCTGCAGTACAGACTACGCTTCCCGGCTCGCCTCAAGGTAATATTCCAGAATAGGACACACTTCTTCCACAAGCTGGAGGCAGCATGGACCTATGTGACAGAGGAACACCCGGCCCGCCCACCATCTGAGCCCCAGAAGGGACCGCGGGCGGGAGCAGGGGCAAGCACCCGTGTGAGGTGCACTGGCTCCCGCAGAAGGCGCAGCGCCCGTGGCACAAACTCTACCTCACCGGCGGGATCCCCCCGAGAACGGAACAGATCGTCGAGATCACAAAAACTGGCGAGACTCAGGGGGAGCACCGAGGGACCCGACCCGACACCCGAACTGTGCTCCATGGACCCCCAGGGGCAAGCTCTGAGGACACCGATCCATCACGCAGCCCCCATATCTGAACTTAAGTATTACTCGCATTAATGACTTACACTGGAGGAATGTGAATCCTTAATTGTAGAGGGGTCCAACGCACTGACTTACACGATGCGACTGTAGCTACTCACCGTACACTCTTAGTCTCTGTTTATTGGGCGACAGATGCTCCAATTGGGGAAGTATGGGGAGGGGGGTGGGATGGGTTTTGGTACAGGGAATGTTCTTCCTGCTATTGCTTTGGTTTATGTTCATCTGTTTCTCTGTGACACTGTGTACAATATCTATGATCCTTCCCCGTGCAGTCCGAACAATACAACTGAGCGCCCTCAGCCGCCCGTTGGGCCTACCCCTTGGGAGCAGCTGAGCATCCCAGACATCTGGCCACACATGTCACAACCCCAACATAATGTCACGACCCTATAGCGAGCGTGAACCCCTTAGAATCCTCTCATGGAACCTTAACGGACTCTTAGATAAAATTAAATGGACGGCTATCCTAGAATACGCACAGAAGGTTCACTCAGATGTCCTGTTACTGCAGGAGACGCACCTGCTGGGTAATCACTGCCCCTTTCTGGCACGTCAGGGATTCGACAGGGTATGGCACTCAGGGTTCACTAGAGGGGCTCGCGGTACAGCGATCCTGTTGAGGCGCTCCCTCCCCTTCACACCGGCCCGCAGGGCAAGCGACCCTCAGGGCCGTTTTGTCACTCTCGCAGGTACCCTCGGGGATACACCCTTAAATCTGATATCTGTATATGCTCCACCGGCAAACCTAGACTCCAATCTCCACGAAGCTGTAGAGGCGATATCCTCCCTCCCCCTAGGCTTGACAGTGATAGGCAGAGACTTCAATGCTGTCCCCGAACCAGACAAAGATGCCACGGGCCCGCCATCCTCCCATAGGACAATAGGGGCTAGACGTCTCGGAGATTGGTCCTCTAAGCTGGGCCTCTGTGACGTCTGGCGAACTTAGCATCCCAGACCACTACACTATACTCATATTTTGGCTACCCACCATACACATTCCTGCATTGATCTCATCTTCATGCCTGCCCCAGACTGTAGGTCAGTTACAGAGATCCAGATCTTGGCACGAGGCGTCTCAGACCATTTCCCGCTCCTTTTGCAGCTAGGGGGTTCCTCAGGCACTCTACGTCCAATATGGAGGTTAAAAGCATGGTTCCTCCAAGACCAAGAATATAAGCAAGCGATTGAGGGAGAACTGAGACACTACTTCCACACTAACGAGGGCACAGTCCAAATCCAGGGTACATTCTGGGTGGTGGGGAAGGCCACAATCTACGGGTACACCCAAAGGGTTTCTAAAGCACAGACGTCAGGTCCAGGAGAGTCATCTCTCCCAACTTGAGGCCAGGGCCCTCCGCCTGGAAAAGTCAGCCACTCTGACGAATGTAGAGGCAGTTCACCGACAACTTCACTTAGTGCAAGAAGAAATACGGACTATCTCTCTTGAATCTGCTAAAATAATCTGGCTATCGTCTGCGGCCCGGGTGTATGGTTGGGGAGACGAAATTGGCAAATTACTCCACTGGTTTGCCACTCATCCCCTCGCCAACTGGATAGTCCCAGAGATTCAGAACTCTCAGGGACAGGTCCTCCGCGCCCCCGCTGACATTGCACAGACCTTCGCAAACTATTACACGGGCTTTACACAGCAGACTGACCACGTATATCCACCACCAGCTCCCTCTTCCTGCAAAACATCCCCCTCTCGCAACTCCCGGAAAGGGACATAAAGGCCCTGGACGAGCCCATTACCCCTGAGGAAATCGGAGAAGTAATCTCGGCACTGGCTTCCAGCAAGACCCCTGGGCCAGACGGTCTCCAGGCGGAATACTACGCGGCGTTCAGGGAAACCCTGATCCCACAGCTTGGCACCCTGTTTTGGCGAGGCGCTGGAGAGGGGCACCTTTCCCCCTGACACGGACACAGCCACTATTGTGGTGATACCCAAAATGAACCCCCCTCCAGACTCATGCTCCAACTACCGCCCATTTTCGCGGATTAACACTGAGATTAAAATCTACGCTACGATCCTGGCCATCCGGCTGAAGCGGGTGATACACACCCTGATCAATGCAGCTTTATGCCATGTCACAGTACACGGCACTGCTTGAGACGCCTCCATGTGGCTCTTGCTCACCGCCATCTCCTCACTCCATACTTAGCCTTAGTTTTATTTGACTTTGAAAAGGCCTTTGACATGGTCGACTGGATCTACTTGGGGAATGTGCTGGAGAGAATGGGCCTCGGCCCTCACTATCGTAAATTAGTGGGGGTCCTGTACTCCAACCCGGCAGCCAGGGTCCTCGTAAACGGGGCCTTATCAAACGCCTTTCTATCAGAAGGGGTACCCGTCAGGGGTGCCCCCTCTCCTATTTGACCTAGCAATAGAGACCTTGGCCTGTATCATACGTGCAGATAAGCAGATATGAGGGTGGCGCTGGCACGCCTCCCACGAAGACCGGATTGCCCTGTATGCGGACGATGTCCTGCTCTTTCTGGCCGATCCGGCCCAATCTGAACCGAGGTGCCTCCAGATCCTCCGGTCCTTCGGGGAGGCGTCCGGCCTGCGTATCAACCCGCCAAGTCTAACCTAGTGCCCCTGCATGTCTCACGTGAGTGTGTGGACTGGCAAGCAAGTATTCCCTTGCGAAGGCTTTCCTTTAAGTATCTCGGCATATGGGTGGCCCTTCTCCCCGAGTTGACCTGGACCCTCAATGTCGACCCGCTACTTAAGCGCACAAAGGACGACCTCAGGCGTTGGCAATCCCTCCCGTTCAACCCCCTTGGTAGGATCGCTCTCTTTAAAATGATGGTCCTTCCTCGCCTCCAATACGTACTTCGGAACTTCCCATTTCACATCCCCCGCAGCTGGTTCCATAGACTTGATGGAATAACGACGTCTTTTCTCTGGGGTGGCGCGAGATCACGCATGGCCTTTACTCACTGTCAACGACCCCCATATGATGAGGGAATGGGAATGGCAAACCCCTTTTTATACTATATGGCCACCCGCCTCCTGGTGATCCATGACTGGTTCAATGGTGGGTGGTCGGATCCGGCGTATCGGCTGGAACTAGAAAGCCTTGTATTCCCATGGGTCCAAGCCATGCTATATGGGGCACCAATCCCGCACACTCTGCCAGCAGTCACCCGGACGGACCTTCTCGCATGGCGGTCGGCACTGCGACACACTCAATGGAACAGCAAACTCAACCTACAGACACCCCTTTGGCACGGCACCTGGCTGCGGGAGGTTGGGACATTATGAAGATTTCATAAGTGGGATCTAATTGGGATCACTCGCTTGGGAGACGTATGGAAGGGTGAGCACTTGTCCTCCTTCCAAGAGCTGCAGCAAACATATTCCCTGCAGCCCAACCAGTTTTACAAGTACCTCCAATTGCAACATAGCCTCGCCCTCCACACCCCCGATCACACGGTAATCCCAGAGTTCAGTCCAATGGAAGCTAAGCTCCTCATGGGTAACCTGGGGAGGAGAGGAATATCCTAAATCTACCGCTCACTGATAAACAACACTCCATCCACACTAGATTCCCTTAGGGCCCGATAGGTGCAATGGGTCGGCCCCTTAGAGGAGGAAGACTGGAGGGATGCCCTGATGGCCCCCAGGACACTAGCTATGTCGGCCAGGCTCCGACTTATTCAAATCTATTATCTCCATTGTGCATATCTTACCCCAGTGAGGCTACATAAAGCGGGCTTCCTCCCATACCCAAAATGCCCACGCTGTGAGACAGAACCAGAAGATCTTTTCCATATGGCCTGGTCCTGCGTCACCCTCTCCAAATATTGGAGGTGGATCGTAACAGAACTGAGTGACATACTGGGCTGGGAGGTTCCACTCAGTCCCCTTGCCCTGCTCCTCCGGGTGATGGACAGGTTGGAGGGTTACCGCACAGACAAGCTACTCCTGGGAACAGCTGCACAGGTGGCCAAAAAAGACATTGCAGCGGCATGGAAAGACTCAGCAGCTCCCTCTTTCACAAAATGGCGCAAGGGTGTGGACTGGTGTGCCATCCAAGAAAAAGCTTTATATGAAGCACAAGGCTGTCCGGCGAAACACGGGCGAATATGGGGCAAGTGGTTAGATCTGTCAGGCCATGGACCGGGGTGGGAGGGGGGACGGGAGAACAAATTAGCTCTTACCCGGGCCTGCTCTGACGGGGGATGATTATGTGACTGTGCTGACACAACCATCATGGCACAGTGACGCCATATTCAGTTTGTCGATTGTAAAACTTCAACAAAATTGTTTATACAAAAAAAAAAGAGTTTTCAAGTTTCTCCTAGTGGACTCCAGTTTCTAAAAGCAGCTGCAATCATCAGGTGAAACTCCAGGGGAGAATTAGAAATTACCAGTGAAATTAGGTATGGTACTCTGATTCCCCTGCAACTCTTCATTTTCCAGTGGAATTCATTTTTCACGTGTAATCCCATGTAACTCTGCACGCCTGGAGGCACAAGTACCTTAGCGTTGGTGACGCTAGGAGATAGTAGTTACTGAGGATAAATCCAGGGAACCACTCAGAATGAGGCCCTGCCTGTCTAGTGACATACTGTTGTCAAATTGTCTAAACTGGTTTCTTAGAATGCATTCCTCATTTCTTAACCATGACGTAAGTTCTGAATGTTGAATTTGCAATCATATTGAAAGCTATCAAATTTGGGTATCTCACTGTCAGTTTTACAGTGTTTCAGGTAGTTGGGCTGCCTACCTCAATATGAATGAGTTGCAAAGAAAAAGTTACTTACCACCATTAATTAGATTTCTGGTTGATACATAACTTTCCTACAGCTTCCTCATCGTATGAACATTCCTTCTAGGCTTCAGACAGGTACTGAAAACTTTTTCCTCAGCAATGGCTCTTCAGTGCTGCCAGGATGCCATATGACTCAAGCCACAACTCCACCTCCAGACATGATGTCGCCAAAGTATATCAAGCGCCAACCTACATGCTGACATTAATTTCAGGTATTTTTTTCATGCTATATTGAGGTGTGCAGAGAGGAACTGAGAGAGCCACAACAATGACAAATATAGCACATAACATGTTTGCATATCTTGTCTTATATTACAACTCTAGCTCACTGGGGAAGAGGGAGGGCCATGAGGAATCTGCAAGAAAATTATGTAATCACCAGAAATATCGGTAATGAAGACAGCTAACTTTTTCTTCTGATGGATACATCCAGCAGATCCATACCTTATCATGCAACAGATCGAGCAAAATGCTCATCACTGCATGCCTGACATTTGAGGCAGTAGTGCTTTGCAAATGTATTCAAGGACAACAACATAGCTATCTAGCAAATATCAGCAACTGGGGCTCCTCTAGAAAGAACACAAGAAGCAGCCATTGCCTTGGTGGAATAAGTATGGGTGTCTTCAGAGAGACCTTTGTAAGCCAGTGCGCAGCAGAACCTGATACAAAGGTTAACACATCGCAAAATGGGGCTGTTAGTCATCACTTTGCTCTTTTTAACTCCAGCGAAGCCCACAAAGTGCTGATCATCATTCTGTCTTGACACATGCTACCGATGTAGAACACCATCGCACGCCTGAGGGCCAGCATATAGAGACGTTTCTCCATGGTTGGATGTAGAGGAGGGAAGAAACATGGAAGGGGAATAGATTGATGTATACGTAATGCAGAAACTACTCTGGGAAACCAGGATGGAAAGGCCTGAACGACCAACTTATCCGAGCAGAAAATTGCAAAGGGCTGGCATATTACCTTTTTCCAAATATTATGTAAAACTGTCCTGATATATCCCATGTGGTTCTCTGGCAAGCTGAAGTTTGAACCAACTTATCAATTGTTGGCTCAGAACAGACATTTTCTAACCCACGCATCTCCTTCAATGTACCTGGAGATAAGGCTTAATGCCACCATGTAACAATGCCAACGACTGTCAGGCATATTTATTTATTGTTGTTGCATGTTCTGTCAAATTATGGGTACAAGCGCACACACAATATAATATTATTTTCAGTGGCTTTATTTTCAGCTAATTTTAGTGCAGAATAAATGAATAAGAACAATTGCAAAGAAATCAGTAAAATTGTAGTCATAGCATAATAAGGAAATATAAATATGAAAATCGGCAACATTTTATATGTGGTGCATTTTTACCAATTTCTACATGCCTAACCCTAAAGCATAAAAGCTTTTGCCATAATGATGGTCAGCATTTCAATAGTCAACACACTTTCGTACTTGAACTTTATATGTTTCCCAATATGTAGGCCTGTGCGTGAAACAGAAGTAGCTACGTTATTTCTCTACTGGATGAAGTGTTTTGAGACAAACAGCCCAGTAGGCCTTTGATGGCTCAGACAGTAACTGCCGCTCTGCTATCTAAAGTGTCGTTCAAGTCCCAGTCTCTCTCCTGGAAAGAACTGTGAGCCGCAATTAAGTATCCTCTAGACTGTTATTTTGAGGAAAATACATTTGTGACCAGCATGTAAGGATAAAGAAATAACATGAGAATTTTGCTGCACACCCATGTCAAAGACTAATGCTATTATGTTTTCTCTTACACACCAGCCATTCAAATCAATACATGAACTAGTAACCATACAGTCAAAACACATTATAAATGAAATGCACATTGTTGCACAGCAATAAAAGTAAACACATTAGCTACTGCAAATGAATAGCATGGCCTAAAGAATAAATAAACAACTAAGCAAAATATTATATGGGGAACTTCTACCAGACATAGAAGACAAAATACATGATGTTCCACAAGGATCATCACTCAGCACCACCCTGTTCAATGCCTACATGAACCCATTTGCCAACATCATCCTCATCCGCATAATCAACATAATATCCTATGCTGATGACACCCAGTTCATACTCTTCCTCTAGGACAAGGCAAAAACACCAGACCAATTTCTCTGCCTGCATGACCAGAGTAGCCAGATGGATGAAAACAACTGCTTCAATTTCAACAAAGACAAAACGGAAGTAATAATCTTCAGCAAAAACACCTCACTCTGGGACTCCTACCTCTGTGACCTGCCCGAACGAAGAATCGTACCCATCCCAGCAACCCATGTAAAAGAACCTTGTAATAATAATTGACAAACAACTCTCCATGACCGGTCAAGTGAACGCAATCTCCATCTCCTGCTACCACACACTCAAGAAGATAGTCAAATGGCTCCCCATCAACACTAGCAGAACTGTCATCCAAGACCTCATCACCAGCAAGCTTGACTACGCCAACGCACATTATGCTGGAATCAGTGCTCAACTGACCAGAAGACTCCAGTCCATACACAACTAAGTGGCCAAGCTCACCCTCAGGATCCCACCCAGCACACACATCACCCTGCACTTCAAAGAGCTCCACTGGCACCCAATCCACAAACAAGCATTCTTCAAACTTCTCAAGCACTCATACAAAGCCTTACACAACATTAGCACCACATTCCTCTACAACTGCGTAAACTTCCACAAACCAGAGCCACCTCCTCAGTTCTTTGATTCCTCAAGAAACTGAACTCCAGGCTCTTTACCCTCACCCGCGCCTTGGCTTAAGCCATACAGTTCATGCTTCAGAGCCAGTTTACCCTCCCGGGTGAGCTGTGCGCTAAACAAATACACACAACATAACATGAAAAATAAATTAAAAGGGCCTGTAGTATTCCAACCACATGAGCAATAGTAATCACCATCAACAGTACTGTATTTAGAGTAATAAGTCGAACCAAGCGGCTAGAAAGGAGATTCCATTTGAAAGTCGGAATAAAGTTCATATTTCACTGAAGAAATATAAATGGAGAAGCAGGAAACAAGTAAAGCAAACCTTTCAGAAGATGCGCCTCTAGTGACAATATAAACAGGGAAGGATGGTTGAGAAGATGCAGACAGAACTGCAAGGGAGCCCTTAACTGTAACCTCCACCAGTCTGTTTTGTGCAATGGACAATGCAAGCCTCAGGATTTCGGATAGGCAAGATGTAAAAGGAATACAGACTTCAAAATCCGAAAACTGTACACCCTTGTTCTAGCCATCTTCTTGACCGCAATGATGACGTTTACAAACTTATCAGAAAGACAAAAGATTTCTAACTTGCCATTGCAACACAAGGAGATTAACCATTCTACTGCAAAAGCAGATCAACTCTGTGCGGTAAAGGAAGAGATGGCCGAAAGATCGTAAGTGTAAAGGCACTGCCCACTATCCTAGGAGCAGGGTCAAGACTGATTTGCATATAGCTGGGTCGAAACTAAGGTGGCATGGTGTGCAAAACAACGACAAACTGGGATGCGAACCAGAGTAATTACCAGTGGCTGAAATTAATTAAAGCATTCCATCCATTACCTTTTGTATACTTTAGTATGTCGTCCTAAATGGGACGGATAAGCCCAGACATGGGTCCTGTGCACACCGTCACTGGAACCAAGCTATACCAGGCTGATGACCCCATAACAAATAACAAAGGAGAAACTGATCCTGAATTGCTTGTGTTCCGGTTCAGGGAGACCCTAGCTGGCAGTTCGGGCTGGACTGTTCCCATAGGAGCAGGGTCAAGACTGATTTGCATATAGCTGGATCCAAACTTAAGTGGCATGGTGTGGAAAATAATGATGGACTGAGTTGCGGTCTCGAGTAATTACCAGTGGCTGAGATTATTTTAAGCTTTCCATCTATCACCTTTTGTATACCTTACTATGTCACCCTACGTGGAACGGGTATGCCCAGATGTGGGTCCTGTGCACATTGTGTCACTGGAACCAAGCTATATCCAGCTGATGAGCCCATAACAAGGGAAAAACCGGTCCTGGATTGCTTGTGTTCTGGCTCAGGGAGAGACAGGCTTGGCAGTTCGGGCTGGACTGTTTCCACTGGAGCAGGGTGAAGACTGATTTGCATATAGCTGGGTCCAAACTGAGGTGCCATGGAGTGCAAAATAACCATGGACTGGGATGCGCCCCGAGTAATTACCTGTGGCTGAGATTAATTCAAGCATTCTATCCATCAACCTTTGCATACTTCACTATTCCTAGGAAGCAGGGAATAATCAGAGTAATGTTAAAGATGTGCTTCCTCCAGGGTTACTGAAAGGATAAAGTAAGAAATTTATAGAGGAATATCAATTATACTCAGAAGACCTTTGAAGGTTCAAATGATGCAAACATCAACAATGGATGTAACAATTCAAGCATCATTTGTAAATAATTTACATGAAATAAAATCCAATATCAATGCACACAGCAATAATGAGAATAAAATATTCATATAGTCAATAATTTAGAGGTCACAAATATCATAGAAACAAGGGCGCTACAAAAAAAGTGAAAAGTGAATATGGCGCAATGAACAAGTGCAGAAAATGTGCAAAAAGGGAAGTAAACAGAAGAAAGCACAAATAGATGAAACAAAAGCTTAGGTTGCCCTGGTTCTTGAAGAAGTCGATGATGAAGGGAAGAGGAGGAACACTATGTAACTCCCACAGAAGCTTGGCAAAGATTCCCCAAGCTATAGGCAATGATGACATTTCAATCCCATGAGGAATGGATTTATCAAGGTCATTGTCAGGACGTGGTCTGAGACAATGGAATAGTAGCTACCCTAAGTTGCAACAAATTAGGAGGAGGTGGGGTGTTTAATAGAAGAAACCAGATGTGTAAATTATGGTCCCGGGGTGAAAAAAAGGCACGAATGGTTTACCTTATCAGAAAAGAATTCAAAGGAAACTATGAAAATATAGACAAAAACTGAACAAATTACCAGTTCTCTATGGGGATATTTGGCGCCCAACGCCCAGATAAAATGAACAAGCATTGAAAATGCAATAGGTCTCGCCTTTGATTAAGTTAAAGCCATTTGCTTTGCTAATGGTATTGTATTCTAGCTTTGCATTATTTAGTGTATATTTGTGATATGTGTATATATTTGCATATATTTGCTCTCCCCTCGCCCCTTTCGTCTGCCTCATGCTATTGTAATCCTCACTATACGAAATTAACACACATACTATTCTTTTATTCATTCACCTCCCAAATCTGAAACACTGCTCTTTTCCTACTAACACTATGCTTTAAACTACTACACAGCTAACAAAACAATTCTAACTACATACAACTACAACATATCACAAATATACACTAAATAATGCAAAGCTAGAATACAATACCATTAGCAAAGCAAATGGCTTTAACTTAATCAAAGGCGAGACCTATTGCATTTTCAATATAACGAATATGCAGGATGAAGGGACTGATGGAGGTAGGGCACGTGTAGAGCAGGGCACGACACCACTGGATCTGAGCACCGTGGCCTGCACTGCTGGAAGCCTCAGACTAAAGTACGCCAGCCCTAAACCACCAGTCCCATATGCAGCACCTTCACAGTGATGCTTGTATCCATAAGCGTAGGGCAGAATAGCGCATTGCCTAGTTGACAAAGGCCATATATTCCTGCCGTTCCTTGGACACGTCCATGCAAGTGGTGGCATCCTGTAGATGCGTGCTACCTTAAGATCCATGCTTGTGTGAAATAGAACCTAAAGGGGAAGAAATACTTTAATGGTGCACTGAAAGCCCCTGGTTTCCTGAAAAATCATCCGCAAGGAGAACTTGTGCAGCGATGCAAGACAAACTATGGAATTTAAAAATGAATAAGTCACTTGCTTTAGTGTTCAGATTATTTATTTTAAAAAAGTACAAAACGCTGTGCAAATGTTGCACTCTAACTTCAAGTGTATTATTCACGTAAATTGCAATGGGTAGTATAATAAAAGAGCCATCATAAATAGTGTTTTGTGTCCTTTTTCCACCAAATGGTTTAAGGTATTTTCACATCAACAATGCAATCCAACATAAATATATAGCTGCCATAACAGCAGAGCGAAACAAAAACAAAAAAATCTTTGTTAGTTCATACAAATGGCTAGCTTGAAGTGTTCATGCTTCTATGCAAGTTTAGCTATAGTGCAAGTGTTGGAATCTTTGTGTTGAAGTAAACCAAAGACTGCTAAAGCGGAGAGACAGGACGCAAGTTTATTTTAAATGAAAGTAGACCTCAGGTGATGTTTTTAAAAGATGCAAGCACATGTACGACACTGTGTTATGTGAACATTGCGGGTTTGTGAAGTGTGTGCCGCTAATAACACTGAAGTATTGTGGCCGCACATGCACGCAAATTTAATTAGAAATAATTTATAAAAATAGAACGGAGAGTGAATAAAAGGCTAAAGAATGGGATATGCAGTATGCCTTTGCTAAATCCGGGCGTACTTTGATATTTTCAGTTGCTGTATTTGTGTTGAAGGGTGGGCAGAAGCAGCGACGGGCGCAGCTTCTGTTTAAGGGAAACCCTGTATTTGTGTGGGAGGGCGGAAGCAGTGACGGGCGTAGAGCCACCATTTTAAAATAAAGTTACCAGACCCACCCGCCGTAGTCCAGCCGCCCGCTGCTCATGCAAAGATAAATTCATGCAGCTCACAATATCTCACCTCTTACAAGTTTCTGCAGAGCTCACAAAAGCCGATAATTTTGTTTTCTGGAGAGCGCGGAATGTGGGCAGTGTACACTGTGATCGGGGAACATTGCCCGTGAAGCACGGCCGTACACGAAAATAGAATCAACAAGCAAAAGCAAGGCGCGCCCTGTATTTGTGTGGGAGGGCGGAAGCAGTGACGGGCGCAGAGCCACCATTTTAAAATAAAGTTACCAGACCCACCCCCGTAGTCCAGCCACCCGCTGCTTATGTAAAGATAAATCCACGCAGCTCACAACATCTCACCTCACAAGTTTTTGCAGAGCTCACAGAAGCTGATAATTTTGCTTTCTGGTGAGCGTGGAATGTGGGCAGTGTACACTGTGATCGGGGAACATCGCCTGTGAAGCTTGGCCGTACACGAAAATAGAATTAGCAAGCAAAAGCACGGCGCGCCCTGTATTTGTGTGGTAGGGCGGAAGCAGTGACGGGCGCAGAGCCACCATTTAAAAATAAAGTTACCAGACCCACCCCCCGTAGTCCAGCCACCCGCTGCTCATGTAAAGATAAATCCACGCACCTCACAACATCTCACCTCTCACAAGTTTCTGCAGAGCTCACACAAGCCGATAATTTTGCTTTCTGGAGAGCGCGGAATGCGGGCAGTGTACACTGTGATCGGGGAACATTGCCCGTGAAGCACGGCCGTACATGAAAATAGAATCAACAAGCAAAAGCATGGCGCGCCCTGTATTTGTGTGGGAAGGAGGAAGCAGTGACGGGCGCAGAGCCACCATATTAAAATCGTACATGAAAATAGAATCAACAAGCAAAAGCACGGCGCGCCCTGTATTTGTAGTAGTAAATGCATCCCACACGCAAGACACATGCAATAGTAAAAAAAAAGTGCCGAAAGTAAATATAAAACCCACCGTCTCACGTCGCCAGTAAAACATCCAGTTCGGGTGGGCGGGGCCAAAAGAGGACAGGGTGGCAACCAGGAGGGACTAAAAACCCTCCGGTACAATCAACAAACTATGTTCAGCATAATCACTGACGACAAACGACGCACGCCAATGAAAATTACAGGCGGAGCAGAGACACGACTTCTGAAACCGTATTGATTCCAAGAAGCCCTTGCAGAGCGAGCAGCGCATGCGCGCTGCAACGCCAGGCGAGACCTAAAAACAGAGGACCCACCAAAACACATGTATATGCAGGAGTATGCAGTATATTCCAAGGGCCCACTTTCGTATAAGGTAAAGGTAACTTGGTGAAATTCACCAGATTGTATCTAAAAAGAGTCTGGATTTAGCAAAAACGACCTTGAAATAAGTGCTCACCAATTCAGCATGAGGTGCCATGAGGGCACTGGGACGGATGCTGGAGTACCTACCAGAAAATCTCAAGAGTAATGAATATGACAAAATCCCAGATAAGTGAAAATTATCAGGCCACGTAACTCCTGGTAATGTAATATAGGATGTGCTTTCCTCTAGAAGGACACTGCAGAAACACCACAGAGGGCTGTAATTAGGGAAGGCTTTGCTATGTAGGTCAACAGTGTGCTCATGGAGGCAGTCTAATAGTCGCCATCCTCTAAGTAAAAGCGTTGGCATATTGTACTCCAAAATGAGGCCGCTTAGTGAGAAGTGTGCCTAGATAGATATGCCATGCAAAAGGAGTCACGGAGGGTCACTCTTTAAGTTCGGTTATGTGATTTAAATAATTGGGCATTGGATGTGCCTGTCTAGGACAACAAACAAATTACAGCAAATGAAACTACAAAGTCAAATATACTTTTAAATGTAAGTGTAATAATCAAAAAGTTAATATAGTCTACATCAAAGTAATCAAACATTGCTCTAAAACAGCGAATGTAAGCGATAAAGGGAAAATTCATTGACAGACCTAAAGAACCAGCTGGATGAAATGCCACAAAATTGAGATGAATGCAAGACTTTTACGTACAGCTCAAAATAATAGGAGGCACATCTGCCATAAAGCCACAACAATAGAAGAACAAGTTATTTACCTTTGGCAACACTCTTTCTGGTGGGTACTCCAACTGCAGATTACTCACCTGTACAATATCCCCAAGAGCAAGGCCAGATTCAGAGAATTTTACAGCAATGCCCCGTTAGACTGATATATATATATATACACACACAAGATACGCATATAAATATACATACTTTTTTTGTTTTTAGTTCCTCTAAACCCCTCTTCCCAATCCAACTATGCTTAAAAATCTAAGCTACCTATGTACCCCGGAAACCTTAGTTACCCTTTACTACCCCATTGCCTCACCGATCCCTGAACCCTAAACACTACTT
Source organism: Calotriton arnoldi (assembly GCA_963921515.1). NCBI lineage: Eukaryota > Metazoa > Chordata > Amphibia > Caudata > Salamandridae > Calotriton > Calotriton arnoldi. The sequence goes on along the minus strand of CAWUFW010001986.1, from coordinate 1,831,770 downwards.
ATTACCCTTAAGTACTCCTTACCCTGTCTTGAACTCTGAAATCGTGTACTACTGTGTACCCTTTCCCTAAACCCTAAAAACCCTTACTATCCCATACCCTTAACCATGCCTGAGCCCTTATAACCTTTTACTACCGTTACGCTTACCCATTCCTAAACTATAAAAACCCTTACAATCCTGTACCCTTGCTCTTCCCTGAACCCAAATAACCCCCTAATAATCCTTACCTACCCCTGAACCCTAAAACCCCCTTACTAGCCCTAATCTTACCCACCCCTGAAACTTAAAAACCCTAACAACCCCCATACCCTTACCCATTTCTGAACCCCAGAAATCACATGTATCCCTTACTTCCCTTTAATTCCCTTAAAACTCACTAACCTGCATGATAAAGCCTCATGTTGTAAAGTGTCAGAAAATGGCATGAGTGGTACTTACCTGCATGGTAACTGCTGCGTTGTAAAAGTAACGAGTGGTAAAACTCACATTGTGAATACGGTATACCGTCAGGAGTCCACTCCACAGAAGAGGAAGGTGGGAGGGCAGTGAGGTATCTGCGGTGAGAGAGAGGGTCCACTAGAAAGAGTGTTAGGTAAGTAACTTATTTTTCTGATGGATACTTCTAACCTCATATTCCTCAGTTTTAAAAGAGATAACACTGCAGTTCTTCTTAAAGGTGGAGGGCCTGCAGAGTGGACTCAGACCAGAAAGTCGTGGAGGACAGAGCAGGCAAAATGGCCCTCCCACTGGACCTGACAAGGCAGTAGAGTTTTGTGAACATATATACTGACAACCATGTAGCAACCTTGCAGATGTCAAGAATCAGCCGAGCCATCATATCGCTATTCGTCTCTTGTTCACTACAAGGCCCAGACTCACAAAACGCCTGATCAGTTTTTTGGGGGGGGGTTTGATGGAAGTAGGCCCTGCAGACATTGTTGAACGGTGGTTGACACCTCCCACCCGGCAGCTTCCTTAATATGAGATAGCACTTCTGCCTAATATATAACAGTGCATCGCCAGATCATGAGAATTAAATCGGCCTCCCCCTGACCATACTTGGGGCACGCAGAGGACTTGCTAAGGTAAATAGTGTGGAGCCGCTGTGGAGACAGATAGGCCAAGTGTAAGTAATTATATTGCACCAGTTTGATCAAGGGTTTATAGACACTGTTCGAACTGCCTTTGAGCGCCCGGTATAAGTGTGTTATGTGTCTACGGCCTCCAGCCTGGGACAGGAGAGTAACCAATGTAGATGAAGGCCTAGGGGCCTCAGGCAACGTAGGCCACAATTGTCGGGCCGTTGCTGCAATTTTTGTGTATTGTAAAAATTGTCCGTGCCCAAGCGCAAACGTCTCTTTGGCATTCTGACGCGTGATGAATCGTTCTCCAGATATAAATCAGAGAGCATTATGCAACCCCCTTCTTTCCACTTGTCTGTTGACATATCACGCACAATCAAAGCGAAAGGGCGCACTATCCACAAATCTAAGTCTGGAGCATACGGGGCACGCCGTAACACCCACTATACCGTCCGCTCCCAGATCCGACAAAAAAGTCAAATTATAATGAGCAATGCCTCCGGGACCCTCTTCCCCCGCAACAACAGCTCGCCCAGTCGATATCCACCATGCATTCCCACCAATAAGGACCTTTCCCAGTTGTCATCCACATCAAACCAGTGGACGGCATGTTGAAGCTCGGCTGCTAAGTAACACAACTTTAAGTCCGGGACCTCCAGGCCTTCCTGTCCCCACTCCCTCTTAAGGGTTGCCAATCCTATTATGCAGCGTTTCCCTGCCCATAATAGGTGGATCAAGACACTGTCTAACTCCCTAAAGACCCGGTGAGGGACCTCATACATAGCACCCTGCAGCATATACAAACATCTGGGTAACACTATAAATTTGGCAAGGGCTATCTTACCCATGATGGATAACTGCAGTGAATTTCAGAAGTCAATAGATGATAGAAGATTCCGAAACACCCTCCACAGATTCAACTCATAAGTCCACTGCTCCCTGTGAGTCACATATATACCAGGCACCTGACCGCATCTAGTTTCCATGGTATGTCAGTTCTTGGCAGTTGCTCTAAGGGCAGCTTCGACAACAGCGCCATCGGGAATAGGGCCGACTTGGCGCTATTAATATATGGGGCAGAATATTCACTGAATTCCTGCATGACATTCAGTTAGATCGAGACGTCCGGCTGACGCACGTACATCGCATCATCAGCATACAGTGATACCAAATGGGTGGTCTCACCAACTTGAATACCCCATCCTCGCATGACAGTCCTAAAATGGCACGCCAACTGCTCCATTGCCATGGCAGAGAGCAGGGGTGACAAAGGGCAGCATCCCTGCCGAGTGCCCCGCTGCAGGTATATCTCCTTCGAGACATACTGGCCAGTACGCACCCTCGATACTGAACACGTATACAGTAATTGAACCCATTTAATGATATTGTCTCTTAATCTCAAATTGGCAAGTACCAGCCAAATATAATCCCAGCCAACAGAATTGAACGCCTGTTCTATGTGCAAAAAGGCAAATGCGTATGGATCGTCCTCCAAATGGGGGGCATACAACACATGGGCCAGGCGTCTTAAATTACATGGAGTATTGTGGCGGGGGATAAAACCAGACTGATATGGATATAAATTGAGGTGGTAACTGCAGTAGTCCCGCCGCCAGCACATGGCTAAGTATTTTTCGGCCCACATTTAACATAGAATGCAGGCCCACTGCCATAGGGTCCCTCTCTGGCTTCGGCAGCAGTACAATTAGTGCCTCTCTCATGGAGGCAGGCAGGATGCCAGTTTGCCAGCCCTCCACATACACCAATGAGGGTTTTTCCAATAAGGGTCCTGCAGTGTATTAAGGACGACTGGATTCGTAAGGGCATCCACTTTAAGTTGCCATAACGGCACCCTGGGCTGTGTGCGCTGCAAGGAGGAAGTCAAAAGCAGGGGGGGAAGTGATCCGATATGTACCATCCCAGAATAGGCTATGTCAGACACCCAGTGGGTAGCATGTGGCTGCATAAAGAAATAGTCTAGTCTGCTAATGTGTGGGTCGCCGGCATGTAACAGGAGTACACTCTTGACTGCGGATTACGCACTCTCCAAATATTCACAAGACCCATACCTGCTTGTAGCCGTACAAGAGCTTCTTTGTGGCCTGGTGGGGAGGGATCAATTACACAATCAAAGTCTCCAGCCATAACTGTTTCTGACTCCAGATAGGGGCGAGCCACTGCAAGCACTCCTCCCAAAAATCCACCATCATCAACATTAGGCGCATACACATTAATCAAACACAACTCATGGCCATCCAGAGACCCGGCCAACACCACATAGCGTGCCTCTGTATTGACATGGGCAAACGTCTTCCGAAAGGGAACTCCAGGGGGAACCCATATTAGGACCCCCACAGGCATAACCTAAACGCTTCTTTAAGGCCCCACTGCAATCACCCCACACGTGTCTCCTGGAGAAAGGCCAACTTCACCCAATATCTCCTAAGGTAGGAGTAGACTCTATTCCTTTTTTATGGCCTGTTAAAGCCTCGAACATTCCAACTAAGGAATTTGTACTTGGTTCCTGTGTCCACCATAATAGAACCAGGCGATATATTCCCTAAGGCGGAGAGTCCTTTTAAGTTGAGGATCAAATACAATCGAACTAGCAGCTGTGGAAACTTCTCTGCAATACACTAAAGAAGCAAAAAAGACAAATATGGTTCCCCCAATCCAATCCCGCTACCCTTCCATAGGCAGAATTAACAGAACCCCCAGAGACAACCTGCGGACCAAAGGGTCCCGAATCCCACCCCACAACTCCCCCCCCCAAAAACCCCAATGAACTTAGGTGTTGATACTGTCTTATTTTTAACCTATGACCTCGGATGCTTCTTTTCTTTTTTTCCTACGAAGGCGTCCCTCAAACTGACCAGGACCCTCCATCTTTCCTAAGGAGCTTAATTCTGCCTCTCCTGAGGTAAGTCACTTTAATGCCAAATGTAGATACTACCACATCACGAGTGTAAGCCTTTTTCCCACCAGATCACGTATGTGGCTTTGATGTATGTGATTATACCACTATCCACATGGTACCTCTACGTGTTGCTACTTAGATATATTTCTACTGTATGTTTGTTGAGCTTCGGTCTGTGAGCATTGGTCACCGCAAAGTCTGACCGTGCAGGCACACATCACCGACTCTAGAGACATGGATGAGTTCACCTATGTACCACTACAGTGGACCGAGAACTGTTTTTTAATTACTAGTCGCATGTACTTGTCTACCTTATGTTTCCCTGTCTTTTAGGTGGAATCATAGGCTGGCATACATTCAGGGTTAGGCTGGTGAACATTGGTAGGTCATCCCTTATTACAAGGGAGACCTAAAGCCTCATATTGGGGCACACTTTATTGTTTTTGGTCCTGATAAAGTGCCGCCTGATCCTTGGGCTCCCGAGGCACGAAACATGTTGACCACCCTACACTAAAAGCTATCCTGGTACTTGAAGACCACACGATAGCACCACTGCTTTTATCTAGACCTGGTACCCTTCCTCTATAAAAATTAGTTTGTAGGATACCAGAGCCTATTTTATCCACCACTAGTTACACTGTTAGTTAGCTTCCTCACTTGCACTTATCTACACGACATCTTCGGATCAAAAGATCTCCGTCAAAGAGCCCCCAGGTCCGTCAGGCATTGCAGCGCCGGCCTAACGAGGAGCGCCCTATGATGAAGCATGACACCCTAACAGGTGTGTGAGGGCACCAAGATCCAACCTTCAGGTCTTCCTGCGACAGGAGTATCAGCCACTTGGGTCAACTTTAGGTGACAATTTTGGCGAAGGAGGAACTACTGCTACCCTGATATTTGTTGATACTGTCTAAGTCACCTACACAAATCACCAGCCATAGATAGGCGCTCCGCGACTCAGCAGTGGTGCGGCCCCCAGATGCCCCCACATAGGGAGCACACACAGAAACGCCAATATAATCTTTTTCATAGCATAGCAGCTGTCATAAACATTAATAAACAGTTTGCTGCAGGCACAGGGAGAAAGGCTTTGTTAGCAATTAAAATGCAATAACAAGGCTACATCCATTGTTGATCCAAACCTTAATTCCCTGCATCAGTGCTATCACTGAAGGTGTAAGGCACAGTTCTAATGTTAGAAAAGAGTTTTGGGACTCGGGGATCGCAGGCTCAGGCCGGAGAGTGCCATCAGGGCAGACCATTATACATCCATCTTCCTGGTCCGCAGTGGTTTCAGAGCATTCCCTTGGCTGAGTCTGTTGAAGTGGCAGGAGGTACAACAGCGCGGCTCCTTCCACCGTGATGCCTGCCCCTTACGTGCCAAGTCCATCATTTCGCACCATTTGACAAGAAAACCTCCTGAGGCGTCTCAAATACCTGGACCTTCCCATCATTTAGAACCCGTAGTTGGGCTGATACAGTTGATGTTGTGATCCCGAAGGAGTTTCTTAACTGGTCCCTGGTTTAGGCATAGGCGCCAGGGCTCCCTGTGCTCTTTCTTTTGTAAAAAACTTTGAGAGACCCTTGGTTTGAGGGCATTAAGTATCCAGTCTTCCAGGAATAACTCTACAGACTGACCCGCTGCTTGTTCAAAAAATCCTACTAGCCAGATATTTCATCGAGAACGTCCCTCCGCGTCTTCAATGCACTCGGCCATATGTGCAGCATTACTTTTGAGCTCAGTCACTATGGTCCGCAATGACCCCACCTCAGCATTTAATGTCTTGAGCTCATCTTCTACTCCAGGCACCCGATTCCCCAACTTCCGAAGATCCATCCAGAGGTAGTTAACATCTATAGCTATAGTGTCCATTTTGGACTCTAGAGCAGTTCGAATACCCTGTATAGCACCTAGGATCTCTGCATTGGCCGACCCCTGCGCCCCCTGGTCCGCATTAAGGCGGGTCTCCTGCATGTGCCCCTGGGGTCCCAGGCTGGGTACTGTATATTGGTCGATTTTGTTCGATTGTGCTGATTTCGGGTCCTTATCTTTAACTTTCATCATCAATGATAGAAGCACATCTGGACCTCACCAGAGGCACAGCACTCTAAACGGGGCATCCAAATGTGCGTTGTCAGCGTGGCTTTACCACAGCCCCCAAGCCAACCAGGCAGCCACCGCGGGCCCCCCAGTGTCAACCGAGCTCTAACCAGGGAGGCAGCACCACTCCAGGGTGCCCCCACAATATAGCCATGCTCTCCCCGGCGGCAGGTCGGCATCACTCCTTCCACCACAAGTACGGAGATCCGCAAAGCAGCAGCGCTTTTTTATTTAGGGGGTCATTAATCACCGGCCTCTCCATCTGCGTTGGCTCCGGCAACCACCTGGCAGGCCAGAGTGCGCTCCACTGCCCGAGAACAGGGCCCGACCCCTAGCTCAAGGGTCTGAGCAGCCCTCCTCTTTCACTTTCCAGGACCACCGGGCAGCGCGATATCCACCAGAAGGGCGTCAAAGGCCTTCAGTTTACTTGGGGCCCCCTTGTGCGAGGATCCCATTCACCCTCTCTCGTCTCCTCACCTTTCGCGGCTGTATCCAGGTGTCTTACCAGGGGGCAAGCAAGCAACTCTCCCTCAAAGCCAATGCCTAGGTCCAACTAGGCCGCAATATCCTCCAAGGGGCCCCTCTAGGCGCTCCAGGCCCCAGCTGTCCCAGTCTGCAGTGGCCCCCCAAGCATCAGCCGTACCAGGGCCCGTCTCAGCCTCCAGGAGCAAAACACCCCGCTAATCATGAGCGCCCAGGTAGCCCAATGCCCACTCCTTCCAGGGACTGCAATATGTAGGGGGCGAGCCTGTGAGTGTACTATGAAGCCCCACCTGCACTGGGCCTCTCAGGCGAGAGCATATCTGGGCGAGAGCATATCTGGGCGAGAGGTCTGGTCCCCCATGCCTCCAAATGGTGCCCGCATGCTCAGTCAGCTGCATGTAGCGCGATAAATTTTATGCCTAGGAGGCCGCCCCAGCCAGTCTCCGGCTCGTCCTCTTCCGACCGGGTGGGCCTACTCATCCCGGCACAGCGGTTCATTCAGGCCGGGAGCAGACCATCCACCTCCGCTCCCAGCCGCTGTATCACAGTCACAGCAAACAGGTCGGCCGCCGATCCCCGGTGCAGTTTGACCGGCCACACCTCTGCACAGGGCCCCGGCTCTCTGCTCTCACCGCATTTAGGGAGAGGGAGCCAACCTCGCTCCCCGGCCTCCTCCAGGAGGATGCGCAAACCAGCTGGCAGGAAATCGCTGAACCCAACCACCGCCGTTCCATGACACGGGAGCCCCAGACGGGGCCCTTAATATAGCCTTATAGCCCGCCGTAGCGGGCTATACCGGCTATTAAAGGCCTGCTCCAGTATTAAAGGCCCGAGCCGAAGGCGAGGGCCTTTAACAAGGGAGCGGGACTTTAATAGCCGGTATTGCCCAGCTACGAAGGGCTATAAGGCTATTAGAACATTCTGCCACTAGAGGGCAGAATGTTCTAACAAATAAAACAAAGGTTTCAGGGAGCGTGAGGGGATTGAAATCTCCTCAGGCTCCCTGAAGCCTTTGTTCACAGACACAGCTGTGAACAAAGAAACATTGGAATGTTGGAGCTCGGGGCTTATACCAGCCATTATAAGCCCGGAGCTACTCCATTGTTTTCAATGGAGCTCCCAACATTCCAATGTTCTAATACACAATAGTCCTCCACAGATGCGGACGCCGCCTTTAGGGGCCCACCGATCCAGCGCCTCCCGGCACACAGGCCCAGTGTCATACTCTGCCTCGCTGTAGGCATTGGGCCGCAATGTCTCCCGGCCTCTCCTTTATTTCTCACTGGCTTCACGGCTTCCGCTCAGCTCGATGCTCTCAGCCAGGATCGCTGCAGGCTTGATTTCCCTCCTTGAGGGACTGTTACTGTTAAGTATGAGTTCAGGATTTAGAAGGATTATGGTTCCCGGTGCGGGGGCTATTACGAGGCATGTCTAACCGTCAGTCTTGTCAGGCCATGCCCCATGCTCTGAGTATCATATGCTCGTGTCCCAGTCCTGTCGATTACGGTGACTCACACCCAATGTGTCTTTATTTATTTTTAGAACTCAATGTAGAGCTATTAATGCACAGTGGATACCCGTCCACTGCAGTTGTAAAGTGTTTCCCAGTGATTTTCCAGAAGCAAACTCCAGTGTACAGACATTTTCATGAGGCATCTTGGGGAACCGATTTAGTGAGTGTTTGCAACCACTGATTGAAGACATCCCTTGCCACTCTGGGATGGAAACACCACTCGTGATCCACCAGCTGATGCCTGCTCAGCTCATTTACCCTGGTACTAACATATTCTGCTAGACAGTTGGCTAATCCATCCAAATGCAGTGCCCCCTAGCACAGGATCCAGGACCAGAGTCTGCCCTGCTTGTTGCAGTACCACATGGCAGTAGTGTTGTCCGTGAGGACAGGCACCAGACTCCACTAGATAAATGGCCAGTGCTTAATTTGAGCCGGTGGTTTCCAGTGCTCAGCACCGGCACTTATTTGTCAGCACCGGCTCTAGTGACAATCTACCACATGGTGGTTCTGTCTTTCCAATTTTGAGATGGACACAACAGTATTTATTAAGACAATATATATTGAAAATGAATAATACCAGCCTATCATGCCAGTATTAAGCTTTGTGTGGCCTGAAATAGTCTGAATTGTCACACTTGTTACAGTGCGATGGTTAGGTGTTATTTAGGTACCATCATTGGCAGTGCTGGCAGGGTATGGGTTTTGCAGGCTGCAGTGACCCTCCGAGAAGGGCCCTGGCACTTAATATTTTACAAATTAAGCACTGTGGATGGCAGAAAAGCTTTCAGGGCCAAACAGATTGCCTGAAGCTCAAGAAGACTGATATGGAGCTGGCTCTCCACTGGGGAAAAGAGGCTTCTTCTCTCCCTCTCCCCCTCAGGTGACCCCTCCCCCACCCCCAACACAGCAGTGATTACATCTGTCACAATCAACAAGTCTGGGTGGCAGGGTTGGATTGGGATCAAAAATCGGCCCGGGCACACCCAAAAAAAGTGGCCCACATTTGCGTATTGCCTTTCCGCAAAACACTGCTTCTGCAAAGTTTTATGAAAAGAAATGGGGTGGGGAGCATGTTTTATTAACTTCACTTAGATTTTAAAAAAATGCACACATTAGTTCACACTGCTGAGCCACACATGAATACAAGTGAGACCACTTCTGCCCAGGCCCCCTGCCCCGCTCAATCAGCATACATTAATGGGCCGTCACAGCGAGAGAAAGGGAATGATACCTCTGCCCACCTGCCTCTAGAAAGGCCACTCAGGCACCCACTGGGCCGCTGGCGGCATACTAACAGCACAGACAGCCCCTAGGCTGCACACAAAAGCAGCCCACAGATGGAACTCAGCTACCAGCCCTTCCGTCATTTCCTAAGTGCCCGCGTTACCAATCTGACCCTGCTGGGTGGGGATGAGAGAGTGACCTGCCAAAGATCATGTTGTTGCTTGTCTGCCACCACAGAAGGTCCTGAGCTGTGTCCTGGAAGATCTGCTTGGAGCTAAAGAGGCAGCCCTGATGCTGGGTCCATTGAAACCTGAGGTTCCACTGCACTGCATGCAGTGGAACCATTCAGGACGATGAGGATGAATGAGGCTTGGAGTTCTAGAAGCCTCAGAGTCATCCTCATGGAGACCAAGAATTGCGATAGAAACATCAAGATCATATCCACCACAGCAGCGTACATATTTGAATGCCACTGTATCCAGCACAGCCCCAACAAAGGAAATCCTCTGTGTGAGGCACAGGTGAGAGTTTGTCTGGTTGATAGAAACCCCAAAGAAATCCGCAGTTGGTCCATCATCGAGCTCGGTAAGGTAAGGGAACACATGCACACCCTGACCTTCGGATAAGGCCAGCAACCACCATCACTTTTGTGAACATCCAAGGGACCAAGGTAAGACTGTAGGGGTGCGCGGCAAATTAGAAGTCCTGTGACCCCACTGTGAACTGCAGATAACATCTGTGGTTAGATTAACCAGAGGAATGAGAGCAGGAAAGAGACTTTTTGAAGGAGCGGCGTCTTGAGAGAGATTGCAAGTGGCCTAGCGACTTGGTGTGGGTACGGAAGTTATGTTTTGACCACAACTACTTCTTATGTTCGGTGACATAGAATTTCTCTTGCCAGTCCCATATCACCTTTGAGTACATGAGGGCCCATTTATCATACAACTCTTTGTTATGACTAGAGCCCAAGTGCCACAGACACATCACCCGGGTCTGTGACCAACATCTGCTTCCTTCAGTGGTAGCGCAGTTTGAATCCTGGCATTTTTGGGGAACCCATAATCCCTGGCACACTGCCTGAGGTTAATTTTTTAGTTGTCAGGAAATCAACAAAGTTGGGAGCAGAGCTCTGGATCCAGGTTGAAAGGAGTGGAAACAAGGGAAATGAAGTGAGCTTGAAGGGGTGGCAGCTCCACTTTGTTCTGTCTCTGTTCCTTCTATTCAGCGGGGTACGGAGTCACTGCGAAGTCTGCAGAGGATGATGGGGATTGGATCTGCTGCTGCTGGTGACGCCCCCCCAAAATCCACTCCTGCCCCCAAAAGGAATGATACAGTTGCTGTGGCAATTGACCAAGATGAGAAAGCTGCCTTTGTCGAGACTGCATCTGCCTAGAAGAACCACAGACCTTCCAGTACCATATATAGATCTGCTGTGTGTGTGAGGCCAGGCTTAGGGCGCAAGCTGTATTCCTGCTGTTCTTGAAGCATTTAAAGGAGAATAGCTGGTCGTGGTCAAAGGGCATATATGTGAACACAACCTGGAAATCTCTGGAAAGTCCAGTGAAACATGCCCAAGCCAAAAATAACTTGGTCTTCCCCTCCCTGATGGCCTTTGTGTGCTTGGAGGTGCAATAGTTATAAGGCATATCATCATGTCCCAAACCTATACACTACATACAGTAGGAGTTGGGGTGTGAAAGGGGCGCCTTCTTGCAGCACCATGTGCAAGGTTTAAAGTCGAAGGCCTTTTGCAGAGACATTTGAACTAATTGGTGTTAAAAATTGAGGAATTTGTTGGTGAGATCCCCCAGACTACATCAATGCGGCACAGAAAAACAGGAGCTGAGGTCAGCCCACAGACTGATGCCTTATATACTCTGGCTATGTCACATCCAGAAATTGTCTTGTTGCTGGAGCTGCATGGCACAACCTTGCGGCGTGGCAGAGTCATTGTTGGGGAAAGGTTTTCCACAAAAATCTGAAGCCTAAAAGGAGTACTTATAAGGTGAGGAATCTGAGGGAAGATGTATCCCTGGGAAAACATTTTTCTGTGTCTGGTACACCTAATCCCCCTTTATGACAGAAGACAGCAACATATTTTAGGTACCCTAGTCTACTGTTGTCTATATTTCCAAATGAACCTTATATGAGCTTTTTGTCTTTGATGAATCAGAGAGACAGGTATTACAATCTTTGCAATACCAAAAGAATCTTGGCAGAGAGTCCTACCACTTCCTATGACCCAAGGTTCTTCTAGTGTATGATCTGTGCCTGTTTAAAGAAGAGGTACTGTAGAAGGTTTGGGATGTACTGTGATATAGGTTTGTTTGATGGTGTGTTAAATAACTTCACTCTTTGTTGCCCTTCTGAATTTCTAGTCTGAGCTTACTTGACAGACAGATGTGGGCAAAAGATCACGCTCAAGCAGTGCTTTTGAACCAGTTAATCAATCAGAAAGCCAGACAGTCTAACCAAATTCAGTCATACAGTCTTTAAAGTTGCCTCTCTTAAACGGTTCCCACTAGAAAAGGTAGGATTGCGTATTAGAACAACAAGACGCTAGAATGCAGGGACCGCATCCATCTTTACCATCCGAGACTGCTGGCCTAATTCCTAGTTAGCTCACAGTGCCTCACCCGAACCCTTAATCTTTCTGAGGTGGCAGGTGATTTTGGCAACCTCGAACATGACACTCTGATCCCCAAAGGAATCGTGGAAACAGATCTTACCCCTTTTGTTGTTTACTCATGCATGCCCTTGGCAAACAGAAGGAAGATACAAAGGAATTTTTCAATACATTTAATGAAACCATCGTAATCTTGCATAGAAAGAATGAGCTGCGATTATTAGGCAAATAAAACAAAGCAAAGTAACCAGCATTATGAACATGGTTAAAAGAATAAAACAGTCCAACCATGGCAGTCTAATTTCTATACACACTAGGATATCTTGTTCTGTTCTTAGCATTGAACGAAGTGTACAGATTATGCTGCAGGAAAGGCTTCTTAAAAACAAGCAGCATGTACACCGTCTTTGTCAGGAACTCAGACAAGTAGCGCCTGCCTTATCGCTGAGATAGGACTTCATCTCCCATAAGACCAGAGAAGGGGGAGTGGCCTTTATAACGGACTGTCGCACGCACGCAGGTGTGCATAATTCTTGTTTCTGGTTCTGGCGTTTCTCTCGCGGTTGCGAGAGGATAGCGGCTGCTGGTTGCCGCTCTGCTTTGTTTTATCGTCCGCGCTGAGTGAAGAGCGTTTTCCTGATATTCCCCTTTGACTTTGCCGGTATGGAAATCATCCCGGGTGAGTAAGAATCGGAAAACCGGTTCTTTCCACTATGCTTGTTCCCGGCCAGTAACATCGTTGGGTGTGCGGCGGCTAAGGATTTCCCGCCGGCACTTCATATCACTTGGGGGCATCTTGGCTTCAATAAACTCTGCGGATGTGGAGTTAAATAACTTTTCTGAGCGGAATGAAGTGGCGATTGGTTAACCACGCATTACCGTTTCTATCGTTGCACAAGTGTTACAAATGGGATATCTGGTTGGCTAAGGCTTGCACCAAAGCCAGGCAGAGACCACCACTCTAGTCAGGGCGAGGGAGTTACACGCCAAAGATAACCCCTGCTCACCCCCTTGGTAGCTTGGCACGAGCAGTCAGGCTTATCCCGGAGGCAATGTGTAAAGTGTTTGCGCAACACACTCACACAGCAGCAACACACTAGGCACACCACAAAAGGAACTCCACACAAGGTTATATTAAAAAATAGCCTTTGTATTGTCATAAACACATTAGATCCTAATCACACAATGTACACTGTGCCAACTGGCACTTAGGCAGTATTTACAGGGGATTACTTACACCTGGCCGGGCCAAATCGGGCCACGGTCAGAACCTTCAGAAATGCATAAGTAAATCATACATAATGCACAACCAGTAACTACTGGCGAAATACTGTACTGAGAACTAGATCCTGTAACATAAAACCTGGGACACCTAAATCATATCAGGCATGAATCTCATTAGCATAAACCACCTTAGGTTAGGCATAATTAGCACCCAACCATATTATGCAATAATCATATGAGGCAATAGGCCTCGCAAGTATAGACACCATAGGTAATAATTAGCATAAACACAGTGTGCCCCAATCGGGGGCACAACGCACTGACACTGGCCCCAGGCCAACTGGCCTCTCACAGGGGCTCAAATGCCCAATGTCCAGAATGTCCGGGCTGGCTGCACAGGCGGCAAAAGCAAAGTGCGCAATGCCCTGGCCTAAACGTAGCAGCTGCCCACTAATTGCTGGGCAGCTGTGAAATCAAAAAGATGGGCACTGGCATTCACTGTGCCCTCTGTCCCCCACTGGGACTCTAACAGAAAAGATGGCCCACACATTGCAGCTGTGGAGACAACAAACTGCCCTGGCACTCTCCGTGCCTCTGGCGCCCAAAACAATGCCCCACAAGCAATGAGGGTGGGCACTCACCGTGCCCTCTGGAGTCCCACTCTGGGACTATGTAACGCTTTGCCCCCAATGTTAGAAAAATGGCACTGGCCCTCCACGGGCCGTCGGAGCACTCCCAAGTATCAGGAATCAGCCCCACTCACCGGGCTGTGGCGGGGACTCCTCCGGTCTCCTCTGGCGCTGCTCCTTGCATGCGCAATGCTCTGTGGAGCCCTCGCAATGCTTCCCAAAAGGGGGGGGGGGGTGGCAGGGAGGCCTCACTCCGTCTCTCCCGCCTGGGCAACCCCTTGCTGACAAAGTTGGGACTCCGCCGACTGGCACACCAAGCCCTCGAGGCTCCGGACGGGCCCCTCCTCCGTGACCCCACTCACCGGGACTCTTCCAATGCTGCGAGGCAGGGACTGCCAATGTGCCTCGACCGGCACTGTCCCTGATGCAAGGCCGATGCGCAGGTTCTCCCTGACTTCACCCGGGCCCCCTCCTGGGACCCGGGACTTTGCTGGGGAGCCCGCGAGGCTCCAGGCGGCTTTTTCCGGCTGCGGGCGGGACTTCCTGTGCGTGTCCCGCCCAAGGCCAGGCAACTTGGCCTGACTTCCCCTTTTCGCCCGCGCCGCAGCGGTGATCCTCAATTTGGTCTTGGCGGCGATGCGGGGTGGGCACCCGCTCGTCACTTAAATAATCAAGGCGGGGTAGGCACCCGAAAAATAAATAATAAAGCGGGGTGGGCTCCCGCTCAACAGCACGTCATTGCGGTGAGCAATAACGCGGGGTGGGCACCCGCTCGAGTGCACACAAATGCGGGGTGGGCTCCGGCTTCAATAAGGAACTCAGAGGGGGAATCCCACACGCTGGCATTCCCTCGCAGCCTCGCGCTGCAGCAGGGCCAGCTCCTCTCTTCTCCTCCAGGGAAATTAGAATATAGCGCTCACGAGGCGCTGGGGAGCCATAAAGTCCTAAAAAGGGCAGGAAAAAAACAGTCCTTGGTGCTGGGGAGACCCCAGCAAGGCGCAGCCAGGCAGGCCAGCACGCAGGGACCCCCAGGAAGCAGCAGCTGGGTCCCGCGGCGGTTCCTCCTGGCAGAGTGTCCCCTCAAAGTCAGCACAAGCACAACATTTTCATGGGGTCACAGCCCCTTCTTTTATAGGACATTTTCCTTTGTCTGTAGGCACAGGGCTGGTGGGAAAACCAGATGCAACTGGTTCAGGGGGGATTTGGAGCACTCTGTTTACCCAGCTTCTCTTCCCCTTTGTCCGGTGGGGGCTCACCATCAGACACACCACAGGAGGGCGGAGCCAGCATTCACTAGGTAGGCACAATCCTATTCAGGGACTTCCCCTCCCACTACTCAGGATGCAGATGTCGCTATTCAGCCTAGCGCTGACTCACCCTGTCTCCTGGAGCCACCCACACCCCTCAGCTCCTGTCACTCACAAGCCAGACATGCAATTCACATCAGGCAGACAGACACATAGCACACAGAAATGCCAACTTCTAAAAGTGGTACTTCCCCACCAGTCACCATAAATCTGCGCACACCATTGCGCAGCATTTATTCTCACGAGTTCATACATACTAAACTCGGCCCTGCACTCCTCTCATACCAGGAATTACCATGGACACACATATCCCCCATGCATTCCTATGGGAGGGCAGGCCAATCTCACCACACGCACTCAGAGAGCGCACGCACTTTACACTGGGCCACAGTGCTAAAGTGCCCAGAGGCCTAAAACCACCAACACTACACAGGGAAAAGGCTAGGAGACAGGCAAAAAGTTTAGGGGTGAACCTGCCAAAAGGCCCAAGTCCAACAACGAGGTTGTGTTTTCTTTGTGTTGTGTCCTCTTCCTTCGTTGAGGTTTTTTGCTCATCAAGTCAGGACTTCGTGCTCTGGATTATTTTAGGGAATAATAGTTACTGGACTGGCCTTTCTTTAATGTGGATGAAACAAAAGAAGACAACAGTTTTTCATTGGATTGTTTATTTCTTGGTCCCTGGTAATATACCTATTGAGGAAAAATCCAAAGACCTCTTTTCTGCTCTGTGGATTAAGACACTGTGTGATTCCCAGCATTTTTGTTCCTTTATTTTTTTCATTGGACGTAGTCTTATTTTTCTATGAATTATAGGAGCCGGTATGTATGCAGATTGCCTGCCATAATATATCTAGGGAGATGTTTCCTTTAGATGTGAATTAATATGTTGCATTGTGCCTTGTAGATATCTGCTTATGACGAGAGAGAGATTCCCAGTTGCATGACATCTGAGCGGGATTCCTGTCAGACGATCAAGGTATATAGGAGGGACTAGCGAGACCATATGAGAGTAGAATTCTTGTGTTTGTTTATTCATGGTGATTGTCCTTTGTTTTACAGGTTCCTTTTCCCCGCTGTTCCCTTCCTATCCTTCCCTCGCCTGATCGCCCTAACACTCTGTGTTTATATTCAGAGTTGGGGATGTCAGGAGGTGGACCCCTTATTGCTTCACCTGGATTCTGCGGAGTTTTGATCTCTGAGGAAAGAGGTCTCTGACAGAACTACGCACCCACAAAAATAAAACTCCTCCCGATCCAGGTGTATCAATAATGGCGTCCATGGAAGACGTCCTTCAGGCCCTGGTGTTAGTTCAACAGGAACTGGCCTCTTCCAAAGCAGAAACCGCAGCCTTAAGAGAAAAGGTAGACAAGCTAACTAGAAACCCGTTTGACGTTTCAGCTTCTACCTCTCAAATACAGGTCACCGTTCCACCTCCCATACCTTTGGCTAATCCGGAACGATATGCAGGAGACCCATAGAAGATACAGGTGTTCCTGACTCAGATAATGCTGCACTTTTCATGCAAACCTGCATCCTTCCCAAACAACCACTCTAGAGTAGCGTTTGCAATATCTTACTTAGTGGGTGACACAGCCAATTGGGTCATCCCTTTGGTTAGAAATAACGACCCAGTATTGTCGGATTGGGCTGCCTTTCGAGCCGAATTCGAGAGTGTTCGACAGAAGAGCTACCACTTTCAGCGCTGATCGTGAGCTGTTAGAACTTAAACAAGGGAGAAACGATTTAATAACCTACCTTACGTCCTTCAACCGGTTGGTGGCAGAAGCCGCATGGCCAGAGGAGAAGAGGATGTCTCATTTTTATCAGGGGTTGCGTGACGACATGAAAGACGTACTGGCACAAATTGATCCCCAGCCTGTCAATTGCACAGACTTGATTAACCTGACCTTGAGGCTGGACAGTCGAATGTCAGAAAGAGGGGGAGATAGAAGAAGAATGGACAGAGTGTATGTTAGGTCCGATAAAAACCCCCGTAGGACTATGTTGAGCAATGAGGTTGGGGCAGAACCCATGCAAATAGGAGCTATAAGAGTTCCGTTAACTAGAGAAGAAAGGCAAAGCCGGAGAGTACAGGGCCTATGTATGTACTGCGGAAAAAAGGACATTACGTAAGGGATTGTCCATCTAAACCCAAGTCATCAGGTGCCTGGTCTAGACCTAAGAAGGTGGCTATATCAGTCACACGCCCGGAGTTAAGTTCCCCAGCGGTAACAGGAGCAGAAGGTGACACAGACAAGGGCTGGAGAATTCCTTCATTGTCAACCAGTTTTAAAAGACTCTGAATCCCACATCGTGCTCCCTATGAGTCTCGAGTGCAATCATCATATCCATCAGGTGTTGGTCATGTTGGATTCTGGGGCCACAGGGAATTTCATTGATAGTGGTTTGGTGACAAGTCTTGCTTTGAATCGAGTTCCTCGCGAGACACCGGAAGTGGTATTGGCAGTAGATGGCAAGCCACTGAAGTCTGGTCTCATTACGGATCAAACAGAGTCCATACAGCTTTCAGTTGCGGATGCTAACAGACAGCATGTAGAGGACCTGTCCTTGAACATCATTGAGGCACCACAGTATGAGGTGATATTGGGGATGCCTTGGTTATGTCATCATAATCCCACTATAGATTGGAGCACCAAAACAGTTCGTTTTCTATCAGAGGAGTGTCAGAACCATTTTGCTCAGAACACTCCTTCGCATGCTGCAGCGTTAACTTACCCGTTTTTTGTGGCCACTGCTGCTGAGAAGGAAACTGTGTTACCTTCGGGGTATGAGCAGTTTGCAGATGTCTTTGGTGAAGCGCAAGCAGAACAACTACCTCCACACCGGCAATATGATTGCCGGATAGATTTGGTAGAAGGAGCAACCATCCCTGCATGTAGAGTGTATGCATTGTCGGAGCCAGAGGCCAAACATTTGAGGGAATACATCGATCACTATCTAGAAATAGGGTTTATTAGGCCTTCCCGTTCCCCAGCAGCCTCTCCGCTTTTCTTTATAGCCAAAGCGAACGGTGACCTGAGAGCCTGTATAGACTACCGCATGCTGAACAAAAACACCATACGCAACAGAAACCCTTTGTCGCTCATCTCAGTATTGTTGGACCAGGTGCGAGAGGCAAAGATTTACACCAGGTTGGATTTGAGAGGGGCCTACCATCTGGTGCGCATCCGAGAGGGGGATGAGTGGAAGACGGCCTTTAAGACTCGTTATGGGTTATACAAGTATACTGTGATGCCGTTTGGGCTTTGCAATGCCCCGGTGGCATTTCAGTATTTCTTGAATGACGTTCTTAAGGAATATGTGGACCACTTTGTGGTGGTCTACATTGATGACATTCTAATCTATTCCACCACAGATGACACACAGAGAACAGGTCATTCTAGTACTAAAGAAGCTAAGTGAGCACCACTTGTATTGTAAACTGAGCAAGTGCGAGTTCGGAGTGCATGAAGTGGAATTCCAAGGGGTTATGCTCTGTCCAGAAGGGTTACACATGGCTGAACGCAAGGTACAAGCGGTGCAAGAATGGCCGACTCCTAAAAATGTGAGAGACGTCCAATGTTTTCTGGGATTTGCGAATTATTATCGCAGATTCATCCTGCATTTTTCCCAAGTTGCGGTCCCAATCTCAAGATTGCTCAGGAAGGGAGTCCCTTTCCATTGGACCGGGGAAGCTGAGGAAGCTTTCCTTTTCCTAAAGAGAGCGTTTACCACTGCTCCTGTATTCACACATCCCAAACGTGAGAACCCTTTCGTAGTGGAAGCCGACGCCTCGGATGAGGCCATTGGCGCCATCCTCTCTCAAAGAGATCAACATACTGGTCAGCTTCATCCGGTGGCACACCTTTCCAAGAAATTGAATCCAGCAGAAAGGAACTATACAATCGGTGAAAAGGTGTTATTGGCGATTAAAAGAGCTTTTCAGGAGTGGAGACAGTACCTGTGGGGGACCCGTCATTCTAATACGGTGTATACCGACCATAGAAACCTTCAGTACATGAAGACAGCGCGGCATGTCTCACAACGGCAGATGAGATGGATGCTATTCTTCGCGGAATATGACTTTGTTGTTACCTTTCGACCAGGTACGGAGAATCGTAAGGCGGACGCCTTGTCCCGACAGGAGACTATGGAGGCCCCTAACAGCAAAAACACGGAGGCAATCATTGATCCCTCAAAGGTGCTATGTGCCATCAGGGTGGAAAACTTTCTGGAGGAAGTACGGCAACATCAACCGAACTGTGTGTGGGAGAAATGGGCGGAACAAGAAATAGGTCGATCCGTGAAACAGGGGTTGCCTTTCTATAGAGACAAACTGTATCTGCCTACTCCAGAACTTCAAAAGAAAGCCTATGTCTGGTGTCATGAGTCCCCTTTGGCAGGGCATCCGGGAATAAGCAAGACGACTCAGTTAGTGCAACGTCACTTTTGGTGGAAAAACATAGGCACAGATGTCTCTTTGTGGGTGTCTCAATGCGAGGAATGCGCCAGAGCAAAAGGAGAAAACACCAAGAAGAAGGCTCATGCCCATGCCCACCCCCCTGCAACCATGGCAGAACATAAGACTGGATTTTATAACAGGATTGCCCAGGGATCAGGGTTACTCAGCCATATTGGTGGTTGTAGACAGCCTCACTAAAATGAGACACTTTATACCATGCAAGAACTTGCCTACGGCAGGACAAACCGCACAGTTACTGATGAGTAACGTCACACGACTCCATGGATTGCCCAAAGTGATTGTGTCCGACAGAGGACCCAATTTATAGCACGGTTTTGGAAAATGTGGTGCAAGGCACTACAGATTGATTCCACGTTATCAACAAGCTTTCATCCACAAACAGATGGCCAGACGGAGAGGCTGAATCAGACCCTGAAGAAGTATCTCCGGTGTTATGCTAAAGATGCGCAAGATTCATGGGTGTCTCTACTGTGGATGGCTGAACTAGCCTACAATAACGCCTGGCATTGTTCGACGGGGGTATCCCCTTTTCTTGCCAACTTTGGTTATAATGCTAGAACGCTGCCCGTCAGCCTTCTGAATGACATCGAAAATCAACCTACGGTTCGCGAACATGTGGAGACCTTGCAAGCCATTCACCGGAAACCAAGAGGGCATTTGATCCACGCCAAACAGGTCTATAAGAAATGGGAGGATCGTCACAGAACGGAAGGGCATCCGTATCAAGTGGGAGATCGAGTCTGGCTATCCACGAAGAACATCCAGTTTAAACTACGCAGTGTGTTTCACCCCAGATACATTGGTCCGTACACTGTAGTCAGACAGATCAACAAGGTCGCCTACAAGCTGAAGTTACCTGGCAGTCTCAGGATACATCCAGTGTCCCATAGCAGCCTTCTAAAGCCCGCTGCGAAGGCGACGTGCGCCGCCCCCGGTGGCTGGTACGGGGGTCTGGAGTACGAAGTTAGGAGCATTCTGGATTCTAAGCTACGGTTGGGCCGGTTATGGTATCTCGTTTCCTGGAAGGGTTATTCTGCTGAAGACGACTCTTGGGAGCCCAGTCAGAATGTGCATACGCCCGCCGCCGTTCGCTCTTTCCATCAGAGGAATCCCACCAAGCCTGGACCTAGGAGGCGCTTGGCAGGAGGGCCTACTGTCAGGAACTCAGACGAGTAGCGCCTGCCTTATCGCTGAGATAGGACTTCATCTCCCATAAGGCCAGAGAAGGGGGAGTGGCCTTTATAACGGACTGTCGCATGCACTCAGGTGTGCGTAATTCTTGTTTCTGGTTCCGGCGTTTCTCTCGCGGTTGCGAGAGGATAGCGGCTGCTGGTTGCCGCTCTGCTTTGTTTCATCGTCCGCGCTGAGTGAAGCGCGTTTTCCTGATATTCCCCTTTGACTTTGCCGGTATGGAAATCGTCCTGGGTGAGTAAGAATTAGAAAACCGGTTCTTTCCACTATGCTTGTTCCCGGCCAGTAACATTGTTGGGTGTGCGGCGGCTAAGGATTTCCCGCCGGCACTTCATATCACTTGGGGGCATCTTGGCTTCAATAAACTCTGCGGATGCAGAGTTAAATAACTTTTCTGAGCGGAATGCAGTGGTGATTGGTTAACCACGCATTACCGTTTCTATCGTTGACCGAGGTTGTGTTTTCTTTGTGTTGTGTCCTCCTCCTTCGTTGAGGTTTTTTGCTCATCAAGTCAGGACGTTGTGCTCTGGATTATTTTAGGGAATAATAGTTACTGGACTGGTCTTTCTTTAATGTGGATGAAACAAAAGAAGACAACAGTTTTTCATTGGATTGTTTATTTCTTGGTCCCTGGTAATATACCTATTGAGGAAAAATCCAAAGACCTCTTTTCTGCTCTGTGGATTAAGACACTGTGTGATTCCCAGCATTTTTGTTCCTTTATTTTTTTCATTGGAAGTAGTCTTATTTTTCTATGAATTATAGGAGCCGGTATGTATGCAGACTGCCTGCCATAATATATCTAGGGAGATGTTTCCTTTAGATGTGAATTAATATGTTGCATTGTGCCTTGTAGATATCTGCTTATGACGAGAGAGAGATTCCCAGTTGCATGACATCTGAGCGGGATTCCTGTCAGACGATCAAGGTATATAGGAGGGACTAGCGAGACCATATGAGAGTAGAATTCTTGTGTTTGTTTATTCATGGTGATTGTCCTTTGTTTTACAGGTTCCTTTTCCCCGCTGTTCCCTTCCTATCCTTCCTCGCCTGATCGCCCTAACACTCTGTGTTTATATTCAGAGTTGGGGATGTCAGGAGGTGGACCCCTTATTGCTTCACCTGGATTCTGCGGAGTTTTGATCTCTGAGGAAAGAGGTCTCTGACAGAACTACGCACCCACGAAAATAAAACTTCTCCCGATCCAGGTGTATCAATAATGGCGTCCATGGAAGACGTCCTTCAGGCCCTGGTGTTAGTTCAACAGGAACTGGCCTTTTCCAAAGCAGAAACCGCAGCCTTAAGAGAAAAGGTAGACAAGCTAACTAGAAACCCGTTTGACGTTTCAGCTTCTACCTCTCAAATACAGGTCACCGTTCCACCTCCCATACCTTTGGCTAATCCGGAACGATATGCAGGAGACCCATAGAAGATACAGGTGTTCCTGACTCAGACAATGCTGCACTTTTCATGCAAACCTGCATCCTTCCCAAACAACCACTCTAGAGTAGCGTTTGCAATATCTTACTTAGTGGGTGACACAGCCAATTGGGTCATCCCTTTGGTTAGAAATAACGACCCAGTATTGTCGGATTGGGCTGCCTTTCGAGCCGAATTCGAGAGTGTTCGACAGAAGAGCTACCACTTTCAGCGCTGATCGTGAGCTGTTAGAACTTAAACAAGGGAGAAACGATTTAATAACCTACCTTACGTCCTTCAACCGGTTGGTGGCAGAAGCCGCATGGCCAGAGGAGAAGAGGATGTCTCATTTTTATCAGGGGTTGCGTGACGACATGAAAGACGTACTGGCACAAATTGATCCCCAGCCTGTCAATTGCACAGACTTGATTAACCTGACCTTGAGGCTGGACAGTCGAATGTCAGAAAGAGGGGGAGATAGAAGAAGAATGGACAGAGTGTATGTTAGGTCCGATAAAAACCCCCGTAGGACTATGTTGAGCAATGAGGTTGGGGCAGAACCCATGCAAATAGGAGCTATAAGAGCCCCGTTAACTAGAGAAGAAAGGCAAAGCCGGAGAGTACAGGGCCTATGTATGTACTGCGGAAAAAAGGACATTACGTAAGGGATTGTCCATCTAAACCCAAGTCATCAGGTGCCTGGTCTAGACCTAAGAAGGTGGCTATATCAGTCACATGCCCGGAGTTAAGTCCCCCAGCAGTAACAGGAGCAGAAGGTGACACAGACAAGGGCTGGAGAATTCCTTCATTGTCAACCAGTTTTAAAAGACTCTGAATCTCACATCGTGCTCCCTATGAGTCTCGAGTGCAATCATCATATCCATCAGGTGTTGGTCATGTTGGATTCTGGGGCCACAGGGAATTTCATTGATAGTGGTTTGGTGACAAGTCTTGCTTTGAATCGAGTTCCTCGCGAGACACCGGAAGTGGTATTGGCAGTAGATGGCAAGCCACTGAAGTCTGGTCTCATTACGGATCAAACAGAGTCCATACAGTTTTCAGTTGCGGATGCTAACAGACAGCATGTAGAGGACCTGTCCTTGAACATCATTGAGGCACCACAGTATGAGGTGATATTGGGGATGCCTTGGTTATGTCATCATAATCCCACTATAGATTGGAGGACCAAAACAGTTCGTTTTCTATCAGAGGAGTATCAGAACCATTTTGCTCAGAACACTCCTTCGCAGGCTGCAGCGTTAACTTACCCGTTTTTTGTGGCCACTGCTACTGAGAAGGAAACTGTGTTACCTTCGGGGTATGAGCAGTTTGCAGATGTCTTTAGTGAAGCGCAAGCAGAACAACTACCTCCACACCGGCAATATGATTGCCGGATAGATTTGGTAGAAGGAGCAACCATCCCTGCATGTAGAGTGTATGCATTGTCGGAGCCAGAGACCAAACATTTGAGGGAATACATCGATCACTATCTAGAAATAGGGTTTATTAGGCCTTCCCGTTCCCCAGCAGCCTCTCCGCTTTTCTTTATAGCCAAAGCGAACGGTGACCTGAGAGCCTGTATAGACTACCGCATGCTGAACAAAAACACCATACGCAACAGAAACCCTTTGTCGCTCATCTCAGTATTGTTGGACCAGGTGCGAGAGGCCAAGATTTACACCAGGTTGGATTTGAGAGGGGCCTACCATCTGGTGCGCATCCGAGAGGGGGATGAGTGGAAGACGGCCTTTAAGACTCGTTATGGGTTATACGAGTATACTGTGATGCCGTTTGGGCTTTGCAATGCCCCGGCGGCATTTAAGTATTTCTTGAATGACGTTCTTAAGGAATATGTGGACCACTTTGTGGTGGTCTACACTGATGACATTCTAATCTATTCCACCACAGATGAGACACACAGAGAACAGGTCATTCTAGTACTAAAGAAGCTAAGAGAGCACCACTTGTATTGTAAACTGAGCAAGTGCGAGTTCGGAGTGCATGAAGTGGAATTCCAAGGGGTTATGCTCTGTCCAGAAGGGTTACACATGGCTGAACGCAAGGTACAAGCGGTGCAAGAATGGCCGACTCCTAAAAATGTGAGAGACGTCCAATGTTTTCTGGGATTTGCGAATTATTATCGCAGATTCATCCTGCATTTTTCCCAAGTTGCGGTCCCAATCTCAAGATTGCTCAGGAAGGGAGTCCCTTTCCATTGGACCGGGGAAGCTGAGGAAGCTTTCCTTTTCCTAAAGAGAGCGTTTACCACTGCTCCTGTACTCACACATCCCAAACTTAAGAACCCTTTCGTAGTGGAAGCCGACGCCTCGGATGAGGCCATTGGCGCCATCCTCTCTCAAAGAGATCAACATACTGGTCAGCTTCATCCGGTGGCATACCTTTCCAAGAAATTGAATCCAGCAGAAAGGAACTATACAATCGCCGAAAAGGAGTTATTGGCGATTAAAAGAACTTTTCAGGAGTGGAGACAGTACCTGTGGGGGGCCCGTCATTCTAATGCACAAGTTACTAACTTGTGTAACGATATATCTGTAAGAGACAGTACTTAGTGACAGACTCCTTACCTTAGAATATCCCCAGGCGTCAGCGCTGGATCCGGAAAGTTTTTGCGTAGCAGTACCCTTGCGTGTCGGTAGGCGGCGTCGTGCGGCTCCGCGTCCGTCGTCGGCGTCGTGATCGCCGGGATGACGTCGCGGGCAGTATTTAGACGCCGTCCCTGCGCGCTGACGTCAGTTCTGTACACGACTTTCCGCGCCAGGAACGCAGAGCCATGCAAGAAGCTGACATAGGTGTCTGAAAAATACTAGGGCCCTGAAAGGCATGTCCTTAACCCTAGAAATCAGTTCGCAGAACGGGGAGGATGGGTGGGGCGGTAAGGAATCTGTCACTAACTACTGTCTCTTACAGATATATCGTTACACAAGTTAGTAACTTGTGCATCTGAAAGAGACACGTTAGTGACAGATTCCTTACTTTAGAATAGATACCCCAGCAATACCAACCCCGGTGGTGGGTCTGCGAACAAAGATCAGACAAGGAAGTCCCGGAGGACAGAACGGCCAAAGTAGCCGTCCCTCCGGACCTGACTGTCAAGGCAGTAATGCTTTGTAAACGTGTGCAGCGAGGCCCACGTAGCTGCCTGACAGATATCCTGCAGCGGAACACCGCGGCCCAAGGCCGTGGTAGCAGCCGTTGCCCTGGTGGAATGGGCACGCAGTCCAAAAGGAGGCTCTTTCTTAGCCAAAGAATAGCAGGCCTTGATGCACAAGGTAACCCAGCGGGAGATGGTACGTTTGTGCACCGCCCGACCTTTTTTGGCGCCCACGTAGCCAACAAAGAGCTGGTCATCCACCCGGAAGTGTTTTGTGCGGTCGATATAGAAGGAGAGCGCACGTTTTGGGTCCAGACGGTGGAGCCTCTCTTCCTCTCTGGAAGGATGCGGAGGCGGAAAGAAGGTAGGCAAAGTGATGGTCTGCCCAATGTGGAAGGCAGTAACCACCTTTGGCAAGAAGGACGGACGCGTCCGAAGAACAACCTTGTCTGGATGGACAGACAGAAAGGGAGGTTTGCAAGATAGAGCCTGGATCTCACTCACCCGCCGAGCGGAGGTGATGGCCATCAGAAAGGCTGTCTTCAGAGTCAGAAGACGAAAGAGGACAGTTATGTAGAGGCTCAAAGGGAGCGCACATTAAAAAGGTAATAACCAAGTTCAAGTCCCACTGAGGCATCACAAACGGAACAGGAGGGAAGAGGTGTGTAATGCCTTTTAAGAACCTGTTAACAACAGGGGACTTGAAAAGGGAGGGCTGATCAGGGAGCCTGAGGAAGGCCGAGATAGCACAGAGATAACCCTTGATGGTACCCAGGGCAGAACCCTGTTGGGCCAGAGAAAGAAGGAACAGAAGGACCTCAGAAAGAGGGGCAGAAAGGGGGTTCACAGCCTTTGCTGTGCACCATGCCACAAATTTGTTCCACCTGCAGGCGTATACCACCTTAGTGGAGGGACGCCTGGCTGCCAGAATCACATTACAAACTTCGGGAGGCAAGTCGAAAGGAATCAACTGCCGCCGCTCAATCTCCACGCAAGCAGGTGTAGACTGGACAGGTTCGGGTGGAGGACCGTCCCCTGCTGCTGCGACAGAAGAACCTCCCGAAGAGGCAGACGGATCGGGGATCTACGCTCATACTGAGTAGCTCGGGATACCAAACTCTTCGAGCCCAGTCCGGAGCCACAAGAATGACTTGGGCCCGGTCGTGCCGAATCTTCTTCAACACTCTGGGTAGAAGTGGTATAGGCGGAAAGGCGTACAACAGACCGCAACTCCACTCGCGACGAAAAGCGTCGCCGAGCGAGTGCCGCCTTGGAAATTCCAACGCGCAGAACTGATGACATTGCGCGTTCTCTGCGGTGGCGAATAGATCTAACCAAGGCTCTCCCCATTGTAGAAAGAGTCCTTGCGCCACTTCCGAGTGAAGACGCCATTCGTGATCCATCATGCACCTGCGGCTGAGTTCGTCCGCCCTGGCGTTCAGGGAACCTGCCAGGTGTTGAACCATCAGGAACATGCCCTGATGTACCAGCCACGTCCAGAGGCGCAGAGCCTCCTGACAAAGGGTCCACAACCCCACCCCGCCTTGTTTGTTGCAGTACCACATGGCGGTGGTGTTGTCTGTGAACACCTGCACCACCTTCCCCTTGACAGAGGGAAGGAATGCTTTGAGTGCAAGCCGGATCGCACGGAGCTCCAGAAGGTTGATATGGAGCCGGGACTCCGCCGGAGACCAGAGGCCTCTGATCTCCGCCTCTCCCATGTGACCGCCCCATCCCAGAAGGGACGCGTCCGTCACAACTGTGTGCTCTGGCTGGGGAAGGGAGAGGGATCTGCCCATGACCCATTGCCGGTTCGAGAGCCACCACTGCAACTGTTTTGCAGCCCCCTCCGAGATCTGGACGTGATCGGACAGGTTGCCCTGGTGCTGCGCCCACTGGAACTTCAGGTCCCACTGCAGAGCCCGCATATGCCATCTGGCATGATCGACCAGCAGGATTGCAGGAGGCCATGAGGCCCAGCAGCCTCAGGGTCATCCGTACCGAAACCCAGGATAAAGGCTGAAAGATCGGAATCATAGCCTGAATATCTCGGACACGCCGTTCGGGAGGATAGGCCCGATACTGCGTCGTGTCCAGAACTGCTCCGATGAAAAGGAGCTGTGGAGAAGGAATCAGATGCGACTTCGGCACATTGATGGAGAACCCCAGCGAGTGCAGGAGTTCGGCCGTAGTCTGAAGGTGGGAGACGACTGCCTGGGACGAGCCCGCCTTCAGCAGCCAGTCGTCGAGGTAGGGGAAGACTGAAACCCCTGCCCGGCGCAGATGAGCTGCGACCACCGCCATCACTTTCGTGAACACCCGAGGGGCACTGGTAAGGCCAAAGGGGAGCACGGTGAACTGACAATGCTCGAGGCCTACCGTGAACCGCAGGTAACGCCGGTGGGCCGGCAGGACGGGGATGTGGAAATAAGCGTCCTGCAAGTCCAACGCTACCAACCAGTCTCCAGGGTCGAGGGCAGTCAAGACCTGAGCTAGGGTGAGCATCTTGAACTTCTCCTTCCGGAGGAATCGATTGACATTCCGGAGGTCCAAGATAGGACGCATGTCCTCCTTGTCCTTTTTGGGCACCAGAAAGTAGTGGGAGTAGCAACCACGCCCTACTTCTGGGGTCGGAACATGCTCGATGGCCCTCTTGGCCAAGAGGGCCGTGACTTCCTTCTGCAGAAGCATCAAGTGATCCCCTGACATGCGGTGGAATTGAGGTGGCATGGCTGGGGGGGGTGGTCTCGAAGGGGAGGGAGTAGCCCCTTCGGACAATGTCCAAGACCCACCTGTCCGAGGTGATGGGACGCCAGTGGTGAAGGTGATGGCGGACCCTGCCCCCTACTGGCGTGCTGTTCACCTGAAAAGAGGGACTAGGAGGGCTTGGAGGCCGCGGGCGGGTTGGAGGTGGTGGCCTGACCCGCACGCTGGTTGCCCAAACCGCCACGGCGGTATCCACGTCCTCGGCCACGCGAAGGCGCTTGCTGCGCGGGCCGTTGGCCGGGCTGCTGACGTGACTGGGCGCCCCTCCCGTGGCCGAGAAAGGGGCGAAAAGCAGACGTTAGCGGAGGGCGCACAACAGCAAGGCCCAGGGACTTGGCAGTAGCCCGCGAGTCCTTGAAACGCTCCAGCGCATGGTCTGCTTTTGAACCAAAAAGACCGACTCCATCAAAGGGCATGTCCATGAGTGTATTCTGGACATTACCCGAAAAACCAGTGGTCCTCAGCCAGGCGTGGCGACGCAGCGCCACCGTTGTTGCAAGCGATCTGCCCAGCGAGTCGGCGGTATCAAGGCCACAACGTATGGTGTATTTAGCCGCATCTCGCCCTTCCGCAATGGCGCGGGTAAGCAGTGTCTGGACCTCCTCAGAACACTGCGGCAAAACAGTCGCCACCGAATCCCACAGGGAGTGGGTATATCGGCCCAAGAGGCAAGCGGTGTTGACTGACCGCAAGCCAGCACTGGAGGAAGAGAAATCCTTCTTCCCAAATTGGTCCAGGCGCTTGGATTCCCTATCCGGAGGGGCGGTAGGGAAGGCGGTTTGGGAGGCAGAGGCTTGGACAACCAAGCTCTCAGGGGTAGGGTGTTGGGAGAGAAACAGGGGGTCGCCCGGAGCAGGACGATGGCGTCGGGCCACGTTCCTATCCACAGGAGCCCCTGTGGTGGGTTTGGACCAGGCACCCAAAAGAACGTCAGTGAGTGTGTTAAAGATTGCAGGAATCGCTGTTAGCATGAGCTGAAAGCCATTTTGTACTTGGCAGCCATTTTAGTTAGCCATGTGCTCGCCATGTGCTTTCTCCCTCTTCCAGAGTCTTGCACATGCTCAGAGAGGCCTAGCTGGTAGAATGCACCTGCTCCTAGTATAGAACTGTCAGGCTATTCTTACTCATGTAAGCAGTTTAGTCTCCCTCCCACTTTGTGGAGCAAGCAAATTTTGTATACCCATATTAGTCAATAAGCATGCTTGTATGTGCTAGGACCTCCCCTTGATTTTATGCTGACTATGTAACAAATACATATATAAGGACCCTGTTCTCTGCACTCATTAGAATGCCTCCTACAGTGGCCTGCGGGTACCGTAAGATGCAATCTCCTCATCTGAGGTTAATAAAACATGTTTTTTTGATATTACAGCTTCTGTGCCAATCTCTTCTTTGTTGGTCTTAAGGACCAGATGTATCAGTGAACCCCTAAGAAGGTTTTTATTTCTACAAATGGCGCCCGAAAGTGGACCTCACTCAGTGCAGCGGCTATCCAAGGGAGTGGTCTTGAAGGGAGACAGGAATCTACTGAGGAGTACAGAACAGGAATCTACTGAGGAGGTACCCTGCGCACGGAGATTGTTTGTCTTCCAGCCCAGTATATTTCTGGTCTTCCTGATCTGATCCTCCAAGTGTTTGCCGCTCCCGACTGAGAACTTCTTTGGCGTGAGTATTTCAAAATGACCGTTAGGTCACTCAGAACTTGGCAGTTGGAACCTGGACACCATTTGATTGGTAAGAGCCGTTTTGCGGCACTTGCTGTTGGTTTGATGCCTTTGATTGGTAAGGTAGTTTTAGTAACACTTACTGTGGCTTTGTTTGTATGATTAGCCAATTTTGGAATTTGTTTTGTAAGTTATATATGCATTGCAATTCATATAGGCAGGTAATGAGGAGATTTTTCTCTAAACTTTGAAAACTTGAACGGCACACATTGTGTTAAGTGTCACTTGGAGTATAATATTATATATGCTATAATATTTTTGGCATGCCTGCTTCTAGCACACTTTTGTTGAAAGTGTTGCTGTTTTGGAGGTACCGATATGGATTTAGGAAGTACTCAGTTGACTCCCTCAGAGGGGATACCTAAATAGGTTTAGGTATAGTAAAAAGATATTTCTTCCTTGGTGACTAAGTACCCCATGGAACTAAATATGTACATAAAACGGATCCGGATCTGCGCACTTAGTAACATTCATAAGTGGTGATATGCAGAGCGCTTTTTGAGTGTTCTACCAGCCAAAACTGGCGAATTTGGTGTATTTTGGCTTCTTGACCATGGAACAGTTTTTTGGGCTACTTTTGAGAGCTCTTCTTGTAAATATGACTTACAATTAGTATTTACAAATAGGTTGGTCTTGCGTACACTTTGTAAGCAGTCCTAAGTGTTGATTTGTGGGTTAAATATGTGTTTCAATGTCTATGTGGGGTTTTTGGTTTGACATTGGTAATACTTGTGTGAGTACTCTGTGTACGAATGGCTAGCTTTAAGCGCGCTGTGTTGTGTCCTTCTGTAACTGTCTGAATGAGCTCAATGAGTTTGTTTATGTTTTTTGCTGTCATCATTCTGTTATGCAAAATGTCATTTAGTTACTTACATATTAAATAAAAATCCAGAAATAAATTATGTAACATATGCTAAACAGCTGCATGTTACTATTAAATTGACAGAGTAAGACACTATACATGTGTGCAAATTGCCACAATGCTAAACATAAAATTAGAATTCGTATTCAATAGGATTAAAATAGGCCTCATACAGAGGTAGAAAAACGAAATTGTGTGTTTTGTAATCAATAGACTTAAATACACAATGTTACAGCCTTTTCCTTAAATACATTGTATTAGACATTAAAAGGCATGCACATCATATGAGTGAATTTGGTCGTTGCTGAACTAAATACACATTATAGAAAGATAGATTTGACTGCATTGAAATGCCTCAGTTTTTAAATAGACTGTGACATGCTTTTCTTTCAGCACCCGAGAAAAAAGCTTTCCAACAGCTGTGTTTAAACTGACTAACTGAAAAGAAACCATTTGACACAGCAAATGGGGATTTAACTCTGTCAGGGAATTTCAAATAATAAAGGGGTTTTTTCCTGAGAAAGGCGTGAAAATTCGACGCCTGCTGACAAACAACAGCTGCATAAATAGCATATGGCTATTCCTGCTCACGGCCACAGACAGGAATGCTGCGTCAGCGACATTTTAAGTCAGTGTAAAACTGGTATACAGGCCTGCATTATTTTAAAAGTTTCAAAAAAAACCAGTTTCATTATTTTGGATAACAGAGAACAAAATTGAAAGTAGGGATTTCCTTTCTTAATGCCTTTTTATAAGTACATCTATGGTTCTGATGTTAAATGATAACTGTCCTTTTAAAAGTGGCGCAGACTTTTCCTGTTTCAAGTAAGGCTTCTGTGCTTAGGGTTATGAATGAATGTGTTTAAATATGATAGGCTACGAATGAAGCTTGCTTTTCCAATGTGGAATCATCAAAATGGTTGGTTTTGATAAAAAAAAAAAAATCTTTTTAATTATATGCAAAAATATATTGTTAAAAATAAATGCTTTAAATTCGTTTTTTCATCTTTATAAAGCCTAATCATCATACTGTGAATTCCTAGTATCAAAGTTGAATTTAAGCAGTGCTGTACCGCAATAAGAAGGGAACTTAAATGTGAAATGTCACTTTACCCAGCCGTACAAAACTCATTTTTATAAGGGTATATCTTATACATTTCTGATTTCCCATTCCTGGGCTATCTAGAGAACACTCTGGGGGTTCCTATTATGCAAAAATATTGTAGGATATTCATTTTTAAGTGCCCCTACCACCAAAGTCGAAATTGAGCTAAATTCACAATTTTACAAGCAGTTCTACCACTCAAGGCAGTTTTAACGTGCTCTTAGGCTTCAATAAAAGTATACATATGCAAATATAGAACAAACAGCTGATCTCTGTATTACTAGACTACACACCACACACTGTACATAAATGAAAATAAGTATACAGAAGAGCAGACGTTATTATCCTACCTTTAAATTGCTGACAAACGATCGGACAGGACTGCTTTTCGCTGTGATTCTCCAGAGTTGCTTTGCATTACAAAACCGCATGGCAAGCCTTGCACGCAAAAATGAGCAGCTGCTGAACGGGTCAAAGGTCGGAGTTCTGCATTTAGCAACTTAGCAGGGTGAAGGGTAATGTTTGCTGGGACCCTTCGAAAGAGTTTTTGAAAGACGAGATGATAGCGCAAAGAGAGAAAGAGAAGCTTTGCTTCCTATTTTTGGCAAACACACGTTTAGCGCAATCATATGAAACGAAGGAAGACAACCCTCAGTTGAGCATTGATCTGCCATTTATATAAAATAATGGTTTTAGTTTAAAGAATACTGTGTAGGGGCTACGATAAGGAGGAAATGGATTTTAGTTTGCATTCATGCGCCCTCATGTTAATCTAGTACAATTGCTGTAGAAATTGGTTTAAAGTTAACTCAATTTGCATTGTGTTAGACTGAATCAGAGAATAGCCACTTTCTAAGATATCTCCTACAAGTTTGTTTGTGCCCAGTTGCTACAAATAGGGGTTGAAAGTGTTGACAGAAGTAAAACCTGTTTCAGGTTTTCCTACTGTCAAAATGGGGAAGGAGGCTAGCTCCTCTACAAATTAAGGGTAGGCAAAATTATGTTTTCTCTCTTCTTTTTCTCACTTTTTTTTAGTCTGTCTAAGCTGTCTAGGAAATAGCCATGAGATAGTTATTGGCTATTCTGTAATACTGTTTTAAAATTGTTAGCATTAATAAAATGATAAAATCTATGCTATGTTACTGCCCATCCTGTATGAAAGAATGAGTAGAACAGATTGATGTTCCCTTATTTGATCTTTAAGGAGAACTGTATAGTGGCGGTTTCTGTTCAAAAATCTCAGGTGGCAACACTATTATTGTTTATGTTATTCTCATGTTCTATACAGTTTTGCAAGGGCATTGATAGTCTTTTATTAGCTAGTCTCTGTCAATAAGCTGACAGCCCTTATTAGAGCTGGAGATAGGGTTTTTTTTTCCTTTTGAAAATGATGTTGCATAGTCCAGATCGTGAAAAGTACAATGCAGGAAAGACGCTCATGTGATCCTTAGCAAACATTTTGAAGGAAAATATTGTTTTATAGGAATTTGTTTGTCATAACATGTTCTGCTGGAGAAAATGTACTCACTATGTTGAAGTTTAGTTCTTTTTGCAATAAGAATCCCTGTTAAATTAGCAGTTTTAGATTTTCCTGCTGCACCTATAACATGAGAGCATGGTCCTAAGCATAACATGTAAGAGAAATTATTTTACAAGTGTCTGCAGTCCTGTACAAGTAATGTAAAATCTATGAGTAAAAGTGTAGAACATTTCCTTTTTCTTGAGGGTTCTTCAGATTAGTAATATAGGAATACACCAATGTAAGTATTTGGAGTATGTCTGTATTGTTTTTCTCTTTTCCTCAGAATTTAGTAAATGAACACAGACTTCCTTGGCTGTTTGGGATTGGGTGATGTATTACTCTTGTCAGTTCACCAAAACGTTCCTTTTATACTTGCCAATAGGTCCAGGGTTTTCTACTCTCAGATAGATGAAGTGGCTCTTGGGTGCCTTGCTAATGTATGGGGCGCCCCAGGACTAAGAGAGTATTCTGAGACTATCCTCTCTGTTGATAGATTATTTCTGTGCCTTGTCTAAAGACCTCTTGTTCTGTCCACCAATAGATATTTGCTGCCTTACAACCATTGCCAGAGGGGCCCGGACATCAGATCCAGCCTGGGGAGTCAGCGCCACTCCAGTTTGAAGCCAAAGTGAAAGGAACCAGCATAGGCGTTGCTGGCAACTAGGACCTCAGTGAAGGCGGAAGCACTGGGACGTGAAGTGTGTACCCCTGCCACTGTCTTGGGCGAAAGACGGGGTTACAAATCAGGATGGAGACATCTTTGTGTGGATCCAGTTTTTGATGCCCAGCTGAGAGAGTCACAGAACGACAAGGACGGCAAGGAGGCTTTTGCTTGAGGTGACCCCCTTTGAAACAAGGGTTGCTTCAGGCCTTTGAGTCCTGGTCCCAAGTGAATGCAAGTCTACGCCTTTGTTTGTTGATCAAGAGATGCCCGAGCACACTGGGTACAATTTGTGGCCCTAACAAAAGAGCAGTGCGCCAGAGGTGCAATACAGGAGTTAGGGAAGGACTTGAGTTTAGGGTACAGGTGCTATGCCCTTGGTGCCTGTTAGATTAAAGTGAAGAAAACTGGTGCACTGCCTGAGACACTGGACAGGATCATTGAGGGTATTTGCCCTGGGGGGTGATTGCCCTATCCTGAAAGAAAGACTTTTCCTTCTCCGTGATTCTTGAGTTGCGAGTTGTGCAGCTCCACCGTGGGAACAACAAGAGCCTGCCTGTGAGGCTCAAAACGGACACAGGGAGAAGACTCCCCTCTGGCTGGTGGTTGTACTACAATTTCCCAAGGACTCTTTTTTTGTTAGTAATGTACCCCTTTGGTCGTCCCATTTTTGAGGAGGAGCAGCCCTTTGCGGCTCCTTGTCCTAATTCCTATGGTCTTGTGTGGTCCTCCTGGTCCCCCGGAGCCAGGATTGTTTTTGTAATAATCTATTTTGACTTCCCTGACATTTGCATTACTTATCATTGGAAAATATTGAGATTTCTGTTTGAGATAATAGTCATTATTCTCTCTTGCTACCTGTATGACCCAATGCTCTGTTCACTTTGTACTCCTGCTTATACCTTGTATATACCTGCTTAATGAAATGTTTAGAATGTAAATGCCCACCTAGCATAGGATATTGATGAATTTATGAGAAGAAAATGTGCAAAATATTTTCTATGTCTCTACTAGATCATGGGAATGTCTTTAGCTCATGCTAAAAGGATCGTCTGTTAAAGATTGCAGGAATCGCTGTTAGCATGAGCTGAAAGCCATTTTGTTCTTGGCAGCCATTTTAGTTAGCCATGTGCTCGCCATGTGCTTTCTCCCTCTTCCAGAGTCTTGCACATGCTCAGAGAGGCCTAGCTGGTAGAATGCACCTGCTCCTAGTATAGAACTGTCAGGCTATTCTTACTCATGTAAGCAGTTTAGTCTCTCCTCCCACTTTGTGGAGCAAGCAAATTTTGTATACCCATATTAGTCAATAAGCATGCTTGTATGTGCTAGGACCTCCCCTTGATTTTATGCTGACTATGTAACAAATACATATATAAGGACCCTGTTCTCTGCACTCATTAGAATGCCTCCTACAGTGGCCTGCGGGTACCGTAAGATGCAATCTCCCTCATCTGAGGTTAATAAAACATGTTTTTTTGATATTACAGCTTCTGTGCCAATCTCTTCTTTGTTGGTCTTAAGGACCAGATGTATCAGTGAACCCCTAAGAAGGTTTTTATTTCTACAAGTGCATCATTGAACGGCAGCACAGTCTCCGAAGAGGAGGCCGCCGGCTGAAGCACTTCCGTCAGGAGGTTAGTCCTGACGGCCACAGTAGGCAACTGGAGATTCAAGGCTCCAGCAGCTCTACGCAACACCGTTGCAAAATTAGCCCCCTCCTCCGTAGCCACGGGAGGAGACAGCTTGCCAGAGTCAGGGGAGATGTCTAGACCACTGGCATCCCCAAGTTCCTCAACCCAGTCCGGGTCAAACTCGCACTGTTGTGTGAGAGGGTCCCCAGACCCCTCCCAGCTCTTCTGGTCCTCCTCAGGTTCATAATATGGAGGAGGAGGGACATTAGGGACCCAAGGTCTCATCGGCGCCGGAACCGGCGACGTCGGTCCGGCTCCATGTCCGGAGCCGGAGAGAGCCGGGGAACGACGCCGTCCGGAGCCCCGGACGGCGTCAGGAACGGCACCGGGGACGTCGGCGGAGGCGTGGTTAGGTCAACTGGCGTCGATGGGGGTTGCAGCACCACCGGAGCCGGGATCGAGGCCGGGGCCGGAGCCGAGGCCGGGATGAAGGCCGGTGGGACAGGCGACGCCGGGACCGGAGTCGACGGCGACGCCGGAGCAACCCCATCAGGGCCCGTGGGGCCCGAAGGCGCACCGGAGGGACCTTGAGGCCCGAAGAGGCGGGCCATGGCCGACAGGAACTCCTGTACTTGGGCCGGAGTCGCCCCCGAACCCGGGAAGGACGGGTAATGCGGGGGTGACTCGACAGGCACGTCCGGGGCCGCGGGGACGGTGCCGACAGGGGCCTCAACCGAGTCGTGAGACCGGCGAGGCGAAGTCTTAGAGCGATGACGCCGCTTAGACTTCTTGTGCTTCGACTTACCGGAGGAGCGCGAAGACTTGGATCCCGACGAACGATGGGGGCTCCGCGACCAGCCCCTCGACCTCTCCCGTGACCAGGGCTTGGTGCGGCGCGGAGCCGACTGCCGGACTTCGAGCAGCTTTCGAGACCGCTCTCGCAAAGCCTTCGGATGAAGTTTCCGGCAGTCAGGGCACGACTTCGTGTTGTGGTCTCGGCCGAGACAGAAGAGACACTCGAGATGCGGGTCCGTGATGGACATCATGCGGGCACAGGCCTCGCAGGGCTTAAAGCCGGGCATCCCTACGACACCTTAGGAGTCGTGAAGACTCGAAGAAGAAAACAGTGAAAAAATTCACCAAAAAAGTAGTCAAAAAGTGACTAGGGCACTGCTCTTCCCGGATCTGCGCTTACTGGCGCGGAAAAAGAAGAACTGACGTCAGTGCGCAGGGGCGGCGTCTAAGTACTGCCCGCGACATCATCCCGGCGATCACGACGCCGACGACGGACGCGGAGCCGCACGACGCCGCCTACCGACGCGCAAGGGTACTGCTACGCAAAAACTTTCCGGATCCAGCCTGACGCCTGGGGATATTCTAAGGTAAGGAATCTGTCACTAACGTGTCTCTTTCAGATACGGTGTATACCGACCATAGAAACCTTCAGTACATGAAGACGGCGCGGCATCTCTCAGAACGGCAGATGAGATGGATGCTATTCTTCGCGGAATATGACTTCGGTGTTACCTTTCGACCAGGTACGGAGAATCGTAAGGCGGACGCCTTGTCCCGACAGGAGACTATGGAGGCTCCTAACAGCAAAAACACGGAGGCAATCATTGATCCCTCAAAGGTGCTATGTGCCATCAGGGTGGAAATCTTTCTGGAGGAAGTACGGCAACATCAACCGAACTGTGTGAGGGAGAAATGGGCGGAACAAGAAATAGGTCGATCCGTGAAAAAGGGGTTGCCTTTCTATAGAGACAAACTGTATCTGCCTACTCCAGAACTTCAAAAGAAAGCCTATGTCTGGTGTCATGAGTCCCCTTTGGCAGGGCATCCGGGAATAAGCAAGACAACTCAGTTAGTGCAACGTCACTTTTGGTGGAAAAACATAGGCACAGATGTCTCTTTGTGGGTGTCTCAATGCGAGGAATGCGCCAGAGCAAAAGGAGAAAACACCAAGAAGAAGGGGAAGCTCATGCCCATGCCCACCCCCCTGCAACCATGGCAGAACATAAGACTGGATTTTATAACAGGATTGCCCAGGGATCAGGGTTACTCAGCCATATTGGTGGTTGTAGACAGCCTCACTAAAATGAGACACTTTATACCATGCAAGAACTTGCCTACGGCAGGACAAACCGCACAGTTACTGATGAGTAACGTCATACGACTCCATGGATTGCCCAAAGTGATTGTGTCCGACAGAGGACCCAATTTATAGCACGGTTTTGGAAAATGTGGTGCAAGGCACTACAGATTGATTCCACGTTATCAACAAGCTTTCATCCACAAACAGATGGCCAGACGGAGAGGCTGAATCAGACCCTGAAGAAGTATCTCCGGTGTTATGCTAAAGATGCGCAAGATTCATGGGTGTCTCTACTGTGGATGGCTGAACTAGCCTACAATAACGCCTGGCATTGTTCGACGGGGGTATCCCCTTTTCTTGCCAACTTTGGTTATAATGCTAGAACACTGCCCGTCAGCCTTCCGAATGACATTGAAAATCAACCTACGGTTCGCGAACATGTGGAGACCTTGCAAGCCATTCACCGGAAACCAAGAGGGCATTTGATCCACGCCAAACAGGTCTATAAGAAATGGGAGGATCGTCACAGAATGGAAGGGCATCCGTATCAAGTGGGAGATCGAGTCTGGCTGCCCACGAAGAACATCCAGTTTAAACTACGCAGTGTGTTTCACCCCAGATACATTGGTCCGTACACTGTAGTCAGACAGATCAACAAGGTCGCCTACAAGCTGAAGTTACCTGGCAGTCTCAGGATACATCCAGTGTCCCATAGCAGCCTTCTAAAGCCCGCTGCGAAGGCGACGTGCGCCGCCCCCGGTGGCTGGTACGGGGGGTCTGGAGTACGAAGTTAGGAGCATTCTGGATTCTAAGCTACGGTTGGGCCGGTTATGGTATCTCGTTTCCTGGAAGGGTTATTCTGCTGAAGACGACTCCTGGGAGCCCAGTCAGAATGTGCATACGCCCGCCGCCGTTCGCTCTTTCCATCAGAGGAATCCCACCAAGCCTGGACCTAGGAGGCGCTTGGCAGGAGGGCCTACTGTCAGGAACTCAGACGAGTAGCGCCTGCCTTATCGCTGAGATAGGACTTCATCTCCCATAAGGCCAGAGAAGGGGGAGTGGCCTTTATAACGGACTGTCGCATGCACGCAGGTGTGGGTAATTCTTGTTTCTGGTTCTGGCGTTTCTCTCGCGGTTGCGAGAGGATAGCGGCTGCTGGTTGCCGCTCTGCTTTGTTTCATCGTCCGCGCTGAGTGAAGCGCGTTTTCCTGATATTCCCCTTTGACTTTGCCAGTATGGAAATCGTCCCGGGTGAGTAAGAATCAGAAAACCGGTTCTTTCCACTATGCTTGTTCCCGGCCAGTAACATCGTTGGGTGTGCGGCGGCTAAGGATTTCCCGCCGGCACTTCATATCACTTGGGGGCATCTTGGCTTCAATAAACTCTGCGGATGCAGAGTTAAATAACTTTTCTGAGCGGAATACAGTGGTGATTGGTTAACCATGCATTACCGTTTCTATCGTTGACCGAGGTTGTGTTTTCTTTGTGTTGTGTCCTCCTCCTTCGTTGAGGTTTTTTGCTCATCAAGTCAGGACGTCGTGCTCTGGATTATTTTAGGGAATAATAGTTACTGGACTGGTCTTTCTTTAATGTGGATGAAACAAAAGAAGACAACAGTTTTTCATTGGATTGTTTATTTCTTGGTCCCTGGTAATATACCTATTGAGGAAAAATCCAAAGACCTCTTTTCTGCTCTGTGGATTAAGACACTGTGTGATTCCCAGCATTTTTGTTCCTTTATTTTTTTCATTGGACGTAGTCTTATTTTTCTATGAATTATAGGAGCCGGTATGTATGCGGACTGCCTGCCATAATATATCTAGGGAGATATTGCCTTTAGATGTGAATTAATATGTTGCATTGTGCCTTGTAGATATCTGTTTATGACGAGAGAGAGATTCCCAGTTGCATGACATCTGAGCGGGATTCCTGTCAGACGATCAAGGTATATAGGAGGGACTAGCGAGACCAAATGAGAGTAGAATTCTTGTGTTTGTTTATTCATGGTGATTGTCCTTTGTTTTACAGGTTCCTTTTCCCCGCTGTTCCCTTCCTATCCTTCCCTCGCCTGATCGCCCTAACACTCTGTGTTTATATTCAGAGTTGGGGATGTCAGGAGGTGGACCCCTTATTGCTTCACCTGGATTCTGTGGAGTTCTGATCTCTGAGGAAAGAGGTCTCTGACAGTCTTCTCAGAAATAAAACATGTAAAAATAATATAGCTAAACCAAAGTCTACTAAAACGTGTAAACTATAAAACTAAAATGGAGAACAAAAGTGAGTCCAATAGGGCCTCACTACACCCTCCCCTTGGCAGTGAAAAGACTAAGCTTCTACATAAAGTATACTAAAAATAACAATAAAAATAGTCACGTTCACAAGACAAGCAAACAAAGCCATCTAAAAAAATGCCAATTAAAATGCTTCATATTAAAAACTAAATGTTAAAACAATTTATAAAAACAATGGCCAAATTAAAAATCAAAGGAGATTCCCAAGATGTCCTCCATGTTTCCAGTGTCAAGGGAATTCAAGATGAATTCTGCATCTGCAGAAGATATTTCCACAAAGGCTTTGTTGATTAGTTCCAAAGAACAAACGTTGTCAGCACCCTCAGTCACAGCTGAAATGACAGCCATCTGCACTGAGTATTTTTTTAGTGGATGCAAAACGCATTTCAGCATTAGAATATAAATGCAATTTATATGCAATCAGCACTTTGTCATCCTAAATGAAAGTGACTTATGTGAAGCCAATGGCACCCGCAAATATATGGATGACCAAGTTAGTTTTTCTGAATCGTGTAAGTGTCTTGATGCAAGCATGTCAGTCTATAGTGATCTGAGCATTTGTGTATGTTCTGATGTTCAAAGTGTACCGGAAATATGAGGGAGAATTAAATAAATGTTTTATGTGTTGTGCATAATCTGGTATGTATGTTCTGCCAAAATTAAAGAATAGTAACAAGGATTGTATTTTTTAATAGTATTTGGTGGTTGTAAAAGAGCACAATTCTCTAGGAAATGTGGCACAAGGCTCTTGCCCTCATTTGATAACTCGTATCCCAAAATAGGACACTGAGAAAAGCAATTTTTGTTTTCTTGAAATTAATTTATAGCCTTGTTCAGCAAATCCCAATACAATGAGATCTACTCTGGCTAAATGTGTTTAAGTCATCGTCTGTTAGGTATATATCATCGGTATAGGACAATGCTTCTGGGTCAATATCATGTAGAATTGACATTACTCAAGAACAAACAGTCCAGGAGTGTTATTCTATCCCTGAGGGAGTCTGCAAAAGCGACATTGTGAGCAGAGTGCAGAACACACTGTCAGAGCTTTGCTTTCCGATGCTATGTTTTGGCAGAAAAGACCATTGGAAATATCTAAGGTGGATTTGTATTGTTTACGGACAATGTTGTTCATTAGAGCCGTACTGTGTGAGTTTTGAATTGCAAATGTGCGTGTATGACTGTTCAAATGTCTGTAGTCTAAGACTATGCAATAGGAATGATCTGGTTTAGCAACTGGAAATAAGGGATTAGTCATAGGAGATATGCAGGGTTTAACTTTCCCTGGTACTCTAGTTGTGAGATAATCTCTCTCACAGAAGCGTTTTGCTTCATGTTTAATTGGGTATTGAGGTTGCACTTGTGGGCTGGACTGTATGGGTATGATGTGATAAGGCAACTCCTTATCCCAGGCTGCATGGTTGCAGTATAATGAAAGGGCCTGTGCAAGAGCCCATTCTTTGGGATATGCTTGTTTAACCTCTTCTGGACAAGCACTGAGAATGATGGTAAAATTACCTCCTCTTCTTGTGGGGCTGTTCTTACAAACTCTGGTGGCCAATCGACCTTCGCTAAGACAATGTCATAACTAAGCTTAAAATGTTCCCAGAATATCACTCTAATGGTCCTTATTATGTCACTCTCAATTTGTATGTTTAATTTATAAAGTCTGTCTGGAGGGCTGATGCGTTGATCTGGAGTTTCGACTTCTATGAAGTTGTCAGCTGCTTTCCCATCTAGAAACGCTTGAAGATTCTGGTGAACTACTGTTACCTCTGCCACCCTGTCTAGCAGAGTCACTGCCCATGTCTTGTTCTGAAGGAGAGTTCTCAATATGTGTGGCATATTTAGCCGAAATTCCCACAACCTTCTTCTTAAATTGGGGTATTTTGTTGTGGAGGTTTCACTTCCTTTTTTTATGCTGACTTCAGACGAGCGCTGCAAGTGCTTTTTCGGTTTCACATACTCTTCTTGCCTGCGCTGTGATCATCCCCATCTCTCTGATCGTTTGTCCGATGAGTCCTGACAGGAACGAGAAGGACATGCATCAGTGTACTGATACCTTTCAGGCTGTTTTATTGTATGATGGTTACATAACTTGTAACACCTATCAGAGGTCTCTGGTTGCAGAGATCAACACCATGATTTTGTTTTTTTCTTTTTCTGTTTGTCCCAGCACTTTTTAGAAGACTCTGGTGCTTGTTTGTCGTTGTCCTTTCAGAACTACCTTTAAGCTGTGGCTTATTTGGTCTGGCTCCTAAATTTTCTCGACCAATAGATGTATAGGTGTCCGCAATAATTTTCGGTAATTCGCGCTCCTGGTCTGCTGTGTCAGACGTTGGCGTATCACCAATGCTGCTGCTTCCCCTTCAATATTGCTTAATTTGATTGAGGATACTGTAGCAAAATTGCCAATTATTTCATCCCTAAATCCAGGGCCGCGGCAGCTCCGTATTCATTTTGAATGTTTTAACACATCCGGCAAAACAGCAAGTGATGGTTTACCTTGGCTTACGGTATAAATTGCAGCAAAAAAACTGTACCCAAAGTGGCACAGTCGT
Source organism: Calotriton arnoldi (assembly GCA_963921515.1). Taxonomy (NCBI): domain Eukaryota; kingdom Metazoa; phylum Chordata; class Amphibia; order Caudata; family Salamandridae; genus Calotriton; species Calotriton arnoldi. The sequence continues at coordinate 1,789,238 of CAWUFW010001986.1, read as the reverse complement.
CTATGGTGGGAACCATCCCAAGTGGCAAGCACATTGTGAGAATTCTATGTTTATCCTGGGGTCCTGTATGGGGAAACACTGCTTCAAGCCGATTTGTTTTATGTGCAAACCAGAATGGAATTTCCACCTGTCTGGTGGGAATCTTACCCTTAATAGCAGGGATAGTTACAGGACCAATCGCAGGCACAGCAAACTGGAGCAGTTGTTATTGTACGCATAACAAACTGCTTTTAACGTATGTATAGTCTAACTAGACCAATATAGAGAGTGCATAGACCGCCCGCATTGAGCAGCACCAGATTCGGGTACAGTGCTAATGCTGGCCTTGTAGCACCGTCTTTGCTGAGGGGGCCGAGTCAAATGTTGTGTAATGTATGTGGTAGAGGGCCTTGGAACCAATTTTGATGTTCCTGAAATGTTAGTGATATTTCTAAGTTATTATACGCTCTGTATTGGCCTGATAAAGCAGATTCATTGTTATGCCGTGGGCCGCACAACCGTCCGCTGCATCCTCCTCCATACCGCCGCGGCTATGATTCAGCCCACGGAGCCTCTCTTACATGCCTGGGCACGTTGTGGTCTTCAGCAGCGGCCCGTTACTGTTAGAACGTTGCAGCACACCCAGCACCCCCTCATCTTCACTGCAGCTGCCCGCAGTGAATTCCTTCTCTTTCAGGCACGCCACAGGGCCATAAAAAAACATTCAAATAGTCATTCTCTTGCATTGAGGCCATCTTCTTTACTTTTTCTTCCCATGATTCCACAGTCTTGCTCCCAGAAGGCTGTGGGATGGGTTTTGTTACACCATTCTAATATGGCGACCTTTCCTATCTTTGTTATCACCTTTTCCCTATCCAAGATGGTGACCACTTACTTCCCGTGACATCACTTCCTGTCTATGGGTATGTAAGGGGCCAAATCCTCCTCCCTTGCGTTGCAACAGTCCTTGCTCCTGCTGATGTGTCCTTGATCCTGTTGGTGTTCTTTACTCCTGCCTGGTGAATCTTTGCTTCCTATTAGCACTTCACGTTCCTGTTGGAATCCGTGGAGCCTTCTGCTCTTGCCTGGAGTTTCTTATCTCAGGTCTACTTTTCCTTGCTGGGGTCTTCTGGCCTTTTCCTTGGCCTTCTCCTTTCACCTCCTTTCCTTTCCTGAAGTCTCTGCCTGCAGTAAGAGGTTTTTTCCCTTCAGGTTTTTCCTCTTTGGGATTCCTTCTTGAAGGCACAGTCTGCTCTAGGCGATATATTATCGGCAGCACCGTGGCTACTGGAAAGGGTCAACCTTACCTCAGAAAGACCAGAACCTTCAAGAACCGAATTCGGGAACCAAAGTTGGTAAGAGAAGCTCTGACCATGACTAGTGGCAAAGCCCACAACCCCGTTCTGATCTTGACACCATGGAGGTTCCTCAACCATTGCCTCTGGAAGGATAGACGGAAGCAGCACATGCCTTTGATGCAAACTATCCAGCAACAAGCACATGACCTGCAACAATTCCGAGATGAAAACGTAGCGTTATGACAGGTCCTTGTAACTAGGATATCTGACATACCAATAGTCTCAGCTACCATTCCCTATTATTCTGGTGACCCACCAAACTGAAGGAATTCTTGGATTCTTTGACCGTTTTCTTTGCGTTTCGTCCAACGCAGTTTTTGGTAGATAGAAATGAGAATCTGATCAGTGCCTTATCTGGTCTTGCATTGACTTGGGCGACTCCTTTGGTAGCCACAGAAGATCCACGTTTATCTAATTATACTACCTTTGTCTCTGCTTTCAAATAGATGTTGGAGAGACCTGGTCTGGAATCCTCGGCAGAAGAAGCCCTGTATGACATCCAGCAGGGGAACCAAGATGGTTTACAATGTTAAACGCTTGTTCACCAGGGAGGTTCCTTGGCGCTGGACAGTAGAAGACAGCATACGGCTAGAGAAACTTTTATCATAGGCTTGTCGAAAGATCCAAGTCTTCAAGAGTTTGTGGAAATGCATGTAATTTGTGGTAGATCTAATATCTGGGGGCATGGAATTCCAAGTCCGAGGGGCCAACACAGCACATCTAGACCCACCTATTCCCTTCTGTTTGAAAGAGGGAATTCTGAGGAAGTTTTTGTGCCTACTCCTGAGATTACAGTTAGGTATATATATTAAGGCCTTTAGGGAGGACAAGATAGAGGGAATTGGCATAATCTGATCTAGAGATTACCAAAATCAGCACAATCTGAATTAGAGCATTGAAAGTAAAAAATCTGCAAATTTTCTTTATTCTTCGTAGCTGAGCAAAGCAGGCAGAAGTGACTGCTCTCAAATGGGGTTTCAACGATAAATTCTTGTCAAAGATAATTCTGACACTCTTGGCAGAATTCTTGGGCTTAGGAGGGTCGCCTATCGAATCGATAGAGGCCAGAAAAACGGATTCCACAGATCCTGTTTGTTGTGAGTGATGACAATCTCAGTCTGATCAGAGTTAAGCTTTAAATGATTGCTATTCATCCAATCTCTTATAAACAACATGGTGTTCTTAAATAACTCCATCGATTCAGGGGAGTTATTGATGGGGAATAGTAACTGCAAATCATTAGCATAATTATAAACTCTGACTTGCCTCTCTTACAATGAGTGCATCCTAATGCGAAATACCCCCGCCATATTATGATGGCGGTGGGTATCGTGGCGGACGCAAAGTCCGTCCACCGCTTTTCCGCCGGTCGGCAATCGTTACGATTGCCGGCCGGGCGGAGCTGGGCCACTAATATGGTGGCGGTGCCTAGCAGGCACCGCCCGCCATATTAGGATGTGGGTGATGCCGCCATGGAAAGGCTGGCGGGCATTGGCTGTGGGGGCCCGTTGCCGGCCACCTGGAGGGGGTGCACTGGGGAGGTACCCATGGTACCACCCCTGCAGTTCCCTGCACCAAGTGGCAGGCACCGCGTGGTGCAGGGAAATGCTGTGCATGTCCTTTTACCATTGCGGACGGTGCTGCAGCCAGCAGCACCGCCCGCAATGGTAAAAGGCCAGGATGCGCCCGCCAGTATGGCAGGCGCATCCTAATTGGGCCGGTGGGACCGCCGCACGTATGGCGGTCGGTCCCATCCCCGTTATGATGTCTGCCCGCCATCATAATGAGCCCCTAAGATCCCTGAGAAACTCCACAGGTAAGCTGGACCTCGGGAGAAATAAACGGGGAGAGCCGGACAGACTGTGACCGATCCTTTAGAAAAGATATAGAGCAGGCCATTGCCGAATCCTGAAGGCCAGCGGCTCTGACACAGTCTACCAAAATCTCATGGTCGACTGTGTCAAGTGCCGCTGATAAATCTAGCAGGACTAGAGCTAGTGTATTACCTCGGTCTCTCTCCTCCCGCATGTCATCAATGACTGAGAGGGTGACTGTTTCCGTTGAATGGGCAGAGCGAAAGCCTGCATGCTGGGAGTCATAGAATTTAGACTCCTCCAGAAAGGAACAGAGGTGTCTGGCCACATGTGCCTCCAACACCTTCACCAAAAAAGGTAGTAGGGAAATTGGTCTGTAATTTTTCAAGGTGAGGGGATCCTAACCCAATTTCTTTTGGACACAGGCCACTATAGCCTCTTTGAAAGTTTTAGGTACAGTACCATGACTAAGAGAGTAAGTAAGTAAAGAAATAGCTATCTCAGGGAAATGTGAATAAGCCATATGAAGAATTCTGGGTAAACATATATCATTTGGGGAACCCAACTTAAATTTAGAGAGTAGAATCAGAAAATCATCCTTGCTGATTGCGGGATATATAACTAATTTAAGACAGCTAGACGCGGAAACCACTTGGTTGGAACGCACCTTAGTTACCCTCTTTCGCTGAGGTCTTCGTGAGGAAATCAAAGACAAACTGGTACAATAACCTCGAGCTGATACCATGGCAGGTCTTATGGACTTAGCCTTATCTGTTGAACACCGTCTCAATGAACGCCGGTTGGAAAAGCGAAAGGTTTGTGTCCAATAGTATATGGGAACTGCACGTCTCACAAAACAGATCAATCCTTATCTGATACCTCTTCTTCAATGAAGAAGAACCCATGCAGACAGGTCTAGCTCGAAGGCCCTTGTCTGAATCCAAACGTGCTCACAGAAGAAAACAAGGACTATGTCTATATTGTGGTTCCTCCGGCCATTTGATTCGTAGCTGTCTATTTCGTCCACCAAAGCAGTCGGGAATCACCAGATTCCACCCTCTGTAGGAAGGGAGGGGGCGGGATGGTCTGGTATACCTTCAATATGCTCTTCAAAAAAATCATCTCAGTCTCTTTTTCTTTTACCTAGGCTCCTAGGATTGCCCAATGGTACAGAGGAAAAGAGTTTTAGCTCTGTTGGATTGCGGAGCCAGTGGACTATATCTAGACAAGAACTGGGATACCGAAAAACAAATACTCCGCGTTCCCATGGAAATACCTGAACAGGTGTATAATGTAGATGGAACCCCACTAGTCTCCGGTCTCATCAAAGAAATGACACCATCATTAAGGTAGACTTTTGGAAGACATCAGGAATACTTTTCCTTACATCTAATAGCTTCTCCATATCATGTAATGATGTTGGGGATTTCTTGGCTGATTAGGTATAATCCTTACAGCAGTTGGGAAACCAGGACAATTTCTTTGTCCTTACATTTCTGTCAACAATTCTGTTAAGTAACAGAAGAATATTGGTCACCCAAGGAAATGCCAATAGTGAAAGAACATGAGTGTATTTCCATTATATGGTAGAAGATTTTCCTAATCATTATCAGGAATAGGCTGACGTATTTCAGAAACCAAAGATCTTGACACTTCCTCCTCACAGAGAGCTGGATTGTGCCATTCCTCTTGAACCTGGGGTCACTGTACATTTTGGAAGAGAACATTCTATAACTTAATCTGAAAAGGAGACACTAAAACAGTACCTCGCAGAAAATCTACGAAGCGGCCTGATTACACGGTCATCATCGCCAGCCAGAACACCACTCTTCTTCGTGCCAAAGAGGACTAAAGATCTCCGACCGTGTATAGACTTCAGAGGATTGAACAAAATAACAATCAAGGATCGTATCCCTTGCCTTTAATTAAGGATATATTAGAATCCGTGAGAGGGGCTCAGTTCTTCACTAAACTATATCTCCGGGGAGTGTATCATCTCCTTCGACTCAAAGAAGGAGAGGAGTGGAAGACTGCTTTTCGAACTCACCTAGGTTATTTTGAATATAGGGTCATGCCCCCTCCATTTTTCAGAGATTCATGGACAGCATATTCGCGGATCTTTTGAACAAAATTGTTTTGATATAGCTAGACGACATTCTTGTTTATTCCACCAGTCCGGATCATTATCACACGCACATCATTCAAGTTTTAGAAAGACAACGTCAAAATAGTTTGTTCTGCAAACCAGAGCAATGTGAATCTGACCAACCAGAAGTTAAATATTTGGGTTATCGAATCAACAAGAAAGGAATTGCCATGGATTCATAGAAAATAAAACCTATATTGGGCTGGCCGTCACCATCAAAGAAACCCAGTGTTTTCTAGGATTAACACATTTTTATCGCTATAGTTCATTGATAATTTTACCCATCGAACAAGCTAAATTTCTCAAACACTAAAACAAGGAGAATCTCCGGCAAGGATTTCGATGGACTGAAGCCGCAGAGAAGGCTTATCAGACCCTAAAGTACAAGTTACTTACCTTTGGTAACACATTATCTGGTAGAGACTCTGTCGAGCAAAAGTTTCCGGATTCAGCATGACGCCTGGGAAATTCAAAGGTGAGGAATTGGCAGATAGAAGTCTCTATCACATAAAGGCTTTCACTGAGGCACCAGTTCTGCGTCATCCAGACACAACCAAGAAATTTATTGTAGAAACTGATGCCTCTGATAGGGCAGTAGGTGCTGTTCTACTCCAAAAACAAGAATACGAGGGGCTGGAACATCCTGTATTTTATCTCTCTGACATGCTGTCAGAATCTGAGAGGAATTACTCAATTCTTGAACAAGAGTTACTAGCAATGAAATTAGCTTGTCGCGAACTGAAACAATTTTTAATGGGTACCAAATAGCCATTTAAAGTCAGGACAGACCACAGATATCTACAATGTCTTTGCAATATTCAATGCCAGAACAGCGGCCAAGCTCGATTTGCTTACTTTTTTAATCAATACGACTTCACAATTACTTATATACCTGGTTCAAAAACAATCTAGCAGAAGCTCTATCACGCAGATATCCTGAAAGTCCAACTATTGGACAACAACACATTATGGAGCCATAGCGCATTTTTGGGACTGTTCCATCGGTTTCAGATAGGGCCCAGTTTGGCTATGAAATTTTAACTACAGAAGAATGGAAAAGGTGACCAATCAAGTCCACCAACATGACAAACATTACTATAAGGAAAGAACATTATTTCTTCCTACTAAGAAGGTGCAATTATAAGCCTTGCAAATGTGCCATGACTCGCCTATTGTGGGTCACTGTGGTCTCAAGAACACACTTGCATTAACACTTCAGTCTTTTGGGTAGCTGTCAGTACGGGAGGATACCAAAACCTATGTCCTCTTGTGCGACATGTGCCCAAGCTAAAAACCTACACACTGGGCCTATGGGGTTACTTCAACCCCTACCTGTCTCTCCCACACCATAGCATACAATGTCCACTGATTTTATCTCTTCTTTGCCTCCGTCTGCAGGACACCAAATCATTATGGTAACAGTAGACTCCTTTTCTAAAATGGCACATTTTAATGCCCTGAAGAAACTACCCACAGCAAAGGAGTTAGTAAAAATCTTTGTAGAGGAGATCTTCCGTTTACACAGTCTTCTACAAGTCATTATATCTGACCGAGGTCCTCAATACATTTCCCAGTTCTGGAAGCACTTCTGCATATCTCTTCACATTGATGTGGCTCTCTCCTCAGGATTTCACCCCCAGACCAATGGCCAAACTGAACGTCTTAACCAAGGCTTATAACAATATCTCAGTTGCTTTTGCAATGCTACCCAAAGTGACCGGACTACTTCCATTAGCAGAGTTCTCTTATAATAATGCTGTCCATAGTGCCTCCAGGTCTACCCCCTTTTTCAGTCTATATGGCTACCATCCAAGAGCCTTTCCGTCGGCCTTACAAGGTTCCACCTCTGTTCCAGCCGCTTCCTCTCTTACCCACCATCCTTGAGCAGTCAGGCCACAAATACATGCTAATTTACAGGACGCCAAAAAGAAAATGAGACAGTCCACTGACATCCTTATAAGCCAATCTCCCTCATATCAGGTGAATGATAAAGTTTGCCTTTCCTCTAAATGCTTGCCACATCATCTGTCCCTTAACAAATTTAAACCACGCTTTTATGGTCCTGTGTCTTGTCAACTACAACTCCCTTGTTCCTGGAAAGTGCATCCTGTATTCCATGTTTCACCGAATCCTATAAGAGAGTCTTTTTCAGGCCTCCTCCAGTTTGGTTAATATTGTTCATTAGTATTAAATCCAGGAAATCTGTGACTCTGTTTTTTTGGAACCGTTTACAATTTTTGATCCATTGGAAAGGTTACCCTCCCAGCGACAGATCTTGGGAGAATGCGGACTCTGTCCATGCCCCAGTCCTGGTTTGTCGATTTTTCAGACTTATTCTTTCCAAACAAGGGGCCTCAGGAGGGAGACCTACTGTTACACTGTGGGCCGCACAACACTCCTTGCTCCTGCTGGTGTGTCCTCACTCCTGTTGGTGTTCTTTACTCCTGCCTGGTGAATCTTCGCTTCCTGTTAGCACTTCACGTTCCTGTTGGAAACCTTGGAACCTTCCGCTCTTGCCTGGAGTTTCTTATCTCAGGTCTACTTTTCCTTGCTGGGGTTTTCCGGCCTTTTCCTCGGCCGTCTCCTTTTGCTTCCTTTTCTTTCCTGGAGTCTTCGCCTGCAGTAAGAGGTTTTTCCCTTTGGGGTTTTTTCTCTTTGGGACTCCTTCTGGAAAGCACAGTCTGCTCTGGCGATATATTGTCAGCAGCACCATAGCTACTGGAAAGGGTCGCCCTTACCTCGGACAGGCCAGAACCTTCAAGAACCGAAGTCGGGAACCATCTCAGCGAACTAAAGATGGTAAGAGAAGCTCTGATTGTGACAATTCATCACATGTTTGGGATGGTTGTGTATTAGCGTCTATTGCTGGAAAAGTGACCTATGAGTAAAAGACTTCAGTTCTATAAGCTTCGTGAGCCTCAACCACGAAGGTAACATCTCCACCTCCATTTTGTAGCCCATGTAATATTAAATGTGCTGCAACAGCAAGTCTACAATTAGCAGGAATATTAATTGTATTTGCTGATATAACAAATTGGGTGGGTACTGTTCCTATCAGGGAGCAAAGACATTAAAGAAAAGTAAGGGAGGATGGAGAAATGGGAAATTCTAAGGATTACTTCTTGTACCTCACACATCCCTGGGGATGTCATGCTTCATCATCGGGTGTGCTCCACGTAGGGCCGGCGCTGCAATGCCGTATGGGCACAACGAAGAGTCGCTTTAGCTGAGATCTTTTTATTTGTTTGCTGTATGATGAAAGGAATCTATGTAAGGGCGTTAAAAGTATGTGGGGTGGAGTGAATGTGTCTAGTCAAGTGAAGGAAGTTAAAACTGGCTAAGAGATGCCGGATTAGAATTTAATATGGTGTTTCTCTTGGCAGTGTTAAAAAACCATAATAAGGTTAGGGCTACTGTAGGCGGATGATGTACGTACCCAAGTAGCCTTAAACAGTGAGTGTGGTCAGGTCGACATGTTTCGTGTCTGATAGCCCGAAAAGGACCTGCTACGCTTCGTCAGGACCTAAAAGAAAGGCTATGTATAGCCCTACCCCACATATACCATGTGATGTGTAGTAAAGGTATTCCCCTAGAAGATACCTGGTTCAATGAGAGTCAAAATACTGACCGTCCAACTTAAAAGATAAAAAATGAAAGAGAGCATAGAGTAAACAATGTAAAATAAACAATTCATTCGGATGTGTGGATCAATGCATCATCACAATCACTTGTCCAACACACTCAATGGTGATGTCTCCCATGGTAGACATGTGCTTGCTCGTAGCGGCGCTTATCAGTCGTGGGTCCGCGGATCCACTGCGGAGCTCAGCGGGCCTCCTGTGTGAATCCGCGGATCCAGATCCCAATTAAAAACAAGCATTTGCAATACAATAGGCCTCGCATTACTGAAAGTTTGAGCTATTGGTGTTGCATTATCTCTTCCAGGGGATACTCATCAATAGTCATAAGCACTGAATAGCCCCGCCCATGTGCGGGGACCCCGGAGCATTAACAATATTATATGCATATATATATAACCATATATATAGGATATATATATAATAATATGCATATATCTAGAATATACACACATGTATATACATTTGCAGCCCCAAATTCAAAACTAGGTTCAAATATGCCAATATTGCATTGTATTTTTCACTTGAAAAAAATAAAAAATAAATAACATTTCCAAGATATAGAGAAAATGTACACTCAACTTGTTTGAAAAAACACAGCCTTTATTTTCAGGGAAGAAGGCAAGGTGATAGCAGGCAGCTTAGCCTAGAAGGCTGCATTTAGAACACTCAAAGAAAGAACTGGCGCAGTGCCTTTAAGATCTCCAGGACTTCCAGACTCCCATCATGCCCCACAGGTGACAGTTAGGTCAGTTCTTTTTTCCGGCTCCTTCTGTGAGGATCCTGGAGCATTGAGCTCATCAGTTAGTGTTTTTTTGTCAGTAATTGGTCTTTTCAAGTGAGATTTTCTGTCTTCACTCGAAGTGTTTAGTACTTATTGTACTAGTTCCACCATTTTTTCTGACTTTACAGCTATTTTTCCTGTCAGAATGCCAGCCTTATTTAATAAGTGCCCTTCCTGTGGGAAGAAAATGGCTAAGTCAGATCAGCACTCGGTCTGTATTGTGTGCTTGCCATCTACACACAGGCCCCATAAGTGCTACTACTGCCAGCAGTTGTCGAAAAGAACCCTTCGTGAAAGGGAGAAGATTAAGCTGCATGCCATGCAGGAGAGAGGAAAGGAGTCAGTAAGTGGCAGAGAAGGACATCCCTCTAAAGAGCCCTCCTCTCAAAGAAGACCAGAGCACAAGAAAAAGGGAGAAAAACGACATTGGTTGAATTCGCCGTCGAGGGAACGGTCAGCGTCGAAAATACCCGGGCGTTCTTCTTCAGCGTCTAAATCTCCGGTGCCGAGATCGACGTCGAGGACTGTATCGCCGTCGAAGCGGACTCCAGGTACGGCTAAGACATCTCACCGACCGACGTCGACACCCTCTCGCAGGCAGCGGTCCGAGTCCGGCTCGCCTACGATGGTGGAAGGCAGGCGATCGATGTCGAAGACACATCGCCGACAGGTGAGGTCGCCCTCGAGAACCTCGGCACCGACGTTGATAACACCACTGACGTCGAAGGTACCTAGAACACCGACGCAGAAGACTCCAGCGTCGGTAAGCATGTCTCATGGCCGCTCAGCTGCTTCGTTGCCGACGGCAGGGCGAGCATCGACGTTGAGGAAATCACCGACAAGGAAGTCCCCTTTGACGTCGAGAAGAAGGTCATCTTTGACATCGAGGAGGTCACCGGCGAGGGGGTCACCGTCGAGGAGGTCGGCGTCAAGACCTACTTCCACCCATAGGTCCCCACCGGCAAAGAGACTGAGAACAGATCGTTCACTAGTGTCGACGTCGAGGGATCAGTCGACGTCGAGGGAGATCCATGATCTGACTGCAAAAGGCCTGACGTCGAGGAGTGTGTCATCCTCTCCGGAACTACGAATTGTTCGGGTCACGCCGGAGGGCTCTCTGGCTCCAGAGCACCATACGCCTCCTACTAACCTCTCCCTGAGATGGTTAGCGAGTGTAAAAGACTGGAGGATTCGGAAAGTTACCCCTGGATCAGAGTATTCTCAGATATACTCGCCTTCCCATTCTCCTGAAAGACAAGTGCGACATTCCACTCCTCAGAAATCTACAACCTCAAGGAGACACAGTTCAAGATCTCCCCTTCGTCGATCTAGGTCAAAATCTAGACATCGTTCAACTAGAGAGCGAAGACACAAGTCTCCTTCATGGTCTTCAGAATCCACTTCTTCGAAGGCTGATTACTCTCCAACTCTGTCATCCACCCCACCAACTAGAGTATCGCTGGTGGATGATATTGTCACATTCAATGAGGTACTGTGTAGAAGGGCTTCGAAGCTCAACATCGAAATGCCTCTAGCTGCCCCCTCGACAGCTGTGATTTTTGAGACTCTGCATCACAGGTCCTCCACTAGACCTCTTCTTCCTTTGGTGCCTGGGTTGCTAGAACCAGCTCTGCATACCTTTCTAACGCCGGCCTCAGTGGGAGTGGCGCCTTCGAGGATACTAAAGAAGTACAGAGCCCCAGAACAGGACCCTCTTTTCCTGAGGTCTGACCCACCACCAGACTCTGTAATTGTATCAGCAGCCAGGAAAGGTCACATGGGGACTTCCTCATCTGCTGTTCTCCCTGACAAAGACAGCAAAGCCATGGACTCCATTGGGAAGAGAATGTGCAACACTTCGGCCTCCTACATGAAGGTGGCCAGCGCCTCTGCTTTGCTAGGTCGATATGACTGGTCACTGTGGGACGCTCTTTCCCGTTTTACAGAAAAATTGCCAAAGGAAGATTGGCAAGATTTTCAGGAGATTCTGCACGAAGGAGGGCTCGTGGCCAATCAGGTCATCAGTGCGGCAGCTGATGCATCAGACCTTGCTGCCCATGGTTATTCCAATGGCATCTGCGCTAGGAGATCCTCATTGAAACCAGAAGCCCAACATAGGATTCCCAACCTCCCCTTCAATAGATCATCTATCTTTGGTTCTCATGCGGACGATGAGATGTGCAGGATGAAATCCGAACTGGACACCTTGAAGGCGGTTGGTCTGGAGAAAAGAAAGGATTTCCGACGTGGCTACTGACCCTACGATCGTCGTCAGTACCAGCAGAGGGTTCAAGCCCCTCATTGGTCCTCGCAGCAACACCATGCGAGATTGCATTTCTACCAGCGACGACCTGGTAGAGGAAGAGGGGGTTCTAGGCAACCCCCCCCCCTGCGGCTAAACAACAGCCTAAACAGTGAGTTCTTGCTTCCCTCAACTCTGTTTCCCACTCCGGTGGGAGGAAGTATATGTTTTCATTTGGAAGAGTGGATAAAAATAACGCAAAACGACTGGGTGCTCAATATTGTGAGGAATGGGTACTCAATCAGATTGAAGTCTCAGCCACCATCTGTACCTCCTCTGAAAATCTCAATCAGTCGGATAGATCTGCTGCGATAGGAGGTGTCCATACTGCTACAAAAACATGCCATCGAAAAGGTTCCCTGGCACCAACATCGACAGGGAATCTATTCCCGCTACTTCTTGGTCCCAAAGAAAGGTCCAAACAAGGAGTTCAGGCCCATACTAGATCTCAGGCTCTTAAACAAATATGTTCTCAGACAGAGATTTAGGATGTTGGCCTTACACCAAATAATTCCATACATCCACCAAGGGGACTGGATGTGCTCTATAGACCTTCAGGATGCGTACTTTCACATCCCAATTTCTCCGAAGCACCGGAAGTTTCTTTGATTCAGGATAGAACCAGATCACTTCCAGTTCAACGTCCTGCCTTTCGGACTCAAGTCTGCTCCTCGCACCTTTTCAAAATGCATGGCGGTGGTGGCTGCCTTCCTGAGAAAACAAAAAAATCTTCGTCTATCTTTACCTAGACGACTGGTTAATCAAGAGTGCCTCTCCCAGTCTCTTGCAGGATCATCTGAATTACTGCTTCCAAATCTTTAATCGATTGGGACTGTGTGTAAACTTCAAAAAATCTATCCTCAACCCTACTCAGAGAATTCACTACTTGGGCGCTACGCTAGACGCGTCAAACCTAAGAGCGTTTCCTTCGGAGGAGAGACTATTATCAATACTCCACAAAGGTCGCACAATCCTGAGAACACCTCATCCAACGGCCAGGCAAGTGTCCTCTCTGCTAGGCTTGACGGCGTCATGCATATTCATTGTTCCGAATGCCAGGTTACACATGAGACCCTTACAACAAGCTCTAGAGGACCAGTGGTCTCAAGTGTCCAACTGCTGGAGGACACCATAACTCTTCCTCACGCAGTTCAAATCTCAATAAAATGGTGGATGCAACCGTCTCATCTTCTGAAAGGTGTTCCTTTCAACCAGGACTTTCCCAAACAGAGTATAGTCACAGATGCTTCTCTTCAAGGCTGGGGCGCTCACATGGGATCTCTTCAGATACTGTGGTCTGAAAAGGAGAAAACCTACCACATCTACATGCTGGAACTCAGAGCTGTGCATTTGGCTCTCAAAGCGTTCTTCCCTTCTATAGAGTCACGCTCCCTGTTGGTTTAGATGGACAACACCACGACAATGTACTACCTGAACAAACAGGGAGGGACCAGATCCTGACCCCTGTCTCTGGAGGCTCGAGCAATATGGAAATGGCTACTGGCAAAGAACATGTCCATTTCTGCAGTTCACCTTCCAGGCACCCTCAATGCACAGGCGGACGACCTAAGCCGACACTTCGCCGAAGCACACAATTGGGTGCTGAAAGACGAAATAGCACAAGACATTTTTCGGAGATGGGGTTCTCCAGACATCGATTTATTCACAGACGGGGTGAACACAAAATGCTGCGCCTTCGCATCCAGGTACCCTCAACCAGGCTCCAGGGGGAATGCTCTGTTGATCAACTGGTCAGAGAAATTACTCTATGTCGTTCCACCAGTCCCTCTCATACCACTGGTGATCAGCAACCTCTACAAATCCAGGACAGAGATGATCCTGATTGCACCAGAGTGGCCTCGCCAGTGGTGGTACACGGACCTGTTACACCTCTCCAAGACACCGCAGAGTATGTTGCCATGCCTTCCGGATCTGCTAACCAAGTCAGGGGGGAAGGTTTTTCACCCCAACCTCCCTTTGCTGAGATTAACAGCATGGCTCCTGAGTTCTTACAATACGGTCACCTAGGCCTCTTGCAAGACTGTATGCAGATATTAAAAGAAGCGAGAAGGCTTTCGACGAGAAAGTCATATGCTTTCAAATGGAAGCGTTTTTATCTATGTTGTACAGCTAATGGTCATGACTCTATCACGGGTCAAGAACAGGTTATTTTGTCATATCTTCTATACTTAGCTAAAGCAGGCTTAAAGTTTTCCTCTATCAGAGTACATCTGGCAGCAATTACAGCCTATAGAAAGTCTCCTACTCAGGCTTCTTTCTTTCAAATGCCAGTTGTTAAAGACTTCCTGGAAGGGCTAAAAAAGGTCTACCCACCAATTTGTTTACCTTCTCCTGCCTGGGAACTTAATGTGGTCCTTTCTAAATTATTGGGTCCCCCCCTTTGAACCCAGTCACAAAGCTTCTCTACAGCACCTCTCTTGGAAGGCCGCTTTTTTAGTGGCTATTACCTCTGCTCGCAGGGTAAGCGAGCTTCAGGCCTTATGTTCCGCAGAGCCTTATCTTGTTTTCCATGCGAATCGAGTGGTTATGAGGACTCAGCCGAGTTTCTTACCTAAAGTGATCTCAGATTTTCATATTAATCAATCAATCACTCTTCCTACATTCTTTCCAGATCCTACCACGCCTCCTGAGAGGGCATTGCATTCACTTGATCTGAAAAGAGTGTTAAAATTCTATCTAGATAGAACGAAGGGCATACAAAAGTCGGACCGTCTATTCATTAATTATGGTCCAATGCACACTGGTTTTCCTTCTTTCTAAAAGATCCATCGCGAGATGGATTGTATCTTGCATCACATTAGCCTACCAGCTAGCTCACAAACAGCGCCCTGGCAAGCCAAGGGCTCATTCTACAAGGGGTAAAGCAGCTACTACGGCTATGCTTAAAAATGTACCTATTCAAGAGATATGTAAAGCAGCTACGTGGCGGTTGGTCCACACCTTTGCCCGCCATTACTGCTTAGATTCTGATACTCAAGCGGATGCTCGGTTTGGGCAACCATCTTTAAGGAATTTATTTGGATGATTGTACTGTTCAATATTTGCTATGCAGGTATTCGTCCACAGGTTTCAGGGATGGGCTTGCTACTCTATTCAATGCTTATGACTATTGATGAATATCCCCTGGAAGAGAAGGATAAGTTACTTATCTGTAATCCTAGTTCTCTTCCAGGGGTATACTCATCAAAGTCATAAGCAACCCTCCCTCCTCCCCGGACGAATACCATGCTTATTACAGAATATAATTTCACAATGTAATACGCCGTCAAAAAGACCTGACCGAACTGTCACCTGTGGGGCATGTTGGGAGTCTGGAGGTCTTAAAGGCACGGCGCCAGTTTATTGAGTGTTCTATATGCAGCCTTCTGGGCTAATCTGCCTGCTATCACCTTGCCTTTTTCACTGAAAATAAAGGCTGTGTTTTTTCAAACAAGTTGAGTGTACATTTTCTCTATATTTTGGAAATGTTATTTATATGATGTTTTTTCAAGTGAAAAATACAATGCAATATTGGCATATTTGAGCCTAGTTTTGAATTTGGGGCTGCATATGTATATACATGTGTGTATATTCTAGATATATGCACATTGTTATATATATATCCTATATTCTGTAATAAGCACGGTATTCGTCCGGGGAGGAGGGAGGGTTGCTTATGACTTTGATGAGTATAGCCCTGGAAGAGAACTAGGATTACAGGTAAGTAACTTATCCTTATTTGCAACGCAAATAGGTCAAACTTTCAGTAATGCGAAACCTATTGCATGCAAATGCTTGTTTAATCTTGATCTCACTTCCGGGATACCATGACATTCTTCAGCAGGCCAGTGGCCTGTAGAAAAGGGCCTAAATGCTCCCCCTCCAGATGACGACATGGATGGACGCTGCATTTGTGCGTGATGTTATGGGGGAGGGTGTGCGAGCGAGGAGTCAAGAGATGGCCAGAGCTGGCCAACCAAAAGAATCAATTGGTGATGTCCTCTGGGAGGAAACCAAGCACTGAAAGGCGGGACAGATCCACAATATTAACCAACCAGGGGAAAGGAATTTTAAAAAGCAGCTCAACTAACCAACCAGAAGCGGTGGGTGTGTCCAAAGTCCCCGATAGCCCACATACCCAATACAGCATGCCTCGCAGAGCAGCGCATGCGCTGCCCAGGCTCGACCTAAAAATACACCCACTCACACACCCACTCACACATCCACACCCCCCCATAAACACCCACTCATGGACCCAGAACACCACTCACACACCCACTCATACAGGCACTCATACACACAACCACTCACACACCCATACAGCCACTCACACACCCAACCACTCACACACCCACTCAAAGACCCAGAAAACTACTCACACACCCACTCAGAGGCCCACAGAACCACACACACACCTACTCAAGACCCACAGAGGCACTTGCACACCCACTCACAAACCCATGTACACACCCATACATCCACTCACAGACCCACACAGCAACTCACACACCCACACAACTAGTCACACACACACACTGACACACTCACCACACACTCACATACCCAGACACCCACTCACACACCCAGATTACAGGGACGTTATAGTTTGGAAATAGAATTAAAAAGTTTTAGAAATTCACTAAGAAACCAAAGGTTACAGGGATATTTTAGTTAGGTTCAGATTTTACACACACAAAACCATAGAAATTCAGTGGTTATGGTTATCTCAAGTAACTATAACTCGTGCCCTAAGGTAACTATAACTCGCGCCCCCGCCATGAACAGTTTTCTCATCAATAATTCCACTGCAAATGTTGCAGTGATATTATCAACGATGTCATAGAAGATGCCATGAGTGGTGTAATATGTGGGGTGATTAGCACCGCATGGCAAGGGAGTGAGCTATAGCTATCTTAGGGTACAAGTTCTATTTTTTTGAGATAACTATAACTGCTGAATTTCTATGGTTTTGTGTGCGTAACATCTCAACCTAACTATTAACGTCCCTGTAATCTTTTGTTTTTTAGTGATTATAAATCACTGGGAAAAAAAAGGTTAAAATAACATTATAGTTAGGTGAATTTGTCAATGAAAACACTGTTATTGATAAATTGACAAAATGTGAGTTGTATCTGTGATGGCACTAATGATGCCTGATATTCTCCTGAGCTGTCAGGGCTTGAATGCCATTGTAATTTATAGCAGTGCAATAAACAAATGGTCACAGTAGCAACATTTTTTAGAAAAAGAATAAGTGACATTCACAACGCCCGTTAGGCATACTTTGCAATTCATGCAATTTATTTTTAAAGCATTACGCAAATTTGTTTCAGCAATCAAGTTGCTCTAGTATCATTGGTACACACGTAATCAAAAAGTGCTCTAGGTAAGGCAAGGATGGGTAGGAGTGTTGGGTTCATAGTGAGTGGGTAAAGGACAAAGGAGAGGTGTAGTGACATATATATATCAGATTCATATAACAAGACCTATCCGGCCTATTACAGGTCAATTGTTCCAGTAGATATACATAGCACTTGAGGACACTGTTAATAAATCAAAGTCATCAGGGCTTGTATGGTAGTGGTGATAGTCAACGTTTCGACCCCTTGTGTGTTCAAGGTGATTAGATCCTTAGGTTGGGGTCTTCATCAGGACTGGGTAAGAGCACTTAAAATAACAGCTTAGTGAATCAGGCTGTGTAGTTGAAGAAAGTGGGCTCAAATGAGCTCTATGGACGTGAGACCATGCGGCCAAAAGTGCACGCGCAGACATCCGGAATTACACTAGTGGGTCATAACATCCCTCACAGTAAAGGATTGAATCTCTTGGGATTGCTGTTCACGTCTCCAGTTCTCAGGTCAGCCAGCACATTCAAATGTGCCCCGGAAGAATGGTATAGGCTGTTAACCTCTCTTTTCAATTATGCCTTCCTAGCAGGCCAAGTTCCAGACACCTGGAAGGGATCTATTTTGTGCCCCATATTCGAGAAAGGCGACCGGACAACACCATCAACTATTGCCTCATCGCGCTTCTAGAGCCCTACTCAAACATCTAGAGGCTTGGGTTGCTTATCACAAAGTTCTGCCTTTTCTTCAGACATGGTTCCAGGCTGCGTCATCAACAACCGATAATTTCATAGCGTTTGCATCTTTGAGTCATCGAGCAGCACAGTAAAACCAACAACCACTTTTTTTGCTGCTTTATAGACTACAGTGCAGCATTGGAGAGGGTTGACCAGCCTACATTATGGAGGAAATGCGAGTAGTTGGTGGAGGTTTGTACCCCTTACGTATGAAATGACCGAAGTAATATCCAAGGGTTTTGTTTCGTCAAACTGTGTTTGCTACTATTTTATTATATTAGTTTGACATAGTAATGCTGCAAACGACAGAACAGCCGACAACGTGTTTCGCCCGGTGGCCAGCTGACCGAGGGCTTTTTCAAGGCAAAATAATGTCAAGATATGTTCTCTACAAATAGATAGTGCAATGCGAAGAGCATGGTCTCTGCGGTCCCGAGGAAACCGGGCGAAACAGGTGTCGGCTGTTCTGTCATTTGCAGCATTACTATGTCTAACTAATATAACTGACAACTCGCTAAAGGCCCACCTGTAAGGAATCTTCGAGACCCTGAGTATTCCCTAGCACCAGCAATTGCAAGAAGCCATCATGTCCTTCCAAACTGAACAAACAGTGCTAAAGAACAAGGACGTTCCATATACAGCCTGGAAAAAGGTAATCAACAGGCATTTGAAGGAACTCTGAGGGCCCAGGACCTATCCTCACTAAAGAACTTGGCTATCCTACTCCCCCTGAACAGCTCTTACCTGGTGTCGAAGCCACAACCATATCTATCTGAAACCATAAACAGACAGACTCGCCGAGAGATTCTGTAAATGCGTTTAATAGGCTTACCAGTGACAGAATTTAACCCAGCATGGGCCCACCAGGGCAGGAGAGAGCTTGCAGGTTATGCAGCTGCAACCAAGAATCATGGCTGCACCTCCTGTGCTGTTGCCCCAAGTTAGATTTATCAAGGAAGAAACTGCTGAAACCAATCTTCCAGGCCCAAGGGATCCGCACCTGCCTGGAAGCATCTACGCTCTGCTTCACTCAATTTGGACCAAGTGCTTTATGGAGTTGCGGGAAATTAGTTAGAGAACTTAGGGTTTTGCTACACCCTCAAATCATTGGCTCTCACAATCCCAAGATAACCCAAAAGTTGATAATGGACTACTGTACTCAAAAGTACTGAATTGTGCTATCAGGCCTGTAAAGGTGCATTTAGATCTAAAAGGGGTGTAAGCTGAAGGTACCGGGACAATTATCTATCACAACTTTACTGGTGTGGCTATTAGAGGGGGCAGGATCAGTAAGACAACAGCTACTCTATTCTACCACATTTACTCTGCATTATAACGTCTCTCTGCACTTTACAAAGCACTTTGTCTTTGCACTTTATTTTGCCCTCTTTTCTAAAATCAGTGACCTTCCCCTTGCCCATCCTACTGCGTTAACACTGGGCCACAACATCCCTCTGCACTTTATAAATGCATTTTGATTCTACACTTAAAGTGGCTCTTACTTTTAAACTAATGAAGTTTCCCTTGCATATTTCGTCATCTTAACTTTCCCTCATAATACCTTTCTGCACTCTAAAAAGCACTTTAACTCTGCACTTCATGTTGCTTTCACTTTTCGACCCATGAAGCTTTCCCTTGCATAAAACCTGACTGTGTGATTGTACTCTGATATCTGTAGTATTGAACGTTTTATGCAGGGAATAATGTGCAGTAGGCATTTTACTGTTGTATTGGAGATTATATTTAACTAATATCATTTAGAGAATGAATCATTTTACTCATTGAATTTTCTCATTACCTACCTTTTCTCCTGTTATTTAAATCTGATTTTTTTAATCTTATTGTACGGATATATATATTGTTATGGTTTTCATTAACTACCACAATAAAATTTGACTTGACACATGAAGTGAGTGTATATCTAGTATGTTCATAGAGGATCCCTCAGCATGAAACTCTCCTGAGGAAAAGATATCACAGATGGAGTGGCGGAAATATAAAGAGAACTGCACCTGAAAATCAGACTGGATGGCTGTAGGAGAGTAGGATCTGCCTCTTATGTTGCCCCCACTTTTTTTCTGATGTTACACTGGTTTCTGGCTATAGTCAGGCTGGATCCCTGCCAATCAGGGCCCCAGCCTCTCTGTTCTCTCTAAACGATTTGGAGTGCACTCTAGGTGCACTAGTGATTGGATGCTGTGGTGCCTTATGAGTCCCTAGTATATGGTACCTTAGGTGCCAAGGGCATAGGTACTTCACAGGCCTACCAGGGGCTGCAGCATGTATTATGCCACCCCTGGGAAGCAGACTAAATCTGACACCACAGGCCTGCTACTGCAGCCTGGGTGAGGTGGTGCTAGCACTCCTCACTGAGATATAGGTTCCCTATATCTCTCACACACACACATATAACCCTATCAGTCACCCCTAAGGCAGGCCCTATCAATCCTGAGGGCAGGGTGCTTGGCTTCTATGTGAGGGGGTGCCTCTGCCTGAGCAGGGCCCCTCTGCAGCTCTGAGAGTCCATTCTCTGGTGCTGTTTGTGGATGCGGTGAAACCATATACTTTTAAGTGCATTATATCCTCGCGGTAAAATGCTAACTTTGGTATGGCTGCATCAAAACATGTCGTGTTTGGTGTCAAACATCTTGGAATACTACCCCCCTCCAGTCCTGGCGGCGGGGGTAGCATTCCACTCTTCTAGAGGGATAGACATGTACCCACTGTGAAAACACGGTAGAATCCTGAAGAGCCCTGGCATCACAAAATGGATGCCACCAGTCACAGACACGGGGCTGCCCTCCTGCTGATGACCGAAACTCACAGTGGAGGGAGCCCAACAAACGGTATCCTGTCACAGGGAGGTGTAACCACCTCCCAGACAGGGTTTAGTGTATTGGGGCTGGGTGGGTGTATTCTTAGAGTGCTTTGAAGTCCTGCACTGGGGGAGCAGAAGGCTCCTCTGTGCATATGCCAGTTCAAACCGGCTCAGGGGCTACCTGCCCCTGCTCTGGCGCGAAACTGGACAAAGGGAAGTGGGTGTAGCCACCCACTCCCCTGACCCTCCCATAGGTGGGGTCATAGAGCTAGTCCCTCCCTTCTTTACAGTATAAGATAGGGAGCCCTTGAACTTGTAAGTTAGATATCCCTGGACGACGCTCTGAAGAAGAATCCTGGCCCTTCGACGTTCCACTACCTTTGGAAGACAGAAGAATCTCCCTTGGAGTCAAGGAGTGACTCCCCTGCTTGGCAGGCACCAAAAACTACAAACGACGGTCGCAAACTACGCTGCTCCCGCCGGAGTCCGAAGTCCCTGCAGCCCAAGAAGTGGATTTCCTGACTTCTCCAAGGCCATCGTGAGTCCCCAGCGAAGCTGAGGAAAGTGGACCACACGAGTGACGAGGAACTGCGACCCCTGGGTACCGTGCACTATTGTCGAGTGCAACCCCTCCACAACGTTCTAAGAACCTGTGCTTTGGACCACGTGTGGTCCCAGCCTCCAGCAGGAATCCCTCCTAAGATCAGCGGCCTGCACCGTCCCGAGTGACCGTGGGCCCCTGTGGAGCGAATCCGACCGAGGTGTCTTCGCGATCCCTTGCCAGCCGGCTCGTGGGTCCCCTGAAGACTTTTGCAAGAAACCAAAGGGCTCCCCTGGTTGCTCCAGGCCTGCCCTGACTTACCCTTGCTGGGTGAGTCCCTCAGACCTTGCTGGTCTGCGCCATTGCCTTTTCACACTTTGCACGAGACTTGCTGTTAACAAGGCCCGTTGGCTCCAATCGAGTTGCCGACACCACAGTAAGCTGCAGACATCGTGGGACACGCCGAATCCAGCTCCTGGTCATCGTCGGCGCCTCCTGGACCTCGTGGCTGTAGAGTCAAGGCAACCGTGAACGACCTGAATCCTGCGACGACGGTGGGCATTCATCTTCCTTGCCCCGAGTCACTGCCAAGTGACTATGAACACTGACCCCTCTGCTTTCAGGTCATCCTTCCACCGAATCCAGGCTTGGATTCCACCGGACACTTCTTCCAACCATCACAAGCAGCAAGTCTTCTTTGTTCGCCATTGAAAACGACGACGCGACCCGACACCAAAGGACACCTGTGCACCCGGCTTCCCTGGGTGAGGTAACTCCAGCACTACGGTGCTCCTGTGGGTGTGGGCCCTAGAACTACTTACCCTGTAAGTGACTTGCTTGTAGGTTCAACCGGAAGTATCCTAAAACTCTTATTTTCCCAGTGCGATCCTCGCACTGACTCGTACAGGGTTCGCGGCTGTGTTAGACACACCGCGTCCAACTCCCTAGTAAATCTACCAGTAACCGCGTCCTCCGACTCGTACTGACCGATCGGTGTGTTCGCCTCGAACACGCCAGGGGCCTGTAACATTGATAACTCAATCGCGTCCACTTACATAGACTCGTACAGGACTCGCACTAGTGTCTGAACACCGCGTCCGTCCCCTGTGGGTCTCCTACAACTACCTGGGTGGTTCTCTGGGGGTCCCTCGATTCTATGTGCCCTAGACCCCGGTCTAGCCAAGATAAGATTGTGATATTTGCTGTGCTAACTTATTTTGATAACAATTGACTTGTACATATGTTCCTGACTTCTAATCTCATAAAGAGATTAGTAGAGAGTGTTTATTAATAAATACATATATATTTGATATATATACCTGTGTGGTGTCTTTTCATTTGGTGATTCAAGAGATTGTGTGGTAAAACAAGCTGCTTTACATTCCTTCATGACTTAGCCTGAAGGCTGCTCTCCACAGCTACCACTAGGATAGCTTTCTATAAAGGTTGTCTTAAACCTATCTACCATAAGAGTCGAATTGTACTGGTGCAAGGTGTCCACTTTAATTAGTGAACAGCATATACCAGGCCAACTTCTCACATTGGTGGGCAGCGTGTGGGATTCCAGCTTGCTATTGTTTTACCAGAAAATCTCTATTTGAATTACTAACTGAAAACCACTATAGGTACTTAAGGTACATATAAAGTCAAGCTTAGTATCAATAAGTTCTACTGAACTTAGAGCTGTGTGCCAAGGGATAGCACACCCTTTCTACAGCTCAAGCTAGGATCAGTAGGCCACAAACTAGTGTAGGTAGTACAACACTGCACAACACTAGAATGTCCTTAAAAGGTGGAGCCAGTGGGTCCACCCAGCCTCAGTATAAGGACATGGCTTTCTCTGACTTGAGAGCCATGTGTGTTGAAAGACACCTGAGGCTAGGACAGAGTCCCTCAACCCTACACCTGATAGATCTGCTGACAGCAGATGATCTTACATTGGCTCTAGAAGCTAATGGATCTGAATCAGTGGATGGGTCAATTACAGTGTCTGGGTCAGATGATGAAAATCAGAATGACCAGGACTCTGTGATTGAAGGGCCAGGCTCCAAAGGGCCTGAAAAGGACAGAGGAATTCTACCTAAGAGAACTGACAGAGTGGATGAAAGGCACAGGTCCCCTTCCAGGGAATCTGACCACTCCTATCACTCTGGCAGAGAATTTGTCCATCAGAGGAACTCATACTTTCCCATAAAAGAGACCTCCTCTGAAAGAATGTGCAAACTACTCCAGTATGAGGAAGCACGAGTTGCCCTCAGAACCAAGCAGTTGGCACTGGATAGGGAAGCCCTGGAGATCCAGAGAGCTTCTAGAAGAGAGGGGTTAGAACCCCTTGGTGGCAGCAACAGTGTCCCTAGAGGCAGAGAATATATTCCAGACCATAGGAACCTGAGCAAGGTTGTTCCTCCCTACCAGAGTGGGGACGATATCCACAAGTGGATAACTGCTATGGAGAGGGCCTGTAGAGTACAGCAGGTCCTCCAAAAGCAGTGGGCAGCAATCTTGTGGCTCTCCTTTTCAGATAAAGGTAGAGACAAGCTCCTCACTGTTAGAGAAGAGGATGCTGATGATTATGAAGTCCTGAAGAGTGCACTGATAGATGGGTTTGGCTTAACCACTGAGAAGTACAGGTTGAAGTTCAGAGACACCCAGAAGGCACAGACTCAGGACTGGACTGACTTTGTTGATTGTGCAACCAAGGCTCTGGAGGGTTGGCTAGTTGGCAGTAGGGTTACTGATTTCAAGGGATTGTATAATCTGATAATGAGAGAACAGATCCTTAATAATTGCCAGAACCAGTTGTTGCATCAGTACCTGGTGGACTCTGATCTGACCTCTCCCCAAGAATTGGGAAAGAAGGCAGACAAATTGGTCAGAACCAGGGTGAGGCAGAAACCCCAGAACCAAGGGGGTGACACCAAGAAGCAAGATCCTAAGGGCTCTGAAAAAGGTGGGGATAAGTCAACAGACCAGAAGTCTTCGCAAGGGCCCCAAAAATCTGCATCTGGTGGTGAGTCACAATCCAACAAGGGAAAAGGCCAAAAGAAGCCCTGGTGCAAATTCTGTAAACAGAAAGGGCACTGGACTTCTGATTGCAACAAGTCCAAAGACCAAACCACCACCACTCCTGCCCCTAAGGCAACTGTTCCCCCTAGTTCAGCCACTGGTGGAGGTGGTACACAGAATAAGGGTGTAGTAGGGTTGACCCTGGGTTCTGAAGTGGACTCTGACCTAGTCAGAGTGCCCACTCAGGCAATGCTGATTTGTGAGGGAGACCTTAATATGTCCTTCCTAGTAAGCCCCAGTAATCTGGGCAAATACAAACAGCAGCCTGTAATAAATGGCAAACAGGCTTTGGCATTTAGGGACACAGGTGCTAGTGTCACCATGGTGGCAGAGGATCTTGTGGACCCTGGACAGATCATCCTGGGCGAAGTGTACCAGGTGACCAATGCAAGCAACGTCAAGACCAACCATAGTCTGGTAGTTGTGAATTTCTCCTGGGGAGGGGTAACTGGCCTCAAGAAGGTTGTAGTCAGTGCAGACCTCCCTGTCGAATGTCTATTGGGCAATGATCTAGAGACTTTAGCCTGGTCTGAAGTAGAGTTATGGACTCATGCTGAGATGTTGGGCATCCCTGCAGAGGTATTTGCTGTGACCAGGTCACAAGCAAGAATGCATGACACTGAACCAGCTCTGGATCCTGGAACAATGGACCAGATGCTTCCGAAGAGGAGGAGCAGTAGGGTAAAGGCAGTGCCTTCCCCTCTGTCTCAGATCACAGATTCACCCCCAGAGGGAGGTGAAGCAGAACCTGAAGAAGGAACTGCCCCAGAGGGACTTGAGCCTGATCAGGTTGAGTTCTTGGGGGCAGGGGGCCCTTCTAGGGAAGATCTGAGTAAGGAGCAACAGTGCTGCCCCTCTCTTGAACCCCTCAGACAGCAGGCTGCTGCTGAGGCTGCTGGGAGTGCTAGTGGGTCCCATAAAATTTATTGGGATGAGGGACTCCTATATTCTGAGGGTAGAGACCCAGCCCCTGGAGCCACCAGGAGGTTGGTAATACCTCAGAAGTTTAGGGGGTTCCTCTTGACCTTAGCACATGACATCCCTTTAGCAGGACACTTGGGCCAAAACAAGACGTGGGACAGGCTTGTTCCACATTTTCATTGGCCACATATGTCAGAGGACACAAAGGAGTTTTGTCGCTCCTGTGTCACATGCCAAGCCAGTGGCAAGGCAGGTGGCACAACAAAGGCCCCCTGATACCACTACCTGTGGTGGGGGTACCCTTTGAAAGGGTAGGGATTGACATTGTTGGTCCCCTTGACCCTCAAACTGCATCTGGGCACAGGTTTATCCTGGTGGTAGTGGATCATGCCACCAGGTACCCAGAAGCAATTCCTCTGAGGACCACCACAGCCCCTGTGGTGGCAAGAGCCCTCATTGGAGTCTTCTCCAGAGTGGGTTTCCCAAAGGAGGTCATTTCTGACAGAGGTACCAACTTCATGTCAGGATATCTAAAAGCAATGTGGAAGGAGTGTGGTGTAACTTACAAGTTCACCACCCCCTATCACCCACAATGCAATGGTTTAGTTGAACGCTTCAACAAAACCTTGAAAGGAATGATTAAAGGACTCCCAGAGAAGCTTAGGCGGAAATGGGACCTTCTTCTTCCTTGCCTGTTGTTTGCATACAGAGAGGTTCCACAGAAGGGGGTTGGTTACAGCCCATTTGAGCTTCTGTTTGGGCATCCTGTGAGAGGTCCACTGTGTTTGGTAAAAGAGGGCTGAGAGTTACCTCTCAAGCCCCCCAAACAAGATGTGATGGACTATGTACTTGGTCTCCGCTCCCGGATGGCAGAGTACATGAAAAAGGCAACCAAAACCTGGAGGCCAGCCAAGAATTACAAAAAGCTTGGCATGACCAAAAGGCTGTACTGACTGTATACCAGCCAGGACAGAAAGTGTGGGTGTTGGTGCCTGTGGCCCCAGCAGCCCTCCAGGACAAGTGGAGTGGCCCCCATACAATAGTTGAACAGAAGGGAGAAGTCACCTATCTGGTGAATCTTGGAACTCCCAGGAGCCCCCTGAGGGTGCTCCATGTCAACAGATTAAAGCCATATGTTGACAGGGCTGACATGGGCTTGCTCATGGCAACTGATGAGGACCAGGAGGAGGAGAGTGACCCTCTCCCCGACCTGCTCTCTCAGAACCCTGATGATGGGTCAGTAGATGGTGTTGCTTTGGCAAGCAGCCTCACTGACCATCAGCAAACTGAGTGCAGACAAGTTCTGCAACAGTTTAGACATATGTTTAGCCTGACCCCTAGTCAGACTACCTGGTGCACCCATGAGGTGGACACTGGAGACAGTCTGCCTGTCAAGAATAAAATCTACAGGCAACCTGACCATGTCAGGGACTGTATCAGGACTGAAGTCCAGAAAATGTTGGAGCTAGGTGTAATTGAGCCTTCAGATAGCCCTTGGGCTAGCCCAGTAGTCCTGGTACCCAAGCCTCATACCCAGGGTGGTAAGAAAGAAATGAGGTTTTGTGTAGACTACAGAGGCCTCAATGCAGTCACTAGGACTGATGCCTATCCCATACCAAGGGCAGATGAGCTGATTGACACTTTGGCCTCAGCCAAGTATCTAAGCACGTTTGACCTGACAGCTGGCTACTGGCAGATCAGGTTAGCTGATGATGCAAAAGCCAAAACAGCATTTTCGACCCCTGGTGGGCACTACCACTTTGTGGTGATGCCCTTTGGATTGAAAAATGCACCTGCCACTTTTCAGAGGTTGGTGAATAAAGTTCTGACAGGGATGGAAACTTATTGCTCAGCTTATCTAGATGATATTGCTGTCTTTAGTTCCTCCTGGCAGGATCACCTGGTCCACCTCAGGAATGTTTTGGAGGCTCTGCAGAAAGCAGGCCTCACTATCAAGGCCACTAAGTGCCAGATAGGGCAGAGTCAGGTTGTGTACCTGGGCCACCTTGTGGGTGGAGGCCAGGTTCAACCTTTGCAGAGCAAAATCCAAACCATAATGGAATGGGTTGCTCCAACCACCCAGACACAGGTGAGAGCCTTCTTAGGCCTGACTGGGTACTATAGGAGGTTTGTCAAGGGATATGGATCTATAGTGACCCCCTTGAATGATCTGACCTCAAAGAAAATGCCAAAAAAGGTTCAGTGGACAGCTAGCTGTCAAAAGGCATTTGAAGACCTAAAGCAGGCCATGTGCACTGCCCCCATCTTACAGAGTCCAGACTACACCAAAAAGTTCATTGTCCAAACAGATGCTTCTGAGCTGGGTGTGGGAGCTGTACTGTCTCAACTGAATGATGAAGGTCAAGACCAGCCAGTAGCTTTCATTAGCAGAAGGCTGACCCCTAGAGAGAAACGTTGGTCAGCTATAGAGAGGGAGGCCTTTGCTGTGGTGTGGGCCCTGAAGAAGCTGAGGCCATACTTGTTTGGCACTCACTTCATAGTTCAGACTGACCACAAGCCCCTCCTATGGCTTAAGCAGATGAAAGGTGAAAACCCAAAACGTTTGAGGTGGTTCATTTCCCTACAGGGGATGGACTATACAGTGGAACATAGACCTGGGACCCAACATGCCAATGCAGATGGACTCTCAAGGTATTTCCACTTTGAACACGAAGACTCAACTGGTCAAGGTTAGTTTAGTGTCCCTGCGTTTGGGGGGTTGTGTAGGAGAGTAGGATCTGCCTCTTATGTTGCCCCCACTTTTTTTCTGATGTTACACTGGTTTCTGGCTATAGTCAGGCTGGATCCCTGCCAATCAGGGCCCCAGCCTCTCTGTTCTCTCTAAACGATTTGGAGTGCACTCTAGGTGCACTAGTGATTGGATGCTGTGGTGCCTTATGAGTCCCTAGTATATGGTACCTTAGGTGCCAAGGGCATAGGTACTTCACAGGCCTACCAGGGGCTGAAGCATGTATTATGCCACCCCTGGGAAGCAGACTAAATCTGACACCACAGGCCTGCTACTGCAGCCTGGGTGAGGTGGTGCTAGCACTCCTCACTGAGATATAGGTTCCCTATATCTCTCACACACACACATATAACCCTATCAGTCACCCCTAAGACAGGCCCTATCAATCCTGAGGGCAGGGTGCTTGGCTTCTATGTGTGGGGGTGCCTCTGCCTGAGCAGGGCCCCTCTGCAGCTCTCAGAGTCCATTCTCTGGTGTTGTTTGTGGATGCGGTGAAACCATATACTTTTAAGTGCATTATATCCTCGCGGTAAAATGCTAACTTTGGTATGGCTGTATCAAAACATGCCGAGTTTGGTGTCAAACACCTTGGAATACTACCCCCCCCGCCAGTCCTGGCGGCGGGGGTAGCATTCCACCCTTCTAGAGGGATAGACATGTACCCACTGTGGAAACACAGTAGAATCCTGAAGAGCCCTGGCATCACAAAATGGATGCCACCAGTCACAGACACGGGGCTGCCCTCCTGCTGATGACCGAAACTCACAGTGGAGGGAGCCCAACAAAAGGTATCCTGTCACCTCCCAGACAGGGTTTAGTGTATTGGGGCTGGGTGGGTGTATTCTTAGAGTGCTTTGAAGTCCTGCACTGGGGGAGCAGAAGGCGCCTCTGTGCATATGCCAGTTCAAACCGGCTCAGGGGCTACCTGCCCCTGCTCTGGCGCGAAACTGGACAAAGGGAAGTGGGTGTAGCCACCCACTCCCTGACCCTCCCATAGGTGGGGTCATAGAGCTAGTCCCTCCCTTCTTTACAGTATAAGATAGGGAGCCCTTGAACTTGTAAGTTAGATATCCCTGGACGACGCTCTGAAGAAGAATCCTGGCCCTTCGACGTTCCACTACCTTTGGAAGACAGAAGAATCTCCCTTGGAGTCAAGGAGTGACTCCCCTGCTTGGCAGGCACCAAAAACTACAAACGACGGTCGCAAACTACGCCGCTCCCGCCGGAGTCCGAAGTCCCTGCAGCCCAAGAAGTGGATTTCCTGACTTCTCCAAGGCCATCGTGAGTCCCCAGCGAAGCTGAGGCAAGTGGACCCCACGAGTGACGAGGAACCGCGACCCCTGGGTACCGTGCACTATTGTCGAGTGCAACCCCTCCACAACGTTCTAAGAACCTGTGCTTTGGACCACGTGTGGTCCCAGCCTCCAGCAGGAATCCCTCCTAAGATCAGCGGCCTACACCGTCCCGAGTGACCGTGGGCCCCTGTGGAGCGAATCCGACCGAGGCATCTTTGCGATCCCTTGCCAGCCGGCTCGTGGGTCCCCTGAAGACTTTTGCAAGAAACCAAAGGGCTCCCCTGGTTGCTCCAGGCCTGCCCTGACTTACCCTTGCTGGGTGAGTCCCTCAGACCTTGCTGGTCTGCGCCATTGCCTTTTCACACTTTGCACGAGACTTGCTGTTACCAAGGCCCGTTGGCTCCAATCGAGTTGCCGACACCACAGTAAGCTGCAGACATCGTGGGACACGCCGAATCCAGCTCCTGGTCGTCGTCAACGCCTCCTGGACCTCGTGGCTGAAGAGTCAAGGCAACCGTGAACGACCTGAATCCTGCGACGACGGTGGGCATTCATCTTCCTTGCCCCGAGTCACTGCCAAGTGACTTTGAACACTGTCCCCTCTGCTTTCAGGTCATCCTTCCACCGAATCCAGGCTTGGATTCCACCGGACACTTCTTCCAACCATCACAAGCAGCAAGTCTTCTTTGTTCGCCATTGAAAACGACGCCGCGATCCGACACCAAAGGACACCTGTGCACCCGGCTTCCCTGGGTGAGGTAACTCCAGCACTACGGTGCTCCTGTGGGTGTGGGCCCTAGAACTACTTACCCTGTAAGTGACTTGCTTGTAGGTTCACCAGAAGTATCCTAAAACTCTTATTTTCCCAGTGCGATCCTCGCACTGACTCGTACAGGGTTCGCGGCTGTGTTAGACACACCGCGTCCAACTCCCTAGTAAATCTACCAGTAACCGCGTCCTCCGACTCGTACTGACCGATCGGTGTGTTCGCTCGAACACGCCAGGGGCCTGTAACATTGATAACTCAATCGCGTCCGCTTACATAGACTCGTACAGGACTCGCACTAGTGTCTGAACACCGCGTCCGTCCCCTGTGGGTCTCCTACAACTACCTGGGTGGTTCTCTGGGGGTCCCTCGATTCTATGTGCCCTAGACCCCAGTCTAGCCAAGATAAGATTGTGATATTTGCTGTGCTAACTTATTTTGATAACAATTGACTTGTACATATGTTCCTGACTTCTAATCTCATAAAGAGATTAGTAGAGAGTGTTTATTAATAAATACATATATATTTGATATATATACCTGTGTGGTGTCTTTTCATTTGGTGATTCAAGAGATTGTGTGGTAAAACAAGCTGCTTTACATTCCTTCAAGACTTAGCCTGAAGGCTGCTCTCCACAGCTACCACTAGGATAGCTTTCTATAAAGGTTGTCTTAAACCTATCTACCATAAGAGTCGAATTGTACTGGTGCAAGGTGTCCACTTTAATTAGTGAACAGCATATACCAGGCCAACTTCTCACAATGGCAAAAAACCTGGACTGGAATATAAAAGAAACAGTGAAACCTAACACTGTATGGGACGCAGAAAAGTACTCAATGGCTAATATTGAGTGGTGAGGCTTAGGCAAGGGACACCCTTACCTCCTGATTACAATCTCAGATTGTATGGTTGGGTGGAACTCAGATGCCACTTTTCATCGGTGTTACATAAGATACCGAACCTTCAGATAGCCATGAGGCATTTGGTGAGAGAAGGGGGGTGGACTTGGGGAGACATACTCGTTCTGTGGACCTGGAATCCCCTCCGTGGGTGGGTGCTCATAGTCTATTTCCTCACATGTTACAGTCCAGTGAAAGAGTATGGTTTTTTCCATATGCCTCAATTCTTCAGGGAGCTATACCCAACCCTCAGTGGAGGAAAGGCTCTCTCTAGGCTTGCTTCTCTCTTTCCTTCAGCATAGGTGCATCTCTTTCCTGGATGTGATTTGTCTCCTTCCTTTCTTTATCCATTTGTCCCTCCTTTTCTCTAACTCTCTTGCACCTTTTAATAACTTCAACAGCAATTATTGTAACTTTATTAGTCTTTGATGTTGAAGCTTATCTTGTATGAGAAGCTGCTGTGCCCATGTTAAGTGGCTAGAGCCTGAAGATGTTGGCAATGACAGTTGCAATGCTGGAGTCAAAGGAGGAGCTGGCAGGGACATTGAATACCCTTATGTTAGCAGTGATGTCTAGGATCTTGGCCCTAGTGAGACCAATGCCACCAGACCATCTTCCTTTGTTTGTTCTTGAGGACAAGTTCTTGCATATTTTACATTCTGTGACATCCTGGTCTGGATACATCCTGTATATTTCATGCGTAGATCATATTCCGAGATGTTCATATGACCACACAAGCCAAAAGCTAAGTCTTCTTTTATTCCTTAGGATCCATTTAAATGTCGGAATGTACACTCTCTACCTAATACAGGGAGCACAGGTGAATCACCAGAAACAAACCTGCAGCAAAACAGGCAATTAGCTTATGTAGGTATGTGGTATTTATAAAGAATAAACCTATCCAAAGATGCAGTAGAGCACTGTGCAGGATCACTTAGATAAAATCAGGTGAAAAGAACAGGGTTCTTGAATGACTCCCATGCTCTAGGACATGCAATCTAATAGATACGTCCAACTGCAGATTCCTCACCGTCTTAATCCTCCACTTGAACCAGAGATTTCTCTCAGCAATGTCATTGGACACTGGTAGGTGGTGTCTTACTGCTCTGTGCAGGGTCCTTCCCAGCCCCAAAGTGATGTTGGTCCACATATAACCATCACCTTTGGTTCTGACATCAATTACTTTCTTTCTGCGCCTTTTAATGCAGAGCTGAAACTCGGTCCCTTGGATGGGTCACCTGACAGAATACTTTTCCCATACTTTTCCAATATGCAAGGGAAATATTGCCTCCTAAAACGGCAAGTTTTAAACCTCGAAATGACTGCCACAGACATGTTGAGAGACCCTCAGAAGGTATTTCTCTGGGGTCCGGGCTCAACTCATGACGCTAAATCGTGCAGTGAATCCCAAGGCCATCCAGGAGTGTAAAGTCAAACTCTATGTCACTGAGCACTGCAGGAAACTTTGTAAGTTCTGATCCTGGTAGAGGACGGGTTTTCTCTCCCAAGGCCGTTCCCGAGAGAGGCCATTATCTCACTCCAAATCTTCAGGTAAGTCAAAATGGAAGTAAAAACATAAGTGGAAGCTTGACTCCCCTTCTTCCTGCCACTCTTGTCAAGGAAAAGTAAATTCCTGAACTAGTCATAATTCAGCCCAAGTTCTCGAGGGCATCGGCGACCCCACAGGACATTCAGGTCTTTAAAGAGGCCATGTTACAGATTTTTTGGTACCCTACCGTATCACTCTGACATGCCTTAGGGAACCATTGATCCAAGGAGGAATTCAATTGGATTACTGCTGGTGGATCCATCCACAACGACAACTGTGCCTCTCGACTGAAATCCGGGGGTCCATCCTGACTCCGGGGGTCGATGCCTGCCCCAATTCCTTATAACGTGCTGAGATCAACATCTGGCACTGATGCATCAACACCAGCACAGATGTTGCCGGAAGAAGAGTCTTTAGACCTATCAGACTCAGAAGTGAATTCTTCGCAACCTCTGCCAAATTCCAGCCCATCTAGACCTCAACCTCAATTAGACTCAGAAATAACGCTTTTATTGCCACAACATTTTTCAGACCCGGAGCCACACGACGATGATGGAGGTTTTGCCAAATCATATCTATATAATGAGAATTTATTTTTGGACCTCCAGGAGGTCAATCACCTGGACAAATCTCCTGACACTGACCTCAGCTCTCCACCTGGCACCTCCACAGAGGAATAAGCATCCTTTGTTATGGTCATCATGAGGTTGGGAGACGTGCTCGACCTCCAGCTACTTTTAGTGGCAGTAAAAACAATGTCCTCAATGAAGTCCTGCAACCCGACATGGGACAGGGTGAGCTACATCTTATCTGCAGTCCCGGACGATCTTCGAGCCAATGTCCAACAAATATTACAGGATGGAAAAGATGTGGTGAACTACGTCATTTGATCAGGCCTGGACACTACTAATTGTGTGGGTAGGACAGTTGGTACTAGCTTGGTGCCTTGTCGCCATGCATGGGACAGATCTCCGGGCTTCTCAAGTGATGTCCAGGCATCATCAATGGACAGGCCATTTGATGGCATCAGTCTCTTTGGGGACAAGCCAGCCTTGCCCTCAAGATGCCTCCTAGGGTGCTACTCAGATGCACTGTGGGACATGGTGAGCGACATCTTATCTGCAGTCCCGTACAATCTTTGAGCCAATGTCCAACAAATAATACAAGATTGAAAAGATATGGTGTACTACCTCTTTCGATCGGGCCTGGACACTACTGACTGTGTGAGTAGGGCAGTTGGTACCAGCGTGGTGCTTTGGCGCCCTGCATTGGGTCAGATCTACAGGCTTTTCATGTGATGTCGTGGCATCATTAATGCCATCTCTTCGGGGACAAGGCTGAGTCAGCCTTGGAGATCTTTAAGGAGAGTAAAGCTATGGCGCACTTCCTTGGCCTTGAACCTCCCATACGTCAATTTCCCCAATATTATTGCTCCTTCCAAAGCTCCGGAAAGGGAATTCACTTGAGGCAAAGTCAACATTTGCCTTAGCTGCACTAGAACTCACAAGTCTTCCGAGGTGGAAACTGGGGGAACTGACTGACTGTCTCCAGGCCCCCAGGGGCAACACACTACCCAATCCACCACCCCTCAAAAACCTCTTTAGTTTGCCCTCAGTGGCGCACTGCTACCCGGCTGGATGCCGGGTAAGGTATCACCTCAATGAGTGGTGATGCATCACATCAGACAGATGGGTACTTCAAATTGTCCAGGATGAATATGCCCCATCCTTCCCATCCATGCATTGAAATATGCCATCAATACCACAACGGTTTCCAGAGGACCACTTGTCCATCCTATGGAAAGAAGTTCTGGCTCCTTTGGACAAGGAAGTCATAAAAAGTGTGCCAGCATCAGAGGTCAGGACTTGCTCCTACTACCAATACTTTCTGATGCCAAAGGACGGAGGACTTCATCCTGTTTTAGATCTTCGAACTCTGAATTTCTTCCTCAAAAAGGACAAGATCAAGATGCTCACTCTAGCCCAAGTTCTGTCTGCCCTGGATCCCGGCAACTGGCTGACGTTGTTGGATTTCCAGGATGTATGTTTGCACATACCTGTCCTGCAGTCCCACATGTGTTACCTGTGGTTTCAGGTGGCCCATGAGCACTTTCAGTTCTCGGTGATCCCATTCAGCCATACCAGTGCACCTTGGGTGTTCACAACAGTGATGGTGGTGGCAGCTGCCCATGTTTGGAGGTTGGGAATACCAGTCTTCCCATACCTCAATGACTGGCTGCTGAAGGTGGCTTGCCTCAAACAGTCATCAACTACCTCCAGATGATGAGCAACCTGTTAACATCTCAGAGGTTATCCATCAATATGCCGAAGTCAATCAATCAATTCAATCTTTATTCGATCTCAAAAATAGATCATAAAAGATACACAATAATTCAGAAAAATACCATGATTTAAAAATAATAATATAAATACAAACAGGGTGGTTAAAATGGATAAAACACTAAAAACATGTCATATGAAAACCTTACTTTTGATATTTCATCGTCAAAAGGTGCATCATTTTTGTTATACCTCAGTACAGCAAGTAATGGTGACCCAAGACAAATAGTGCAAAGTATAGTAGCGTAACAAAAAAAAAAATGTCTAGCACTACCGCTGAGCAAAAATACATGCATGTCAGATAAAAATCAGCCAGGTAGTTAGTAACGTATATATTAGGTAAACGACATAGCAACCTTAAAATAACATTCTTTTCCTTTGAGCAAGGATGCGTTTCAAGAAGCATCCAACCCAAAAGCAGGTATCTCAGTTGTTAAGTTGCTCTAAGAAGAGAAGAGCAACTTTACATTTAGAAAATCTAAACCTATGTAATAAAGGCAGTAAACATTTCCTGGTATACGGAAGTTAAAATCTGCAGTAAAGAGTGGGGCGATTTCTCATTACATGGGCAAGAACATATATCTGAGGAGGAATATTGCCCTAGCAGGAAACAAAGCAACTAGCGTATTGAGCCCAATCTAAATTTAGCTAACATTGTACATTCGTAAACATTCTGTGCGAAAGAAAAATAAGGTGCAATCCTTTCGGTCATTGGAATTACACAATAGTTTCTCACATTTGGTTTTAGCACCTCCACCGCCTCCTTTGAGGCCTGCCTATGATTTAAAAAACAATTCTGAAACCAGGCTTTGTCTGGTTTTTTTTATGGCTTCAGGGTTTGCAAATAAATGGGCACAACCCAGTGCCAGAAAATAATCTCTAATATACTTCAACCATGGTAATTTAAGACCATGGTCACAAGAAAGGCAATCTCTTTAATAGCCTTATTGAGATCAGCTTCACTATTCACCCATATTGAGCACCAAAGAGTCAAAGGTGCAACGTTAATAAAGTCTTCAAGATAATCCAGCCCTAATTTCAGGTGTGAGCAGTAGTGTGAGGTCGAAGGTGGAACCCCCAACAGGAGTCGACAAAACCTGTTCTCCTCTATCTGAATTGCCCCACCAACTCAGCAGCCCCAGATTCCCATACCATATGTTACCATTGGTATACACATCCTTTTATAAATTTCTGATATTGGCGCAACCGGTTTTCGGCCAATACTAACAGTAAGGGAAAAGGTAATGCCAACTGCACGAGTAAAGGGTGCTGACCTGCTTCTAAGACAAGAAGACCATGTGCAGGCGTCATCAAAATCCAAGCCGAGGTATGGGAAGGAGCTCACCCTATCCATATTTCTTCCTCCTATATTTAGAGTTCTGGTTTTGGTATTTCTAGGGCCACACACCATTGTAAACGTTTTAGTAAAATTGGTCTCTAAATCAAGCCCCTTCATAAAAGTCACAAACCTGGAAATTAAAATATTTAGGCCTTTCAGGCAAGAAGAACTGCGTCATCTGCATATAATAAAGAGGGCACGGCCTTCGTCCCAACACATGTGCCGAAGTCACACATGACTCCTTTACAGAGGCTTCTCTTCATTGAAGCCCTCCTGGATATGGTGCTATTCTGAGCTTTCCCTCTGCCTCAACAAGTCCAGGATATTCATGGATGTTTCAGCCTTTGACCAGGGTCTCAGTGAGAACAGCTCTGAGGCTTCTTGGCCTCCTGCACGCTGCTAATGGACCACGTTAGTTGGCACATGCAGGCTCTGTAGTAGGATCTGAAGTCTCAATGGGCTCAGCAACAAGAAAACCTCTCCCATTTTATCCAGGTGTCGGAGGAGTCTGTGATAGGTCTGCCGTGGTGGCTGCAGGACTGAAATTATACCTGTCACAGAATCCTATCCCTGCCCCACCCGGAACTGACAGCCATGACGGATGCACTGTTGCTCGGTTAGGGAGGTCTTCTGGGAGAGGTGGAGATCAGAGGATTTTGATCTCAGGTGGGAACTCGCCTCCACATCTGTTGGTGTTGCAGGCAATTTGCTTGACACTAAAAGCCTTCATTCTCCGATCCATAAAGGGGGAACAGATGCAGGTCTTCACAGGCAATACCACTGCTATGTGGTGCTGCAACAAGCAAGATGGAGTGGGGTCGGGCGTGAAGTGCCAGGGGGCTCTATGCCTCTGGAACAGGTTGAGTCATCAGGACATGTGCCTGGTTGTACAACATCTGGCAGGATGTTTAAATGGAAGGGTGGACAAACTCGGCCAGCGTTGCCTAGCAGGTTATGAATGTCAGCTACGATCAGAGGTGGAGCAGAGCGTCTTGCAGCACTTTTGAGAACTCTGGCTCCATCTTTTTGCCACAGCAGAAACACACAGTATTCAAACTTTTACGCATTGGAGTTCCCAAGGCAATTCTCCCTCAGAGATGCCTTTCCGCTGAACTGGGGCTCAAACTCCTGTAAGCCTTTCTTCTCTACCTCTCCTGCCCAAAGTTCTGAAGAAGATCAGAAAGTCCCGGCCCCAAGTCATCCTAGTGGCTCCAGACTGGGCCAAGAGAGTGTGGTACCGAGAATTTCTGACCATGAGTATCTCTACTCCAATCTGGCTGCCTCTTTGGGAGGTACCTTCTGTTGCAGCAGCAAGGCAGGGTTCTGCACCAGAGCCTGTGCAACTTACACTTCCATGCTTGGAAGCTGAGCGCTGACAGTTGACTGTCTCTCTCCAGAGGTAGTAAACGTCATTCTGACAGCTAGGAGTCCCTCCACCAAAACCACCTATGCTGGATGCTGGGAGAAGTTTGTTGTGTGTGTTTTTCTAGCCGTACTCATCCGTTGCAAGCCTGGTTATCTAGCATCCTCCTTTTTTCCCCTATCATTAGCCCAGGTAGGCCTTGCTGTGGACACAGTTAAAGGGTATTTGTTGGCCTTATCAGCCTCTTTCATGGTTACCTTATCAGCCATCTCTGTTTAAATCACCTGTTGTGATGCATTTTCTAAAACGGTGATCCACATGTTTTTGCCAAAACCTTCTGTGGTGCCCCAATGGGATCTGAATTTGGTTCTCACATTTCTGAAGTTCACCCCATTCGAGCCCATTCACAGTTGTCCGTTAAGGTTGCTAACCCTCAAGACAATATTCCTCGTAGCAATCACGGAGTCTCATCATGTGAGTATGCCTTAAGGAGTCTCTCTCACCAGCAATCGAACACCATCCTCTTCCCGGACAAGGAAGCGTTAAGGACTAAGGTGGTGTTCCTCCCAACATTTGTCCCACTTTTCTACATCAGACTGTTTTTCACCCTGCCGGTTTTCTTTGACCCTCCTCATCCATCCATGAAGGACGAAAAACTCCATCACTTAGATAATATGAGAACTCTGAGCTTCTAGACTGATAGCAACAGGGACCCTCAAGTGGATGATCAGCATTTCATTGGCTTCTCTTGAGCAAATAATGATAAAGCAGTGCAGAAACAGACCGTCTCCAGATGGACTGTTCTCTGTATAAAGATCTGCTACGGATTGGCAAAGTAACAGACCCGGAAAGCCTGTGGGCCATTCTACCTGAGACAAGGTTGCTACCACTGTGCTGGCATGTGGAGTGCCTGTCTTGGACATCAGCCAGGCTGCAACGCGGGTGTCAGTTCACACGTTTAATAAGCGCTACTGTCTGGATAACCAGGTCTGGAAGGAGGGGAATTTTGCCCGTTCAGTCTTGCAGGACTTCTTGGTCTGAGCCATTCCGTACACCAACTACTTGAGAAGACACTGCTTTGGTATATATTCACAAAGTGAGGAATCTGCGTTTAGAAGCATCCATCAGAAGAAAATGTTACTTACCTTTGGTAACGCTCCTTCTAATGGAATCTCTAACTGCAGATTTATCATTGACTCTCCCACCTCCCTGTTCTGTAGAATGGACTTTTTTCTCTAACTTAAAAAGGTCCCAATATGAAATCTGCACACTGTAAAATCTGATTAATGAGGGTTCTGTATCTGATGGCATGGATGCATGCCAGAAAGAAACTGATGTCAGCATGCAGAGGTTGACGTTATATGAGGACCCAATGTCACTTCCCAGGAGGGACTGACCCGATGCAAAGCTGCATGATTGCACCTACCGGCGCGCAAGAGAACTGCTGACAAAAATCTCAGGATCCAGTCTGGAGCCAGGGGGCAGGGTCGGGTTTAGTGCTGGTGGCGCTCAGTGCGAGGATGTTTGTTGGCGCCCCCCAATGACCTTCTCCATGAATTCCCTCACTTACCACCCTTTAGCAGTAACTCTCAAGTCCCCATAACCACTCTCTCACATGCTTTTCTTCTGTTTTATAGGGCTACTCATACCAGTGTAGGGTGTAGTACCACTTTACATTGCACAGAGACAAAAATCACGAGTGTAAATCAGTGTATAGGAAACGTTACATAAGAATGAGGACTACAAGGTATAGGACTCATGTCATTCATACTAGGTATAGTTTGAGTCATTGATCTGGAGAAGCGCACACTCATAATTTTAAATGTACCACCACGGTTGGGGGTTGTCTTTACTAATAAGAATTAATTTCTACCCAAATTAACCCTTTTTGCAACATTAGAATAATGAAAGACTGGGGGATAAACCAATGCTTTAACGGATACCTTGCAACTTCAACGCAGCTCTTTGAATGACAGTTAATTGCTCACTGTTCTATATTAGGATTTTAATTTATAAATTGCGAGTAATAAAAGGATCTCTCTGACAAAAGCAGTAAGCGACTGAACTATTCACATTATATGCAGTTCTTTGATCTGCATGGTGCACATGCTTTGCAGCAGGCATATTAACCCTCTGCGATATTTTATGAGTCAAAACTTCCACTAGACAAAACTCGATCGATCCCCATCAGGTCCATTCATCACCAGAATTTTCTTGGCATTGTTACTGTTGCCTGAAACTTGCTGGAGGCAAGGAACGCTGTAGCAGGTGCTTTTAAATCCACTATATATGTGACAAAACATCGCCCCATGAAGTCCGCGCCCGGTGTTGTGGCACCGATCGCACTGCCCTAGAGCCGGCGCTGCCTAGGGGTGTTAACAAGATGAGGAATCTGCAGCTAGATAGAGTATCTATCAGAAAGAGCGTTACCAAAGGTAAGTTACTTAACATAGAATTAATAAAAGGGGGGCGATTGAGGGATTTTCAATGGCGAACAGTAGGTATAGTAAAAGTGAGATTGAACAACTATAGGCTAGACCCCCTTTGTTTGGTTTCTGCTTAAACACATGAATAAATGGATATTGTCATTTTTCATTCATGTGTTTAAGGGAAGGTCACCTTGGTGCTGTGCTTCTGCAGAGATTGAAAAGGGATATATTTTCAAGATTGCTTTATAGCTAGGAAAAAGTGCCTAATTCTCCAAGCTGTGGTGGAAGGTAAGTCCACAGGGAGGCCATACTACTCAGAAGGCTCTACCACTACTTGATTTGAGCTTGGCCCTGAGCTTGGCATGTACTTGCAGGCGAATACGGAAAACCAGGTTGTTTAGAGAACTGGACTGTTAGACCTGGCACCATTGGCGTGGGTCTCCTTCCATTTTTTGCTGTTGCCTCATGTTTTTGCTGGTTTTAGATGCAAGTAAGCACTGTGCCACTGCTGTTCAGTGCCACAGTGCAAGTGCTCCGTATGGTAAATTGATGTATGGATTAGTGACTCCATGATTGGCTGGTTTGGTTTACTTGTCAGACCCTAGTACAGTGCACTGCATGTGCCCAGGGCTTGTAAATCAAATGCTGCTGGTGGGCTTGCAGCACTGGTTGTGCCACCCACCGGAGCAGCTTGTAAAGTGTGTCTCAGGCGTGCCATTGCAGAGCCTGTGTGCAGTCTGGTACTGCCATGTTGACTGGGCAAGTGTACCCACTTGCCAGTCCCTAAACCTTCCCTTTTATACATATTAGTCACCCCTAAGGTAGGCCCAAGGGCAGGGTGCGTTGTAGGTAAAAGGTAGGACATGCCCTGGTGTGTGTGGCATGTCCTAATAGTGAATTACAGCCATTTTCATGTTTCACTATTGCAAGGCTACCTGTTCCCCATAGGCCAGAATGGGCAGTTAGATTATAACATCTTATAATCCTAACTGAGTCAGGGAACTAGGTAGAAATTCGAGTTTAGTATGCCTGAACTCAGAATGATAAAATACATCTTTTAGTGAAGTTGGTTTTAACATTCTGTGTTTTAAAATATCACTTTTAGAAAGTAGGTATTTTCTTGCCTAACTATCCAAGCCTGCCTCTGCTAGGTTGTGTATTCTTTGTCTGGAGTTTGAGTGACAGGGGCTGGGGGCTTCCAGGAGACAGGGTGAGTCAGCACAGGGCTAAATAGAGAGATCTGCATGCAGATAGGAGGGAGGAGTTGCACCTGGGACCTGAATAGGGCTGTGCCTTTCCTCCACAATGCTGGCTCCACCTCCTGTGGTGTGTCTGATGTCCCTGGCCTACACTGTGAAAGGAAAGAAGGAGTCTTGTCAACAAAGTGCTCCAGGACTGACCAGAACTGGTTTTGGGACTAGGCAAAGGCCTCTCTGCCTTCAGAGAACAAAGAAAAAAGGTGTATAAAAAGGGGACCCAGACCCCTAGGAAATTAGATCACTTCTGGGAATCAAGACGAACCTTTGCTGAGGAGAAGAACCAGGAAGCTGAAGGAGGAGACTACCCCTGTGCTGTGTGTTTGGGGGTTGGCCTGCAGTGGTTGCTTCATTACCAAAGAGAGGAGAAAAGGACTAAGTGTGCTTTCTATCAACTTGAAGAAGAATCTCCAAGGGCTTGAACTAGAGCTTGCCTCCTGCCTGAAGTCTCAGGGATACAAGACTTCACCAACCAGCTCCCCCCTGAATTCCCTTGCTGGGAATTGAAGTGCCTGCTGTTGTGCTGGGCCTTCTGAGAGACTGCGCGTCGCTGGGAGCTGGAAGCGCGACGCAACGACGAGAAGCGTGTCGCCGCCGCAGCCGCTGTCATCGCATCACCGAGGAAGCGAGACGCCGCTGCCGCTGTCATCATCGCATCGCCGAAGCGCGGCGCATCGCCGGAGAAGCGGGACGCTGCCACAGAGGTCATCGTCGCATCACCGGAGAAGCGCGTCGCAGGGACTGTCGCGGCTCCAAAGATCATCAAGTCGCCGTCGGGCGTGCACGCATCGCACCAACGTTGTCGCATCGCAACCAAGACGCCATTTTGTCGCATCGCACCGGAGAAGAGTATCGCATCGAGGTGCCATCTTGTCGCATCGCACATGAGAGCAGTAAGAAACCGACGCATCACCTCCCCACACAGTAAGGAAGCGAGCATCAACTCCCCTGCGCAGCAGTAAGGAACCGACGCATCCACTCCCCTGAGTGTAAAGAACCGACGCATCACCTTCCCTGCGACCCTTTTGTTTTCTTTGCGTTACGCATTCAAGGTACATTGAGAGTAAAGTGTCGCATCTAGAACTTGAGAGAACTGAGCTATTTTATAACATTCTAAAGTCTATTTTTGAGTACAGTATTGTGGATTTTTGTCGTTTGGTCTTGTGTTAAGTCTATATAAAAATACTATTTTTATAAATACAACCTGTGTGGTGTCCATCTGTAGTGTTGTCACTGTATTACTGTATGTGTTCACAAATGCTTTACACACTGCCTCTGAGATAAGCCTGCCTGCTCGTGCCAAGCTACCAAGGGGGTGAGCAGGGGTTATTTTAGGAGTGTAGCCCCTTACCCTGACTAGACGCAAGGGTCCCTATTTGTCACAGGTACCTACCTATGCCAACTAGAGACCCCCAAATCTAACATGGACCATAGATAATGATGACATCTGACTGTCCAATATGCCAGTTGGAATCAAATACACTCCTTCATCAGGAGCCAGTGCATCCCCATCTAGTCTGTGAGACATCACTGAGTCTCAGCCTTGCTATGACTTTTACTGTAGTATTTTGGAACGCCTGCAACTGAGCAATAGCAGTAAAAGGCAATCCTGTGTAGAGATGTTTCAGCTTTGAGAGCTGAGGAAAGCAGTTT
The DNA here is from genome assembly GCA_963921515.1 of Calotriton arnoldi. Classification (NCBI taxonomy): domain Eukaryota; kingdom Metazoa; phylum Chordata; class Amphibia; order Caudata; family Salamandridae; genus Calotriton; species Calotriton arnoldi. The sequence continues at coordinate 1,746,151 of CAWUFW010001986.1, read as the reverse complement.
CTGATTACTAATCAGAACATCCAGGGACAAATATTGATGAAATGTGAAACCCAAGTTTTTAACAGAAGCAGAGAGTGAAGAAATCTGAATCTGACCTAAAATTACCGATAGGTGTGTAAATTTCGGATTTCTCATGGGTTTCCATCAATGGTAATAGATTCTGTTTTAGCACTGTTTAACTGAAATTGTCTCTTGGAGTATCCTCATCTTGATTTTAATAAAGAGCTCATGTAATGCTTGAACCATCACATTTTAGGATTCCCTAATGGGTGAACATTTAATCAACATATTAGTATATAAAGTGCTGGAGAAGCAGAGGCGATACATTTTTCTACATAGTCTGGACTTCAGGTTGAAATTGGACATTATACTTGCTATGCCAAAGCATATGGATAATTTAGGTGCTCCCACAAAGATTGGGAATATTGCAAGGGATTGGCAAGTATTTCAGCCAGGCTTAGTTAGGACTGCCATCTGCCTCAGGAACTTCCTAGCTCTGCTCACCTCACGATAAGTGCAAGCTGGGCCAGTCAGGGAGACAAATACTGAGGTGAGCAGGAGAAGAATCGAATCAAGTGTCCCAAGCTGGTCTTGATCATTACCATATTGTCAAGGTATTCCAAGTAAAAATCCCTTAACAGTTTCCCTTTTTCCCCCAAAAGTTATTCTAAGCAAGAATCCTGTAGCAGTTTACCTTTTTGTCCAGAAGCAAAGGGATTTTCCAGCATATTCTTTTAGGCACACAATTAATAGAGTCTCAAGCAAAACGTTTCTCTGTGTACCTCAATAAATCATTAACTATACAAAATGTTAGGAGGAAAAGTTGCATTTAGAAGTTCAAAGAATACAAATGTAGCACAAAAACACAGTGTGTATATATATATATTTATATATATATATATATATATATATATATATATTATCTACTGGCGGTCGCCAGTAGATAGTTATAGTTAGGACCTATTTTCCATAGGAAATTCACAACATTCTATTTCCAATAACTTTGGCGCCGGTTGACGAATCTTCGCAAAATTTTCAAAACTCGTGGGGCGCTCCGGTCTGCTCCTATCCTGAAAGTTTCGGGGTGATTCAGCAAGCGGGGGCCGAGAAAAAAGGGGGGTCCCAAAACGTGTTTTCCCCATGCAATTTTCCATAGGAACCTTTAGTCGCAGCTACAGCCCGAACTGCTGAACGGAATTACACCAAATTTGGCAAAAAGGTAGCCCTTGGTTCAGAGTCGTGCCTTTTGGGTAAATGGTGTAAATCCGCTCAGTAGTTCCTGAGAAAATCAAAAGTAAAATCACATATATATCTGGGCGGAGCCTAACCACACATGTCATTGTGAGATCTGATTGGCTGTCAGCACTTCATCCTGGAATTGCTGGCAGCCATCTTGGGACCAATATACATGATAGTACCCCATTGAAATGCATTGTAGTGAATCAAAGATTTTGAGGGTTACCAAAAGGAGAACTATAAAGGGTGATAACAGACTTTAGTTACATTAGAATTCATTTGTTGATGGTACCATACTAATTTCAGGAATTGTGGTGTGTTCTAAGGTGATTTTACCCTGTGAAAAACCTTCTGCTGGGATATCATGAATCATGTTTGAGAGAAAACTATTTTCACATGCTTGTCCCATAGAGTTTTGGAAGGTGCTCCAGAAGCTAAAATGAGAGCATATTTTCTGTAAATTCACATTATCTTTCTCAGTCATGTGAGAATGAAGTCTGACATTCTCAGTAAAACATGTACATCCAACAAGGGCAGAGACTGTCAGTTGATTCCATTGTGTTCTACTGCAGCTTCCCAGAGTGTTCTAAAGAACAACTAGAGTGCTAACAGCCTTACTTATGACAAAAGTTTGGCACACCTGAAGCCATCTTGATTGGAATAAACTGGTAACACTTAAAACATTTAATTTAAAAAGGAACAAAATGATGGGGTTCATTTTGTCATAGAAATTATGGTTAGTGCTGTAGAAAGAAAAATTAAGACATGTTTCAAGTGTGATCTCAAATATCTTCCTGTTATATTTCAACAGGAGCAGCCTGCCAGTTGATGCCTTTGTGTTCTACTGCAGCTTCCCAGAGTGTTCTAAAGAACAACTAGAGCGCTAACAGCCTTACTTATGACAAAAGTATGGCACACCTGAAGCCATCTTGATTGGAATAAACCGGTAACACTTAAAACATTTAATTTAAAAAGGAACAAAATGAGGGGGTTCTTTTTGAAATAGAAATTATGGTTAGTGCTGCAGAAAGAAAAATTAGGGCATGTTTTAAGTGAGATCTCAAATCCTCTTCTATTTCATTAGAAAATTCTGACAAGCAGACTGAAACAATCACTTTCAATACCAGCAGCAGACTTCCAGTTAACTCCCTGGTGAGCAGTAGCTTTACTACAGTGATCTAATGAGCAACTAGAGTGCTAACATTCTGAATTTATGGCAAATGTGAGACACATCTGAATGCCTTCTTGATGGAATCAAAGTAAAAAACTGAAAGCATTTCCTACTGAGGAGACTGCAGTAAATGAGGAAATTAGGAAACTTCATAACAAAGAAGTCTTCCAACATGGCCACCAGAGAAAAAAAGAGCCCAAATGTAGCACAAATATTACCCAGATATAGCCCACATATAGCCCAATGACAAAAGTGTGCAAAACACTTTTTATTTTTAGTTTTTTTGCAGCTTTATGTAGTGCAGACTGGTCAGGTATTGGAGCGATGCATCTTAAAACATGACCCCCTACACTACAAAAACACCACTGCACTACCCTAAATCCTAAAACACTACCCCCAGCACGACCCCTACACTACACAAGCACCACTGCACTATCCTAAACCCTAAAACATTACACCCAGCATGACCCCCTCCACTACACAAACACCACTGCACTACCCTAAACCCTAAAACACTACCCCCAGCACGACCCCCTACACTACCCAAACACCACTGCACTAACCTAAATCCTAAAACATTACCCCCAGCACGACCCCTACACTACCCAAACACCACTGCACTACCCTAAAACATGACCCCCTACACTACACAAACACCACTGCACTACCCTAAACCCTCAAACACTACCCCCAGCACGACCCCCTACACTACACAAGCACCACTGCACTACCCTAAACCCTAAAACACTACCCCCAGCACGACCCCGTACACTACACAAACACCACTGCACTACCCTAAACCCTAAAACACTACCCCCAGCACGACCCCCTACACTACTCAAAAACCACTGCACTACCCTAAAACATGACCCCCTACACTACACAAACACCACTGCACTACCCTAAACCCTAAAACACTACCCCCAGAACGACCCCTACACTACACAAGCACCACTGCACTACCCTAAACCCTAAAACACTACCCCCAGCACGACCCCCTACACTGCCCGAACACCACTGCACTGCCCTAAACCCTGAAACACCAGCCCCTGCACGACCCCCTACACTGCCCGAACACCACTGCACTGCCCTAAACCCTGAAACACCACCCCCAGCATGACCCCCTACACTGCTCGAACACCACTGCACTGCCCTAAACCCTGAAACACCACCCCTTCACGACCCCCTACACTGCCCGAACACCACTGCACTGCCCTAAACCCTGAAACACCACCCCCAGCACGACCCCCTACACTGCCCGAACACCACTGCACTGCCCTAAACCCTGAAACACTACCCCCAGCAAGACCCCCTACACTGCCCGAACACCACTGCACTGCCCTAAACCCTGAAACACCAGCCCCAGCACGACCCCCTACACTGCCCGAACACCACTGCACTACCCTAAACCCTGAAACACCAGCCCCAGCAAGACCCCCTACACTGCCCGAACACCACTGCACTGACCTAAACCCTGAAACACCACTCCCAGCAAGACCACCTACACTGGCCGAACACCACTGCACTGCCCTAAACCCTGAAACACCACCCCTGCACGACCCCCTACACTGCCGGAACACCACTGCACTGCCCTAAACCCTGAAACACCACCCCCAGCACAACCCCCTACACTGCCTGAACACCATTGCTCTGCCCTAAACCCTGAAACACCACCCCCAGCATGACCCCTACACTGCCCGAACACCACTGCACTGCCCTAAACCCTGAAACACCACCCCCAGCACGACCCCCTACACTGCCGAACACAACTGACCTGCCCTAACCCTGAAACACCACCCCCTGCATGACCCCCTACACTGCCGGAACACCACTGCACTGCCCTAAACCCTGAAACACCACCCCCTGCATGACCCCCTACACTGCCGGAACACCACTGCACTGCCCTAAACCCTGAAACACCACCCCCAGCACGACCCCCTACACTGTCCGAACACCACTGCACTGCCCTAAACCCTGAAACACTACCCCCAGCAAGACCCCCTACACTGCCCGAACACCACTGCACTGCCATAAACCCTGAAACATCACCCCCAGCAAGACCCCCTACACTGCCTGAACACCACTGCCCTAAACCCTGAAACACCACCCCCAGCAAGACCCCCTACACTGCCCGAACACCACTGCACTGCCCTAAACCCTGAAACTCCACCTCCAGCACAACCCCCTACACTGCCTGAACACCATTGCTCTGCCCTAAACCCTGAAACACCACCCCCAGCACAACCCCCTACACTGCCCAAACACCACTGCACTGCCCTAAACCCTGAAACACCAGCCCCAGCACGACCCCCGACACTGCCCGAACACCACTGCACTGCCCTAAACCCTGAAACACCACCCCCTGCACGACCCCCTACACTGCCCGAACACCACTGCACTGCCCTAAACCCTGAAACACCACAACCCTGCACGACCCCCTACACTGCCCGAACACCACTGCACTGCCCTAAACCCTGAAACACCACCCCCGCACGACCCCCTACACTGCCCGAACACCACTGCACTGCCCAAAACCCTAAAACACCACCCCCAGCATGACCCCATTTACAGCCCGAACACCACTGCACTGCCCCAAACCCTGAAACACCACCCCCAGCACGACCCCCTGCACTGCCCGAACACCACTGCCCTAAACCCTGAAACACCACCCCCTGCACGACCCCCTACACTGCCCGAACACCACTGCACTGCCCTAAACCCTAAAACACTACCCCCAGCACGACCCCCTACACTACCCGAACACCACTGCACTACCCTAAACCCTAAAACACTCCCCCAGCACGACCCCCTACACTACCCGAACACGACTGCACTGCCCTAAACCCTCAAACACTCCCCCAGCACGACCCCCTACACTACCCGAACAACACTGCACTGCCCTAAACCCTAAAATACTCCCCCAGCACGACCCCCTACACTACCCGAACACCACTGCAATGCCCTAAACCCTAAAACACTCCCCCAGCACGACCCCCTACACTACCCAAACAGCACTGCACTGCCCTAAACCCTAAAACACTACCCACCGCATGACCCCCTACACTACCCAAACACCAATGCACTACCCTAAACCCTAAAACACTACCCCCCGCACGACCCCCTAAACTACCCAAAGACCACTGCACTACCCTAAACCATAAAACACTACCCCCGCACGACTCCCTACACTACCCAAAGACCACTGCACTACCCTAAACCCTAAAACACGACCTCCTACACTACACAAACACCACTGCACTACCCTAAACCCTAAAACACTACCCCCAGCATGACCCCCTACACTACCCAAACACCACTGCACTACCCTAAACCCTAAAACACGACCCCCTATACTACACAAACACCACTGCACTACACTAAACCCTAAAAAACGACCCCCAGCACGAACCCCTACACTACCCAAACACCACTGCACTACCCTAAAACACTACCCCCAGCAGTACCCCCTACACTACCCAAACACCACTGCACTACCCTAAACCCTAAAACACTACCCCCAGCAGTACCCCCTACACTACCCAAACACCATTGCACTACCCTAAACCCTAAAACACTACCCCCTACACTACCCAAACACCACTGCACTACCCTAAACCCTAAAACACTACCCCAGCACGACCCCCTACACTACCCAAACACCACTGCACTACCCTAAACCCTAAAACACTCCCCCCAGCACGATGCCCTACACTACCCAAACACCACTGCACTACCCTAAACCCTAAATCTACCCCCCAGCATGACCCCTACACTACACAAACACCACTGCACTACCCTAAACCCTAAAACACTACCCCCAGCACGACCCCCTTCACTACCTAAACACAACTGCACAATTTGTTACAGGCGTTGCAAAGCAGGCCTGTGGTGCGTACTGGAAGTACCTGGTGGGCTAGTTGGGCCCCAGTGACCCTCAGGATTCAAGGTGACCTAATCCCCCAACTTAAAACGCGCCACGGGGCGCGTTTGCACAGTGAAGGGAGGGGGCGGGGCCTCAGGTGACATGTGCGCAAACACGCCCTGTGGTGCGTTTTAAGTTGGGGAATTAATTCCCTTGAATCCTGAGGGACCCTGGGGGCCAACTAGTCCACCAGGTACCCCCAGTAAGCACAACAGAGTTGCGTTGCAGAGAGGTGAAAAAAGGTGCGTGGCCTCGGAACGCTCTCTGCAACTCAGCTCTGTGGTCCTAACTGTAGGTACCTGGGGGGCTAGTTGGGCCCCAGGGACCCTCAGGATTCAAGGGGACTTAATCCCACAACTTAAAACGCGCCACGGGGCGCGTTTGCACACATGTCACCTCCCTTCACCACTGTGCAAACGCGCCCTGTAGCGCGTTTTAAGAGGTAGTTTTAATCCCCCTGCCCTATTATGTACTAGGGACTTACAGAGGAGGTCATGCTAATCACAGAGGTACCCCAACGCATAGTGTTCCCTAGTGTATGTAGGTGTTTTCACTGTATCAATCAATCATGTCACTTATAAAGCGCACTACATACCCGCGAGGGTCTCAAGGCGCTGGGGGAAGAGGGGGGTGGTGCTGCTACTGATCGAAGAGCCAGGTCTTGAGGAGTCTTCTGAAGGCCAGTAGGTCTTGGGTCTGTCGGAGGTTGGTGGGGAGGGTGTTCCAGGTCTTGGCGGCGAGGTGGGAGAAGGATCTGCCGCCGGCGGTCGTTTTCCGGATGCGGGGGACTGTGGCGAGGGCGAGGCTGGTCGAGCGGAGCTGGCGGGTGGGGGTGTAGAAGCTGAGTCGTCTGTTGAGGTAGGCTGGTCCGGAGTTGTGGAGTGCTTTGTGTGCGTGGGTGAGGAGCTTGAAGGTTATCCTCTTGTTGACAGGGAGCCAGTGCAGGTCTCTCAGGTGGGGTGTGATGTGGCTGCGTTGGGGGATGTCGAGGATAAGACGTGCAGAGGCGTTCTGGATGCGTTGCAGCCATCTCAGGAGCTTAGCCGTCGTTCCTGCGTAGAGGGCGTTTCCGTAGTCCAGCCTGCTGGTGACGAGGGCCTGGGTGACTGTTTTTCTTGTTTCGGTGGGGATCCACTTGAAGATCCTGCGGAGCATTCGGAGGATGTTGAAGCAGGATGAGGAAACGGTGTTGACCTGCTTAGTCATGGAGAGGGCGGGGTCGAGGATGACCCCTAGGTTGCGTACGTGGTCGGTGGGTGGCGGGGCTGTTCCCAGTGATGTTGGCCACCAGGAGTCGTCCCAGGCTGAAGGGTTGGAACCAAGGATGAGGACCTCCGTCTTGTCCAAGTTCAGCTTCAGGCGGCTGGTCCTCATCCATTCGGAGACGGCCTTCATTCCTTCGTGGAGGTGGGCTTTGGCGGTGTGAGGGTCTTTGGTGAGGGAGAGGATCAGCTGGGTGTCGTCGGCGTAGGAGATGATGTTGAGGTTGTGCTGTCGGGCGACGTGGGCAAGGGGTGCCATGTAGATGTTGAACAGCGTTGGGCTGAGGGAGGAGCCTTGGGGTACGCCGCAGATGATCTTGGTGGCCTTGGATCGGAAGGGGGCGAGGCGGACGCTTTGTGTTCTGCCGGAAAGGAAGGATGTGGTCCAGTCCAGGGCCTTCTCTTGGATCCCGGCGTCGTGAAGGCGTGTTCGTAGTGTGTGGTGGCAGACCGTGTCGAAGGCGGCTGATAGGTCCAGGAGGATGAGGGCTGCTGTTTCTCCGTTGTCTAGCAGGGTCCTGATGTCATCGGTGGCGGCGATGAGGGCAGTTTCGGTGCTGTGGTTGCTGCGGAAGCCGGACTGGGCAGGGTCCAGGATGTTGTTCTCCTCGAGGTAGCGGGTCAGTTGTTTGTTGACGATTTTCTCGGTGACCTTCGCGGGGAACGGGAGCAGAGAGATGGGTCGGAAGTTCTTGAGGTCCTTGGGGTCTGCCTTGGGTTTCTTGAGTAAGGCGGTGATCTCGGCGTGCTTCCAGCTTTCCGGGAAGGTTGCTGTCTCGAAGGAGATGTTGATTATTTTCCGGAGATGGGGCGCGATGGCTGTACTGGCTTTGTTGAAGATGTGGTGAGGGCACGGGTCTAGCGGTGAACCGGAGTGGATGGTGTTCATGATCTCGCTGGTGTCCTCGTCGTTGATGTTGGTCCAGGAGAGCAGGCGGTTGGTGGTTGTGGGGCAGTGGTCTCGGTGGTTGCCGGGGCGGTCGTGGTGTTGAAGCTGTCGTGGATGTCGGCGATTTTGCGGTGGAAGAAGGTGGCCAGTGAGTCGCACAGGTCTCGCGACGGCTGGATGTCGTTGGTGTTGGAGCTGGGGTTGGAGAGTTCCTTCACGATGTTGAAGAGCTCTTTGCTGTTGTGTGCGTTGTTGTCTAGGCGGTCTTTGAGTGAGGCCCTTTGGCGGATCTGATGAGGTGATGGTGACTGCGGGTGGGGCTCTTGTGGGCGGCGTAGCTGTCCGCTGTCCGTTCGTGGAGCCAGATCTTCTCCAGTTTTCGGCATGTTCGTTTGGAGGCCTGGAGGTCTTCGGTGAACCAGGTGGCTTTCTTGCTGGTGTGGCTGTTGGGCGGATTCTTGAGCGGGGCGAGGGTGTTGGCGCAGTCGTCGATCCACTGTCTGAGGTTGCGGGCGGCGGTGTCGGGGTCGGAGGGTTCGGCGGGTGGGCTCAGGGCGAGGGTTGTGGTTAGCTGGTCTTCCGTGACTCTGCTCCAGCAGCGGCGAGGCATTTGTTCGGTGCTGTGGTGCGTGGTGGGCTTCCTGTAGGTGAAGTGGATGCAGTGGTGGTCAGTCCAGTGGGGTTCGGAGGTGTGGTTGAAGGAGACGTGTGGGCTTGCGGAAAAGATGGAGTCTAGCGTGTGGCCGGCGGCGTGGGTGGGTGTAGTCACGAGCTGTCTGAGTCCGAGGGTGGCGAGGTTGTCGATCAGGGTGGTGGAGTTGGTGTCCTTGTTGTTCTCGAGGTGGAAGTTCAGGTCCCCGAGGAGGATGTAGTCCGTGGAGGCGATGGCGTGTGTGCTGACGAGGTCAGCGATGGAATCGCTGAACTGTGGTCGGGGTCCGGGGGGTCTGTAGATGAGGGTTCCTCTGAGGGTGGTGTTGGGATCGGTGTGGATCTGGAAGTGCATGTGTTCGGCGGTGCTGAGGGTGTCGTCGGTGTTGGTTGGAGACTCTGAGGGTGTTCCTGTGGACGATGGCGATGCCTCCTCCGACTCCGTTGGTGCGGTCCCTGCGGGTGATCTTGTATCCGTCCGGGATGGCAATGGCGATGTCAGGGGCTGAAGCGGGATTCAGCCAGGTCTCCGTCAGGAATGCGACGTCTGGGGAGGTTGAGTCGAGAAGGTCCCAGAGTTCGATGGCGTGTTTGCGGGCGGAGCGGGTGTTGAGGAGGATGCATCTGAGGTAGTTGGGTTCTTTCCTGGGCGGTGGTTTGGCGGGGCGGGTGCTGGCGAAGCTGCAGTTCCGGCAGGTGAAGGGCCCTTGGGTACGCTTCGGGGTGGCCTGGTAGCAGGCGTGATCTTTTCCGGGGTTGAGTGCGTGGAGGGTGCTGGCGTCGTATCGGCGTCTGTTGATGTGGCGGGCGCGGGGGATGCCCGGACCAGGGGGTCTGGCGCTGGGCGCGGTCACGGCGCGGACGGGCGCAGACGGGCTTGCCTTAGGTGCGCCTCGGCGCACCAGCGGCGGGCGCGCAGCGGCCGCCATAAATGGGGAGGTGGGAGGGAGGAGCAGGGAATGGGGCAGCGAATGGGCAGTGAGGGCGGCGGGGCCGCAGGCGCAGCGGCGGGAAACAGGCACAGAAGGGAAAACGAGCACAATCAGGGGCAGCAAGGGGGCACAGAAAGGAAAAACGAGCACAATCGGGCAGCAAGGGGGCACAGAAAGGAAAAACGAGCACAATCGGGCAGCAAGGGGGCACAGAAAGGAAAAACGAGCACAATCGGGCAGCAAGGGGGCACAGACAGGAAAAACGAGCACAATCGGGCAGCAAGGGGGCACAGAAAGGAAAAACGAGCACAATCAGGGGCAGCAAGGGGGGCACAGAAAGGAAAACGAGCACAGTCAGGGGCAGCAAGGGGGGCACAGAAAGGAAAAAAACGAGCACAATCAGGGGCAGCAAGGGGGGCACAGAAAGGAAAAACTAGCACAATCAGGGGCAGCAAGGGGGCACAGAAAGGAAAAGCGAGCACAATCAGGGGCAGCAAGGGGGGCACAGAAAGGAAAAAACGAGCACAATCAGGGGCAGCAAGGGGGCACAGAAAGGAAAAACGAGCACAATCAGGGGCAGCAAGGGGGCACAGAAAGGAAAAACGAGCACAATCAGGGGCAGCAAGGGGGGCACAGAAAGGAAAAAACGAGCACAATCAGGGGCAGCAAGGGGGCACAGAAAGGAAAAACGAGCACAATCAGGGGCAGCAAGGGGGCACAGAAAGGAAAAAACGAGCACAATCAGGGGCAGCAAGGGGGGCACAGAAAGGAAAAAACGAGCACAATCAGGGGCAGCAAGGGGGGCACAGAAAGGAAAAAAAACGAGCACAATCAGGGGCAGCAGCAGGGCACACAGACGGAACTGTGTGGTGGGGTAGCGACCTACCAGTCAAGGTCAGGGGTCGCTCCCCCACCACACAGCTCCGTCTGTATTCTAAGTGTCTTTTAGCATAGCACTGGCTCTGGTTAGTCAGAGTCAGTTACCACCAGTACCCGTCTGAAAAAGTTGTGGGCACAGGATGATTTTGCAACAAGGCCTCTTTCTGCTCCTCTGTTAGTTCTTTCTGTACATCTTTTGCTTCTTCCTGCACTTTTCTTCGTCTTTGTGGACTTCTGTTGCTTCTTTCTGCATTTCTTTTGCTTCTTTCTGTGCGTTTTTTCTTCTTTCTTCACATGTCCCTACCTCTGTAGGCATAGTTAGAAACTAGCATTTAAAAAACCTTTGAAATTCACTTCAAAAATCATAGGTTTCAGGCACGTTATAGTTAGAAATTAGCATTTAAAAAACCTTTGAAATTCACTGAAAAAACCATAGGTTTCAGACACGTTATAGTTAGAAATTAGCATTTTAAAAACCTTTGAAATTCACTGAAAAAACCATAGGTTTTAGGGACAGTTATAGTTAGTTGGACATTTCATTCGTACAAAACCATAGAAATTCCCCGTTATAGTTAGTTCAGCTAACTATAACTCACGCCCCGCAATGCACTGCTGATGACGTCACATATTACATCACTCATGACATGGTCAGTGACATCACTGATGACATCTCAAATGACTAACCTTTTGATACAAAGATCACTGTAGCTGACCGGGGGGGGGGAGGGTCTGCTTCCTTTTGAAGTGCCCACTCCTCTGCCCTCTATTCCTCTTGAAAGTAGTCTGTCACAGCAGGAACAACACCAGGTTTGATAGCTCCACATCACAGGCAATGGGAGTGACTAGAGTTTACAGCTGCATGTCAGCTACAGTGATCTTTGTATCAAAAGGTTAGTCCGGGGTCTCAGCCCTACTCTTTATAATTCTCTTATCAGCCCCATCTCCTTCCAGAGATGTGCCCGGACCCCTTCCTTGTAAACTCCCTCTGAATCAAAGAGCACCCTTGGAAGTGTATGGGGGAAGCCTAGCTCTCCCCTCTCCAGTGTGTCCCATCCAGCCAACAGGCATGCAGAAATAACTGTCTGGGGCGATTCCTCTACCTCCTCTGGTCATGTTTCACCATGCAGCCCTGGGTCTCCCAAAATGGAACTAAGGGTCCTCCATGCATTGTACCACTGATAGGCACACATACACCCAGTGCATCTATCAAGCATACACAGCATTACATACTACATATATTGTACCACTCTCAGGCACACACACATAGTACATGTACATAACCTACATGCACCACCCAGTGCTGCATTAGCTCTGTACTGTACCACTCACAGGCACACATACACCCAGCGCATGCATATACCATACACACACAGCACTACATTCTTCATGTATTGTACCACTCGCAGGCACACATACACCCAGTACATGCAGATAATTTATACGCACTGCACAGTTCTGCCTTATGTATTGTACCATTCACAGGCACAAATACACCCAGCACATGTAAACCACATAAGCGCTGCGGATCACTACAGACCAAACCGATGTAAGCCAAGGGTGAGTTAAGCACACATTAGGGGAACTTTGAATGAGTGAGCCTGTAGGCCTCACTTCAGTGACACAGGTTAAATAGGACCTGTTCACTCCCACTGATCACTAGACGGTGTGCTGCTGCCACCACCGCACTCGCTCCGCTTAACTCTTGGTGAAGTCGGTAGCCTTCCACCACTATGAGGGTATGTGAGAAGTTGGCCTGGTATATGCTGTTCACTAATTAAAGTGGACACCTTGCACCAGTACAATTCGACTCTTATGGTAGGTAGGTTTAAGACAACCTTTATAGAAAGCTATCCTAGTGGTAGCTGTGGAGAGCAGCCTTCAGGCTAAGTCTTGGAGGAATGTAAAGCAGATTGTTTTACCACACAATCTCTTGAATCACCAAATGAAAAGACACCACACAGGTATATATATCAAATGTATATGTATTTATTACTAAACAACTCTCTACTAATCTCTTTATGAGATTAGAAGTCAGAAACATATGCACAAATCAACGTTTCACAATAAATTAAGCACAAATATGGCTGGAGCCCTAGGGGCGTACCAGACCATATACTAAAAAAGAGACTTAAGAACAACGACTTGCAGGGAGACAAGGCCTAGGGCCTTCAGAAGTGTTGGGGCCTCACAAAACCACCCAAGGCAGGTAAGTAAAGGACCCACAGGGGACGCGTGCAGTGTGTGAACACAGGCGCGGATCGCCGTAGACTTCAATGGGGCAAGTCGCGGTTGGAAATTAAGAGTTTAAGGGCACTTCGGGAGTAGCTACAAGCAAGTCACTTACAGGGTAAGTAGTTCTAGGGCCAACACCCACAGGAGCACCGTAGTGCTGGAGTTACCTCACCCAGGGAAGCCGGGTGCATAGGTGTCCTTTGGTGTCGGGTCGCGGCGTCGTTTTCAATGGGAGCCAATGAAGACTTGCTGCTTGTGAAGTCCGAAGAAGTGTCCGGTGGAATCCAAGCCTGGATTCGGAAGAAGGAAGACCTGAAAGCAGAGGGGACAGTGTTCAAAATCACTGGGCAGTGACTCGGGGCAAGGAAGATGAATGCCCACCGTCGTCGGAAGATTCAGGTCGTTCACGGGTGTCTTGACTCTTCGGCCACGAGGTCCAGGAGGCGTCGACGACAACCAGGAGCTGGATTCGGTGTGTCCCATGAAGTCTGCAGCTGACTGCGGTGTCGGCAACCCGATTGGAGCCCACAAGCCTTGGTAGCAGCAAGTCTCGTGGAAAGCGTAAAAAGTCAATGGTGCAGACCAGCAAGGTCTGGGGAACTCACCCAGCGAGGGTAAGTGAGGGCAGGCCAGGAGCAACTAGGGGAGCCCTTTGGTTCTTTAGAAAAGTCTTCAGGGGACCCACAAGCCGGCTGGCAAGGGATCGCGAAGACGCCTCGGGAGGATTCCTTCAACAGGGGCCCACGGTCACTCGGGACGGGGTAGGCCTCTGATCTTCGGAGGGATTCCTGCTAGAGGCTGGGACCATACGTGGTCCAAAGCACAGGTTCGTAGAACGTTGTGAAGGGGTTGCACTTGACAATAGTGCACGGTACCCAGGGACTGCAGCTCCTCGTCACTCGTGGGGTCCACTGGCCTCAGCTTCGCTGGGGAATCAAGATGGCCTTTGAGAAGTCAGGAAATCCTCGTCTTGGGCTGCAGGGACCTCGGGCTCCGGCGGGAGCGGCGTAGTTTGCGACCGTCGTTGTAGTTTTTGGTGCCTGCCAAGCAGGGGAGTCACTCCTTGACTCCAAGGGAGATTCTTCAGTCTTCCAGAGGTAGTGGAACGTCGAAGGTCCAGGATTCTTCTTTAGAGCATCGTCCAGGGGTATCTAGTTTGCAATGCACAGGTTCCCCCTCTTATACTAAAAGAAAGGGAGGGACTAGCTCTATGACCCCACCTATGGGAGGGTCAGGGGAGTGGGTGGCTACACCCACTTCCCTTTGTCCAGTTTCGCGCCAGAGCAGGGGCAGGTAGCCCCTGAGCTGGTTTGAACTGGCATATGCACAGAGGAGCCTTCTGCTCCCCCAGTGCAGGACTTCAAAGCACTCTAAGAGTGCACCCACCCAGCCCCAATACACTAAACCCTGTCTGGAAGGTGGTCACACCCTCCTGTGACAGGATAGCTATTGTTGGGCTTCCTCCACTGCGAGTTTCGGTCATCAGCAGGAGGGCAGCCCCGTGTCTGTGACTGGTGGCATCCATTTTGTGATGCCAGGGCTCTTCAGGATTCTACCGCGTTTCCACAGTAGGTACATGTCTATACCCTCTAGAAGGGTGGAATGCTACCCCCGCCGCCAGAACTGGCGGGGGGTAGTATTCCAAGATGTTTGACACCAAACACGACATGTTTCCGTGCAGCCATCCCAAAGTTAGCATTTAACGCGAGGTTATAATGCGCTTAAGAGTATATGGTCAGGCTGCACTACAAACAGCATCAGAGAAGGGTCTCCGAATGCTGCAGAGGGGCTCTGCTCATGCAGGGGCACCCTCTCACATAGGAACCAAGCACTCTGCCTTCAGGATTGATAAGGCCTGCCATAGGAGTGACTTATAGGTTTATATGTGTGTATCTATGTAGTGATATAGGTAGCCTATATCACAGTAAGGGGTGCATGCACCACCTTACCCAGGCTGCAGTAGCAGACCTGTGGTGTCAGATTTAGTCTGCTTCCCAGGGGTGGCATAATACATGCTTCAGCCCCTGGTAGGCCTGTGAAGTACCTATGCCCTTGGCACCTAAGGTACCATATACTAGGGACTCATAAGGTACCACAGTATCCAATCACTAGTGCACCTAGAGTGCACTCCAAGTCGTTTAGAGAGAACAGAGAGGCTGGGGCCCTGATTGGCAGGGTCCCAGCCCGACTATAGCCAGAAACCAGTGTAAACATCAGAAAAAAAGTGGGGGCAACATAAGAGGCAGATCCTACTCTCCTACACAACCCCCCCCCCCAAACGCAGGGACACTAAACTAACCTTGACCAGTTGAGTCTTCGTGCTCTAAGTGGAAATACCTTGAGAGTCCATCTGCATTGGCATGTTGGGTCCCAGGCCTATGTTCCACTGTATAGTCCATCCCCTGTAGGGAAATGGACCACCTCAAAACTTTTGGGTTTTCACCTTTCATCCGTTTAAGCCATAGGAGGGGCTTGTGGTCAGTCTGAACTATAAAGTGAGTGCCAAACAAGTATGGCCTCAGCTTCTTCAGGGCCCACACCACAGCAAAGGCCTCCCTCTCTATAGCTGACCAACGTTTCTCTCTAGGGGTCAGCCTTCTGCTAATAAAAGCTACTGGCTGGTCTTGACCTTCATCATTCAGTTGAGACAGTACAGCTCCCACACCCAGCTCAGAAGCATCTGTTTGGACAATGAACTTTTTGGTGTAGTCTGGACTCTGTAAGATGGGGGCAGAGCACATGGCCTGCTTTAGGTCTTCAAATGCCTTCTGACAGCTAGCTGTCCACTGAACCTTTTTTGGCATTTTCTTTGAGGTCAGATCATTCAAGGGGGTCACTATAGATCCATATCCCTTGACAAACCTCCTATAGTACCCAGTCAGGCCTAAGAAGGCTCTCACCTGTGTCTGGGTGGTAGGAGCAACCCATTCCATTATGGTTTGGATGTTACTCTGTAAAGGCTGAACCTGGCCTCCACCCACAAGGTGGCCCAGGTACACAACCTGACTCTGCCCTATCTGGCACTTAGTGGCCTTGATAGTGAGGCCTGCTCTTCTGCAGGGCCTCCAAAACATTTCTGAGGTGGACCAGGTGATCCTGCCAGGAGGAACTAAAGACAGCAATATCATCCAGATAAGCTGAGCAATAAGTTTCCATCCCTGCCAGAACTTTATTCACCAACCTCTGAAAAGTGGCAGGTGCATTTTTCAATCCAAAGGGCATCACCACAAAGTGGTAGTGCCCACCAGGGGTCGAAAATGCTGTTTTGGCTTTTGCATCATCAGCTAACCTGATCTGCCAGTAGCCAGCTGTTAGGTCAAATGTACTTAGATACTTGGCTGAGGCCAAAGTGTCAATCAGCTCATCTGCCCTTGGTATGGGATAGGCATCAGTCCTGGTGACTGCATTGAGGCCTCTGTAGTCTACACAAAACCTCATTTCTTTCTTACCACTATGGGTATGAGGCTTGGGTACTACGACTACTGGGCTAGCCCAAGGGCTATCTGAAGGCTCAATCACACCTAACTCCAACATTTTCTGGACTTCAGTCCTGATACAGTCCCTGACATGGTAAGGTTGCCTGTAGATTTTACTCTTGACAGGCAGACTGTCTCCAGTGTCCACCTCATGGGTGCACCAGGTAGTCTGACTAGGGGTCAGGCTAAACATATGTCTGTACTGTTGCAGAACTTGTCTGCACTCAGTTTGCTGATGGTCAGTGAGGCTGCTTGCCAAAGCAACACCATCTACTGACCCATCATCAGGGTTCTGTGAGAGCAGGTCAGGGAGAGGGTCACTCTCCTCTTCCTGGTCCTCATCAGTTGCCATGAGCAAGCCCATGTCAGCCCTGTCAACATATGGCTTTAATCTGTTGACATGGAGTACCCTCAGGGGGCTCCTGGGAGTTCCAAGATTCACCAGATAGGTGACTTCTCACTTTTGCTCAACAATTGTATGGGGGCCACTCCACTTGTCTTGGAAGGCTGCTGGGGCCACAGGCTCCAACACCCACACTTTCTGTCCTGGCTGGTACACAGTCAGCACAGCCTTTTGGTCATGCCAAGCTTTTTGTAATTCGTGGCTGGCCTCCAGGTTTTTGGTTGCCTTTTTCATGTATTCGGCCATCCTGGAGCGGAGACCAAGTACATAGTCCATCACATCTTGTTTGGGGGGCTTGAGAGGTAGCTCCCAGCCCTCTTTTACCAAACATAATGGACCTCTTACAGGATGCCCAAACAGAAGCTCAAATGGGCTGTAACCAACCCCCTTCTGTGGAACCTCTCTGTATGCATACAAAAGGCAGGGAAGAAGAAGGTCCCATTTCCGCCTAAGCTTCTCTGGGAGTCCTTTAATCATTCCCTTCAGGGTTTTATTGAAACGTTCAACCAACCCATTGCATTGTGGGTGATAGGGGGTGGTGAATTTGTAAGTTACACCACACTCCTTCCACATTGCTTTCAAATATCCTGACATGAAGTTTGTACCTCTGTCAGAGATGACCTCCTTTGGGAAACCCACTCTGGAGAAAACTCCAATGAGGGCTCTTGCCACCACAGGGGCTGTGGTGGTCCTCAGGGGAATTGCCTCTGGGTACCTGGTGGCATGATCCACTACCACCAGGATAAATCTGTGCCCAGATGCAGTTTGAGGGTCAAGGGGACCAACAATGTCAATCCCTACCCTTTCAAAGGGTACCCCCACCACAGGTAGTGGTATCAGGGGGGCCTTTGTGGTGCCACCTGCCTTGCCACTGGCTTGGCATGTGACACAGGAGCGACAAAACTCCTTTGTGTCCTCTGACATGTGTGGCCAATGAAAATGTGGAACAGGCCTGTCCCAGGTCTTGTTTTGGCCCAAGTGACCTGCTAAAGGGATGTCATGTGCTAGGGTCAAGAGGAACCCCCTAAACTTCTGAGGTATTACCAACCTCCTGGTTGGCTCCAGGGGCTGGATCTCTACCCTCAGAATATAGGAGTCCCTCATCCCAATAAACTTTATGGGACCCACTAGCACTCCCAGCAGCCTCAGCAGCAGCCTGCTGTCTGAGGGGTTCAAGAGAGGGGCAGCACTGTTGCTCCTTACTCAGATCCTCCCTAGAAGGGCCCCCTGCCCCCAAGAACTCAACCTGATCAGGCTCAAGTTCCTCTGGGGCAGTTCCTTCTTCAGGGTCTGCTCCTCCTCCCTTAAGAGGGGAATCAGTGATCTGAGACAGAGGGGAAGGCACTGCCTTAACCCTACTGCTCCTCTTCTTGGGAAGCATCTGGTCCATAATTTCAGGATCCAGAGCTGGTTCAGTGTCATGCATTTTGGCCTGTGACCTGGTCACAGCAAATACCTCTGCAGGGATGCCTAACATCTTAGCATGAGTCCATAACTCTACTTCAGACCAGGCTGAAGTTTCTAGATCATTGCCCAATAGACATTCTACAGGGAGGTCTGCACTGACTACAACCTTCTTGAGGCCAGTTACCCCTCCCCAGGAGAAATTCACAACTGCCAGACTATGGTTGGTCCTGACATTGCTTGCATTGGTCACCTGGTACATTTCGCCCAGGATGATCTGTCCAGGGTCCACAAGATCCTCTGCCACCATGGTGACACTAGCACCTGTGTCCCTAAATCCCAAAGCCTGTTTGCCATTTATTACAGGCTGCTGTTTGTATTTGCCCAGATTACTGGGGCTCACAAGGAAGGACATGTCCATGTCTCCATCACAAATCAGCATTGCCTGAGTGGGTACTCTGACTAGGCCAGAGTCCACTTCAGAACCCAGGGTCAACCCTACTACACCCTTATTCTGAGTACCACCTCCACCAGTAGCTGAACTAGGGGGAACAGTTGCCTTAGGGGCAGGAGTGGTGGTGGTTTGGTCTTTGGACTTGTTACAATCAGAAGTCCAGTGCCCTTTCTGTTTACAGAATTTGCACCAGGGCTTCTTTTGGCCTTTTCCCTTGTTGGATTGTGACTCCCCACCAGATGCAGATTTTTGGGGCCCTTGTGAAGACTTCTGGTCTTTTGACTTATCCCCACCTTTCTCAGAGCCCTTAGGATCCTGCTTCTTGGTGTCACCCCCTTGGTTCTGGGTTTTCTGCCTCACCCTGGTTCTGACCCACTTGTCTGCCTTCTTTCCCAATTCTTGGGGAGAGGTCAGATCTGAGTCCACCAGGTATTGATGCAACAACTGGTTCTGGCAATTATTAAGGATCTGTTCTCTCATCATTAGATTATACAATCCCTTGAAATCCGTAACCCTATTGCCAACCAGCCAACCCTCCAGAGCCTTGGTTGCACAATCTACAAAGTCAGTCCAGTCCTGAGTCTGTGCCTTCTGGGTGTCTCTGAACTTCAACCTGTACTTCAACTCAGTGGTTAAGCCAAACCCATCTATCAGTGCACTCTTCAGGACTTCATAGTCATCAGCATCCTCTTCTCTAACAGTGAGGAGCTTGTCTCTACCTTTATCTGAAAAGGAGAGCCACAAGATTGCTGCCCACTGCTTTTGGGGGACCTGTTGTACTCTACAGGCCCTTTCCATAGCAGTTACCCATTTATGGATATCATCCCCACTCTGGTAGGGAGGAACAACCTTGCTCAGGTTCCTATGGTCTGGAATATATTCTCTGCCTCTAGGGACACTGTTGCTGCCACCAGGGGGTTCTAACCCCTCTTTTCTAGAAGCTCTCTGGAGCTCCAGGGCTTCCTTGTCTATTGCCAACTGCTTGGTTTTGAGGGCAAACCTTGCTTCCTCATACTGCAGCAGTTTGTACATTCTGTCAGGGGAGGTCTCTCTTCTTGGGTAGTAGGAGTTCCTCTGGTAGACAGATTCTCTGCCAGAGTGATAGGAGTGTTCAGATTCCCTAGAAAGGGACCTGTGCCTCTCCTCCACTAGGTCAGTTCTCTTAGGGAGAATTCCTCTGTCCTTTTCAGGCCCCTGGGGACCTGGCCCTTCAATCACAGAGTCTTGGTCATTCTGATTTTCATCATCTGACCCAGACACTGTAATTGACCCACCCACTGATTCAGACCCATTAGCTCCTAGAGCTAATCTAAGATCATCTGCTGTCAGCAGATCTATCAGGTGTAGTGTGGAGGGACTCTGTCCTAGCTTCAGGTGCCTTGCAGCACACATGGTTCTCAACTCAGAGAAAGCCATGTCCTTATACTGAGGCTGAGTGGATCCACTGGGTCCACCCTTTAAGGACATTCTAGTGTTGTGCAGTGTTGTACTACCTACACTAGTTTGTGGCCTACTGATACTAGCTTGAGCTGTAGAAAGGGTGTGCTATCCCTTGGCACACAGCTCTAAGTTCAGTAGAACTTATTGATACTAAGCTTGACTTTATATGTACCTTGAGTACCTATAGTGGTTTTCAGTTAGTAATTCAAATAGAGATTTTCTGGTAAAACAATAGCAAGCTGGAATCCCACACGCTGCCACCAATGTGAGAAGTTGGCCTGGTATATGCTGTTCACTAATTAAAGTGGACACCTTGCACCAGTACAATTCGACTCTTATGGTAGGTAGGTTTAAGACAACCTTCATAGAAAGCTATCCTAGTGGTAGCTGTGGAGAGCAGCCTTCAGGCTAAGTCTTGGAGGAATGTAAAGCAGCTTGTTTTACCACACAATCTCTTGAATCACCAAATGAAAAGACACCACACAGGTATATATATCAAATATATATGTATTTATTACTAAACAACTCTCTACTAATCTCTTTATGAGATTAGAAGTCAGGAACATATGCACAAATCAACGTTTCACAATAAATTAAGCACAAATATGGCTGGAGCCCTAGGGGCGTACCAGACCATATACTAAAAAAGAGACTTAAGAACAATGACTTGCAGAGAGACAAGGCCTAGGGCCTTCAGAAGTGTTGGGGCCTCACGAAACCACCCAAGGCAGGTAAGTAAAGGACCCACGAGGGACGCGTGCAGTGTGTGAACACAGGCGCGGATCGCCGTAGACTTCAATGGGGCAAGTCGCGGTTGGAAATTAAGAGTTTAAGGGCACTTCGGGAGTAGCTACAAGCAAGTCACTTACAGGGTAAGTAGTTCTAGGGCCAACACCCACAGGAGCACCGTAGTGCTGGAGTTACCTCACCCAGGGAAGCCGGGTGCATAGGTGTCCTTTGGTGTCGGGTCGCGGCGTCGTTTTCAATGGGAGCCAATGAAGACTTGCTGCTTGTGAAGTCCGAAGAAGTGTCCGGTGGAATCCAAGCCTGGATTCGGAAGAAGGAAGACCTGAAAGCAGAGGGGACAGTGTTCAAAGTCACTGGGCAGTGACTCGGGGCAAGGAAGATGAATGCCCACCGTCGTCGGAAGATTCAGGTCGTTCACGGGTGTCTTGACTCTTCAGCCACGAGGTCCAGGAGGCGTCGACGACAACCAGGAGCTGGATTCGGTGTGTCCCACGAAGTCTGCAGCTGACTGCGGTGTCGGCAACCCGATTGGAGCCAACAAGCCTTGGTAGCAGCAAGTCTCGTGGAAAGCGTAAAAAGTCAATGGTGCAGACCAGCAAGGTCTGGGGAACTCACCCAGCGAGGGTAAGTGAGGGCAGGCCTGGAGCAATCAGGGGAGCCCTTTGGTTCTTTAGAAAAGTCTTCAGGGGACCCACAAGCCGGCTGGCAAGGGATTGCGAAGACGCCTCGGGAGGATTCCTTCAACAGGGGCCCACGGTCACTCGGGACGGGGTAGGCCTCTGATCTTCGGAGGGATTCCTGCTAGAGGCTGGGACCACACGTGGTCCAAAGCACAGGTTCGTAGAACGTTGTGAAGGGGTTGCACTCGACAATAGTGCACGGTACCCAGGGATTGCGGTTCCTCGTCACTCGTGGGGTCCACTGGCCTCAGCTTCGCTGGGGACTCACAATGGCCTTTGAGAAGTCAGGAAATCCTCGTCTTGGGCTGCAGGGACCTCGGGCTCCGGCGGGAGCGGCGTAGTTTGCGACCTTCGTTGTAGTTTTTGGTGCCTGCCAAGCAGGGGAGTCACTCCTTGACTCCAAGGGAGATTCTTCAGTCTTCCAGAGGTAGTGGAACGTCGAAGGTCCAGGATTCTTCTTTAGAGCGTCGTCCAGGGGCATCTAGTTTGCAATGCACAGGTTCCCCCTCTTATACTAAAAGAAAGGGAGGGACTAGCTCTATGACCCCACCTATGGGAAGGTCAGGGGAGTGGGTGGCTACACCCACTTCCCTTTGTCCAGTTTCACGCCAGAGCAGGGGCAGGTAGCCCCTGAGCTGGTTTGAACTGGCATATGCACAGAGGAGCCTTCTGCTCCCCCAGTGCAGGACTTCAAAGCACTCTAAGAGTGCACCCACCCAGCCCCAATACACTAAACCCTGTCTGGAAGGTGGTCACACCCTCCTGTGACAGGATACCTATTGTTGGGCTTCCTCCACTGCGAGTTTCGGTCATCAGCAGGAGGGCAGCCCCGTGTCTGTGACTGGTGGCATCCATTTTGTGATGCCAGGGCTCTTCAGGATTCTACCGCGTTTCCACAGTAGGTATATGTCTATCCCTCTAGAAGGGTGGAATGCTACCCCCGCCGCCAGAACTGGCGGGGGGGTAGTATTCCAAGATGTTTGACACCAAACACGACATGTTTCCGTGCAGCCATCCCAAAGTTAGTATTTAACGCGAGGTTATAATGCGCTTAAGAGTATATGGTCAGGCTGCACTACAAACAGCATCAGAGAAGGGTCTCCGAATGCTGCAGAGGGGCTCTGCTCATGCAGGGGCACCCTCTCACATAGGAACCAAGCACTCTGCCTTCAGGATTGATAAGGCCTGCCATAGGAGTGACTTATAGGTTTATATGTGTGTATCTATGTAGTGATATAGGTAGCCTATATCACAGTAAGGGGTGCATGCACCACCTTACCCAGGCTGCAGTAGCAGACCTGTGGTGTCAGATTTAGTCTACTTCCCAGGGGTGGCATAATACATGCTTCAGCCCCTGGTAGGCCTGTGAAGTACCTATGCCCTTGGCACCTAAGGTACCATATACTAGGGACTCATAAGGTACCACAGTATCCAATCACTAGTGCACCTAGAGTGCACTCCAAGTCGTTTAGAGAGAACAGAGAGTCTGGGGCCTTGATTGGCAGGGTCCCAGCCCGACTATAGCCAGAAACCAGTGTAAACATCAGAAAAAAAGTGGGGGCAACATAAGAGGCAGATCCTACTCTCCTACACAACCCCCCCAAACACAGGGACACTAAACTAACCTTGACCAGTTAAGTCTTCGTGCTCTAAGTGGAAATACCTTGAGAGTCCATCTGCATTGGCATGTTGGGTCCCAGGCCTATGTTCCACTGTATAGTCCATCCCCTGTAGGGAAATGGACCACCTCAAAACTTTTGGGTTTTCACCTTTCATCCGTTTAAGCCATAGGAGGGGCTTGTGGTCAGTCTGAACTATGAAGTGAGTGCCAAACAAGTATGGCCTCAGCTTCTTCAGGGCCCACACCACAGCAAAGGCCTCCCTCTCTATAGCTGACCAACGTTTCTCTCTAGGGGTCAGCCTTCTGCTAATAAAAGCTACTGGCTGGTCTTGACCTTCATCATTCAGTTGAGACAGTACAGCTCCCACACCCAACTCAGAAGCATCTGTTTGGACAATGAACTTGTTGGTGTAGTCTGGACTCTGTAAGATGGGGGCAGAGCACATGGCCTGCTTTAGGTCTTCAAATGCCTTCTGACAGCTAGCTGTCCACTGAACCTTTTTTTGGCATTTTCTTTGAGGTCAGATCATTCAAGGGGGTCACTATAGATCCATATCCCTTGACAAACCTCCTATAGTACCCAGTCAGGCCTAAGAAGGCTCTCACCTGTGTCTGGGTGGTAGGAGCAACCCATTCCATTATGGTTTGGATGTTACTCTGTAAAGGCTGAACCTGGCCTCCACCCACAAGGTGGCCCAGGTACACAACCTGACTCTGCCCTATCTGGCACTTAGTGGCCTTGATAGTGAGGCCTGCCTTCTGCAGTGCCTCCAAAACATTTCTGAGGTGGACCAGGTGATCCTGCCAGGAGGAACTAAAGACAGCAATATCATCTAGATAAGCTGAGCAATAAGTTTCCATCCCTGCCAGAACTTTATTCACCAACCTCTGAAAAGTGGCAGGTGCATTTTTCAATCCAAAGGGCATCACCACAAAGTGGTAGTGCCCACCAGGGGTCGAAAATGCTGTTTTGGCTTTTGCATCATCAGCTAACCTGATCTGCCAGTAGCCAGCTGTTAGGTCAAATGTACTTAGATACTTGGCTGAGGCCAAAGTGTCAATCAGCTCATCTGCCCTTGGTATGGGATAGGCATCAGTCCTGGTGACTGCATTGAGGCCTCTGTAGTCTACACAAAACCTCATTTCTTTCTTACCACCCTGGGTATGAGGCTTGGGTACTAGGACTACTGGGCTAGCCCAAGGGCTATCTGAAGGCTCAATCACACCTAACTCCAACATTTTCTGGACTTCAGTCCTGATACAGTCCCTGACATGGTAAGGTTGCCTGTAGATTTTACTCTTGACAGGCAGACTGTCTCCAGTGTCCACCTCATGGGTGCACCAGGTAGTCTGACTAGGGGTCAGGCTAAACATATGTCTGTACTGTTGCAGAACTTGTCTGCACTCAGTTTGCTGATGGTCAGTGAGGCTGCTTGCCAAAGCAACACCATCTACTGACCCATCATCAGGGTTCTGTGAGAGCAGGTCAGGGAGAGGGTCACTCTCCTCTTCCTGGTCCTCATCAGTTGCCATGAGCAAGCCCATGTCAGCCCTGTCAACATATGGCTTTAATCTGTTGACATGGAGTACCCTCAGGGGGCTCCTGGGAGTTCCAAGATTCACCAGATAGGTGACTTCTCACTTTTGCTCAACAATTGTATGGGGGCCACTCCACTTGTCTTGGAAGGCTGCTGGGGCCACAGGCTCCAACACCCACACTTTCTGTCCTGGCTGGTACACAGTCAGCACAGCCTTTTGGTTTTGCCAAGCTTTTTGTAATTCGTGGCTGGCCTCCAGGTTTTTGGTTGCCTTTTTCATGTATTCGGCCATCCTGGAGCGGAGACCAAGTACATAGTCCATCACATCTTGTTTGGGGGGCTTGAGAGGTAGCTCCCAGCCCTCTTTTACCAAACATAATGGACCTCTTACAGGATGCCCAAACAGAAGCTCAAATGGGCTGTAACCAACCCCTTCTGTGGAACCTCTCTGTATGCATACAACAGGCAGGGAAGAAGAAGGTCCCATTTCCGCCTAAGCTTCTCTGGGAGTCCTTTAATCATTCCCTTCAGGGTTTTATTGAAACGTTCAACCAACCCATTGCATTGTGGGTGATAGGGGGTGGTGAATTTGTAAGTTACACCACACTCCTTCCACATTGCTTTCAAATATCCTGACATGAAGTTTGTACCTCTGTCAGAGATGACCTCCTTTGGGAAACCCACTCTGGAGAAAACTCCAATGAGGGCTCT
This sequence comes from Calotriton arnoldi, assembly GCA_963921515.1. Taxonomy (NCBI): domain Eukaryota; kingdom Metazoa; phylum Chordata; class Amphibia; order Caudata; family Salamandridae; genus Calotriton; species Calotriton arnoldi. Next base: position 1,720,503 of record CAWUFW010001986.1, on the reverse strand, counting down.
TGCCACCACAGGGGCTGTGGTGGTCCTCAGGGAATTGCCTCTGGGTACCTGGTGGCATGATCCACTACCACCAGGATAAATCTGTGCCCATATGCAGTTTGAGGGTCAAGGGGACCAACAATGTCAATCCCTACCCTTTCAAAGGGTACCCCCACCACAGGTAGTGGTATCAGGGGGCCTTTGTGGTGCCACCTGCCTTCCCACTGGCTTGGCATGTGACACAGGAGCGACAAAACTCCTTTGTGTCCTCTGACGTGTGGCCAATGAAAATGTGGAACAAGCCTGTCCCAGGTCTTGTTTTGGCCCAAGTGACCTGCTAAAGGGATGTCATGTGCTAGGGTCAAGAGGAACCCCTAAACTTCTGAGGTATTACCAACCTCCTGGTGGCTCCAGGGGCTGGATCTCTACCCTCAGAATATAGGAGTCCCTCATCCCAATAAACTTTATGGGACCCACTAGCACTCCCAGCAGCCTCAGCAGCAGCCTGCTGTCTGAGGGGTTCAAGAGAGGGGCAGCACTGTTGCTCCTTACTCAGATCCTCCCTAGAAGGGCCCCCTGCCCCCAAGAACTCAACCTGATCAGGCTCAAGTTCCTCTGGGGCAGTTCCTTCTTCAGGGTCTGCTCCTCCTCCCTTAAGAGGGGAATCAGTGATCTGAGACAGAGGGGAAGGCACTGCCTTAACCCTACTGCTCCTCTTCTTGGGAAGCATCTGGTCCATAATTTCAGGATCCAGAGCTGGTTCAGTGTCATGCATTTTGGCCTGTGACCTGGTCACAGCAAATACCTCTGCAGGGATGCCTAACATCTTAGCATGAGTCCATAACTCTACTTCAGACCAGGCTGAAGTTTCTAGATCATTGCCCAATAGACATTCTACAGGGAGGTCTGCACTGACTACAACCTTCTTGAGGCCAGTTACCCCTCCCCAGGAGACATTCACAACTGCCAGACTATGGTTGGTCCTGACATTGCTTGCATTGGTCACCTGGTACATTTCGCCCAGGTTGATCTGTCCAGGGTCCACAAGATCCTCTGCCACCATGGTGACACTAGCACCTGTGTCCCTAAATCCCAAAGCCTGTTTGCCATTTATTACAGGCTGCTGTTTGTATTTGCCCAGATTACTGGGGCTCACAAGGAAGGACATGTCCATGTCTCCATCACAAATCAGCATTGCCTGAGTGGGTACTCTGACTAGGCCAGAGTCCACTTCAGAACCCAGGGTCAACCCTACTACACCCTTATTCTGAGTACCACCTCCACCAGTAGCTGAACTAGGGGGAACAGTTGCCTTAGGGGCAGGAGTGGTGGTGGTTTGGTCTTTGGACTTGTTACAATCAGAAGTCCAGTGCCCTTTCTGTTTACAGAATTTGCACCAGGGCTTCTTTTGGCCTTTTCCCTTGTTGGATTGTGACTCCCCACCAGATGCAGATTTTTGGGGCCCTTGTGAAGACTTCTGGTCTTTTGACTTATCCCCACCTTTCTCAGAGCCCTTAGGATCCTGCTTCTTGGTGTCACCCCCTTGGTTCTGGGTTTTCTGCCTCACCCTGGTTCTGACCCACTTGTCTGCCTTCTTTCCCAATTCTTGGGGAGAGGTCAGATCTGAGTCCACCAGGTATTGATGCAACAACTGGTTCTGGCAATTATTAAGGATCTGTTCTCTCATCATTAGATTATACAATCCCTTGAAATCAGTAACCCTACTGCCAACCAGCCAACCCTCCAGAGCCTTGGTTGCACAATCTACAAAGTCAGTCCAGTCCTGAGTCTGTGCCTTCTGGGTGTCTCTGAACTTCAACCTGTACTTCAACTCAGTGGTTAAGCCAAACCCATCTATCAGTGCACTCTTCAGGACTTCATAGTCATCAGCATCCTCTTCTCTAACAGTGAGGAGCTTGTCTCTACCTTTATCTAAAAAGGAGAGCCACAAGATTGCTGCCCACTGCTTTTGGGGGACCTGCTGTACTCTACAGGCCCTTTCCATAGCAGTTACCCATTTATGGATATCATCCCCACTCTGGTAGGGAGGAACAACCTTGCTCAGGTTCCTATGGTCTGGAATATATTCTCTGCCTCTAGGGACACTGTTGCTGCCACCAGGGGGTTCTAACCCTCTTTTCTAGAAGCTCTCTGGAGCTCCAGGGCTTCCTTGTCTATTGCCAACTGCTTGGTTTTGAGGGCAAACCTTGCTTCCTCATACTGCAGCAGTTTGTACATTCTGTCAGGGGAGGTCTCTCTTCTTGGGTAGTAGGATTTCCTCTGGTAGACAGATTCTCTGCCAGAGTGATAGGAGTGTTCAGATTCCCTAGAAAGGGACCTGTGCCTCTCCTCCACTAGGTCAGTTCTCTTAGGGAGAATTCCTCTGTCCTTTTCAGGCCCTTGGGGACCTGGCCCTTCAATCACAGAGTCTTGGTCATTCTGATTTTCATCATCTGACCCAGACACTGTAATTGACCCACCCACTGATTCAGACCCATTAGCTACTAGAGCTAATCTAAGATCATCTGCTGTCAGCAGATCTATCAGGTGTAGTGTGGAGGGACTCTGTCCTAGCTTCAGGTGCCTTGCAGCACACATGGTTCTCAACTCAGAGAAAGCCATGTCCTTATACTGAGGCTGAGTGGATCCACTGGGTCCACCCTTTAAGGACATTCTAGTGTTGTGCAGTGTTGTACTACCTACACTAGTTTGTGGCCTACTGATACTAGCTTGAGCTGTAGAAAGGGTGTGCTATCCCTTGGCACACAGCTCTAAGTTCAGTAGAACTTATTGATACTAAGCTTGACTTTATATGTACCTTGAGTACCTATAGTGGTTTTCAGTTAGTAATTCAAATAGAGATTTTCTGGTAAAACAATAGCAAGCTGGAATCCCACACGCTGCCACCAATGTGAGAAGTTGGCCTGGTATATGCTGTTCACTAATTAAAGTGGACACCTTGCACCAGTACAATTCGACTCTTATGGTAGGTAGGTTTAAGACAACCTTCATAGAAAGCTATCCTAGTGGTAGCTGTGGAGAGCAGCCTTCAGGCTAAGTCTTGGAGGAATGTAAAGCAGCTTGTTTTACCACACAATCTCTTGAATCACCAAATGAAAAGACACCACACAGGTATATATATCAAATATATATGTATTTATTACTAAACAACTCTCTACTAATCTCTTTATGAGATTAGAAGTCAGGAACATATGCACAAATCAACGTTTCACAATAAATTAAGCACAAATATGGCTGGAGCCCAAGGGGCGTACCAGACCATATACTAAAAAAGAGACTTAAGAACAATGACTTGCAGGGAGACAAGGCCTAGGGCCTTCAGAAGTGTTGGGGCCTCACGAAACCACCCAAGGCAGGTAAGTAAAGGACCCACGAGGGACGCGTGCAGTGTGTGAACACAGGCGCGGATCGCCGTAGACTTCAATGGGGCAAGTCGCGGTTGGAAATTAAGAGTTTAAGGGCACTTCGGGAGTAGCTACAAGCAAGTCACTTACAGGGTAAGTAGTTCTAGGGCAAACACCCACAGGAGCACCGTAGTGCTGGAGTTACCTCACCCAGGGAAGCCGGGTGCATAGGTGTCCTTTGGTGTCGGGTCGCGGCGTCGTTTTCAATGGGAGCCAATGAAGACTTGCTGCTTGTGAAGTCCGAAGAAGTGTCCGGTGGAATCCAAGCCTGGATTCGGAAGAAGGAAGACCTGAAAGCAGAGGGGACAGTGTTCAAAGTCACTGGGCAGTGACTCGGGGCAAGGAAGATGAATGCCCACCGTCGTCGGAAGATTCAGGTCGTTCACGGGTGTCTTGACTCTTCAGCCACGAGGTCCAGGAGGCGTCGACGACAACCAGGAGCTGGATTCGGTGTGTCCCACGAAGTCTGCAGCTGACTGCGGTGTCGGCAACCCGATTGGAGCCAACAAGCCTTGGTAGCAGCAAGTCTCGTGGAAAGCGTAAAATGTCAATGGTGCAGACCAGCAAGGTCTGGGGAACTCACCCAGCGAGGGTAAGTGAGGGCAGGCCTGGAGCAATCAGGGGAGCCCTTTGGTTCTTTAGAAAAGTCTTCAGGGGACCCACAAGCCGGCTGGCAAGGGATCGCGAAGACGCCTCGGGAGGATTCCTTCAACAGGGGCCCACGGTCACTCGGGACGGGGTAGGCCTCTGATCTTCGGAGGGATTCCTGCTAGAGGCTGGGACCACACGTGGTCCAAAGCACAGGTTCGTAGAACGTTGTGAAGGGGCTGCACTCGACAATAGTGCACGGTACCCAGGGATTGCGGTTCCTCGTCACTCGTGGGGTCCACTGGCCTCAGCTTCGCTGGGGACTCACGATGGCCTTTGAGAAGTCAGGAAATCCTCGTCTTGGGCTGCAGGGACCTCGGGCTCCGGCGGGAGCGGCGTAGTTTGCGACCTTCGTTGTACTTTTTGGTGCCTGCCAAGCAGGGGAGTCACTCCTTGACTCCAAGGGAGATTCTTCAGTCTTCCAGAGGTAGTGGAACGTCGAAGGTCCAGGATTCTTCTTTAGAGCATCGTCCAGGGGTATCTAGTTTGCAATGCACAGGTTCCCCCTCTTATACTAAAAGAAAGGGAGGGACTAGCTCTATGACCCCACCTATGGGAAGGTCAGGGGACTGGGTGGCTACACCCACTTCCCTTTGTCCAGTTTCGCGCCAGAGCAGGGGCAGGTAGCCCCTGAGCTGGTTTGAACTGGCATATGCACAGAGGAGCCTTCTGCTCCCCCAGTGCAGGACTTCAAAGCACTCTAAGAGTGCACCCACCCAGCCCCAATACACTAAACCCTGTCTGGAAGGTGGTCACACCCTCCTGTGACAGGATACCTATTGTTGGGCTTCCTCCACTGCGAGTTTCGGTCATCAGCAGGAGGGCAGCCCCGTGTCTGTGACTGGTGGCATCCATTTTGTGATGCCAGGGCTCTTCAGGATTCTACCGCGTTTCCACAGTAGGTACATGTCTATCCCTCTAGAAGGGTGGAATGCTACCCCCGCCGCCAGAACTGGCGGGGGGTAGTATTCCAAGATGTTTGACACCAAACACGACATGTTTCCGTGCAGCCATCCCAAAGTTAGTATTTAACGCGATGTTATAATGCGCTTAAGAGTATATGGTTAGGCTGCACTACAAACCGCATCAGACAAGGGTCTCCGAATGCTGCAGAGGGGCTCTGCTCATGCAGGGGCACCCTCTCACATAGGAACCAAGCACTCTGCCTTCCGGATTGATAAGGCCTGCCATAGGAGTGACTTATAGGTTTATATGTGTGTATCTATGTAGTGATATAGGTAGCCTATATCACAGTAAGGGGTGCATGCACCACCTTACCCAGGCTGCAGTAGCAGACCTGTGGTGTCAGATTTAGTCTGCTTCCCAGGGGTGGCATAATACATGCTTCAGCCCCTGATAGGCCTGTGAAGTACCTATGCCCTTGGCACCTAAGGTACCATATACTAGGGACTCATAAGGTACCACAGTATCCAATTACTAGTGCACCTAGAGTGCACTCCAAGTCGTTTAGAGAGAACAGAGAGGCTGGGGCCCTGATTGGCAGGGTCCCAGCCCGACTATAGCCAGAAACCAGTGTAAACATCAGAAACAAAAGTGGGGGCAACATAAGAGGCAGATCCTACTCTCCTACAGGGTAGCACTTTGGGCGCTGCTTCTGGGCCAACAAGACGCAATCCCTGAAACTGGCATACGCATGATCCATGTTTGCCTATGACCACAAAAATCAGCATTAGTGATCCAGACATCAGTAAAGATGGGGCACTTGGGGCAAGGGTGCATTTTGGCTAGTATTTCACCAAGGTTTAGTTAGAACCGCCATCTGCCTCTACAACTGGCTGGCTCTACCTCACAAATCCTAGACATCGTTCTCCTTACCACGTACCTTCTCGACCTTCTCAACCTCTCAGCTGCCTTTGATACCTTGACCATCCACCTTCCTCCACACCCTGAAGTCTTGAATGGAATGCACTGAAAATCTTCCTACCTATAAAAACCAACACAAGTTTGTTCACATGGGCACCTCCAGGTTTCAGAAGATCCCTATCACCTGTGGTGTCCTCCTAATTCATTTTCAGTCTACATGGAGCCCCCTCGAGATTCTATTTACTGATAACAGTATCAAAATTCACCAATATTGGAGATACACATATCTCTACTTGAAACTTTCTTCTTCTGGAGGCATCCAGCACCCCAAACACTGTCTGCATCCAAACCTGAATGTCCAGTATGTACCTGAAGCAAAACCTCACTAAAACAGAATTTCTACTATTTGCCAGGAACAAGTAATGACTAGTTCAGACCTGTCTCCACCACATGAACCTGAAGAGACTCAAACCATAACCTTCACCCAAGTCACATAACTTTAATTAACCCTGGACACCAACCTCACCCTAAAGGAACATGTTGCCAAGAACATCTAGATAGCCTGGTACCATCACTCTCTATTACAGAAAGTAATTTCTATACTGCAATACCAGTCTTCATACAGGATTATGGCAATGCACTGCTCCCGGGCCTCTCGGACACAATACTGCCCCCATAAGAGTATCCTACAAGCAACAGCACACCTCATCAAGGTCCTGAAGAAAGACCAAATCCCACTACACATCAATGGAAGTCAATTGGCTCCCCTAGCCAGCCCAAACTATCATCAAAATCAGCTGCATCACGCACAAAGCCATCACAGATGGTATCCCTGCCTCTTTGGTTTACAAGCACACCACGTCCGGTGGCTACCCGCAACTACGAGACCATCTATCAGGTTCACTAACCTGTTCTCCAAAGAACCACAGCAGAAATGAGGGAGCTCCACAATATTCATGGTCATTAGCACCCTCAGCCACATTGCTACTTGAATGACTGGTGGACGTGGTGTCTCAAGGGGAGGGAAAATGGGAAAATAGAGAAAACCTTGAAATTACAACTTTCTCCTGCTTGAATGCCACCTCAGCCTCAAAAATTGGTTTACAAGCATGGATTGTTGTGTTCCTGCATATAGAGAAAGGCAGATACTCTATTAAGATCTCTGCACACAACTGAGAAGAAGCATTACATTATCTATATATGACTTGTTTCCTCAAAAGAATGATTTAGCAAAAACTTCACTCTCCTTCAGTGTGCGAGCTTCTGCTTTTTGCAAAATACTCTTTGCCTTGTCATTATTTGTCAAAAACATATCCTCCCTTGATTTGCCAATTTTCCGGCACTTGTGGACCTTTCCCAAGAATAAAACTTTGCTGCTAGTATCTGCCAAGAATGTTGATCCTTCAATTTACTTAGAAAATACATGGGGGACTTTCAATGAGATTGTCTAGTAAAATCATACAAACATTTTATTTTCAGATTCTGCCAACCATGTCCTAAAGAATTAAAAATGTCACTGAACTCTCTTATATTTTTCTCTGTGTGCTGCTTGCACACTCAATCCAAGTTGTTTTTTTTAGAAATAAACTCCTAATTTCCAGGGCAATCATGCAAAGAATTTGTCCACAGGTTTACCCTTTGCCTTGTTCCACTGTCACACCTGATATCAGGAGCCAGAGGACTCATATGAGACCCCCAAAGAGAGGTTGTTTACATTTCTTGAATTAATAGTTTGTCACACCATCAGACTGGAGATGAAGTGCAAAAAATAAAAAAAATGGCAAAATAATTTCTCAGTCTATGCAACCGGCATCTGGAACGACATCCCTGTATCCATTAGGACTGCTCCGATCCTGCTCCAATTTAAGAAAGAGCTGAAGACAAACATCTTTATAGGACGCTACATGAAGATACAGTAATAATTCACTCCCTCAGAAGCCAGGTGCCTCTCTAAATACTTGATTTAATCTTTGCATTTGACCCTGTACACTGCTTTGCTGCCTTTCAACTAGGGTTTGGCAATATAAATAATACATACATATACCCAACACTAAAGCTTGAATGGCGCTATTCAACAGCACTATTTCACTTCAGTGTGTTGGTCAGACAGCCCAGCTGGTACTACTCAGTACTAAGTAGTCAAAACAACCATTGGAAAATATGGGCCATAGCAATGAATCTGACACACTGAAAACTCTGACAACTGCAACACTCCACAAGCACTGCACTATTGCACAAAAGAAGCCTGTGCCCAGTGGATGTAGCCTGCCAACCAGACAAATGGACGTAGTGATGAATACAATCTTTCTTGATCAGTATACTGAGTTGCTGTTTGCAAAAATGCAAATACGAGTGTACCAACACCCACATGTGACTGCCTAGGAAACTGTGGACATGGGTGATGCCTCTTAGAGACCTCAATCTCACTGAGCAGCCCTCTCTCAATCCAAAGAATGATGCAGGAGAAACTTACAATAATGAAACATATGAAGGTAGAAAAGTGGGACCGAATTGCAGGGAAAAAATGCATCTGGGTCTGATGCCATGAAGATGCAAGGGAGGTTCTGAGTGTGATATTCCAGCTGATAGACCCATTTCCCTTAAAGGAATTAAATCATGGTCTGTAGAGCCAGACTCACCAAGACTTCCAATAAATTAAAATTTGTCATGGAAGATGTACATTTGGAACAGGCATCAAACTTAAAGTACTTGGGCATCTATTTCTACCAGTAGGGCTTGCACTCAACACGGCTTTCCAGCCCAAAAGAAATCTCTCTATCCAAGATCATGAGCTTCAAAAAATTCAAAGTAACTGATGCCAAGTTCATGCAAACCTTAACCTATGTCTCACTGATATTCAAAGACCGTATTGCAACATGGCTGCACAAAGCTCAAACCCGATGCTACGAGCCGCTGTCTCAAATACGATTGGAATTTGGCCTTTATAAACAATCAGTCATGTCAAAATGTCGGTTCCTGGGGTACTACAATAAACTCAAGACAGCCCCCAAAGGATCCCTCAAAGAATTGATTTGGCTAGGCATTCAAGATCACAAGCTTTAATGGGGATCCTACATGAGAAGCTCAATAGAACTTTTGTGCACACAGAGCATTGTGGAACAAAACCTTCTGCCAAAGTTAACCTCAAAATATCTAGACAAAAAAGCAAAACCAATATTGAGAGAAGAAGACAGGCAAGAACTAATGCGAATGGTTCACACAGATCTATGTGTGCTCCTTTACCAGGATCATACCTATCCAGCCACATGAAACTGGTCTTCAAAAAAAGAACTTATGAGGCTTAGATGCGGATTAATACCGTTAAAATCATACAAATGTGTGCACCTAAAAGTCTCCTCTAATTATAATTGTCAACTGGGAAATTTCAAGCAGGAATCTTTGATGCACGCTGTTTGTCTTTGCCCTTGTTTACAAAGTTTAAGGTGCTACTGGTTAAAGCCAATATTCCACCTTTTGGGCATAAATTAATGTAACCAGGTCATCACTGCGTGCTTGAGTGGTGTAGATGCACAGCTTTCAACTAAGTGTGTGAAACTCCTCAAGGAAGATCTTAAGTTATTGAACACTAGCCTAAAGGGGCAGTCTTTATGCCTCCACCGGACTCTAGTCTAAGAATATCTCCTTCTGTGACTGTTTGCCGTCCACCGCATTTGCACAGCGCACTTTACTGTCGGACGCCGTAGCCCAAAGAGATTGCACAGTGCGCTTTAATCTCCATCCAACAGCCTGGTTGTAACATTCTGGCTATTACCAGTGGAGATAAAGATACAGCATGGCAGGCCCTTGCTAGCACCAAAGCTCTTTAGTTTTCGGATGGGAGCCCTCCTGGCCCATGAAACCCACTTATAAAGAATTTGTGCAAGTCGGCATTCGATACACAGATGTGGTCTTTCACGCTGGCCAGGACCAGTGCGAGTCTGACTCAACAGGCCCCCCGAATCTGCAAAACGCTCTTTACAATTATAATTTGCTCTCAACGTCATTGAAAACGCACAGTGCACCTTATTAATTCAGCAGCTATCATTGGGCTTTAAGCCTGACATTATTGCATTAAGCACTTTATTCACCGGCCCGTAGCCTGTGACATCCCAGCTAGAACTAGTGGGGATTAGGTGCTTCTAGCCCAGGACAAGGGCGAGACAGACCTGACAGGCCCCTCGACATTGCAGTAGGAACTTTTTGAACCTGGATAGCTTTGCAAGCCAAATGAAACTGCACAATGCACTTCAAAACTGTCCCACTTCGGTCCTGACCAGTGCAAGCCAGGGGTAGGACTCTCTTTGTTATTGTAATAAGCATACCAACCTGGCTTTTGTAGCCTGATGAAACTCCCCAGATGACGTCTTTACCTGGTTTGATGGTGTTCCCCCTGGAGGTTTGGTGCGCCTGGGGTGGGATTCCCTTTGTTATTGCAGAAATCATTTTCCGATTTGTACAGTAATTACGCTGGCTTTTGTAGCTTGATGGAATTGCTCAGACCACTCTGTTATCTGGTTTAGACAGTGTCCCCCTGGCAGGCTGTATCCCACAAACTCTTCACCGTGCTTTATGTCCGTGATCTAACATAGCATGTAGGCCATTAACTGGATAGCTTGCCCAGATGTCAGGATTGGCCCTACAGCGACCTTAGTCCTTAGACTTAAATGTTACCTTAGGTGTACTGGCATCAATGGTGCTACTTATCAAACTTCTTTTCTTTTGTATATGGTTTAAGTTAGGAATCTCGTCAGACTTTGGGACAATTTAATTTAATTTAGGAATATCGTCAGATTTTGAAACAATTTTAAAGCACATTTCGCTTTATTCTTCAAACTGAATATTGTCAAAGGATCCCTTAGCAGAATTTGGCATTATTTTTTTTAAAGCTTGTTTAACACATCATGATTTTACAGTTACTGGAAAAGATGTAATGACTAAGCAATTATTGAATTGGCAGATATATGCCTTGAATTGATTAACCGCGATACAACCTACTGCTCTGTTTTAACTAATTTTTAATTGCTTTGCTAATTGTTATGGTTTTAAATACCTAGAAACAACATGTAGCTATCTGTCTATCTATCTATCTATGGGCTCATGTGATATAAAATGCAGGGGATAGGACCATATTTACTGTAGTTGTCTCTAATTAACCAGAGATGAACAAATACAGTGTAACAAAGCACATATGCACCCAATGTGTACCCTACACCCCAGGGTACACTTTGAGAAACTATTAATAGCATGCACAATTAAGGACACACCTTTGTGGATAGAACCATCTCACAGGTGCCTTTTGGCTTTCAAAGGGAAGCCAAAATGGCCTCTTGAGGACCCTGTCACTTCAAGATATGTTTATGGGACATAGGAAAGAACTGCTTCAATAAATTGTCTGCCACTCAGCAAAGCATTGCAGATCTCTCCTGCAGTGTTCCCTACCTTACCGGCAGCAGTGTTCGAATGGAATGATTTTGTATATATCATGGACTTACTGCAATCTCACACCGATAATCTGAATCCCCCTGCAAAAAGAAAATTAACTATGCAAGGAAAAAGCAGGAAAAACGAGCACTACTGCTAATACTCCTCACCACTTAAGTCACTGACCATGGCAAAGATTTTTTTTTGCCGAAGTTCAAAGAGAAGATACCACCTTAAGGCAAGCAATAGTACAACTCTGTACCCACAAAGATGTAATTCCCTGTAAAGCCTGGTCTTATTTGAAGAAGAACAATGGTTTTCTACATAGATAGTATCTAACATCAGCCAAGAGAAGAAACAACATAAAATATCAACTGATATCCAAAAAACAGAGACTTAAGATCCTTAAATCAGGAGGTCATCTAAACTTTTGGTTTCCAAGGCACGGACCAAAGTACTTAGTCAGACTTACTATCCATGACTGTATGCAAACACTACCTTGCTAGGAGAGTGCCATATGCCAATCGCGCTTTTCAAAATAGCCTCATGTCTTGCAGGAGCTATGTCAGTAGAATAGTAAATGCAAGCGGCACCATGTGAGGGATCAGTAACAAGAATAAATTGTTAAATGTAGAATTAGTCTGATTTGCCTGGTGAAGGAACAAGTTTATAAAAAACACTTTCACCATCTGATGTTCACCTGCAGTTCATAATAGAGAAGACGACTGACAGCCAACCCAGCTAAAAGTGGGTTAGCTCAGAAATATGCCAGACACCTGGGATATATCATTGAACAGAGAAGCATGAAACCATTACATCGTACAAGATAAACAAAATACCCAAAATTCCACAATGAAAAAAGGTGTGTTTTTTGCACTGTTTAAGCTAATATCCTTGTTTTGTACCCCATCACTCCACAGTATTTACATCTCAAACTTGTTTGCAGCAGAAAACAACTTAGCCAAGTTTGCTGGTCAACAGCAGCTGAATTAGCCTTAAAAATACCACCCAAAGGTCATTCTATTAAAAGAACCTGTCTTAACACCTAACTTTCAAGAGACCTTTTCGCTGCAAACCTTTATATTTGAGAAAGGACTTGAAGTAGTTTATTACAATAAAAAGGAAATAAACATTGCTCTGTATTCGACATAAGACGGAAACTCCTAACAAGGCATTGTCCATATTCAATTGTTGGTAAAGATGCCTTAGTGGTTGCGCTGCTGCAGAACTAGCTCCTAGGGTACAGATGTATGCTCAATATCAACAATGCCCCATTGGTATGGACACAAATGAATAAGAACACCAACCCTGTTTTCTAGACTTGGAGAACAATGCTTTGACGTTTGTAACAAAGGTCTAATGAACAGCTCTGACGTTCTGTCTCGAGTGTCAACCTCACCACACAAATTGTTATCAGCAGGGGCATGGAATATTTCACCTACTTCCCTCATTGTATCGGCAGGTTCTTTCTCTTGGTTTCCACACTAGTGAAAAATGGCTCATATTTTGCACTAGACTAGTTCTCCTCACCTGACAATGAGTATGAGAAGGGTCATTTGGAAGGCAGACATACTGGTGGCCAACATATTGCAGGATGAATTGAGAGGACAGTACTTAGAGCCTAGCTCTTTGCAGCATTCTAAGGTTATTCTAAACTGAAGTCTAACAGTCTTTTCCATTCTTCCCCGCAATTTATATCACTTGCTAGCACATATCAGCTTCTTCTGCAACTTTTTTGTTTTTCAAATGCTTTTTACTGTTTTATACAACTTTGTCAGTAACATATCATCATATAATGCCCCTACATAGTTTCATAATTGGACAATTAGGGTAATCACAACTGAATGCATTATCCATTGAGTCCCTCCAAAATCTTAGCTCTCCAACCTGATCATTCATCTTCGGGACCAAAAGGTTCTAGCCATGTTCCCCTTATTTTCTTATATTTAGTGTGGCACCCCATGCTAGCTACACATTGTTTACATGATGGCAAATCGATCCATGCCCAACACCACTCTGCCAATGAGAATTTTTGTGTATTGAAACAGTATTTTGCAATGGCTAGCCTCGCAAACAGAAATCCCATTCCTGAGTGGTCATGGGGGAAACAATTTAATGTGTAAACTAATTGTTGGGGTCAGGGTAGAGGTACCTGACCCCATGGTTGTATTATAGGGGTCGCAGTGGGACCCATAAAGGTGAAGAAATTGCCTTAAAATCATTTCATTTTTACAAGTGTGGGGATTTGTGGATCCGTTGGGGCGCTCAACGTGGCACTGTGTGGATCCTCGAAGGAGCCGCAAATCCTGTTGTAACTTACAAAAAATGCATACTTACAGACCCACACAGGCACTTAAACACCTACTCACAGACTCATACACCAACTCAGAGATGCACTCAAAGACCCAGTCACACACTCACGGACCCCCTCACAGATCCACACAGACACTCACACACACACTCACAGTCCCACTCGTACACCCATACTTACACTCACATACCCACTGAGACCTTCACACACTCACAGATCCACTCACACACCCACTCACACATTCACTCACAGATTCACACACTCACATACCCATTCACACACCCACAAAACCACTCACACACCCACTCACCCACTCATACAGCCACTCACACACCCACTCACCGTACCATACAGCCACTCACACACCAATACAGCCAGCTAGCGAGCTGAAAAATCCCAGAGCCTTCTGGCAGGTAGTAAACTCTCAGACCCTTTTTTTAAAAGAAATTTTATTGGGTTTTCTCAAATCACATCATTCCATGTAATAACATGCATATACAATATCAGTGAACACATTTGGCCATATTTGCTAACAACATGCTGTGTACAGTACAACGGTAAGAACATATTGACAGGTACCATTTTTGTGCATTTGTGTTTGCCTATAATTTTTCAACCCGGTTTAGTAAGATAACAATTAACTGAGACTAATACTAAATGACCCCCCTCCCCCTAGCAACGGTGCATCCGGTAAACTCTGATTCTAAGAGAGACCTGCTTAGGCGATATTTTTCAGTAATTGGGGGATGGCATAGGTTCCCCTCTGTTCAAATTCATGGGAAGGTGGACATTGGGAACATGTTGTTGTACCCCATCGGGTTCGTAACTTCGTGCAAAGTAGTAAGGAGGGTGAGGGGGCAGGGTGGGCAGGCCAAAAAGAATTGGCCAAGTCTTATCCAACATGGCCTAGAACCGTGAGGCTATAATAATGACGTGTCATAGGGTGTTTAAAGTGTCTGAGAGGGGGCATGGCCAAGATGGCGACTGGATGAGACGTGCCTGCGTGTCTCTCCGCTCCTGCCCGGGCCGACCCTGAATAAAGCCTGCACAATTTCGGGGCTACAGCAGATATTGCTCCTTGGCTGACCCCCACCCTCCCCCCGAGCGCCTGGGGGACCGGGGGGACCTGTGCAGGCGGGCCCAGTGACCAGGAAGGCTGGGCCGGAGCAACTACAGACTGCAGCCGCATGGGCGCGGCACCCTGAAGCCAGAGTGAAGCTATGGGCCCCTGTGAAGGCGGACGCAGGCGAGGAGCGGAACCGGACCCCCATCGGAACTGGTGGTGTGGAGACGGAGAGGAGAGGCACGCCCGGCAACACCGCGGCCCAACTGCAGACCAGGGTCGGCGGCCTGACCTCAAGGGAGCGGTGGAGCCTCAGGCATTCCCGATCCAGCTGGCCGGGGCTCTCGATGGTCTCTCTCCCATGACGGCCCCCCTTCCTGAAGCAACAGAAGCACCCCAGCGAAGAGGTGAAGGGCGGCCTCGACGGAGAAGCTGAGAAAGCCCACAGAGCTAGGCCGCGCCAGGCCAGAGGGGTGCAGACGCCAGAGCCCAGGGGCGGGTGGGAGACCTAGGCCCACAGCGGCTTCTAAAGCAAAGTGGTTCTCCCGGAGAAGGGAGATTGGTAGCTGGGCCCACTCCCCCCCCCTTTCGCATGCCTTGACGATCGGGAGTGGCAGAGGCAGCAGTCCTTCTTTGCTGGTCGGGCCTGGTGTGAGGCAACGGGCCCGAGCACATTCTGCTGTAAACGGCCGGGGTCTTCGACGGGGGCCCTCTTCTGGAGGCCCTTCCCCTGAAGCATCGACGGGGCCCTGGTGAGGAGGTGAGAGGCTGGAGAGGGGTGTGGAAGATCGTGCCCGAGGACAGACAGGGGGCCTGAGACTGAGAGGGCGATAAGTGCACAGTGGGGCCCCTGGAGCTGAGGGGCCGGCGACTAGGCTCCCCCTCTCTCTTCGCACGCCAAAAGAACTGCATGGCTTGTGAGCCCAAGGCTTCCGGGGGAAGGACCTAAAACAAAGTCCATCTGTCCCCGCTGCACCGGATCAGCGAGCGTGGCTGGTCCAGGGGGCCCTCACTACTGAACCCAGTGAGATGGCGGATGCGGCGGAGGGGATCGGAGCCCCGGAGGATTGCATTGCTCCTGGGCCGGAACTCGTTTGGGTGGGCTCCCCCCTGCTCCCCCAGGAATAAAGCTAGCCATTGCTGTCGTGGAACCGGGGGTGTTGGAGCCCTGCTGATGCTCGTGAGCCACCTCGACCTTTGGAGGATACCAGGGAACAATGGCTTCCAACAAGGGGAGGAAAGACATATCGGTGAAGGACATGCTTCTCAAAACGCCCAGCTCACTCTCTGAGGGTCTTACTCCACAAGGAAACGCAGGTGAACCTGGGGGGACAGGCAGAGTGGAGGCCCCGATCAGCCGCGCCTTTATCGAATCACTATTCTCATCCTTATGGAATGACCTGTTATCAATGAAGAGGGAGCTCTCGGCCAATCTGAGGGAGGTCCACCATGAGACTAGCAGGGAGGAAGAAACTGAAGACCTCCAACAGGAAGTCATCCGATTGCGTGAGCAAAATCTGTACCTTCAAGCCCACACTGAGGACTTAGAAAACCGTTCCCAGCGCAATAACATACGCATTGCAACCGGGGCGGAGGACACAAACGGAGACCTTCGTGGCAGACCTCTTTCGTGCAATCCTGGGAGAGCCTCCAGACTTTCAAATCAAACTAGACCGCACCCATCGAGTGAGCCCTAGAAGGGCTGCCCCGGCCCTACCAGCCGATATCCTAACATGTGTTCACTAATTCCGGCTCAAGGAGCTTATTCTTCGTAAGGCCAGGGACAACCCCGTGCTCCAGTTCAAAGGCCAAAAACCTAAGTTATATCAAGACTTAGCAGCCTTCACATTACAGAAACGCAAAGCATTCCAGCCTATCACTTCACACCGACTGGCGTCAGGCATATCCTACTCTTGGGGCCACCCATTTAGATTGATTTTCCCATTCAAAGGAGAGCTCCGGCAACTACGACGCTCCGGGGCGGAGGCAGGCAAACTGCTTGGGATCGAGGCTGCCCCCACAGATGAAGCACAACAGAATAAAGCGAACAAGAACTGCTGGAGTGGCCACAGCTGGACAACAATTAAACCTCCGGCTCCGGACCTGCGCCCCGATCCAGATACCATAGCCAAAGAAAGACAGGTGGTCCTGACATCACTTCCCCTATACCTCTACGGAGGTTAAGGTGAGCTGTGGAGTGCCCCAGGGGTCCTCTCTCTCCCCTCATCTGTTCAATATTTATATTCAACCTCTGGTCAGCTCCTTCAAGAAGATGGGAGTGAACATCTTCAAATAGGCTGATGATATGCAACTGCTGTTGGCAATCAATGATAGTACCCTAGCCTGGCAGCACTTTCAAAACACCATGCTGTTCATCCGGGGCTGGATGAATGAGAAGCAGCTGAAACTAAACCCGGACAAAACCGAGAAAGTCCTTACTAAGAACAGTTCTACCTGCTGGAACCCTAGGTGGTGGCCAAGTGAGATGGGATGCCCCCCTACTCCTAAAAACGCAGTAAAAAGCTTGGGGGTGATTATAGATGAGGATCTCTCATGCAAACAGCAGCTTAGTGCAGTGACTTCAGCCTGTTTCTTGCAACGGCGTCGGATAAAAAAGATCAGAAAGTTCCTTACGAGGGAGGCCCTGGTCCAAGTTATCTTGGCCTTGGTTATGGCCAGAATTGATTACGCGAACTCTCTCTATGTAGACCTCCCGAAATCCCTCTTGCGCAAGCTTCAGTTAACTCATAACCAGGCTGCCAGGCTGATAGTCCACCTGCCCAGAGGTGGTTCCATCTCGTGGGTGACTAAGGACCTTCACTGGCTGCCTATTGTGCAAAGATCTAGGTTCAGGATATGCTGCATGGCGTTCAAGGCATTACATATGAGCTGCCCGGGATTCGTGAAAGCGTGGATTGTAAAATATCGCCCGACAAGAGAACTGAGATCTAGCTCCCTGCATTACTTGGTCATCCCCACCTATAAGAAACTTAGGTCCCTCGAGTATGGAACACCCTCCCCTTGGAAATTAGGCAGTCCTCCCATTACACTAAATTTAGGAAGCTCCTGAAGACCTGGCTGTTTACACAGGCTTATCAGTAACAAGGGCTCTTACGACATATCAGTACCTAGCGCCAAGGGACCCCCCCCCCCCCGGTGAACGTGCAGAGTAGAAATAGCCAGTAACATAACATAACTTGCGGAAGACCTCTCTGGCCCTCCGCCATCATAGTCTGTGGGGGGCGGCGGTCACTAGACTGCGGGCCCACCTCCTAGACCCCCTTGCTAGGGGAGCAGAGGTTGGGCTCAGGCGGTGGCGTGAAGATGACGGCCACTGGTACCCTTTACCAGTTATTCCTTGGAGCACGCCGCTCCGGACTTCAACCATCCACAAGATGACTGTTTGTTTGCTAGTAGTTGAATCTGTTGGGGTTTGTTTGTTTTTGTTTACCCCCCTGGGTCCTTCACACGCTTGGCTCCATATTCAGGTAACTCTTTACCATCAGGTACACACATCTTGTAAAATAGGGGCGCACAGGGATAGGGCTCCCCGGGCTCACAGTGATGCCTTACCCAGCTCCTTCACCATGTCCTGACTTCTTTGGTAGCAGACACCAAAATCCTCACTCTGAATGTTAAGGGACTAAATAATCTGATTAAAAGGAGGGCCATTCTATCCTAATTAGAGCAATTGGGCGCTCATATTTGTGTGCTACAGGAAACCCACCTTCTTGCCGGAGACACGCATAGACTTCGCTCGAGTGCTTTCCCCCACCAGTACTTCTCCTCAAGCACAACTAAGACAGCAGGGGTGGCAATTCTCATCTCATACCTTTAGAGGGAAGGTGGGTCCAAAACAAGCTGAAATCAAAGGGCGACTCTTGGCTCACTCCGTCACAATAATCACTCACACCTTCCCCCTAGGTTCAGTATACGCGCCCAACGAGGGGCAGGAGGTCTTCCTCCGGCGAGCAGTGATGAAATTAGCGGGCTCACCAGATAGGCAAATCCTGATGGGGGAGACATCAACATGGTCTTTAATAACCAGCAGGACCGTTCGGCCCAGCAACAGGGACAGTCCGGGGCTCTGTCGCAGGAGGGATGGCTACAAGATATGGGATTGGAGGATATCTGGCGGTGTCTACACCCCCACAAGACAGATAACACATTTTACTCACATGCGCATAAAACATATGCTAGAATTGACTACTTCGTAGCTGAGCTCTGATCCCCCTAGCTACATCCTCGGAGATCGAGCCCCGGTCGCTCTCGGACCATGCTGCACTGACTCTCACGTTAGCAACCCCTCCGGTGGGTAGACCATCACATTCATGGCGGCTGCGCGACACACTTCGGCACCGCCCTGCCGTGGTACAGCGGCTCACAAAGACATTGGAGGAGTTCTTGGCCTTTAATGATACCCCCTGCACCTCTATCACTACCTTATGAGAAACACTCAAACTAGTCGCAAGGGTGGAACTTATCGCAACTTCCTCAGCGGATAACAGACTACATAGGGATAAAAGTGAGGGCCTCACCAAACAGGTGCAAGAGCTGGAGCGCATCCACAAGAGGATGGAGTGCACCACGGATATGGCAGCAGCTGGA
This sequence comes from Calotriton arnoldi, assembly GCA_963921515.1. Lineage (NCBI taxonomy): Eukaryota > Metazoa > Chordata > Amphibia > Caudata > Salamandridae > Calotriton > Calotriton arnoldi. Next base: position 1,701,224 of record CAWUFW010001986.1, on the reverse strand, counting down.
GGCGGCGCGCGCACAGCTTACTGGCCTAGATCTGGACAGAGCGGAATAAGCTGCCTTACGGCTGCGGCATTCATTTTATGTGAGGGGGGATAGAAGCGACCGCCTCATGGCCAACAAATTGCGAGGACAGCGTCAGGCAGCCACCGTTCAGACTGCTGGACGCACCAACGACACACACATAGCTCACGCGTTCCGCGACTTCTACACTGAGCTCTACACAGCCCAACACCTCCCGGAGGAAACATCGCCAAAATATCTGCAAGGGATAACCCACACTAAACTGACTCCGGAACCAGCGTCCAGTTTGGACAGCCCGATCCGCATAGAGGAGGTGATCTCTGCCATAGCCCGACTTAAACACCTCAAATCTCCTGGCCCTGGCAGGTTCTCTGCCATTTTTGATAAAAACCTTCTGCACGATTATAGCGCCTATACTCACCAGACTCTTTATTGTGATAGGCGACACCTCTGATATCCCCCCAACGATGCTCCTGGCCTTAATTGTTATGCTCCCAAAATCCAGCAAGGGCAAACGACAATGCGCTTCCTACCGACCAATATACCTCTTAAATATAGACTTAAAGCTTTTCACCAGGATCTTGGCGGCCAGACTGGGGCCGTTGATGCCGGGACTGGTGGACCCAGATCAGACAGGCTTCGTGACCATCCGTCAATGTTTCGACAATACACAGAGACTGCTCCATCTCATTGACAAGGCCCAACCTCAGAAGGTGGAACGTGTAGTGCTATTGGTCGATGCTGATAAGCGTTCGACTGGGTGCACTGGCCATACTTAGCAGCCACCCTTAAACAATTCGGTATAGGGAACCGTTTCCGCAACTAGATATTTAGCAGCTATAACTACCCCACAGCCACAGTACCTGTGAATGGTCACTCATCCGCTCCCTTCCCGATTGCTCGAGGCACAAGACAGGGGTGCCCACTTTCCCCCCTGCTATTCGCTCTATATATGGAGCCCATGGCACAAAGGGTGCGGGAGAACCTAACGATCAGAGGGGTCCAATTCGGTGGGGAGAGCCACACCATTAGCCTCTAAGCAGATGATGTTATTCCAAGCTTGGAAGACCCCCGGACCTCCATACCGGCTTTTTTTGCCGAGCTCGAATGCTTTGCACAAGCAGCATGTTTCAAAGTTAACGTTCACTAGTCACAAGCCCTCGGGGGTCTTCCTATGTGCCTCTACTTGGGAGGCCCTCTGGCAGTTGTGCCCGATACAATGGGCGACAGATTCGATCCCATACCTAGGACTCAAACTGTCAACTTCTACACGGGACACTGCCTCCCTGAATTACAATCACATACTTCTACAAACTCGACAAGACTTACACAGCTGGAAGCCATTCGGCCTTTCCTAGCTAGGCCACGTAGAGGCGCTTAAAATGAATGTGCTACCAAAGATATTGTACTTATTCCAGACATTTCCTGTGAAGCCGCCTCCCTCCCCCCCCGGCACTCTCCAATCACTCCAGCTGGAGTTTCTTTCCTTCGTCTGGGCGGACAAGACACTGAGGATCCGCAGGGAACTGAGTTATAGCCCGCCCCCCCCTCCCCGGGAGGGAGGCCTCGGAATACCCAATATACACTGCTACTACCAGACCAAACAGATTCAAACACTGCTGGAATGGTCCCGCAGTGAATCAGTAAAGCATTGGCTTTAAATGGACAGAGCCATAGCCGGCCAATCACTGTGAAAGATCCCCTTCCTCCATAAGACTGAGCGACCCAAAGGACTGTATAGGTCACCGGTCACAAGCGCCACACTGAATGCCTGGGACGCAACTGCCAAAAGATGCGGGCTCACCTCATTCCCGTCGCCCCTCACGCCTATCGTCAATAACCCAGACTTCACTCCGGGCCTTGACACAACGGCCTTTCATCAATAGGACAGGGAGGGGTGCAAATCAATCGGACATCTTTTTGATGCAGAGGGCCCACTAACCTTTGAGAGCCTTTGCTCTGATCTCGCAATGACAGAGATCCAGCGTTTCCGCTTCCAGCAGGTATGACATTGGGTTATGCACCCTCGATTCGACCTACCGCCCAGAGACCCCTCACTCCCTATGAAAAATGGCTGCTTACTAAATTCTCTAGCACACGCCTCATCATCGAGCTCTACGTACGAGTTACTTACCTTCGGTAACGATGTATCTGGTAGAGATGTTGTCTAGCCGCAGATTCCTCAACTTAGAATATCCCCAGGCGTCAGACTGGATCCGGAACATTTTTTGCAGCAGCACCTCTGCGCGCCGGGGGATGGCGCCACACGAACCCACCCTGACGTCGTCCACGTACGTGACGTCAGCGAGGTCATATAAGTCCCTCCCGGCGCGCTGACGTCAGTTTTCTTCGGAGAAACCTTTCCGCGGCACAACGCAGAGCCACCAATAAAAAACTGTGAAAGTATGGGAACAGTGTGCGAGGGATGAAAATCCATGAATAAAGAAGGAGGATGGTGCAAGACGCCATCGTAAAAGACAGAATTAGATACTGTGTACATATAAATGAAAAAGCTGTGAGAAAGGACCCCGCAAGCAATGCGAAGACCCTTCCTAAGTGCAACAAGGGAAGAACATCTCAACAGAGAGAAATAGTCTGTTATTACCACGTAGAACAGCAGACAGAACTAGACTGTTATTACCATGTAGAACTGTGTTGTCTAGCAAGAACAGAGCAGAGAGAGAACAACAGTCCACCGCAGGAAGGTATGAAAAATGGAAAGACTGGCACTACCCCTATAGTAATGGAGGTCTGAAACAGAGGTTAACAGATCCCCAAAGAAGACGACTGTAGAGGAGACCAGAACCCTGAGCCAATAGAGAAGGCGGGAGGGAGGGAAGGCAGCAGGAGAAGAAAAGAAAATGAAGATGAATCTCCTGGTGAAGGTTAATCAAAAAAGGCATCATTTTAGATGTAAGAAACCCCTGAGAGGGAGTCAATTGTATATGGCAACTCTCAAAGGAATGCAACAATGTGAGCACCCGTGAGCGAAAACCCAATGGCAACAGAGAGGCCAGCGGAGAACCCCACTTGGCAAGATTTTCGCAGAACGGGGAGGCTGGGTGGGCGTTAAGGAATCTGCGGCTAGACAACGTCTCTACCAGATACATCGTTACCGAAGGTAAGTAACTCGTACATCTGATAGAGACATCTAGCCGCAGATTCCTTAACTTAGAATAGATACCACAGCCATATAAGCCAGGATAAGTTGCGGTCGTCTGAACGTGCAGCGCACTCGCTGCTACTAGCTACGAGCTACAGATTGCTATCATTGGCTCCGCCCGCCCGAACCCAATCCGGGCTGTGAGCTTGAGCTTTTCGCCACTCGTGAAGGCACCATACTAGGAGTGAAGCCCAAACTCGGCTCCACCGTCTGGTCCAATCATCCGGACCGTCTTGAAATTTCAGAACTTTGACTTTAACATCCCAGCCGGGACGGAAGTACAACCGGCAGAGAGATCTACCACATATTTTCATCTCGCCTATAAGCCCTGAAGAAGTCTTGGGGTATTTCCCAGACGAAACACGTGTTGGCTGGGCAATCGTTCAGAAATAATAAAAAAAGAAGAACAATTAATACTCCTGAATGTTCTTCTTCTGGTGTAATGTACTGTGATAACACTGCCACACCAATGTATGTGAAATTTTGATATAGAGAGATTTCTCTCCCTACACCATCAATGTGTGCACATGCCCATTGTTACTTTATTGACCTTGTGTCTATTTTCAGGGGTTCAGGGTTAGCCCCCACCTGTGGCTCCGTCATATATTCATTGTAACTACATACTAACGCACACCAGCAGCAGGCGCCATCGCATACCGCATACGCTTAAACCCTGTCCTTTGTGGTCTTCAGGGTATCAGATCATCTTCAATGCCCATTGAGAAGGTGCCCGCATCAGTGTCCTCTCCGGGTCCCTCGCGTCTGCCTGCTTCCCTTTAGTTCATCCCATGACATTGTGAGTAGAGCCCCCGGGGGGTTGGTCGTGGGGGGCCACAGCATGCACTTTCTTGTGAGGTGGATTTCTGATGCTCTAAATCACTGGTGTGACACCTCTATCCTGCACATTCCAAGTGGGTTTTATTAGGCGCCTTCCAGCCCAGCCGATCTCTGAGCCAGCCGGGGTTATAGGTTAGTTCAGTACCCATACATAAGCAACGCGTCGGGCAGCATGCACACTCTGCCTCAGCACTGACCACTGTACCACTGTGAGTCGCTGTTGCGTCTGCAGGGCCGTCAGTATTTATGTGAGCTAGGTGGGTCTGACCCCGATCGAGACCAGGCCCCGCTCACTAGGGCCACACACTGCACAGCAGGCACTGTGTGTGCAGCTCTGACACCTCTTTCAGCAGTGCCACCCGTCCATGCATCCGCCAACCCAGCACATTGCATAAAAAGGAGGGGTGGGTTGCTGGCAGTGCTGGGGGTGGTAAGTGGGCTATGCCACAAGGCATGATGACTCAGTCCCGTTTACCTACTGTGCCCTTCGAGGGCCACCAGAGCGTCTGTCTCACACCTCAAGAGCCCGCAGCGATTGCTTCCCTACGCCGGCAAGGCCCAGTCCTCCATCGGCGCCGATACCATAATGTGTGTGGCCGCTGGCCCAGTCTCGCACCCAATAACGTGGGTGCTCTTGTCAAAGCACTCGACCCGCACCCCTGAGACAGCCCCAGCCGGGCCTCCCCTCTGAATGTCTCGGCGCCAAGAGCAGACAACCTCCGCACAGGCAGCGACATGTCCACAGGAGCTACAGGGTCGATGTTGGCCCATTTCCACAGATTCCGGGAGGACAGGTTGTAGCAATCCACGTGGCGGCTCGCAAGCCCCCACCATCGCGCTGGTCACCAGGCTTTGATGTGAATCAGTAGGCCCCGTCGCAGGCCACTGTCCGCATAGCTCCAGGTCCGGGTGGAATCGAGCAGACCCGGCAGCGCCTAACAGCACATAGCTCGCAGCAGCGCTCGCCTGGGACCGGCCTGGGTTCACCTCCGATCCTCAAGAGGGCCAGGGGCAATCTCTAGGATCGTTCGGTCTGATGATGCGGCCACCACCAAGTCATATGAACATGGGGTGAGTGGTGTGGGGGTGGAGATCCGCTATTTTCCGTGGAGGCCGAGGGAGCAGGCGGTTATGCTGCCCTGCAGCGATGATATGGCGCAGGAGCAGGACTAGAGCATGCCCCTGATGCCTGGAGTGCTTCTCGCTGGGGAAACTGGGCGGATGGGCCACTGGGGGTGTTGATGCTACGGGAAAGCCAGGCCCCGTTCCCAGGAGCTCTATTCTCATGCGACCACCATCTTCGGCGGTTGGCCACGCCTCCTTCTACTCTCAGACCCTTTTAGGTGACCCCCTCCCAAAAAAGGAGGGTGTCATCCCAAGTGAATCCTTGGTGAACCACTTTTCAAAAATATTTGGCCCAAAGGCACAGATGCTAACACATTCAATAGATGCTACACCCATTTGCGAAACTAGCCTCCAACTGGAAACTAATTAGACCTATCGAGGTTTCTGATGTTATTCTAGCAATTGAAAATTGTCCCTCAGAGAAAGCCCCAGGACCCGATAGAATCCCCTCCGATATTTTTAAATCCCTACCACAGTTTTGGGCACCCCTAATAACAAATGTCCTAAGATGTGCAATCATCGGGCCTCTGGTTAAAACCTGGGAAGAGGCCACCATTATTGCAAAACACACAAGATGATGGACGGAATGTTGCACATTGGCAAACATTCACCCCCAGTCACAGATCTGGGTTTAATCCATTGTTATTTTGCTTCACCACGCCACCCCAGTTCAGACATAGCCATATGCAAATCAGTCTTGCCCCTGTGCCTCATGGGAACAGTCCAGACCGAACTGCCAAGCCATGTCTTCCCTGGACCGGAATCAAGCATCCTAGGACCGGTTTCGGGCTGGAATGGCATGGTGAGCAAAAAAACGATGGATTTAGGCCCAGATCTCTGTACTGGGGTGAATGTATGACATTGTTCTGCATTCTGTCCATCAACTGTTGTTTTTGCATTTGTCACCCCGAGTGGGACGGGTATGCTCAGACGTGAGTCCCGTGCTCTCCATGCCACTGGAATCAAGCTATCCTGGCTGATGAGGGCTGAAAGCCCGGAACCGGTCCTAGGATGCTTGTTTCCAGTCCAGGGAGGACCTGGCTTGGCAGTTCGGGCTGGACTGTTCCCATGGGGCACAGGGTCAAGACTGATTTGCATATGGCTGGGTTCAAACTGGAATGGCATGGTGAGCAAAAAAACTATGGATTTAGGCCCAGATCTCTGTACTGGGGTGAATGTATGACATTGTTCTGCATTCTGTCCATCAACTGTTGATTTTGCAAGAGGCCACCATTATTCCCATTTTCAAAAAGGGCAATAAAAGCCAGCCACGCTGCTATCGGCCAATCTCACTCCTGGATAGTACGGTAAAGAACCTAGGAAGGGTCATATTGGCCAAACTAGAACGTTGGGCTGCAGAGACCCAGGGGATATCAGATTTACAGTTTGGGTTTCAACCAGACTTGGGAACAGTGGAGCAGACTTTAAATCTGTCTCTTATAGTTAAAAAATACACAAAGGCTAAAAAAGGATGTGTCCAGCTCACCTTTATGGACCTAACATATGCCTTTGACACAGTGGATTGCTCCACATCATGGTCAATAATGTCTGAACTAGGTATAGACAGTGCGATAATCTCCTTGCTGCATAGGCTTCAAGCACACACCACAGCTAGAGTGCGCTACACTACAAACGGGGATCTCACTGAAGATTTTCCGTCAGCAGCAGGGCTTAGGCAGGGCTGTGTCCTGGCCCCACTCCTTTTCTTAATATATATTAATGCACTTGGTGACCACTTAGTAAAGGCTGGAAAAGATATCCCCAAAATCAACTCACAAGAAATTCCTCTTACTCTCTTGCAGTTGAGGCTGTCCTTATTGCTCGAACAGCTAATGGTCTCCAATCCCTGTTATATGCTTTTAATAATGTTATGGACCACCTAGGACTTAAAACTAACTGAACCAAGTCATTTATAATGAAATGTGGCCCAAAAATGTCGAAGACCAGAAAGTCTTTGCTTGGTGGAGAAGAAGGGGAAAAAACCTTCCAATTCACTTACCTGGGTGTCCCTATTGATATTAATTTTAATTGGAAGTTTTTATTGAATGTTAGAGTCATGCAATTTCAAAGGGCAATCAACGCAGTTTTCAGATTTGCAAAAACGCTGAGACATAAACCCAAAAGTGACCAGCTATGTATTTTTTTAAGTAAATGTTTATCGATTGCAACATATGGGGGGGGGTGTCTGAGGACACGCAAACTGTAAAGCCCTCCAAATTGTACAGAATAAGTTTATAAGAAGTCTTCTGGCTGCCCCACACTCCACTTCAACATCATTTTGCCACAGTGAGGTAGGGCTAAACTATCTGGAGGATTAAATCAAATTACAACCCCTCCTATTGTGGCAGCGTATTTGGAAAAATTCAGAAGACCAATTATGTAGATCAGTGTTGTTAGATTGCATGAATCTAGATAACTGACTAGATATTCCTTGGCTCAAATTTGTCAAAAAGGGCTTTGAAAGTCTGGGCTTCCCAGCTTTTTATCATAACCTGGCTCTTTTATCCAACATCTCCTCAGCACATATAAAAAATATTTTCATCAACAGGTGCAAAAGGCAAGACAGGGTGATAGCTAGGAAGAGAGCGAGTAACCTTTCGGGCTCCACTACTATGCCCAGCATTTTATTTACTGTTTATTGTAGCTAAAATACAGAAGTTCTTACTTACAAGGTTTCGACTTTAAACTATACACTTCTTGGTATCCTATCCCACCAAAGGTACTTGTTTTTCATCCCTTCCCCTTTGTCATTGTGAAATCCCAGCTGAACAAAGTACTCTGCACTTCACTTTATTTTGCACATTTTACCTACATCAAAGAAAGCAGTTTCTGCGCCCCATATTGCTTGATTTGGATTCTAGATCCCACATTGCAGCCTTTTCTTATCTGCAGTGTCTGGGAAAGAAAACTGTTATTATCGCTGTTTTAAATTATGTCTTAAATTCCCTGAGATTACGATCTAAATACAGAAATCTTTACTGTATTTTGCTGCTATCCCACTATTTAATGGATCTTCTTAAAGTTTTTATGACATATTTATATAACTGTCTTTTTCCTGACCTTAATCATATGCAAGTCATTCTGGACAGTGCATTTTATGATGTGACTTTTATAGTTCGGTCGAGCCGAATAAAGAATTTTGACTGACTGACTATCCTTCCCTTGAGATAGGTACCTGATGAACATTAATTGTGTACTATGTGTAGGCTTTCCTGTTTTCAGTTTCTATTTTTGGGAAGTTCTGGTGGTGTTTTTTCAGTGTTTTCCAGTGATTTCAATACCTCAAAAAAACAGTGCTTTTCAGTGGTTACTCATTTTCGCGCCATAAAAAACAACTGAAACAGTGTTTTACCGGTGTTTATGGAACGCTTTGCTTTTATTATTGCTTTTTCCATTTTTCTTCAGAAATTGTATACTGCTCTACATTTCAGAAGCTTAATACTGTCATGAAATACTTTCCATTGTCCTTTGAGTCTGCAGCTCAGATTTAACAAGCATTTGCAATGCAATAGGTCTCGCATTTATGTGAGTTTAAGCTATTCGCATTGTAAATGACAAAGCCTTTTATTTATGTTTTAAAAACTAAAACAAAAATACCAGGCATTGTTATTTGCAATGTCAATAGCTCAAATTCGAGTAAATGCGAGACCTATTGCATTACAAATGCTTGTTTTAAATGAAAGCGTGAATTGGTCACTCAGCAAGTTGGAAGTTACAGTCTGTGTTCCAGAGTCGCTACCCCTCTCCTGCTCAGAGAGTGTTGCATTGCATTGTATCATCGATATAGCGCCCTCACACGTGTTGTGTGTGTGAAGCGGTTTGGCACTTCATTTGGTGTCTTTCAAAGGAATGGCTGACTGCGCATATATTGCATTTTCTGCGTTGTTCAATAATCTCCCATACAACATAGAGGATAGCTTATTGCTGTCAGAAACCTGTTTCAAATTACCCCCGGCAGTTTCGAGAAATAAACCGCATACTTAAAGGAAAGCACAGAAACACACACTTGGTCACAGCTATTATCATTCTTTTAGCACTAAAGTGACAGTGGAAGTGCATACCATATTGCATACTGCATACATGCTGTTTTGAACATGTCCGATTTTTAACATGCTGTAGAATACAGTCTGTTCATTAAGACATCACATGACATTCACTGCAGACTATGTAAACATTTCTAAAAGGTGGAGGTAAAGGGATGAGAAGGAAAAAGAGAAAAGACTGAAGGAGGAGAGAGAGAGAAGGAGGGAGACAGTGGGAATAGGGAGAGGGGTGAGAGGGGAGGAGGTAGACAAAAGGAGGAGAGAGGGAAAGAGATATAAAAAGAAGGGGTATCGGTGAGATTGGAGGAGAAAAAGAGAGAGATGGCCAAAAGCAGAAATGGAAGGGGAAATGCAAATGTGAGGCACTTGACATGGCACTTGACATGGCTATTGCAGCAAGTAAATATAGCCAGACATGCGCTGGACAGCTCAGTTGAATTAGAGATAAGATCTCAGTTAAGGAATGGAACACTGATGTGCTCTGCTGTGAATTACTGTACTGTTCCCTGGAAGCTGGTGAGCTCCCTGCACCTTCCGAGTACAGTGATAAGTAGTGTCAGTGGGCCCCCAAATGTGAGTCAACACGTGTTCCATCTTTGCTGAGGGGTCCCCATCTCTATGTGCCCCACAGGTTCCACTGTGCATGCTAAACTAGTACACGCATGATAGGATAAACTAAATGCTTCTGCACATTGAGGTTGCCAGGGAGTGGTGAGCAGTAATGGTTCAGGCGTGACAAGTAATCCTTTATATGTTCGCTTTCTGCTCTACATTTAAAGAGACAGTAGGCATTCTGAGTTTCAGACTCTTCTCCTTCGAGCCGTGGAAATTGCCCTCGCACTGAGCTCTTTCCCTGCTTCTGAGAGACGAATCCAAGGTCACCAGACCACAGAATGCCGATTCTTTTGAAAAGCATGCTGCATGCATTAAAATAAAAAAAACTTTCATAGCCCTGTGGGGGTTAAGGGAGGCAGTAGTAGGATGACGGGTGAGCATCGTGCAGGCATCAGTTGGCACGCCTCGGACTCAACCCAGAGTCTCTGCTTCTCCAGTTATTATATTTTTTAGCAGAAGGCAAACAACCAGGAGGCTTCCAGGGCAGCTGCTGGCAATTCTAGGCCTGTGACAGGCAACCCAGAGACCAGAGTGCAGCCTGATCGGCTCTGTGCCTGCGAAGCAGAACTGGAGGGGCGTGGAGCCCAGGAGGGGTGCTCGGGGACGGGTCAGAAGGTACAGGTCTACTCACTGAGCCTCCCCCTGGGCATGGGAATGCTAGTGATTAGGGAAAGTCTTCAGGGGAGAATGCAGCGGGCGGGTGTGAACAGGCGAGCAACACCCATTGGGCTCAAAGGGCTTCAGCCCCCCTTCCCCTACCCCCCTGTCGTGTGTGGCAGCCCGGGTGAGGGGTGAGACAGCTTCCCGGGCACACACACAGCCACACCCGAGTAATTCACAGGTCTTTAAAAGACCATTTGCTTCTTAATGAGGCTTTGTTGTTTTTCACCCCTTCTTAGAGCCCCTGCAGCTCCACTCTGCCTATTTCTGGAAGAATCAGCCACCCCATATCACCCCCCCGAAATTTTTTCTTAGCTCCAGGGCACTGGAACAGCTGGCCCACACACCCCTTTCTACCAATGAGTCACAACTCAACCCATATGTTAAGTAGGCAGAGCGCGCCCTATATATAGACACGCCAGGCTAAGAGAGGAGAGTACAGATGCCATCCACCTGTAAAACAAACACACACATCTATTTGCAATAGGCAGCAACACAAGCACACATGTATTCAGTAAAGCACCATTTTGTTTGAGTAAACACCAATTGGGTTACAACATGCACTTGATTTCGTGGTTTGCATTATAAATGTAATAAAAAAAACAATACTAGTAAAATTAAAGTTACGGCTTTTAGAAAAAGACAAAAAAGAAATTAATTTCAGCGGAAGTTTGACAAATGTGTTTTTAGTAAAAGTTGCCACATATTGTTATTTGGTAACTTTCCCTAGCAATTTGTATTTTAAAAGTCATATTCAGTGAATCATGAGCCGAGCTAAAATGACGGCAGGCGCTCTGATCGAATCAGCGAGTAGTGTGAGGCATAAGTCTATTAACGTTTTAAATGAGACATGGATTAAAAAAATGTGGGCCTATTACTAAATGGTTGGGAAATGTCATCACAGAAAGATACAGATAAATTAAAAGGAAGGAATTAATTAATCACACACGCACCGCAGCACCGTTCTCTCACTTACTTCTCTGAGTTGCAGTAACTCGAGCTCGAGCCACCGCAGGAATTACAGATTGCTGCGTGCCTCCTCAGAGAGTCCTGCACTGAGATGTTGCCGGAAAAAATAAAGCCGGTCTTCCACCTCGTTAAGTAAATGGTATTTTTAAAGATCTGTGAAGTACTTAGTTGGGCGCAGTAAGACAGAGGGCAGACCACGTGAGCCAGGCAGGGGGCCTGGTGTTGCTCTGGCCCTTGGGCCATTCACACCTCGGCTCCCCATGTGCAGAAGCAGTGTTTTCCCCTGACACCTCCGCACCACGCCACCACAGGCAGGCCAATGGTTTGTGATGCTTTGACTCCATCAAGTGGCCAAAAGGCGCAACAACTATGAAAATCAGTGACACTCGGTTTAAACCGGGTCAGCTGATTTTCATCCGGTAGGGTATTGTCGGGTACAGTCGGTTTAAACCGATTTCCGGACAGCCTAACTATGTGGTTTTTATATATAATAATACCACTAAGTTGTGAGTAGAACATGCACTCATTTTTCAATTCTACTTCATTCCCCCTATGAACGCAGTTCCTAAACAGGGTTCCCCGTATGAGCACTTGCTGTGGGGTGCACTATTACTGGTTTATTTTGCCTGCATCAGGTATGTAAACTATTATACCACAATTCGCATCTTTAGTCAATTCTATCCTTTCTTATTAAGAAGTTTCTCCATTTATTTTTTAGGTGTCCCATACATTTTATGGTCCTGATAAAACCCCCTATTATTTAGAGGGTCGAAACGTTGACAGTGTCAAACGAACCTTGTAACTATATATTTTTTTTTTAGACCGTTTGCTATAATTTGGCAACCTGTTTTGTTAATTTATACTATTGCATTATTGTTTTTGTTTGTTGTGGGTTGGGTTTCACATGGGAGACAATGCACTTTGTAGTGGTGTAACATAAGCCCCCGTGGTGCGGGGGGCAGAGCTCCAGGGGGCCCTCTCAGCACAGAACCCTGGCCTGAGACCACTTGACTGAATCCGGAGGGGGTCTCTCTCTGTACTTTGCAGGGGGGGGCCCTCAAGTTTCGTTACTCCACTGGAACTTTGCACATTTATATGAAACAATATATACTGATTAATATCAAGAACAATTCTGTCTGGTATTACTATTTGTGGCGGACTTCATTGTATGGTCTTCTCTACCTACATTCTACTACAGTTTCATTTGTTCGGTTGTGCCTTTGTTTTTATTAAGTATACAGGTATAATTCCAATAAGAACCGCCGTTTTTTCATAATACGATTTTGTGCATTCGGACTCGTTTACCGGTGGTAGGGTGGGATAAAGAAGAAATAGAATATAAGGGTCAGGATAGAGGTATCCTGACCCATGGGACAGCTAAATCAAGGGCCCCCAGACAACCATAAAAATGGTGGCCATATGAGGATCTGGTTGCACAGATATCCAAGATCTAGCTCCCTGTGGCAAATTAGGTGGGAAGCAGAGGGAGGAAGGAACAAAAGCTTTCGACAGAACCTATTTTCATCTCTCTGAATAGCCATAGAGTCTGCAAGGCCCCAGACTTCGCCCCATAAGATGCCACAGGGACGCCTTGAGAGGTCTGCAACAATGGGGCCAGTGCCCTGCCTTCCGATGGAGATTGGAGGCTAAAGAGTCTACTGCCCTGGATAACTTCACCCTGCACTGTGTTATATTTGGTGCCCATGAGCAGAGTGCATTGAAAGTAACCCCCCAATAAGAGAGGGTACTAGTCCTTTGCAGTCGATTGGAGCCCACTTAAAGACGTGTAAGCCAAGTGCTCATAGGGCCGCATGACATTATAAATTACTTGAAAAAGTTGGTCAAAAAGTCTAAATTTGCATTGAATTGTACAAACAAGTGGACCAGGGAACTTAGGGTTTAGGGAGTGTGAGCCATTAACACGCCATCATCCGCGCAGAACAACACGGGGAGTGGGGTGCCGTTCATTCTGGGCACATCCAGGGTATATGAGATTAAGTTTGGGCTAAGCTTATTTATGTAATGTATGAACAAGAAGGGGGCGGGTACGCACCCTTGTCGGACCCCGCGCATGATGTTAATTTCTTTAGATGTTTACCCCTTTTGGGAAAAACCTAACCCTAGACTTGGTAATGGACAAGCATTGCGCCCAACCCCATTTCATATAGAAGTTGCCATAGCTTACAGCGGTTTATGCAATCAAATGCCATGGACAAGTCCATAAAAGCAAGATATAAAGGCGATTGCCTTGCCACTGTATATTTACCTAATATTAAGTTCAAATTCAGGCATTGTTCTATAGTGCCTATATGGCCATATTGGCAGGGGTTTATGATGTTATTGTCCTGTGCCCACTCAACAATCCTGTTATATAGAACCCTTCCTAAAATTGTGGTGGAATATCAATAAGGGAAATGGGACAATAACAGCTTGGTGAGGATCGCCCCCCCTTTTTAAGAATCGGAACTACGGTGGATGTGGCCCAAGATTTTGGTATCGATGAGTTTGTCAAACTATTGAAGACATTTGTTAGTAGTGGGGCCCAGAGATTAATGTCACATTTAATTATATAAATGGGGACACCATCCAGGCCTGGTGACTGGGCCCCAGAACTCTGTTGGATAGCTACGATGACTTCTTGTAGGGTTACCTACGAGACTGGGAAAAAGTCCTCAGGCACAGGTAGCACAGGTTCAGCCTCCGTGACACTGTAAACCTGGGAAAAGTTTACCTCCCATGCCTCGCTGTCTATGTGAGAACTAAGTGGGGTCCCCATTTGGTTAGCGGATCTCATAGCAGATACCGCGCTCCAAAAAGCCTTGCTATCCTTTATGAGGGCTGCATGGGCTAATGCATCCCACTGCTGAGTGATGATTTCATTCCACAGCCTAGCTGTTGTTATCTTATATTGTTTACGCAATAACGCCACAGCCAATGGGTCTCTTAGAGTCGATTGAAGGGCTTTACGCAGTGAACGATTGGCTGCTGAACATTCCTGATCAAACCCCCTCAGGCCATGTTTTCTGGTTCAAAAGGTTTGGGCAGGAATTTTTTGATCTTGAGGCAGAGGGACACAAAGGAGTTAACTATCTCCCCACTATCGATTTCATTTGCCAGGCAACCCAGAAGTGTATCCATATTCTCCTGAATGATCTTCCCCAGGACTATATAAAGGTTTTTTGTTTTTTTTATAATCAATTTGATTGGTTTTGTGAGCAACAACATAGAACAGTGAATCACTGTGACATACGATACAATTAATCACATTCCCAGATTTTTCTCCCGCAAGGCATATACTCGGATTGAACTCATATTACACCTCCAGGACCGCCGACCCTCGCCGGTGTATCTTCAGTTCACCAAGCCCAAATATTTGCCCCATATGGGGCAGCCCCTTGCCTCATACACTGATTTTTCTTGGATGGCGCACCAGTCTACTCCTTTACGCCATTTCGCAATGGCTGGAGTTGTAGAGTCCTTCCAGGCAGCTGCAATGTCTCTTTTGGCCACCATGATAGCCGTCCCTAGGAACAATTTATCGACTCGGGCCGTCCATCCCCTCCATCACCCCTAGGAGAAGGGCAAGAGGACTAAGAGGGATCGCCCAGCCCATGGTCTCACTCAGTTCAGCTACTATCGAAGCCCAGTGCTTGGAGAGGGAGGCACAGGACCAGACCATGTGATAGAAGTCCGTGGGTTCCGCCTCACAACGCGGGCATCTTGGGGTCGGGAGGAATCCCCCTCGGAGCAATCGAACAGGGGTGAGGTATGTGGAATGGAGATAGTATATTTGAATTAGACGAAGCCTGGCCGATATGGTTAGTACCCTAGGGGCCATCAATGTATCCCTCCAATCCTCCTTCTCCAGGGGGCCATTCAATGTTCCCAGAGGGTCTTGAGGGAGTCTAGGGTGGACGGGGAGTTGTTTATCAGAGACCGGTAGATTTGGGACACTTCCCCTTTCCCTAGGTTATCCATGAGGAGCTTAGCTTCCAACGAGCTGAACTCTGGGATTGCAGTATTGTCAGGAATGTGAAGAGCAATGGTGTGCTGGAATTGTAGGTACTTGTAGAACTGAGTGGAGTGTAGGGATTACGCTTGCTACAGGTACAGATGGAGTACAGATGTTTTCCCTTCCAAACATCTCCTAAGTGAGTGATTCCTATCAGGTCCCATTTCCGGAATCCTGCCAAAGTCCCCACCTATTTCAGCGAAGTACCATGCCAGAGGGGCGTCTGCAATGTGATTTTGGTCTCCCAGTGAGTGTGCCACAGTGCTGAAAGCCACGCCAGAAGGCCCGTTCGAGTTACTGCCAGTAGAGTATGAAGAACCGGGGCCCCATAGAGCATGGCTTGGATCCGGGGAAATCCGAGGCCCTCTGATTCCGGCCAGTAGGCCGGATCAGAACATCCACCTTTGAACCAGTTGTGGATCACCACAAGACGGGTGGCTAAATAGTACAGGAAACGGTTCATCATCCCATCCCTGCATCATATGGAGCCCTCTGGCAATGCGCAAGGGCCAGCCGTGACCTCAACCACCCCAGAGGAAGGTCGTGACCATACCATCTAGCCTGCGGAACCAACTACGGGGAAGATGGAGTAGGAGGTTTTGGATCACATATAGGAGGCGGGGAGCACCATCATTTTGAATAGGGCGATCTTACCGAGGGGGTTGAGGGGAAGAGATTGCCATTGTTGGAGGTCGTCTCTAGTACGTTTAAACAAAGGGTTGACATTAAGGGACCAGGTCAACTCTGAATGAAGCGCTACCCAGATGCCGAGATCTTTGAAGGAGAGTTGCTGTAGGGGAATGGTTGTTTGCCAATCTACACATACGCGTGAAACGTGAAGGGGCACTAAGGTTGATTTGACCGGGTTAAGGTGCAAGCTCGGCTCTTCCTCAAAGGATTGAAGGATCTGAAGGCATCTAGGACCGGAGTGTGCTGGGTCGACAAGGAAGAGCAGGACATCATCCGCATACAAAGCAAGATGATGTTCATGCGGGCCATGCCACCCCTGTATCTGCTCGTCTGCCCGAATGAGACAAGCTAAGGGCTTATTTGCTAGAGCAAAGAGGAGGGGAGAGAGAGGGCATCCCTGCCAGGTTCCTCTCCTGATAGGGAAAATCTCTGAGAGTGCCCCATATGAGGACCCTGGCTGATGGGTTTGAATAGAGGACCCTAACCAGCTTCCTGTATTGCGGGCCGAAGCCCGCTATCTCTAGCACATTTCCTAGGTATAGCCAGTTGACTGAGTCAAAGGCCTTTTCAAAGTCGAGTAGTAGTAGGGCCAAATATGGGGAGAGGAGGAGGCGATGGGCGAGGGCCACATGGAGGCGTCTCAGACAGTGCCTTGTGCTGCGATGAGGCATGAAGCCACATTGATCAGGGTGTATGAGAGTATGGAGTACCCGCTTAAGACGGGTAGCGAGAATGGTTGCATACATTTTAATCTCAGTATTTATAAAAGAGATCGGGCGATATATGGAACATGAGGTCGAGGGAGGGTCCATTTTAGGTATTACCACGACCGTGGCCATGTCAGTTTCGGGGGGAAAGGCGCCTCTCTTCAGGACCTCCTCAAATAGGGCGTGGAGTCGGGGATCAGGGTTTCTTGGAATGCCGCATAGTACTCCGCTGGGAGACCATCCGGACCGGGAGTCAATTCAATTCAATTCAATAAGTCTTTATTTCGATTAAAAATCATGAAAGACATTTACATTTGGAACAGAAAACTCCATTTCATTTCCATTACATTTTTACAAAATTTGTACAATAGAATAACAATCAAGAAGAAAAAAATAGGTCCGTAATGTTAAGATACCTTAATATACAATAAATAATTAAAACTAATACAACTTCTGACCTTGGTGCCGCAAAGATCATACCAGTAAATATCTTCTTATATATATATAAAAATAACCAGGTGAGTACACTCAATCTAATACAACACAAAACAATGTGTACGACTCCCTCTTTATAAAAATCATCAAACTAACTTAGCCTCTTCTTCTTTGCACGTATAGCCCACATCCAACTAAGGAATTTGGCAACTGCAATCACTATGGGTTCTTTAGTGTCAGTTTTTAAAATCCTAAATGCTTCGTTGCCAGAACAAATGCCCATATTCATACAAATTGGTCTGAGCCATTTATACCTAGGAATTTTGTAAGCAGGGCATACAAATAAGATGTGAGCTAACGATTCGTTTAGTGTTAAACCGAAGGGGCATTTACTATAATTTTGGGCGTGCCATTTACTAATATAAGAATTAATCGGGAGAGAACCCACTCTAAATTGATGGTAGAGTTTCCTATCATTAAAAACACTAATAAAATCCCAATAGTTCTCATACTCTATATCGTGTTTATGCTCTAAAAATTCCCGTGTTAGTGATGGCCTTATTAGAGAGGAAAAACGCTTAATTTTGACCATATTCCAGTACACCTTCGTAAATTCCTTCTTTGGAGGGAAAGGATTGTCGACGGGATTCTCCCACAGACTACTCATCCCCATCTCGCTCAGAGTATCCTTTACCCGTCTCAGCCAAGGTATTTTGCACATACGGTCCGCCTTCCTGACTGTAAGAAAAGCCTGAGCATACAAAGACAGTTCAGGTGTAACCCAAAGCCTTCTCCAATAAGCCACGGGTCTAAATCGTGCCGTGTCCTCAAGTGAGCGACAACCCAAATCTAAAAAAAGGGGCAATAAAGGTGTTGATTGGGGAAGGCCAGTTATGGACCTCAAAAATTTGTTTTGGGCAATAACCAGAGGAACTAAATTATCAAATCCCCATAATTCTGCCCCATATAAAACTGAGGCACTAATTTTAGAATTATATATTTTTAAAACAGGAGCAACGGGTTTGGTGTAAGAAAGACGCTCTTCCTTCAATAAGGCACCGGAGAGTTGGGGGTGTTTAAGGACCAATAAATCAATATGGGGCTTCCAATTGAGTTTTCTACCTAATGTAATCCCCAGATATGTAAATGCATGGGTCTGCTCTAGGGTAACTTCATTCATAACAACTCTACCCTTTATAACCTTGTGTTTGTGTAGTACCATACATTTTGTCTTCTCCACATTAACTACAAGGTCATGATCCTGACAAAACTCCTCAAATCTAACAATAGCTGACTGGAGTCCTTTTTGTGTCTTGGAAATAATCAGAGTGTCATCTGCAAACATGAGCAAAGGAATCTTCATGCCTGCTAAAGTGGGAGCGTCAGTAGGATAACTCTGAAAATACAACACTACCCTATTAATAAATAAAGAAAAGAGGGTTGGTGCTAAAACGCACCCCTGTCGAACCCCCTTTGCAATGGAAAACCTATCAGTAACACTCCCCTGCAGGCCCCAACGTACCTGTGCATAATTAGAGTCATGTAATGTGACTAAAATGGCCAATAGTTCCAATGGCATGCCCTGTTCTGCAAATGCTTTCCACATCTTGGTGCGTGGGACCAGAACGAAAGCCGACTTAAGATCAATAAAAGCCGCGTAAATGGTACCCTCTCCTATAATTACCACTCGCCAGTAAATTAAAATAAACCTAAAAACCTGGTCAATGGTACTGGTATGTGGTCGAAACCCCGCCTGTAGTGGGGACAGGATGTCAAATTCATCTATCCAGGCCTGAATTCGACTTAACACCAGCCTAGCTGTAACCTTTTGAATACAATCAATGAGGCTTATAGGCCTGTAATTGCCTGGATTGGAGCGGTCCCCTTTCTTAAAGATTGGGAGAATTTCCGCTCCTGACCATGTATCGGGCATAGGGGCACCACTAGCAATGGCATTTGCGAATAGCTGGATATATGTTACCCAGTTCGTTTTATCATACAAAAACAAGTCAGCTGGAATACAATCCAACCCAGGCGCCCTACCTCTCGGAACAGATTTTAACGCGATTTCCACCTCTTGCTTAGTAAAATGCAGAGAGGAGTTAAAAAAGGGCATTTTAAACTGTTCTGGGTCAGGTTCCGTGACTGCGAACTGGGCCTTATAGTGTGATACCCACATCTCAGGGGCTACATGGTTAACTGGAGCTTGGCTCAAGTTACCATTGCCCCATTTCACAAGATGCCAGAAAAGAGCCATGTTTCTCCCTTTACTGGCCTTGAGCAACTCATCCCAGTGTTGCTCATCCCAGTCCCTTTTAGCTTGCTGTTGGACTAACTTATACCCAACCCGTGCCCTTTTAATGTCTCCCATGTTCTTCAATCTTATTGCCCTTGCTAGGGTTCTATAAGCCTCTCTACAAGATTTCCCATACCATGCGGTCACCTTAGGGCCAGAATTTTTCTGATGGGTTTTTGCCTTTGTAATAAAAAAACCTTTAAGCTTATTAAATAAATCATTATGGACCTGTAAAACCATTAAATTAACTTCCTCTTGTGTAACACAATTTTGGATGGTAGCTATTGCACATGCCACCCAGCTCCTTCATCTGTTCCAAGTGCGCTTCATTATTAATAACTTTAGTCCATTTGACTCTCCTTGTATCATTAGTAAGTTGCACTTCTACGGAGGCACTCACAGGTGCCTGACACTCAACAACAGGATATCCTTTAAGCTGCATAGATAGTACTAGGGGATTGTGGTCCCTTTCGGTCCGCTCCTGAACTACCATATCTATTAGGGAGGTCCAGAATTCCTTATTAAGAAAAATAAAGTCTATACGACTACTTCTCAGCTCATTATTATAGGTATGCATACCCTGCTTATCGGAAACGGACCTCCCATTAACAGCCCTGACCCCCCGTTCCAGACACAACACTTTCAACTGCAACACTGCTCCAGTCCATTTTTTGATTGGGGGAAGGTCCAGGGACGGAATGTCCCACTGAACATCCTCCTCTGTGCTAAGATCGACGTCATTATTGTCTAAGGGTTCAAACGAACAGTTGAAATCCCCAGCAATAATTAGGTTACTCACACCTTTATGCTGATCTAAAAAGTGTCTAGAAGCGCAACAGTGCTAGAAGCTTTTCCACCTGGCAGCCCTCTCGCGTATACATTAATAATCAGCAGATCAGGGAAAGTGGGCATCTGTAATTTAATTATTAAAATGTCCCTGCTATCAATATACAATTCCTCTACCTTATAACGAAATGACTGTCTTACCCAAGTGGTAAGGCCCCCCATGGGTCTTCCCCTCTGACCCCCCTGAGCTGTTTTGGAAAAATTTAAAAAACCCTGTCGGCAAACGTGATTCATGGACCAGGTTTCCTGGAAGGCCATAATATCATGGCCTTCAATAAATGCGGACCATTCAACTGATGGTAACTTTGACAAAAGCCCTGCTATGTTCCAAGATGCTAGCAGTAGATTTGGTTTGAGGGGACTCTCGTTTATACTGTGGGGGATAGGCTGATCATTAGTTAAATGGGCATAGCCCAATTCTCCCTCTCCCGAATAAATGTTGGTCAGGCAGAGTCTGTCATTCCTAGATTCACCCACTGTATGATCGCCCCCATGGGTAACCCCCCTCTGAACAGTTGCCTTTGATACTTGGGAAACTCCTGGTTTGTGATTATCTACCTCTGGATCGACCACACAAGCCACCCCATGTAGTAGTGTGCCGAGGCTGGTAGAACTAGAGTTGGGTCCAAGTCAATCGTTTTCATCCAGCGAGGCAAAGGCTTCAAACCTGTTAAAAGTAGGGACTGCATAATTATAGGAGCCTGAATCTAAAGCAGGTTCCCTCAATACTCCCCTTGTACGATTAACGCGTGTTTGATAAAAAAAGCCCAGCGGAAGTATATTAATGTCATCTTTACTTAGTTGACCGGACCCTGCCCTATCCAATATAAACTGGACCAAGCCCGGAGATCTAAAACTTAAAACCACACAGTCTCCACTAAGAGCCTTATGGGATTCACCAATCCAAGATATTCTTCGCACCATCTTAAATTCTGAAAAAAGATGGTTCCTTACTCGAGTCCTAATACTCAGCAGATGTAATGCCTTATTTTTTTAAGAGGCCCAATGTTCCTGAGCATTAACTGGGAGCACTGGTACATTTGCCAATACAATTGTATATGGTGTTGCTTCGGGGGGGAGGTGGAGGGACATATGGGTATTCATAACGCCGCCCATATCATGCGATGGAGCCTGAGGACCCACTGGCCCTACTGGATACGCCAGTATACCACCCTGTAGGGAATTTACCAAAGGGGTGGCCGTAGAGACAGCCACCCCCAAGGGGGGAAGGCGGGATGCCAAATTGGTGCATAATCTATTATCAGAACTGTTCCCCTGTCGAGTGTCTGTTATTCCTTCCTGCAGGTCCCCACAAGAGAGTTGGGGGACATTAAAAATATGCTGCTCTATTTTGGCTAGTCTCATATCGCTATAAGTTTCTGCATCAGAGGATCAATCAGGGCTATAAGCTTCTCTTCCACCCGGTTTAAAAGATCAACCTCAGTATTGTGGAGTGGCTGTTCCTCTGTAGCAATAGTATCAGTCTGACCAACACCCAGATTTGTAAGTATAGGTATAGACTTAAAACCCCCCTCACTTCCTGTTGTGGCAGACTTACGTTTCACAATTTTGCAAGACTGATAGCAAGACTTAGGTAAACCACGTGCTTTCCTCTTTTTTGTGGAGGTTCACCACCTAGGACCTGGGTGGACCTTTGCCGCCCAGTGAGTATCTTAACTGGGGAGGCAGGCACTATAGAGGCAGTACTATCCAAACTGGATGCTACAGATAACCCAGGTTGCGATTGCGCCGAGGGTGTGTGACTTTGTTGGAATGTACAGTCAACTACGGCATTTTGTTCAGGCACAGGAATTAGTGCCGTTCCGATAAGGGGTCGTGGGGGTTCTAACGAAAGTCTGCGTTCTGTGAGTTGAATCTGATGAGTTAGCACAGATTCAGCCCGGGAAAGAAACGCATCCAATGTCCCCACTACTCCTGAACCCCCTGCCCCCTTACGCTTGTTCTTACTCATTACCCCCTGGCCTTGTGCAAAAAAACAAAATACAAAGTACCAATACAGAAAAAAAAAAAAAATAATTGAAATACAAAGACAACCACTCAACTTGCACAGTGTATACAATGTCAGGAGGGTGGCCCAGCCCGGTCTCCTACGGTTTCTGACGGGCTCAGACGGGCCCGCCCTTGGCCCGGGCTTAGCCCGGCGCGTCCCGCGCGCGTCCCGCACTGCGGGGGTAGAGGCTGCGCTTTATGCGCGGAGATGGTCCGGTGCCTCCCCCTCGTTAACAACACCTGATGCCACTCGCGTTGCACCCTGGACGCTGAAGTTCCTACCAGGGTGAGAATGCGGGAAATGGCAGCGTAGGCGGCAGAGGGATACCCTGGGACTACGGTCCCACCAGAGTAAAATGCCAGACAGCCAGGAGCAGGGAAAGAGCGTCAGCTAGAGCAGCAGGAACCCAAAATGCAGGGGGAGAGGCTGTGCTTTATGCGCGGAGATGGTCCGGTGCCTCCCCCTCGTTAACAACACCTGATGCCACTCGCGTTGCACCCTGGACGCTGAAGTTCCTACCAGGGTGAGAATGCGGGAAACGGCAGCGTAGGCGGCAGAGGGATACCATGGGACTACGGTCCCACCAGAGTAAAATGCCAGACAGCCAGGAGCAGGGAAAGAGCGTCAGCTAGAACAGCAGGAACCGGGAGTCTTACAAGTAGCGAGTAATGAGATCGCCTCACCAATTTCTTCGCCCATGTTCAAAATGACTCCAAGTACTCGAAATCAAAAAACTTTGTATAGTTGTATATCGCAAAGTCCAATGCCTTTTATTCAGACATCCAAAATTTCTGTGAAATCATAGTTCACCATACATGTCATTCCTTGACATTACTACAGCTCTTTGCCGTGCCAACACGTGTTTCGTCCGTTATATACAACTGGACTTCATCAGGGCTGAAACATAAGACAATAGTAATGTGAGGAATGATGGGGTCTAAAATAAACCCATCTCCAAAGTAAAATCACCCGAGTTGTGCCATGCACAGTAGTTCGGTTCCACGTGACATGATGGTTATTGTTTATTTGTCATTCATATTCACTGGAAGGTATAGATACCTCTGTACAGCATGGAAAATTTGAAAAGGTAAAGTGAAATCAAAAGCCTGAAAATCCCAGATATAGGCTGTGGCGGGCTGGGCTGATCACGTCATCCAGGTGCCTGCGATGCGAGGCAGCTGAAGGTGACTTCTTTCACACTATATGGCAGTGTACGTCCCTGTTGCGGTTTTGGAGGGGAGTGGCAGCATGCCTCTCGGAGGTCCTGGGATGGGATATTCAACTCTCGCCATTTGTTGTTTATAGGCCTTACGCTGGCTAAGCACAATATCGCGAGAGTGTGGAAGAGTGAGGCTCCGCCACTGGTTGCAACCTGGAAGAAAGGCCTCAACTTTTGCATTGGGCTGGAGATTCCAGTCTTTACGGCGAGAGGGTGTCCCCAGAAACACTACAAGATATGGAAGCTGTGGGCCTATTACAGGGAATTAGATTTAGAACCTCCCCCCTCTGTCTCTGCTGTCAAAGAGCTGTTGAGTTGATCGGGCTGTGCTGCACTATGGATGTGGACTCTACCTACATGTGTACTGATTTGCTTAGATCTGTGTATTCTAGGTCGCTGGGTGCG
The DNA here is from genome assembly GCA_963921515.1 of Calotriton arnoldi. NCBI lineage: Eukaryota > Metazoa > Chordata > Amphibia > Caudata > Salamandridae > Calotriton > Calotriton arnoldi. The sequence continues at coordinate 1,677,173 of CAWUFW010001986.1, read as the reverse complement.
TCCAGCGATATGGTTATGGCACTATCGTTTGTTGTGGTAAGTTTCTTTTTAATGTGTTTATTGCATCAGCATGATTCTGTAATTTTTGAAAATGTTGAAATCAATGCTGCTTGTCATTATATACTGCTGGCGCTCTACGGTACGCCGAATCTGTATTGGCTTTCAACAATAAAATTGGGTTGTGAAAAAAAAAAAAAGCCTGAAAATACAAAGTTAAGAATCACCTATATGTGCTCGATCATCGTAAAAGCCAGTGTATTCCCAAATACGACCCATAGTGAAAAGTAGTTAGATCATAAGTAAAGGGCCCATCGAACAATTTGCGCTCACCAAATCCGTATTCATCTATCATCATGTGCTGTTAGAAAAGATAGTAGCAATTCCTTGCGACGCATTCAAGTGTCTGAAAGAATACAGTAAATCACTTTGCTAGCAAAGCACATATTAATTGGTATTTAGGTGTGAGGTTATTAAACGCCTCACTTACCATAGTCACATCAATCCGGGCATATTTAAGAGTAAGGCAACTGTATTGCCATTCCGCAAATCTAAAATAAGATAAGAAGTGAAAGTCACAGCGTACGATCCCATAAACTGGGGACCAAGTTACACGTGACTAGACCTAGATACACTCGACACTGTTTTATAACTGTATCTTTCCAAATAAGTCGTATATTCAATTAATAAAAGATAAACACACACGTGAAGACGCGAAACACATATTGTATTGATATGCCCGTTAGGCATAAACTCCACCACCCGACTGTAACGTAAAAAGTGGCGGTTTCGCCCCGTAGTATCATATCGGGCGAAATCAAGTACAAACGCCCGGGAGTATGGGCATGCATACCAGGTAATCCTTAACTGTCTACGGTACCCATGTATGGCTGTCTGACTATCCGCAATCACAATGTGGTGGGTTCGCCCCCGTAAAATCAAACCGGGCAGAATCAAGTAGAAGCGCCTGTAAGTATGAACATGCATACCGGGTAACCCTTAACTTTCTATAGCACCTATGCTTTGTTATCTCACTAACTATCTACCAGTACACACTGTCCATGCAGTAGGAAGTTCCAGTCCTTACCGATCGGTTCGGTGCTCCCGTCGTGTAGGTCTCCGTGGCGTTCTGCGTAAGCGCCATCTTGTTCGGCCTTTAAATACCTGTCATGGTAAAACCGCGAGTATTACCCCATAACCAAGGGGGCCATCTTAAAGTGTGCAAATATTATAAGATGCCTAATAGTGTTTCGATGATATAAGAGATAGGTAGTCTCTAAACAGCATCAGATAAGGCATGAGTGAGGCAAAATTAGTTCTGCCATATAGTAGTCTCTCGTATACTATATTGGGGTTGGTTGTATCTCAACTCCTATGTTAAGGATAGCATCATCCCTTAACACGTCAAATTGATATGAGTGAGGCATATATTATGTTAATAACTTTCTATCGTGAGAGTCACTGTCAGTTACTAAGTCATGTGTTACAATTATTGTTATACTAGTCATACGATCATACCACTGTGAGTATGCAATACTAAATGTCTGTATTGTGATTATACAAAACAGTAGGACACATAGGCTCCTACGATATATACCATAGAAAATTGATTGTGAAGTCAATGATCATCGGTAGTCGGTGTCAATCGGCAGACGCATAATATTCGTGTGCATAGGCATACATCTAGAAAGACAACCAGGTGCGCGTATACATCATCTCCAACGGGACTATGGTCCCCGGTCAGATAACCAGCATAATCGGTTAGTCAATGTTAGGAACCAAGTAAGGAGAGTGAACCCATTAACCAACGGAAAGAGGAGGATTGTTAGTGTAGACAGAGTTAATTTATCCACCGTGTCATTTATAAAGACAAATACTAAAGGTTAAAAAATGGGGGAACCCAGAGGAGTGTGAACACAATTTGATGTTGCGTATATAGTAAGCATTTTCATTAGTTACATTATTGCATGTAACAACACACATATAGTAATTAACATGGTGCTAGGGTATTTCTTAAACAGGATCATTCCTTAATCTTTCTCACAATTTTTTCACATTTTCTTGCAGGCTAACATTATATTCATAGTACAATAAATTGTCATCTTTTCTTTGGTTGATTACAATCCAGTACAGTAACCACTTTCAACCTTCCCCCAAAAAATAATGCAGTTCACGATCAATATTCAGACCATTATCTACTGCCCTGAGGCGCATAATCCATACAGCCTCTTGGCGATGTAGTCTCAATTCTCTAATCCCACCCCTTTCTACTGGTGGGACCATTTCCAGGCCATGGAATTGAAAAGATCTGTGTTGGTCTTGTTTATCACATGTGAGTGTATGTACCGCAAATGGGTATCTCGAGTCACCTTGTTTCACTGCCCTAAAGTGTTCTTGTATTCTCTCTCTGAGCATCCTAATAGTGCTCCCTACGTAAATGTTCTGGCATTTGCAAATTAATACATACACCACATAGCGGGTATAGCAATTAATATAAGTCCTGATTGGAAACTTCGGGCTCTGATTATATGTAAATTCGCTCAGATTCATGCTTAGTCTGCACATGGAACAATGGCCACATTTAAGTGAACCTTTATTCCGGGCTGTCAACCAGTTGTCCTTTTTAGTTTGTGCAGGGTAACTGGGGCTGGTAAGTCCCCCCAGTGTCCTTCCTTTCCGGAATGTAATACTAGGATTCTTCGTAACATGTGGTGCAATATTTCTGTCATTAGTTAGTAGGTACCAGTGTCTTTTGAATACCCTACTTATGTCCCCTGTGTTGCTCCCAAATGACATAAGTCTGATGAAATCCTTTTGTCGTTTGCTTTTTTTGGGGTTATCAGAGAGTGTCTTTGTTCTATCCAGTTTCATAGCTTTGTTAAGGGATCTATTGATCAGATGTTTATCATAACCCCTTATTAAAAATCTGTTCTTAATTTGTTCCAGGTTTGTTTTAAATTCCTCATCACAGGTGCAGACCTATGACGATTTGGAGCCAGATCTCCTATTAAGATGGGAGAAGGAACTTACTAGTAACTCTATAAATTTGATGGAAATTTTGATTATCAATGCTGAAAGGAAGGTAGCGAAATTACAAAGTGAAATCGCAGATTTAGAAAAAGAGATTATGGATATGAATATGGTAGAAGTAACCGAAAAGAATTATGCAATATTGAAAGAAATTCTTGGTAGACATCAGGAAGACATAAAGATATGTAAAACTAGAAAACTCAAGAGAGACGAACGAGATTATCTAGCAGGGAGAGTGTTCACAGGGGACATAAGTAGGGTATTCAAAAGACACTGGTACCTACTAACTAATGACAGAAATATTGCACCACATGTTACGAAGAATCCTAGTATTACATTCCGGAAAGGAAGGACACTGGGGGGACTTATCAGCCCCAGTTACCCTGCACAAACTAAAAAGGACAACTGGTTGACAGCCCGAAATAAAGTTTCACATAAATGTGGCCATTGTTCCATGTGCAGACTAAGCATGAATTTGAGCGAATTTACATATAATCAGAGCCCGAAGTTTCCAATCAGGACTTATATTAATTGCTATACCCGCTATGTGGTGTATATATTAATTTGCAAATGCCAGAACATTTACGTAGGGAGCACTATTAGGATGCTCAGAGAGAGAATACAAGAACACTTTAGGGCAGTGAAACAAGGTGACTCGAGATACCCATTTGCGGTACATACACTCACATGTGATAAACAAGACCAACACAGATCTTTTCAATTCCATGGCCTGGAAATGGTCCCACCAGTAGAAAGGGGTGGGATTAGAGAATTGAGACTACACCGCCTTTGTTGGATACACAATCTAAATCATCACACACATTCTTAAAAAACACATCACAACAGTTATCTTGTGGGAGATTCGGGGTCCACTTAGACTTAGGTCTCAGCCCACTGTCTTTAGTATGTCCAATATCAATCCCTAACTGGTACAATAGTTCCTTTCCATTAGTTGGTCCCCCCTCTTCAGGATCCAGAGAGAGCAATAAGACAGTATCAACCGTATCTTGTATAGATAAATCACTCTTAGGCATTGCTCTAATCTCAGGATTGATGTTAGTAGGGTGTGTGGAAAAGTGCTTCTTCAATTTAAGTTTTCGTACAAATTTATATACATCAACTTTTAACTGTTCATCATTTACAATATTAGAAGGACAGAACCCAAAGCCCTTCTTCAACACTTTAATCATATCATCAGTCAACACTCTGTTAGACAAATTAATCACATTTACATTCATGTGTTTATCATTTGAATCCATATACATTACTTCTTTTTGTTCCATGACCTGGTCCGCATGCCTGCTCTGTCGTTTGACTGATCCCTTTGATCTCTTGCCTCATCTGGTTTTCCTGTTCTTGCTGTGCGAATATTGCCCTTCCGGTTCCCTATTCTTATCCTCCTCATTTCTTCTAAAAAACGGTTGTTACCCGAATCAGGAGTGCCCTCAGCCTGTTCTGTATTACTCTCATTGTCACTTGATACTACACTTGATGAAGTGTTACTCGCTCTATCAGCGGCTCCTTCAGCCCCACCCGTGGTCCCTTTATTAATTAGGTGGTCGAATTTACTAGCAAAAGTGAACACTCTCCCTGCTAGATAATCTCGTTCGTCTCTCTTGAGTTTTCTAGTTTTACATATCTTTATGTCTTCCTGATGTCTACCAAGAATTTCTTTCAATATTGCATAATTCTTTTCGGTTACTTCTACCATATTCATATCCATAATCTCTTTTTCTAAATCTGCGATTTCACTTTGTAATTTCGCTACCTTCCTTTCAGCATTGATAATCAAAATTTCCATCAAATTTATAGAGTTACTAGTAAGTTCCTTCTCCCATCTTAATAGGAGATCTGGCTCCAAATCGTCATAGGTCTGCACCTGTGATGAGGAATTTAAAACAAACCTGGAACAAATTAAGAACAGATTTTTAATAAGGGGTTATGATAAACATCTGATCAATAGATCCCTTAACAAAGCTATGAAACTGGATAGAACAAAGACACTCTCTGATAACCCCAAAAAAAGCAAACGACAAAAGGATTTCATCAGACTTATGTCATTTGGGAGCAACACAGGGGACATAAGTAGGGTATTCAAAAGACACTGGTACCTACTAACTAATGACAGAAATATTGCACCACATGTTACGAAGAATCCTAGTATTACATTCCGGAAAGGAAGGACACTGGGGGGACTTATCAGCCCCAGTTACCCTGCACAAACTAAAAAGGACAACTGGTTGACAGCCCGGAATAAAGGTTCACTTAAATGTGTCTACACTAACAATCCTCCTCTTTCCATTGGTTAATGTGTTCACTCTCCTTACTCTGTTTCTAACGTTGACTAACCGATTATGGTGGTTATCTGACCGGGGACCATAGTCCCGTTGGAGATGATGTATACGCACACCTGGTTGTCTTTCTAGATGTACGCCTATGCACACGAATTACGCGTTTGCCGATTGACACCGACTACCGATGATCATTGACTTCACAATCAATTTTCTATGGTATATCGTAGGAGCCTATGTGTCCTACTGTTTTGTATATTCACAATACAGACATGTAGTATTGCATACTCACTTACAGTGGTATGATCGTATGACTAGTATAACAATAATTGTAACACATGACTTAGTAACCGACAGTGACTCTCACGATAGAAAGTTATTAACATAATATATGCCTCACTCATATCAATTTGACGTGTTAAGGGACGATGCTATCCTTAACGTAGAAGTTGAGATACAACCAACCCCAATATAGTATACGAGAGACTACTATATGGCAGAACTAATTTTGCCTCACTCATGCCTTATCTGATGCTGTTTAGAGACTACCTATCTCTTATATCATCGAAACACTATTAGGCCTCTTATAATATTTGCACATGTTAAGATGGTCGCCTTGGTTATGGGGTAATACTCGCGGTTTTACCATGACAGGTATTTAAAGGCCGAACAAGATGGCGCTTACGCAGAACGCCACGGAGACCGTACACGACGGGAGCACCAAACCGATCGGTAAGGGCCGGAACTTCCTACTGCACGTACAGTGTGTACTGGTAGATAGTTAGTGAGATAACAAAGCCTAGGTGCTAGAGAAAGTTACGGGTTACCCGGTATGCATGTTCATACTTACAGGCGCTTCTAGTTGATTCTGCCCAGTTTGATTTTACGGGGGCGAACCCACCACATTGTGATTGCGGATAGTCAGACAGCCATACATGGGTACCGTAGACAGTTAAGGATTACCTGGTATGCATGCCCATACTCCCGGGCGTTTGTACTTGATTTCGCCCGATATGATACTACGGGGGCGAACCCGCCACTTTTGACATTACAGTCGGGTGGTGGAGTTTAAGCTTAACGCACAAGTTACTAACTTGTGTAACGATATATCTGTAAGAGACAGTAGTTAGTGACAGATTCCTTACCTTAGAATATCCCCAGGCATCAGGCTGGATCCGGAAAGTTTTGCGTAGCAGTACCCCTGCGCGTCGGTAGGCGGCGTCGTGCGGTTCCGCGTCCGTCGTTGGTGTCAAGATCGCCGGATGACGTCGCGGCCAGTACTTAGACGCCGCCCATGCGCGCTGGCGTCAGTTCTGAACACGACTTTCCGCGCCAGGAACGCAGAGCCATGCAAGAAGCTGACATAGGTGTCTGAAAAATACTAGGGCCCTGAAAGGGATGTCCTTAACCCTAGAAATCAGTTCGCAGAACGGGGAGGATGGGTGGGGCGGTAAGGAATCTGTCACTAACTACTGTCTCTTGCAGATATATCGTTACACAAGTTAGTAACTTGTGCATCTGAAAGAGACACGTTAGTGACAGATTCCTTACCTTAGAATAGATACCCCAGCAATACCAACCCCGGTGGTGGGTCTGCGAACAAAGATCAGACGAGGAAGTCTCGGAGAACAGAACAGCCAAAGAAGCCGTCTCTCCGGACTTGGCTGTCAAGGCAGTAATGCTTGGTAAACGTGTGCAGCGAGACCCACGTAGCTGCCTGACAAATGTCCTGCAATGGGACACCACGGCCCAAAGCCGTGGTGGCGGCTGTTGCCCTGGTGGAATGGGCACGTAGCCCAACAGGGGGCTCCTTCTTAGCCAAAAAATAGCAGGCTTTGATACACAAGACAACCCAGCGGGAGATGGTCCGCTTGTGTACCGCCTGACCTTTTTTGGCGCCCACGTAGCCAACAAAGAGCTGGTCGTCCACCCGGAACTGTTGTGTGCGGTTCAGATAGAAGGAAATCGCACGTTTTGGGTCCAGACGGTGGAGCCTCTCTTCCTCTATGGAAGGATGCGGAGGCGGAAAGAAGGTGTGCAAAGTGATGGTCTGCCCAATGTGGAAGGCAGTAACCACCTTTGGCAAGAAGGACGGACGCGTCCTAAGAACAACCTTGTCTGGATGGACAGACAGAAAGGGAGGCTTGCAAGAAAGAGCCTGGAGCTCACTCACCCGCAGAGCGGAGGTGATGGCCACCAGAAAGGCTGTCTTCAGAGTGAGAAGACGAAGAGGACAGTTATGTAAAGGCTCAAAGGGAGCGCACATTAAAAAGGTAAGAACCAAGTTCAAGTCCCACTGAGGCATTACAAACGGAACAGGAGGGAAGAGGTGTGTAATGCCTTTTAGAAACCTGTTAACAACAGGGGAGTTGAAAAGGGAGGGCTGATCAGGAAGCCTGAGGAAGGCCGAGATTGCACAAAGATAGCCCTTGATGGTACCCAGGGCAGAACCCTGTTGGGACAGAGAAAGAAGGAACAGAAGAACCTCAGAAAGAGGGGCAGAAAGGGATTCACAGCCTTTGATGTGCACCATGCCACAAACTTGTTCCACCTGCAGGCGTATACCACCTTAGTGGAGGGACGCCTGGCTGCCAGAATCACATCACAAACTTCGGGAGGCAAGTCGAAAGGAATCAACTGCCGCCGCTCAATCTCCACGCAAGGAGGTGGAGACTGGACAGGTTCGGGTGGAGGACCGTCCCCTGCTGCTGCGACAGAAGATCCTCCCGAAGAGGCAGACGGATCGGGGATCGACGCTCATACTGAGTAGCTCGGGATACCAAACTCTTCGAGCCCAGTCCGGAGCCACAAGAATAACTTGGGCCCGGTCGTGCCGAATCTTCTTCAACACTCTGGGTAGAAGTGGTATAGGCGGAAAGGCGTACAACAGACCGCAACTCCACTCGCGACGAAAAGCGTCGCCGAGCGAGTGCCGCCTTGGAAATTCCAACGCGCAGAACTGATGACATTGCGCGTTCTCTTCGGTGGCGAATAGATCTAACCAAGGCTCTCCCCACTGTAGAAAGAGTCCTTGCGCCACCTCCGAGTGAAGACGCCATTCGTGATCCATCATGCACCTGCGGCTGAGTTCGTCCGCCCTGGCGTTCAGGGAACCTGCCAGGTGTTGAACCATCAGGCGCATGCCCTGATGTTCCAGCCATGTCCAGAGACGCAGAGCCTCCTGACATAGGGTCCACGACCCCACCCCGCCCTGTTTGTTGCAGTACCACATGGTGGTGGTGTTGTCTGTGAACACCTGCACTACCTGCCCCTTGACAGAGGGAAGGAATGCCGTGAGTGCAAGTCGGATCGCCCGGAGCTCCAAAAGGTTGATATGGAGCCGGGACTCCACCGGAGACCAGAGGCCTCTGATCTCCGCCTCTCCCATGTGACCGCCCCATCCCAGAAGGGACGCGTCCGTCACAACTATGTGCTCTGGCTGGGGAAGGGAGAGGGATCTGCCCATGACCCATTGCCGGTTCGAGAGCCACCACTGCAACTGTCTTGCAGTTCCCTCCGAGATCTGGACGTAATCGGACAGGTTCCCCTGATGCTGCGTCCACTGGAACTTCAGGTCCCACTGCAGAGCCCGCATATGCCATCTGGCATGACCGACCAGCAGGATGCAGGAGGCCATGAGGCCCAGCAGCCTCAGGGTCATCCCTACCGAAACCCAGGATAGAGGCTGAAAGATCGGAATCATAGCCTGAATATCCTGGACTCGCCGTTCGGGAGGATAAGCCCGAAACTGCGTCGTGTCCAGAACTGCTCCGATGAAAAGGAGCTGTGGAGAAGGAATCAGGTGCGACTTCGGCACGTTGATGGAGAACCCCAGCGAGTGCAGGAGTTCGGCCGTAGTCTGAAGGTGGGAGACGACTGCCTGGGACGAGCCCGCCTTCAACAACCAGTCGTTGAGGTAGGGGAAGACTGAAACCCCTGCCCGGCGCAGATGAGCTGGGACCACCGCCATCACTTTCGTGAACACCCGAGGGGCGCTGGTAAGGCCAAAGGGGAGCACGGTGAACTGAAAATGCTCGAGGCCTACCGTGAACCGTAGGTAACGCCGGTGGGCCGGCAGGACGGGGATGTGAAAATATGCGTCCTGCAAGTCCAACGCTACCATCCAGTCTCCAGGGTTGAGGGCAGTCAAGACCTGAGCTAGGGTGAGCATCTTGAACTTCTCCTTCCGGAGGAAGCGATTTACGGTCCGGAGGGCCAAGATAGGACGCATGTCCTCCTTGTCCTTTTTGGGCACCAGAACGTAGTGGGAGTAACAACCACGCCCTACTTCTGGGGTCGGAACGTGTTCGATGGCCCTCTTGGCCAAGAGGGCCGCAACTTCCTTCTGAAGAAGCACCAAGTGATCCCCTGACATGCGGTGGCACTGAGGTGGCATGGCTGGGGGAGTGGTCACGAAGGGGAGGGAGTAGCCCTTCGGACAATGTCCAAGACCCACCTGTCTGAGGTGACGGCACGCCAGAGGGAAGGTGATGGTGGACCCTGCCCCCTACTGGCGTGGCGTGGACCGGAAAGGAAGGACTAGGAGGGCTTGGAGGCCGCGGACGGGGCGGGGGTGGTGGCCTGACCCGCACGCTGGTTGCCCGACCCGCCTCGGCGGGAGCCACGTCCTCGGCCGCGCGAAGACGCCTGCTGCGCGGGCCGGTGGCCGGGCAGTGGACGTGACTGGGCGCCCCTTCCGTGGCCACGAAAGGGGCGAAAAGCAGACTGTTGCTGAGGGCGCACAGCAGAAAGGCCCAGGGACTTGGCTGTAGCTCGTGAGTCCTTAAAGCGCTCCAGCGCATGGTCTGCTTTGTTGCCAAAAAGACCGACACCATCAAAGGGCATGTCCATAAGAGTGTTTTGGACATCACCCGAGAAACCAGTGGTCCTCAGCCAGGCGTAGCGGCGCAGCGCTACTGTCGACGCAAGCGATCTGCCCAGCGAGTCGGCGGTAACTAGGCCACATCGGATGGTATATTTTGCCGCATCCCTTCCTTCCGCAATGGTGCGGGAAAGCAGTGTCTGGACCTCCTCAGGACACTGGTGCAGAACCTGCGCCACCGAATCCCACAAACAGTGGGAATATCGGCCCAAGAGGAAAGCGGTGTTGACAGACCGCAAGCCAGCACTGGAGGAAGTAAAAACCTTCTTCCCAAATTGATCCAGTTTTTTGGATTCCCTATCCGGGGGAGCGGTAGGGAAGGCGCTCTGGGAAGCAGAGGCTTGGACAACCAAGCTCTCAGGGGTGGGGTGTTGGGAGAGAAACAGGGGGTCGCCCGGAGCCGGGCGATGGCGTCGGGCCACGTTCCTATCCACAGGAGCCCCTGTGGTGGGCTTGGACCAGGTGCCCAAAAGAACGTCAGAAAGTGCCTCGTTGAAAGGCAGCAGTGGCTCCGAGGAGGTAGCCGCCGGCTGAAGCACTTCCGTCAGGATGTTAGACCTGACAGCCACAGTAGGCAACTTGAGGCTCAAGGCCTCAGCTGCTCTACGTAACACCGTTGCAAAGTTTGCTCCCTCCTCCGTAGCCACGGAAGGAGGAGACAGCATGCCAATGTCTGGAGAGGTGTCCAGACCACTGGCATCCCCAAGTTCCTCAGCCCAGTCCTGTTCGTACTCACATTGGGCAGTGAGAGGGTCCTCAGACCCCTCCCAGTCCTCTTCGTCCTCCAAAGCAGGTTCAAAGTAAGGAGGAGGGACCTGCGGGACCCAAGGCTGCGTCGGAGCCGGCGTCGACCGACGCCGGTCCGGCGCCGTGTCCGGGTCGAACCGGGGTACGACGACGCCCGGAGCCCCGGACGGCGTCGGGAATGGCCCCGGTGAAATCGGCGCCGGTGGAGGTGTCGTCAGGTCAACCGGCGTCGATGGGGGTTGCGGCAACGCCGGAGCCGGGGCCGGGACCACGGCTGGCGTCGACGGGACCGGAGTCGTCGGCGGCGCCGTAGGCACCCCAGAAGGGCCCGCGGGGCCCGAAGGCGCACCGGAGGGACCTTGAGGCCCGAAGAGTCGGGCCATGGCCGACAGGAACTCCTGTATCTCGGCCGGAGTCGCCGCCGAACCCGGGAAAGGCGGGGACTCCCGGAGCCGCGGGGACGGTGCCGACAGGACCCTTAGCCGAGTCGCGAGACCGGCGAGGGGAAGTCGTCGAGCGATGACGCTTCTTCGACTTTTTGTGCTTCGACTTACCGGAGGAGTGCGAAGACTTGGATCCGGACGACCGATGAGGACTCCGTGACCGGCCCCTCGACCTCTCACGTGACCGGGGCTTGGGTTGGCGCGGAGCCGACTGCCGGACCTCGAGGAGCTTTCGAGACCGCTCTCGCAAAGCCTTCGGATGCAAGGCCCGGCAGTCGGGGCACGACTTGGAGTTGTGGTCGCGTCCGAGGCAGTAGAGACAGTCTCGATGCGGGTCTGTAATCGACATCATCCGACTACAGGCGTCGCATGGCTTGAAGCCGGGCATCCCTACTGACACCTGTGAAGTCGAACGACTTCGAGAAAAACAGTGATACAAATCACCCAAAAACTTAGTCAAAAAATGACTAGGGCACTGCTCTTCCCGGATCTGCGCTTACTGGCGCGGAAAAAGAAGAACTGACGCCAGCGCGCATGGGCGGCGTCTAAGTACTGGCCGCGACGTCATCCGGCGATCCCGACGCCGACGACAGACGCGGAGCCGCACGACGCCGCCTACCGACGCGCAGGGGTACTGCTACGCAAAACTTTCCGGATCCAGCCTGACGCCTGGGGATATTCTAAGGTAAGGAATCTGTCACTAACGTGTCTCTTTCAGATGGGCATATCAATACAATATGTGTTTCGCGTCTTCACGTGTGTGTTTATCTTTTATTAATTGAATATACAATTTATTTGGAAAGATACAGTTATCTAACAGTGTCGAGTGTAGCTATGTCTAGTCACGTGTAACTTGGTCCCCAGTTTATGGGATCGTACGCTGTGACTTACACTTCTTATCTTATTTTAGATTTGCGGAACGGCAATACAGTTGCCTTACTCTTAAATATGCCCGGATTGATGTGACTATGGTAAGTGAGGCGTTTAATAACTACACACCTAAATACCAATTAATATGTGCTTTGCTAGCAAAGTGATTTACTGTATTCTTTCAGACACTTGAATGCGTTGCAAGAAATTGCTACTATCTTTTCTAACAGAACAGGATGATAGATGAATACGGATTTGGTGAGCGCAAACTGTTCGCTGGGCCCTTTACTTATGGTCTAACTACTTTTCATTATGGGTCGTATTTGGGAATACACTGGCTTTTACGATGATCGAGCACACATAGGTGATTCTTAAATTTGGATTTTCAGGCTTTTGATTTCGCTTTACCTTTTCTAATTTCCCGTGCTGTACAGAGGTATCTATACTTTCCAGTGAATATGAATGACAAATAAACAATAACCATGTCACGTGGAACTGAACTACTGTGCATGGCACAACTCGGGTGATTTTACTTTGGAGATGGGTTTAATTTTAGATCCCATCATTCCCCACATATCTTATGATTAGGGCTCCCGGTTTTATGGTATTTATGTTTTTTAACATTTCCGTCTGTATTTATCCATATTTATTTTTATGTCATTTTATCTGTATATATCTGTATTTATTTTTGTCGCAAGCAAAAAAAGACGTTGCAGCTAGTATTTTTCCACATTTATTTAAATAGACAGTGCACACGGTTGTCATAGGTTTAGCTATATGTATATATGCGCCAAATATGTTTCATGCAACATCCACAAAAAAACGTTTCTGTTAAATCAAAACAGGAACTCACATATGAGAAATGGGAGTGGTGTCACAGAGATTATTTGCAGTAATGCTAGTAAGCTGCTGCTGTGTTACAATATTGAAAACACTGACACTAGCCATGATTATTAAATGTAAACACATTTAGAATTTGGACGAGTGCACCTGTGCACTTTCAGTGACCTGGCCAAAGACGGCAGCAAGCTCTCAATTCAGAAATAAATTAAAGGCCTTTGCATTATTTTACTTTGTACTGCCTAGTAGCATTTGAACAATTTACTGTAATGCTATAATCCCACACAGTGTAGCTGCAGCCACAGTTCTTCCTCGCACAGTGGAGAAAACAAAACGATTTACGATTTAACTTGAAAAGGGGCTTACAGATATGCCCCGGCTGTCTCTGTCTCTCAGGAATGTTTTGTTTCTTCATGCTGCACCAAGTCACAGAGGAAAGTTTCAATTTAAGGCCTGAAAGCATCTGAAAGCGAATGCGACCTAATTTCCCTAATGTGTTTATACAGCCAGTCTTTCTGACCTTTTTGGGTCACACATTTCTGCCGGTCTTACATTAGCGCCAAGTACTCGCGCTACTAACAACGTGCCCGCCTCCTCAAATTTGAACAGCTGTAGTGGTGCAAACAGTGAAATACAAGTCCACCCCCACCCTTTCACTTACCTGTGACCTAAAACTGACTGGGGTGCTGGCGCAGCGCTCACTAGATAGCGGGAGCTCTGGAGATGTCGAAAGAACAGCTGATTGCTGGGCAGGCGGCAAGTCCGAGGGCTGAAAGCAAGTGGCGTCAAGCAGGGTGAGCCGATGGTGGTCGTAGTGAAGGCAAAAAGGAGAAAGTAGAGGGATGAGGCCCAGAAATAAAGGGCAAAAAGGTAAGGGCAGGCTAGAGAAGTGTAGACACACCCACGTTGTGACGCATGGATCTAAACGTGATTGGCTCAAAGAATGTAACAGGCACGTCATCAGGGCTATGGTGGACAGGTCAGAGGTCAATGCAAGACACTCCATGGAAGGAATTTCCCGCGCCTAGCAGAGATTAATGGCCCAGCAGGTGCTAATGTGGGCAGGCATACACCGCAATCAGGAAGAGGGGCGTGGCAGGCAACCCTGGGCTGGAGCACGGATTGCCAAACAATTCTTGGAATCCGAGAATCCGATTTGGTTGTATTTTTCCGCTTCTATTTATAAATACAGACGGAAGAAAAATATTTTTCCGTCTGTATTTATGTGTAAAAATCTGTTTAAACGGAAAACCGGGAGCCTTACTTATGATACTATTGTCTTATGTTTCAGCCCTGATGAAGTCCAGTTGTATATAACGGACAAAACACGTGTTGGCACGGCAAAGAGCTGTAGTAATGTCAAGGAATGACATGTATGGTGAACTATGATTTCACAGAAATTTTGGATGTCTGAATAAAAGGCATTGGACTTTGCGATATACAACTATACAAAGTTTTTTGATTTCGAGTGCTTGGAGTCATTTTGAACATTTGAGAAGTTTCTTTTCCATTTGAGGAAGATTGGGTGGCTCTCCCTCCTCCTGAGCACCGTTTGTAATCAACGTGCATCGAATTACGGACTTTCAATTGCACCAGCATTGAGTGTGCGCCGCTTCCCAAGCCACCACTTCTAAATTGTATAATTTCTTCGCCCATGATGGATTCATCCAGGGCCTGTGCTTCCCTCTCTGAGAGCCTAGGAAGGGGGAAGAGAGAGCTAGAAACTAGCGTCTGTGAGTGGTCTGCTGAGTAGAGGTCTGTGTAGTATTCCGCAAATGTTTGTGCAATTGCGGCGGGGGTGTGAAAGATGTGTCCTTGAGTATCTTGGAACTATCCGGTTGGCCAGGGGGTGGGAAGCAAGCCAGTGAAGCAGCTTGCCATTCTTGTCTCCCCAGCCGTAGACCCGGGCAGCCAAGGACCTCCATAACATTTTAGCAGATTCAAGGGATATTTGCTTAATCGCTTCAGTTAACAAGTGGAGCTGTCGCCATTCCGCGTCTCCATCTGCCGCAGCCGCGGTCTGTTCTAGACGGAGGGCCCAGGCCTCTAATTGGGAGAGATGGTGATCTTGCATAAATCATTTGTGTTTAAGGAACCCTTTAACGTAGCCTCAGATTATAGCTTTACCCACCTCCCACAACGCCCTGAGATTGCACTGTGCCCTCATTGGTGTGAAAGTATTGTTTAAGTTCACCCTCAATCATCTTCCTATAATCCTGTCTTGAAGGAATCAGGCATTCAGCCTCCATATAGGACGTGGAGCGCCCGTGGGGCCCCCCAGTTGGAGGAGGAGTAGGGAGTGATCCGATATGCCTTGCGCTAGGATTTGAACATCAGTGACTGTCCTGCAGTCGGGGGCAGGCATGAAGATGAGATCAATTCGGGAATGGGTATGGTGTGCAGCAAATGTATGGGTATACTGGAGTGTTCTAGGGTTCCTAGTACGCCAGACATCGGAGAGGCCCAGTTTGGATGACCAATCGACAAGTCGTTTAGTGCTGTTAATATTGAAGGGCTCTCTTTCATGTATAACGTAGCATTCGCGCAACCATCTTGTAATCAGGACGCCATTTTATATCATAATCGAAACTGCTGCTTAGTTATTTTCAAGAAAACTGTCTCTGGTAAGTTTAGTTTCCCAAGGTTGAGTTTTTTTTCCCTTTGTGTAACTGCAAGTATTATCATTAGTACATGCCTTTCTCGTTAGATAGAGTTCTTCTCCCACCTGCCTGGTAGGGAGGATAGGCCAGATGACCTTGGGCAGTAGATAGCCTGTGCCCGGCTGCAGAATCGAAACTTATGTTCTGTACCCCCATTGTATTACGACACCTGCTAGTATTTTTCCATAGTAGGCGGGGCTTTGTGGACTCTGCAACGTACATAATGTAATTGTATGCTTACGGGGTCCAGTCCCTCGACAGCCATCCCAGGAGGCTGGTCAGACTGGGATCCGCTGCAGTGTGATCAATAAATAATCTGGTTTGTATTCTCTACTGTCTGACCGACTCTTCATTTGTAGGAAGGCAGAGAAGGTGGTCATGAGTGACCCGGGTGACCCTTTTCGGGTCACTTCCTTCAGTTTGGCCCCCGAACAGGGACTCCATCGGGTGACCTTGTCCTCGCCCGCGGACGGGTGAGGAGGACGGGGCCGCGTCGGGTTGGATAGGTGGATAGGGGGACCCCTGCATGATAGAGTTTTGTACTCGCAGCTGCCCCGCCTGTTTGATCGAGCGGTGCCTCGCCCGGTGGTCATCCCGACTGGGGTCCTGAATGGCGAAACCCTTGGATCTGACCGTTTGGTCCGAAGAGTCGGCAGTGGAGAATAAACTTGTTTGACCTGTGTGCACCAGGTGAGCTTGTTTGCTTCTTTGTCGTCATGACATTTGTTTGGTGGGTACTTTGGTTGGTTTGGGAACAGGTTTTGGACAACGCGCTTGTATTTTATTTTGAATATGGTACTATTTTGTCAATTTGTGACTGATGCAATCCGCGGAGGTGATTTTTGGTGAAAGCACGAGTGCATTTTTGGTGTAATTGTGTGGTGAATGTGTTTTTTGGTGTGAACAGAATGCCTTGTTGGAGTAAGTTGTGTTGTGTGAGGTGTCGTCGTCGTTCTGCTGATGCTCGATTGGAGGAAAGACAGCCTGCATCTGCGGAGGGTACTCCGAATTATGATATGTATGTTAAACACGGCCTTGGCACTATTATATTTAGTACATTATGGCGCAAATATACGAGGGACAATGCTGAATTGCAGTGGCCATCAACAGGCACCTTTGATGAGCAGAAATTGAATTATGTGGAGGAAAAATTGATCGCTTAACGTAGCAGGCAGTCGATGTTTGATTATCTTCAGGTATGGCGAAAGGAAGCTAAACAGAGACGGCTGAGGGCAGAAAGGGAGGCACGGAAGGAGAGGACACAGACATTGACTCAGAAAGCAGTGGCACATGATAAAGAGAAAGTGGAGAAGGGTATAGACTGTGCTGATAGGAGGTTTCGATTGCAATGTGAGAAGTCCTATGCTGCTAGGGAAGAGGCAATTTTGTAGAAAAATTATTAGAGGATAGACCGCCTCCCCCTTATGCCCCGCATAGAATATATCCTGTCGTCCCACAGCCCTTGTCATCTGCCTCTGCCCCCCCTGCTCCCGTTGTTTCTGGTGTTGATCAAAGTGTTTTGGTTCCGAAATCCCCAGTTTCTTCTTTGGCTTTGTCCCCCATAGTCGCCGTGGCTGCTAGTTCTTCTGCCGCTCCTGTCGTTACGGCGTCACTCTCCTTCACGGGTGCCTACTACCCAGCCGATGTTGACTTTGATGCCCCCTTCTTCGATTACTGTGTTGCTCCCTCTTCTCTCTTCTGTCCCCTTGTTAGGTGCAGAGACACCGGTGCGTGGCCAAGTCGATGGAGATGGGGCGGTTACAAGGGAGCGATTGGGGCGGGCGCTGATTCGATCTGATGTGGGAGATATGGAGAAACAGATGGTGGCCAATCAGGCTGCTCAGTGGGCCCGTAGTCCTATTTATGGCGTTGAAGATGTATGGAGTGTGTTAAAGGATTATGAGCCTTTTGTCCAGCAGCATGCCCTTAAGCATATGTCGGCTACTTTGATTGGGCTATGGGAACAACGTTTTAAAGGTGTTGCGCCTCAGGCTGTTTATGATATTAGAGACCAAGTGTACGTTACGGGCATGTTATGTTATGGGATTTGTAGATCGCATGGCTGCCCCAGCGACGGGGCGTCCCAGCGCTGGATCCGCAGAAAAAAGAAAGACGAAACAAGACATAGGGACAAATCAAAGGGAAGAGCCAGGTCTTGACTGCCTTCCTGAAAACCCTATGGTCTTGTATGTTCCTGATGGTGCTCGGGAGAGCGTTCCAAAGAGATGCAGCCATAGCACGAAAAGAGCAACCGCCTGCCCGGGCTCTTCTGACACGGGAGTACGCATGGCTCCCAATGAAGTTGTTGCTAGTGTTACCACATTGATTGGATATCGAGGTAGATTACATCAGAAATGTCCGACGACAATGTCCCAGTTCCCGATGAGGGAAGTTCACCCGATTTTTCATCCAGAGATACCGGAGCTGCGTGATCAGCACGATCAGGTAACCAGGCAACGAGTAGAGGCCCGTTTTCAAGAACAATGGGTTTATACTCCATGGAAGAGGAGCGAAGTCCTCACAATTAAGGCTCAGTTGCCTGACCCCAGAAAAAATCCTACTGCGTACTATAAGGAATTGACAGAGGCTGCTGCATCGACGGTAATGACGTTGGCAGACATTGAAATGTTTTTTGGCTTGTTGGTGCCAGTGGATATCTGGCGGCAGGTGCATACTCAGGACCATGCCCTAGAATTGGGTGGTACTTGGAAAGAGATTAGGACGTGGGATAAGGAGAGGAAGCCTGGGGAAAAGCCCAAGGCTGAGATCTTGGCCTTGCCAGACCGCATTATTACCTATATGCACTCTATTATCCCACCTCGGAAGGTGGACTGGGATAAGCTGGCCGCATGTCGTCAGAAGAAAGATGAAAATGCGTCTGATTTCTTTACTCGGTTCAAAGGTGTGTTCTTGGATTTTAGTGGCCAAGATTTGTCCTTGGAAGGGGGTATCCGATTGTTTGTCAACAGGTTTGCCACACATTTGCTCCCAGAGATTGCAACACAGTTGCAGGCTGCTGAGAGCACATTGACTACCTCTACCCCTTCGGTGATATTGAGTATGACTCAGTATTATGAGCATAGAGGGAACGAGGAGAAGGTAGAGAAAAAGACTAAGGAGCTGAAGACAAAAGTATTGATGCAGCAGGCCTCCAGGGGGCAGGGTCGCGGTATTGGACCAGCCAGGCAGCTTCCCCGTACAAGCCGAAATGCTGTGCCGGTGGGCCAGAATCAATGTGCGTATTGCAAGGAGGAGGGGCACTGGGGCAGCGAGTGCCCAATTTTGCTGCAAAAGGTTGCGGCTCCTAGGGGACGGGTAGAGAGAGGGCGAGGCCGAGAAAAATGCAGTCAGGATGGAGATCAGACTACTGGGACATCACTTGGCCGTCCCGATCGGAATTATTTTGGTGACGTTCGGGGTCAACAGTATTATCATGATGATTGTGATTTGGATGAGGTGACAGGGACGTCTTACAGCTAGGACAGCCAGGGACAGGGTAAAGGACCAGTTCCGATACCTGTAGATCAGCATGGACCTTATATTAGTGTGGATTTGCAGGGCTCGGAAAAGAAATTTTTGGTGGATACAGGAGCAATAAATAGTTCTGTTTCGAGGTCACTGGTCCCTGGGGCAGCCCTGTCTGGCCATAACAATGTTTCGGTTGGTTTTTCTGGTGTGCCGGCAGTAAGCCCCATTTCCAAACCTCTTGCTTTGACTATAGGCCCTTTCACCGTTGATTCACCATTTTTATTAACATCCAATTGTGGAGAGAACTTGTTGGGATTAGATTTGTTGAAGAAGTAACATGCTACTATTTACTGTTCCCGGGATTGTGTCTATATGACAATGGGTCCGAGTGTGGTTAGTACAACGCAATGTTTGTCTAAAGATGCTCCCCTTCCAGTTGAGTTTCAAAATGTCCCATCTACGTTGTGGGCCACAAGTGACACGGATGTGGGACTTTTGCAGATACCTCCAGTTTCTATTAAGGTTAATGAAAATGCAATTTTGCCTCGTATTCCCCGGTATAAAATTTTGCATGCAGGAGAGCAGGCGTTGTTGCAAATAATACAGGATCTGATTCAGTCAGGAGTTGTAGAGGAGACGGCGGCAAATGTTTGTAATAGTCCCATCCTTCCTATTCTTAAAAGGCCTCCTTCGGGTTCCTTTGATGATGTTGGTGATGTTTATCGTTTTGTGATTGATTTGCGCGAAGTTAATAAAATTGTGGTCCCTCAGTTCCCCGTGGTTCCTGACATTACTGCTCTTTTAACAATGGTCCCTTCTTCTGCTAAATTCTTTTCTGTCATTGATTTGAAGAATGCCTTTTTTAGCATTCCTGTTCACCCAGATAGTAGGTATCTTTTTGGATTTTCTTTGGCTGGTCGTAGCTTTAGATTTTGTCGGGTTCCTCAGGGGTATACTGAGAGTCCTGGTATATATAGTCAGGCTTTGAAAGGTCAATTGGATTCCCTCACCCTTCCTCCAGGTAATGAATTATTACAGTATGTGGATGATCTTTTGATTGCGTCCGATACTGAGGAAGGATGTAAAAACGTTACAGTAAAATTGTTGCTGCTTTGGCTCAATATGGACACAAAGTGTCCCTTTCCAAATTTCAATATTGTTGACAGGAGGTCACCTATTTAGGTCACCTACTGTCGAAGGAGGGTCGGAAACTAACTCCTGAGCGTATTAACGCTGTAGTTAACATGCCTGCTCCAAGGACTCAAAGGGATGTACGAGCCTTTATTGGTATTACTTCCTATTGTCGTCATTGGATACCGAATTTTGCTTTACTAACAAAGCCACTTTTGTATTTAACAACTAAAGATGTGCATGAACCCTTGCCTTGGACGTCTGAATGCCAACAAGCTTTTGAGCAATTTAAGGTTGCGCTTTGCTCGGCTCCTGTGCTTGGCATGCCTGACTACAACAAGCCGTTCATGCTATACGTACACGAGTCGGCTGGTTGTGCGCTTTCTGTCTTAACACAGGCCTTTGGAGGTAAGCAGAGGCTGTGTGCGTATTTTTCTGCTGTGCTTGATCCAGTCGCGAAAGCGCTCCCGAGCTGTTTAAGAGCGACCGCGGCTGTGGACGTCTCTATTCGACAATCGGCGGGGCTTGTTCTTGATACTGATCTCACAGTTATGGTACCTCATGTTGTGGATACACTTTTGAAAGGAACAAAGACACAGCACCTTAGCAGTGCACGTCTAACTGGCTATGAACTAACACTTTTTGCACCACACATTACGATTAAAAGATGTGCCACTCTGAACACTGCCATGTTACTACCCCTCCCTTCGGAGAGTGAGGGCATAGACATACATGATTGTATGTTCCGGACGGAACAGGAGACGAAGGGACGGGTACACTTGACTGATGTTCCCTTATCTGACCCCCAAGGGGAACTATATGTCGATGGCTCTTGTTTTAAGTTACCGGATGGCACTACAACTGCTGCTTATGCAATCACAACACTGCACATGGTAGGTGAGACATCACGAGTTCCCTATCAGTCAGCCCAAGCTGCGGAGCTAGTGGCCCTCATCAGGGCTTGTGAGTTGAGTCAGGGACTGGCGGTCAATATTTATACTGACAGCCAGTATGTCTTCGGAGTCGCCCATAATTTTGGGCAGCTCTGGGCAGAGAGAGGATTCCTCACTTCCCATGGTTCGAAGATTCAGCATGGCCCTTTGATAAATAGGCTTTTGTCGGCTTTTACTCTGCTCAAGAAGCTGGCAATAGTGAAGTGTAGTGTTCACAAAGCAACTACTGATGATGTGATGTGGGGAGGGGAAATGCTTTTGCAGATCAAACAGCTAAGGAGATGGCCCGATCTAAGATGAAAAAGAGGTTTGTAGCATGTCCTGCTAGATGGGTGCCAGAAGTTACGATATTTGAGGACACGCTAGATAATGTGAAAGAAATACAGAGCGAGGTGACAGTTGAGGAATTAGCAATATGGCAGGAAAGTACAGCCCAATTGGATGAAAACGGGTGCTGGATAGATGAGTCGGGGAAGCAGAGATGGATGCTGCCAGATGCATATGTTCTTCCTGTAGTTTTTTTTTAAATTTTTTTTTTTATTTTGTTTATTAAAATTGCAAAACAAAAGAATACCACAATACAATACAAACAAAATAACCAAAAAGAATACGATACACAAAAAATACAACTAATGCATAATCATAATCATACATATCCCTCCTTCAGCATCATCGAAACCTACGTGCATTAAGTTGTAAAAACAAAACAACTAAAAGCCCCCATTCACCCTCCAACAATCATCCTAATGCATATCAGAGCCACAAAACGGTTGCTGCGCCTATTTACTCGCAGCCCCTCTGCTAACCGCACCCCGCCCTCCCAAAAGTACCCAGTACAACACAGGCTACTCAGCCTCAGCTGCTTTGGACAATAGGTAGAGCCTCAATGGTCCCCAAATGTCCTTCGGCCTTGAGATGATAGGCAGACCCTCCGCGTATGTCTCTAGGTTGTCCTTACAATAGACCAAGTCCTGTATCCAATGGTCGACTTTCGGCACTCGCCACCCTCCCCATGTGATTGCCACTCGCCGTGCGGCCATGAGCAGGGCCAGCCTCACGAATCTACCAATCACGCCCCGAACATGGGGCACACAGCATAAGAGACAGACCAGCGGAGTGCATTGTAATTCAATCGCAGCCATATTCTTCACTGCGCGCACCACATCCTCCCAGAATTCGGTCACCCTCCCACATCCCCAAGCAAGATGTAAAAGTCAGCGTTCCTCTGACCACATCGCACACATGCATCAGACTCTCTCAATCCAAACCGCAGGGAGGCGGGCAGGGGTGTGATACACTTGGTGTAAATATTTAAAATGTATAATGCGTAGGTTTCCATTCATAACAAGAGTACCCGTCAATTCGCACACATATGTCCAGTCTTTCTCAGATATGGGCTCGGGCAGACAGGCACTCCATCGCTCCCAACTCCTATCAGGCGGACTCGGGCATTCTTCCCGTACCATCCTATATAAGCGGGATAGCAGTTTTTTGTTGGTGGGAGTAGTGAGCACGAACTGCAGGGACATCAGCGTGGGAGGCTCCAGGGGATAGGTATCATAGTGAGCCCTGACCGCATGCCTGAGTCTGTGCATAGCGAAACTGAACGACAGTGTTTGATTGCTTATATATTGCAAGTCGTCTGTTGTGACAAAGGACCCTTCAGGGTAGAGATCCTGCATCTGCTGCAAGCCCGCCTCCCCAAGCAGTCGCATCGATGGGGCTTCATGAGTGACCGACAGCGCTGCATGGTGTGTTATACGCAGAGCCGGAGCATACAGCGGCAGCTTGAGCGCAAGTCGCCCCACCTCCTGCCAGGCAGCTACAGTCGTGCTCACTGTGTTTATCTCCGTTTTGGAATCCCTCGCGCCCTATGTGTGAACACGCTATGCAATGGTATTGGAGAAGCATCTCCTTCCTCCACCGCAACATGTGGTGTGTAGGCGTGAGGTCTCACCCAATAAAATGCGTATTGAGCTTGTGCACAAAGATAATAGACATAAAAATCTGGCGCCCCAAAACCACCCTTACCATAATCGCTGGTGAGCACCGACCATCGCACACGAGCACTCTTGCCCCCCCAGACCAGCCGGAGCAGCGTACCTCGGAGCGTAGCAAAAAATCTTTTCGACAGGAGAATAGGGATGTTAGTGAATAAGTACAGATACTGTGGCAGGACCACCATCTTAATAAGTGCGATACGGTCCGCCAAGGAGAGCGGCAGGCCCACCCACACATCCACCTGCTGTTCCAACTTGACCTGCGCCCTCCCATAATTCTCGCGCACCACCCTGTCCGGGTCTCGGTGGATCCAAACCCCTAGGTATTTCACTGGGTCCGCTGACCACATCAAGGGAAACTCCATAGCAGGCTGTGTCGTGGACTCCGTCAGTGGGATGATAATGGACTTATCCCAGTTCACTAGTAGGCCCGATAGGCGACCAAAGCGCACGTATTCCCTCAGCAACTGTACTAGGTACCTAGCTGGCTCTCGGACAAAAAGCACCATGTCGTCCGCATAGAGCGAGATGGCGATCGGACGATGGTTGAAATTCAGCGCCGTCTCCCTATGACGCTGCCTCATGACACACGCCAGGGGTTCAAGTATAAGAGCAAAAAGCAACGGGGACAACGGACAGCCCTGTCGAGTGCCCCGTCGGATAGCAAACGAGTCGGATGTCAACCCCCCAACACGCACCCTTGCGGAGGGACCCGCATATAGCACCGCTATCCATTGTAAAAATAGAGGTGGAAAGCCCATGCGCCGTAGTATAAAAACATGTAATTCCACTCAACCGAATCAAAAGCTTTGGCCGCGTCCAGCATGACCGCCGCAGCCGACATGCTAGGCTCAAGGATGTGGAACATGGAGAAAATTGTCCGGAGGTTGTGTGAGGTAGATCTATCAGGTATAAAACCCGATTGGTCGGGTAGCACCAGACACTGCATCAGTGGTTGCAGTCGGACCGCTAAAATCTTGGACAGTACCTTAGCATCTATATGTATCAGTGACAACGGACGATAGGAGTCACATTGATCAGGAGGTTTGTCCTTTTTCAGTAGTGTAATAATTAACGCCTGCCGCAGCGAAGGGGGCAGCGACCCCGACTCATGGGCCTCAGCGTACATCTCCAATAGATATGGAGCTAATAAGTCAGCATAGGCTTCGTAAAATTCGGCCGTAAGGCCGTCGGGCCCCGGTGCCTTGCCATTAGAAAGGGCTAGTATAGCGGTCTTGACTTCCTCGACAGTGACGGGTAGAGTAAGATAATCCCTTTGCGCGTCCGAGAGCCAGGCACATGCCACGTCCGCCAAGTACCCCTCGAGTTCAGCTGCGGACGCCTCCCCTTGGACTCGTACAGCTCAGCATAAAAGTCGCGGAATTGCTTAGTAATGGCAAGGGGTGATAGTGCTCCCCCCCGTTGGAGTCCGTGATCTTATCGATCAGAGGCTGTTCCATACTATGCCTGACCTTGTTAGCGAGAACATGGCCAGGCCTCCCGCCCTCTCCATATCTGCGCACTGTATGTCTGCGTGTGAGGTACCGCACCTCTGTGTCAGCCAGAGTATCGTACTCGAGAATTAACACATGTATACGAGCCAGGGTTTCAGCCGATGGGGTCGCCTCGTAATCATGTTCCAGCACCCGAAGAGCAGCCTCCGTCTGCCCCAGCCGCTCCCGAATATCCCTCAATATGCCCGCCGCAGTACTAATGCACACCCCCCTGATCGTGGCCTTAAAGGCTTCCCACAACGTGGAGACGGTGTCCACAGTGCCCTTGTTAAATTCAAAATATTCTTCGATTGATTTTCGTACCGTGGCCTCATATACCGGATCCAGTAGTGCCTCCGAGCGGAACCGCCAAGTAAAGGGGCGGCGCATGGCCGTCGGGATCTGTAGGTCTAGCTGAACCGGGTTGTGGTCCGATAGGGTCCGCGGCAGATGCTCAATCCCCAGTACCCAGTCAGTCGCGTCCCCCCCCAGTAACCAATAATCAAGGCACGACCAGGTGTTGTGCAAAGGCGTCGCATGTGTTCCCTCCCGCACCGTGGCATTGCGCACCCTCCAGATATCACTCAAACCAAATTCTGTCACAGCACTCCGCACACACCGGGCCACTCTGGGAGTTCGGTGCGATAGTGGATTGGACTTATCCATCTCAGGGTTCAGGTAAGTATTCAAATCGCCCCCCCACAAGATACTTGCCTCAGGCCAGGCCCTCAATTTAGCTTACATCTGCAGGAAGCACTCCGGGTCGTCAGCAATAGGTCCGTACATATTGATGATAGTGACTAGTGATCCCCCCAGCTTCCCCTGCACCATCGCGCATCGTCCCCCGTCATCAGTATGAATCCGGGCAACTACGAAAGGCACTCCCCGTTTGACCAGTATTATCGTGCCTCTGGCATAGGAAGAGAAGGATGACGCCAACCTAAACCCCGCCCATCGCCCTGCCACACTGTGTGCCGAGTGATTAGTGAGGTGTGTCTCCTGTAATAAGGCAACGTGGACATCATGTCGGGTCAAATAGGGCCAGAACCTGTTGTGTTTTCCTGGGAGAGTTGAGGCCCCGTATGTTCCAGGTCAACAACCGGTAGCGCTCACCCATAGTCAAACTGTGAGTCTATAGTCAACCAGGCATACTGCGCAACTGCAGAAGGGCAGGGCCAGCAGCACACGCAATCAGCACACCGCAATCATCAGCTCTCACTCCAACCAACATCAGGGCATAACTTAGGCAAAAATAATAAGACACATATCCCCAACTATGCACCCCCCTCCCCCCACCGACTCCAACCTCCCAATTAGGTCGAGAACGATACCACCCTCCCTCCCACACATTGATCCCTGCACACATATTTACTCAACAAACGGGGATCACCCACTGGGGAAGAGGAGACGGCAGCAAACAGTCCCACCTTAGTGAGACGTGCCGGACTTCAATTATGTGACGCACCCATGTGCCCTGATCTAATAACGTGGTCGCCGACCACGGCAGTATACCTGAACAGTGGCATACAACTACATAAACACATATATTAACAATAGGCGGGATTCAATCATGGTGCGTAGAACCCCCTCTATGCAGAGGCAGTCCGACAAATGCCTCCAGATCCTTAATTTCTGAGCTGTCGCGGTACATGCCATCAACACTCGAGAGGAATCGCTAATCTGTATCATCCAGCGTCGGGGAGGCGGAAGGGTCCTCCACCTCGCGTTGTCGGCGTCCCGTCTTACAGATATGTTTAGAGAACTTTAAAGCAGAGCGTGAGTCTGTGAAAAAATGCGCCTGACCCTCATGAGTAATTTTGAGTTTGGCCGGGTACAGCATGGCGTAGGGCACCGCTGCCGTCTGCAGCAGCTTCTTGACCGGCACGAATTCCCTTTGCGCCGCCTGCACCGTTGGTGTATAGTCCGGGAAAAAGGACAGAGTGTCCCCCTTGTAGGTTATAGGGGCCTTGACCCTGGCCTCCCTCAGGATAGCGTCTCTGTCTGCATAGTTTAACAGGCGAGCGATAATCGGGCGGGCCAGCGCTCCCGGTTTAGGCCTAGGGCCGAGCGATCGGTGCGCCCTCTCCACAATCATGACCGTGGATAGCACGGGCCCGAACAGGTCTCGCAGCAGACCATCGATGAATGGTTCCATTCTGGCAATGGGAGTGGATTCCGACAGGCCTAGTATGCGGAGGTTAATGCGCCTCGAGCGCGCCTCCAAATCCTCATTTTTGGCTTTGATAACCTCCAGGATCTTTTCCATATGCAAAATTTGAGTCCGAGATTCCGCCTGCGAATCGTGCGTGTCTGATAGCCTGTTTTCAAGGACATCTAGCCTGTGCTCGTGCTTCTCCACTTTCTTTTTAACAACATCAAGGCCAGCTGCCATCGCATCTATTTTACTGTCAATATATTTCATCCCGGTCCGCAATTCGAGTAGGATGGTCCGGGTGTCATCCGCCGGCTCTTCCACGGATCCAGTGGCATCTGCGACCCAGGGTGGTCCCCCATGGCTTCGCTCGCTCGTGTACTGCGCTTGTTGTCAAACTGGAGCTTCGGCTGCTTAGGGTCAGTCTTTCCCATAGTGCCAGCTATCACGAAGCAGAACAGTATGCGCTGCACTCCGCTCCAACAAGGCCAAAGCCCCCAGGCCACCGGAGCCGCGCCCACTCGCCCCAAGGGCACAACTTGACACAATGGGCCGGCGTGGACAGCACCACCAAGGGAAGGCCGCCCTCCGCAGCAGCACCGGTCCGCCTCCAGGAATCGCCACTGCAGCGCCTCCGTCTCCGCTAGGCCGCCCTGGATGTCGCACTGGCGCCGAGGAGTACGCGGGGTCCCCCACCCCGCAGCCCGGAAATCACCCGCAACGCCCCAGGCAGCCCAGCCCACACTGGCAGACCTGAGCCAGCACCAAGGCAGCGCCGCAGGTGTCCCCGCGCCACAGGAGGCGAGCCCACGCGATCCCCGCCCAAGCAAGTAGAAGCAGCCTCGCGCCTCCGCGCCCGATGTAGGCCGCCCGCCTAGGCCACCCCGAGCACCACCATGCAGGGCAGCAGGGGCGCCGGGAACACCCCGCAGGCCAAGCCACAATCCGGCCAGAGCGCAGCTCTCGCCTCACTCACCGCAGTCGAGGTGCGACCCTCAGCAGGATCCAGCCGGGCGCCGCTCACTCCGCGCCGTTCTCAGGGCTCCAGGTATCAAGGCGCCACAGCTCACGGCGTCCCAGCCGCCGCTCCGGTGCGACGGTCTTGCCTCCCCGCTAGATGTCGTCACTGGGGTCGCCGCGTAGCGTTCACCGCAATGGACACTCCGGTGTGTGTGCGGCGTCCCGTCCCAGTCAGCGGTGGAGCCTCCCGGCCCCGGGGACTTGAGCAGGCGCCATTTTCCCGACGAGCGGGCTCGACCAAACCCTGCCGATGCTGCCGGTACCACCGCCTCGATGGGGCCAGAAGGACTCCCGATCCCGTCCCGCGGTGTGCGGCCCTACTGTAGTTGTCGTTCCGGCATCTCGGGCGGTCATGGAGGATGGTATTTGTCAATTTTCAGGTCCGGCGTGCGGAGCTCCCTCAAGAGGCAGCCATTCCGCTTCGCGCCGTAACCACGCCACCATGTTCTTCCTGTAGTTACTATGGCCCATGGACCAGCTCACATTAGTGCTAGGGGTATCTGTAAGTTGTTGGATCCTGTATGGCAGAACAGTAATATTCCAAAGACGGCTGCCCACTTAGTCAAACATTGCATGGTGTGTCTGATGTACAACCCTGGAAAGTGTACTCCTACACCTCCCGGTAATTTTGCACCCCCTTCTTTCCCTTTCGAAGTCCTTCAGATGGTCTTCATTGAGATGGAACGGGTGAACAATCTGAAGTATGTCTTAGTGGTGGTCTGTGCATTCAGCAAATGGGTTGAAGCTTATCCTACTAAGGAGAATACAGCTCTGGCGACGGTGAAGGCTCTCTTGAAAGTGTTTTTCCCTCATTTTGGTTTGCTCGGTTTGATTTGGAGTGATAACGGCAGTCACTTTAATTCGAGAGTCATCCAGTTGGTGTGCAATGGCTTGCACATTAAGCAAAGGTTTCATGCTGCGAATCACCCTCAGTCCGCAGGTTTAGTTGAGAAGTACAATGGTACTCTCAAACTAAAGATGGCCAAAATTCAGGAGAGTACAGGATTGAAGTGGCCGGATGCTTTACCATTGGCTTTGTTGTCGACAAGAGTTACAGTCCATACTAGAATAGGGTTGTCCCCTTATAAAGTAGTTTTTGGTAGGCCAGCTAATGTCTGAGGCGTTCAGAGACCACGCCATTTTTCCGAGATAGAACACCCCTTGTTGATAGATTACTTATGTGAGTTAACTAAAAATTTGCGTTCTATTTATCAGCAGATTGAAGAGGCCTTGCCATCCGCTACAGAGGGACCCGGCCACGACCTCCGGCCGTGGGATTACATCTTGGTTTCAACATTTTCAGCGCAAACACAGCCTGGAGCCCCGGTGGAAGGGGCCTTTCCAGATCCTCCTTGCAACACATACAGCTGTAAAAGTGGATGGTCTGAAAAATTGGATTCATTCAACGCACTGCAAGAAGGTGCCCCTCTCTCTGCCCTATGATCAATGGAGGCTTGAGGGCTTGGGGATTCCGAGACAGAGAAGGTTCCCCGTTTCATTCCTTTCTCCGATGCCAGAGTAACTTGGGCGCCTTCTGAGGAGGAGACCGATGCAGTTTTGAATGAGGCAGTGCCCCCGGAGATTAAGGCTGGCCAAGAGCTTCTGTTGGCTGGCCCGTCTGTGTCTGAGTCAGTCAATCCTGCTGAAAGTGAGCCTTTGTTTCTTGATCCCTCTGTTCCTGGAGTTTTTAAGTACAATTTGCATCCTCGGCGGAGGGACAGTGCACCAAAGGAAAAGTCAGATTAGTAGGGATGGACTGCATGGATGAAGAGTAGGGGCGATAGAGTTGAGACAGGGAGATTGGTGCATTGTCCGAGACACTGGACAGGATAAGTGTGGGGTGTTTTTCCCAGGAGGGAAGGTACCCTATCCTGAGAGAAGAAGTGGATTTGACTTATGAAGGGCTGCGATAGCGCAGCTCCAACGAGAAGTGCTCAATAGCACCACCGTAGATGAACGATAGGAGCCTGCTAGCGAGGCTCAAAGGAGAAGAAAAACGGACGCTGGAAAGAAGATTGTTTTGTTTTGTTTCATTGAGGTTATATTAATTATATCTTTTCGTTCTGTTATCATGCGTCTTTTTGGCAGGCCAATGATTGATGAGGAACAGCCATTGGGTCTTGTTGTTTTGCCCCGATTATCATGGCTCAAACAACGGAGAGTAATATTCCTCCTTTTTTCTATTCTGCTGATGATTATTTTTTGTGGGATTCTCTGGGCGCTAGAGTATGCATATAATTCGCCCACCTCTGACAATGAACACCTTTTCACACCATGATGGAAGAGAATGTTTTCTAATTATGTTTTCTTGGACACTCAGAGATTTTTCGGTAATGGTGTTGCTTGTTATCCCACTGAATCTGTGACTAGCCTATGGACTGCTTATCCTTTGTCTTTGATAAATTCCACGTATTCTAAACCCACAAATTTTGTTGAGGTTTAAGGGGTTTTGGGTTTGGCTACCCAGGGCCATGCTTGTATCATCGTAAGCCCACAGGAATAGGTTACCCCGGCTGCGACAATAATACGTATTGTGATAACTTCTATTTAGAGGAGCAAAATATTACGTTGGTGGCTTGGCATTATAAAGAAGTGACAGTTCCTTGAAAGGCTGGTTATTACCCTGCTTGTTGTCCCATCATAAATAGTACTGATTCTATACTGTATATCAATTGCTCAGGGGTGGTCCTATCCAAAGGGACATTCCCTTTGAAAGATTCGAGAGGTTCTAGTACCATTACAGGTAATTCCCGCTATTCAGCCGTGGATTATGACAGACCGATTTATTTATTCTTCTTTTTAACTAATGGAACATATTCAAATATTCATAAGGGCACCAATGATGTAGCTCTTGGGATGGTGTTGCCCCTGGGGGTCGCTTGTAAATATGCTCATAGACAGGTAAAATGGGTGAAGGGAACACTCACAAAGGAATTTTGCGAAGGAGTAACAGATATTGAGATAAATAGTTATAATAATGGTATTACCTTTGGTTATATCCTGTCGGCTATCTTCACGTTGGGGGGAATGGCCATGAATAGGACTGAAAGGGCCCGGGAATATTTCGTTTGTAAATTGCAGATATTGTCCAACACCACAGTGGCAGCATTACGTGACATCACCATTCAATTAGAGAGTATGAGGATTTATTCTGAACAAACTAGATATGCAGTTGATTTTAGTTTAGCAAACAAATGGTGGGGCATGCGCAGTTATTGGCGATCAGTGTGTAGTGGGAATAACAAATATGGAGAAAAATATTACTAAACATATTTTGCACATTATTGAGAACGTTAAAGGCATGGAACCAGGTAAATGGAGTTGGTCCCTCTTTGGAACATGGGGTTGGTTAATAGAAAAGGCACTATATCTCGTTGCCATATTAATACTTTGTTGCGTCCTTATCCAATGTCTTCCAATGTGCTGCACATATTGTATCTCTGTATTGACTCCAAAAGGGAAGATATCGATTCATGATACCAATGCTGCAATAATGTTGCAGAAAGAAATAGATGACATGATGGTTATAGATGAAGGTATCTTCGAAACATCTTCTCTTCTCTTCCCATAGAGCACGTTCCTACTGTTGATGACATGACATGTGTATAAAAGGCTATGTATTCTATTATTCATTTATATTTTGCTTTAGTTCCCGACTGTAGATGGTTAGCTCATGCTAACAGGAGGGTTTGTTAATATTGAAGGGCTCTCTTTCATGTATAACTTAGCATTCGCGCAACCATCTTGTAATCAGGACGCCATTTCATATTATAATCGAAACTGCTGCTTGGTTGTTTTTGAGAAAACTGTCTCTGGTAAGTTTTGTTTCCCAAGGTTGAGTTTTTTTCCCCTTTCTGTAACTGCAAGCGTTCTCATTAGTACATGCCTTTCTCGTTAGATAGAGTTCTTCTCCCACCTGCCTGGTGGGGAGGATAGGCCAGACGACCTTGGGCAGTAGATAGCCTGTGCCCGGCTGCAGAATCGAAACTTATGTTCTGTACTTCCATTGTATTACGACACCTGCTAGTATTTTTCCATAGTAGGCGGGGCTTTGTGGACTCTGCAACGTACATAATGCAATTGTATGCTTACGTGGTCCAATCCCTCAACAGCCATCCCAGGAGGCTGGTCAGACTGGGCTCCGCTACAGTGTGATCAATAAATAATCTGGTTTGTATTCACTACTGTCTGACCGACTCTTCATTTGTAGGAAGGCAGAGAAGGTGGTCGTGAGTGACCCGGGTGACCCTTTTCGGGTCACTTCCTTCAGCGCCCAGCTTTCTATGGGAAGATGGTGTCCCCGTGGCATTCCTAGCAGGTTCCAGGACTGTATTAAAGTCCCCCCAATCACTGTCAGACCCTGGGGGAGGGAGGATATTACATCTACAGTGGCTCGGAGGGTGCGTTCCAGGTTCGCTGGAGGGATATAGAGCGACATCAGATTAACAGTGGCTTCCCCTAGGGTACCTGTAAGGGTCACAAAGCGGCCCTGAGGGTCATTGGTTGTTTGGACCGGTGTGAAGGGGAGGGAGCGTCGCAGAAGGATCGTCGTTCCTCGTGCCCCCCTAGAAAATCTTGAGAGCCAGATCCTGTCAAATCCCGGACGTGCTAAAAAGGGACAACGATTCCCCATCAGGTGTGTCTCTTGTAACAAAAGGACATCCGGGGTAACCCTTTGTGCATATTTTAAGATCGGTGCCCTTTTGACTTTATCTAGGAGCCCACTGACATTCCACGAGAGGACTCTGAGGGGTTCACCCTCACTGTAAGGCCATGGCATTATGGCTAGGTGGCAATGCTTGGGGCAAAGGGTCTGAGTAACCTAATGGCTCTGAGTGACTAGACCTTGGGAGCAGCTGGGTGCATTCAGACATACTATACGGAATGCCTGGGAAAACTTCATGTACATTATTCACAGTGTTGCAGATACACAAAACAATATTAACAAGAGCAGGGATAACAGCCCCTACCCAACCTCCCAACCCCCCCTATACTTCCCCCATTGAAGCATCTGTCGCCTGATAAACTAACACTTAAAATGTAAAATAACTAGCTTATAAAGCTCAGTGCAGGGACAACGTGTTGGACCCCTCTATACTTCAGGATTTTCAGTCCTCCAGTTCCGACAAGTTGACGGTAGTGCTTTGAAATTAGATATGGGGGCTTCGTGAGAGGTCAGTATCATCAGATCGTGGCTATGAAGAGTCGGGAGAGCTCTCTCTGGGTGCCCCTTCCAACTTGTCAAGGCTCTCCAGGATTCTTGGTGGGTCCTGGCACAAAGTCGATCTCCTCATCTCGCGGAGGAGCCAGCAGGCGAGGCGGATGCCGCTCTTTGAGTGTTGAGCCCTTTTCAGGACTAAGTGTCCCACCTGCAGGAGCCCGCAACTTTGCCAGCTCGCGATGTTCTCTGAGGGCCAGGCGGAGAGGCGCCCACTCTTGGGCGGAGCGGGCACTCCTCAGTTACCCAGGACCATGCCGCCTCCGGAGTATCGAAGAAATTAGTCTTGATTTGAAATATCACCTTGAGACGAGCCGGAAAGAGGAGTCTGTAGGGCAGGTTGAGGGCTCATAGCTTCTGTTTTACATTGAGGTATGATCTTCTTTGTGTTTGCACTTCCTTTGTGTAGGTCGGGAAGATCATGATTTTGGTGCCCTTGTAGAACAGGGCGGGTCGGGAGCGAGCTTCTTGCAGGATAGCATCGCGTTCTCTGAAATTTAGGATCTCAGCCATGGTTGGCCGGTGCGGGGCTCCCAGTGGCAGCAGCACACGATGGGAGCGCTCCATGACAAACCATGTTGAAAGTGCACTCGAGGGCATCCAGGATTTGATCCAGTCATCAATGAAAGTGGTCAGTTGTAGAGGTTCCGCCCCCTCAGGAAGGCCCACCAGGCTGAGATTATTCCGCCGTGATTGGTTTTCAGCGTCTTCGGCCCACCTATGGAGATAGAAGCTGCTTGACTTGCGCCTTTAAAGTTGAGATATCGTCTTCAAATTCTGACAATCGGGACTCTGCTTCCGTTATTCTGGCAGTAGCATTGTGGAGATCCTGACGGATGAGAGCCATATCCACCCAAACTTCCCCAATCCTAGTCTCCAGAGACTCCTGGCATGTTTTTATGGCTTGCAAGATGGTAGCTAGGTCTCCTTCCGGGTGATTGACCGTAATTGGCGCAGTCTCTCCATGGCTGGCACCACTGTTAGCACACTGCTCCGTAAGGGTCTGGGCTGGTGGAGGCTTCGCCCCTCTGTCTTTCCCCATGGCTGCACGATGTCGAAGGGGGGCGGTGTGAATTCGCAGCGTGTATCGGTGCCCAAGCCTCCTAATCCCCGAGTGTCCATTGTGGTGTAGACAGCCTTGCGTCTCGTTTTAATACCGTGCCCCCTGGGGGACCTCTATGAGAGGCTTCATCAAGGTGGGGCTCAGAGGCACCACGCCTGTACGCTGGGGACGTCTCAATGGGGCGGTTGAGACTTTTGGTTCTTGCTCAGAGGTCATGTTTGACTGGCAAGAATGTCTCAATCCAATGTCAGTTCATGATTGTGCCTACCCGGTTCAAGTAGTGATGCTACCAGGTCTAGGGCAAGGTGGGCTCTGACCCTCAAATCAGTTTCCTCTTGGCCCAAACAGGGACACCTCTCCGGAGGGCGTCCCGAGGGCCACCACACTTCTCCAGGGCCCCAGACGCTTACAGGAGTTGTCGCTCAGCCCGATTCAGGGATCACTGCCTCAGGGACCGGGATATTCACCCTCCGTCTGGAGTCAAGTGACTGTGCCGCGGCTGTATACACCGAGTGGTGGGATTGCGGAAGGCCAGTCTGCTCCCCCCTCTAGGCCGCAGGCTCGTATCTGGGTTCTTGGATCCTTGGGGCCACCCGCATATGTCAGCACCCCTTTGGCAGAACCTCCACAGAGGTGGCTGACCCGGTCTCTGGGTCCAGAGAGCTAAGAAAGGGCTTGGACACCTACCTGCGCAGCGGCCGCCTTGTCAGATCACCGGTCATGCACGTTGACCTCCATATGCCTGGGGAGTGGGAAGGCGTGGGAGAAGCAGCTTCAGTCCAGAGGGTGTCAGACAGACATCGCAGACATCAAATTTAGCACTTCATGTGCTCAGAGGAGGGGGGAAAGGGACCCCGGCATGTTGCTGCAATCATCACTCAGACTCATGATCTCTCAAGTCCAGATTGCCCATCCACTCAGCGGTTGGTACCTTGGCTCAGTCCGGGGTCATGAAGAACTCACCGATTCCCCCTAGGGCGCAGCTCCCATGATACTATCCATGTCCTGCCGGGTCTGTAGTAGATGAGGGGGAGGGCGCACTCCTGTGTCGAGCTCCAGTCACTGAGGAGCTCGAGGCCTCTAGGATCCTTTGGTTTTGGCCGAGTTTTGACACTCGCGGGTTTCAGGCTCCAACCCGGGGCCACGCGTCTTGGATGTCCGCCTCTCCAGGCCTACACTGGCACGCCGTCCCGCTGATCGCGGGCCGAATGGCGTTACGGCCACCCCACACTGGACCAGGAGGCAGCAGGCTCCGCCAGGTGCCAGCACATAACAGGACTCCTCTACCCCCTGTAGATGGGGCGTCCGGGAAGCCCCAGCCTCAGATCAAGGGCCACCGAGCGGCCCGTGTCGGTCCGTCCGCTCCCGGGGCCTTCACCTCTGAAGAAAGGGGGTGGGGGGAGGGGGGCAGGCGCGGATGCGTCCTCCCGCCAATCGCGGGTCGACCAGCGTTACCGCCGCCCTTCCCCAGACTAGGAGGAAGCAGGGTCCACTTGCAGACAGGACTCAGCAGGCGCCTGGTCCTCAACGAATACTGCTCCCGGTCGGGCCCTGCGCCTCTCATCTGCCGGCCGCCCTTCAGAGATGTCCTGCCGACCGCAGACCAAGTGTCTCCACCGCCTCCTTCAACAACAAAGGACAGATGGAAGCAGAAGGGCTGCCACTGCTGGGCCGTCCAGCGGTCCCCCGCTGGCGTCATACCCCACGTCGGAGATATCTTCAGCCAGGCCTGCACCCCTTACTCACCGGTCGCCATCTTGCCTGACTACAGCGCAGGCTTGCTGTACTTCGTGTTGTCCACAGTGCCACAGGTTTATCCAGATGGTTAGACCCCCTGTGCCACAGCCAGAGGGGAATGGAGCGGCTGGTATGCTAAAACATAAGAACCCATCAAATGCAATGGGATTAGGGTCCCAAGTTTCCTGCAACATCAAGATATCATAGCTTCTTATGAATTGCTGCCACTTAGGAAGATATATCTTGGAGCGTAGTCCTGAGATGTTCCAGATTAAGATCTTAATAGAGGGGCCAGCATCGTGAGAAATAATGGTGGGAAAACTTGGGGCAAGACATTCAGATGCAGCCACCGGGTCGTTTTGTGAGGCTTGTTTTGCGTGCGACTCTGGAATTCCCAGTGAGTCTATTTCAGTGAGTCCAGAAAGGGCTGCATATCTATTATTACATTCAAAACCACCAATTGGCTTAGGCTCGCATCCAGGTGGGGGCAGGCGTAGGGCTTAATAGCCCAGGGGCAGTGTAATTATGCCTGTCTTAGTAAGACGTCCCTCCTTACCCAAATCCAGTAAGTTCCTTGCTGTGGATGGCTTCTTGAAATTCACAGCGATGCAGTCTCCCTCTATATCTTTTTTGGCTGGTCCTATCCAACCAACACTGTGCACCATTAGGATTTCATTACAGTCTGCAACGCTGAATGTTTAGTGGGTGCTGAGCCAGTGGGTGCCCCTATTATGTAGCTGTTCCCAAGACTTGGTTTGATTTGGTTTTGGAGGGGGCACTCCTGCCAATGTCACCACATATGGACAAACTGCTGCCGGTAAATTTAAAAACGTGGTGCATGGGGAGAAATCCATGCCTTTTTTCCCCCCTATTTGCTGTGGTTGTGCGTCCCCTTACATCCACTGGCTTCATCAGGGGGACGTTATGGTTACCAAAGCTTTGGGTCCCTGCCACTTGGTCTTTGGGAGTGTGACCTTAAGAGCTTAAATTTGGCCTGCTTGGTAATATGTGTGTGGGGAGGGATACATTCCGAGCTGCTGCTGTCAGGGGAGGATTTCCTGCCACGGCCTCAAGATTCCCATGGTAGCGTCCTCTCTCAGTGGTGCCTGCAGTGAGGTGGATGTGGGCGCCAACCATAGCCGGGGACTTGGATAAGTTCATTACTTATGAAGGCGCACCAAAGGCAAGCCCGTCTGCACCCATCCGTGCTCGGACTGCACTCAGCGCCAGCCACGCTGCCGGTTTGAACCCAGATATATTTTCAACAATGCCTACATTTCACTACTCTAGGGAAGTCCTGCTGAGACTAAAACCACCAGGTAAGGCTTGCTTCAGCTCATGGTTTTTCCCACTGCTCTCATTGTGATCTCACTTTTCAGCACCTTCCTTTGCCCACTTTTAGACTTCCCACTTCCACCCCTCCTTCCATAGGGGAGTCGAGATCTTTAATTCCCTGTGTGCTCATAAATGCAAGGTCCTTGGTAAAGAATGCAATTTAATTTCATGAACTTTTAGAATCACACCAAATAGAACTTGCCTTTGTCACAGAAACGTGGGCTGATGCTTCATCTGACCCACACCTACTCCTAGCTATACCTGGAGGTTTCCAAATTCACAGAGTTGACAGAGGAGGAAAAAAAGGCGAAGGATTTGCCCTAATCCTTGAAGCGGGCTTTAAATCTTGTTTCAAAGCTCTTCCAGACAATTTAGACTGCGAGGGCTTGGACTTTAAGATTGAACTAGATAGTCAATACTCCTTTAATGGCATATTACTTTATCGTCCACCAAGCCCTAAGTCTTCATTTATTGACAATCTAGGTCATCTTCTAGTATGTAAGGCGGATCTCTCTAATTTCTCCATTTTAGGAGATTTGAACTTTCATATGGAGAATGTCACGGACCATGACACTGAATTGCTTCTCCATCAAATGGCCAGCGAAGGACTATGTCAATTAGTAAAAGGTCCAACACACACTGCTGGGCACTGTCTGGATGGGATTTTCTCTGATTATCAACATCTAAGTTGGACCAGATCTCTCCCTCTCACCTTGTCCGATCATGATGCAGTTCTTTTTGATATCTCACTGCCGCAAAAGGTATTTCCCAAACATCCCTGGAAGTCTTTTACTAGTCGCCCCTAGAATAAATTAGAAGCTAATCAACTCAACCCTCTTCTTTTCCAAACTCTGCTGGTTACTTTTATTGATCCTGATCAAGCAGCTGCAAACTATCATTCCTGGCTTGGCTCTGCAATGCTGCAATTAGCTCCTCCCAGTAACCGTCGGCGATCCAGGTGCTCTCCTTCAGAACCCTGGTTCAACAATACTCTCAGAGCCCAGAAACAACTATGTCACATATTATAGAGAAAATGGAGACTAGATGATAATCTACACACCAAAACAGAATATAAAATGTCCCTCCAAGTATACAAAAACCTTATCCTGAAGGAAAAGGCCTCTTATTTTACTGAGAAAATTAAAAGCGGCCAATGGATGTCCAAAAGCCTTATTTACCACGGTTGAAAGCCAGTCCAAACTTCGAGTATCACAGGATTCTAATAACAGTCAACAGTTCTGCAACTCCTTAGTCGAATCGTTTCAGCATAAGGTCAAGTCTGTTTATGACACCTCATGCTTCAGGATAAGCGCCTGCCACAGACTCCAACTCAGCAGAACACAGTACAACCCTCAGCAGGATCTGTAACACCAATTCTTTCGTCTTTTACTACCTTGACTATAGAGTGGACTTTAAAAATTATTGTCTTAATCAAATCAGGATCTCCCTCTGATCCGTGTCCTCCCAGAATTTTTCACCTGTCCCCAGAAACCATAGCTATCCCCCTCACTGCCATCTTCAACTCAATGATCACACTAGGGTGCTTTCCAACGGAGTTGAAGAAGGCTTCCATACTGCCACTATTGAAAAAACCTAACTTGGACGCTAAGGACACCCTCAACTACAGACCCATATCAAGATTCCCTTTTCCTTCAAAGGTGATAGAAAAAGCCATTAACATGGAACTATCTTCCTTTGTCAAAGAAAACGCCATTCTTGATCCATCTCAATTTGGATTCCACTCTCATTACAGCACAGAGCTGGCTCTCATTACTGCCACTGAAGAGCTCAGACAGACCATGGCCGGAGGAGGGAGTGCTGCCCTGATCCTTCTAGACTTATCAGCAGCGTTTGATATGGTTAACCACGAGCTGCTCATAAACCGTCTAGCCTCTCTTGGGATCAGGGATAAAGCACTCTCCCTGCTGGGTTCCTTTCTGTCAGAACGGTCTCAAGTGGTAGCATTGAAAGACTATGTTTCACCCTCCTTTTCACTACCCTGCGGCGTCCCTCAGGGATCTTCCCTGAGCCCAACGCTATTTAATATGTATGTCATCCCACCGGCTAAACTGATCAGAAGTTATGGTTTTGCATTAGTATCTTACGCTGACGATACGCAGATAATTGTCTCTGTGAATAGTCCATCTAGTTCCACAGCCACCAGATTCCATGACTGCATGAGTCATATAGGAAACTGGATGGTAGACAATTGTCTAAAGCTCAAATCCTCTAAGACCGAGGCTCTTCTATTTGGCAATAGCTCCCCTATCTGGACAGATAGTTGGTGGCCTTCTCAACTCAGCCCTTTGCCAACACCAGCGTGCAAAGCTAAAAACCTAGGAGTGACTTTTGATACAAAACTGTCATCTGAAGCCCAAACTAATCACACTACTTCCGCCTGTTTCTTTATCCTCAAAATTCTGAGGAAAATACTCCCCTCGATCTCTTTTGATCTAAGAAAAACAGCTGTATCTGCACTCATCGCATCCAATTTGGATTACTGCAATGCCCTGTTCACCACCACACTAAAACGCAGTATCCAAAAGCTCCAGACTGCACAAAATGCGGCAACTAAAGTGCTCCTGGGGATCACCAGATTCGAATCCGCTTCTAAGGCCCTGTTTCAACTGCACTGGTTGCCGGTGGCCAAGCGGATCTAGGTCAAATCCCTTTGTATAGCTTATAAATCTTTGAACAAACTAGGGCCAGAGCAGATGTCAAGCTTTCTTAAGCCATATGCTGCGACAAGATCACTTAGATCAGCCGAGCATGGAAATCTTGTTGTCCCTAGAGTGCGCAGGGTCAACTGGGGTGGCAGGAGTTTTACCGTCACTACGGCCAAACTTTGGAACTCCCTAAAAAAGAAGGGCCTAAAAACCTGGCTTTTTAAAGGGCGAGTCAACAATTCCATCTAGCTCTCTCTGTCTGAAGGTAGTGCCTAGAAACCTCAGGGTATTAATAGCGCTTTATAAATATATCATCATCATTACACCTCTCAATTGCTCTCTAATTGGGCAGAAATGCTCATTTAAAATGGCAGAAAATTTGTTAAATAGCTCTTCAGTTCAAAAAGTGCCCATATTAAATGAGTTTGTTAAGTTCTTCCCTTGCCAAGTTTTCTTTGATTTGGATGTAATTTCTGTTGTGTAGTGCAGCTGGTCTTTTTGCATTTGATAGATAATTGGTTCATGGGGTGAGTTGGTGTTGGTTGAGCTCGGTGATACCTGTCAACTCAATATTGGAGGGTGAGAACAAAATGATGTTTGTAAATGCTTTAAAATTGAAGAAAATTTAAATGAAAAGTTACCTAAATGATTAAGTCTTCTTTTTAATTTTCTCCCATTTCAAAGTGGTGCGTTTACAAGCAGCAGGCCTTTTGCTCTCAGCGGCCAGCAGACACTGTGCCATATTTATAACTGAAAAATAGTCATTTTTTTTCAAATGGGAGAAAGTTAAAGTGAAGAAAACTCTTACTATGAAACAGCAAGTATCAATGTCTTTCTCCACTTTCAATTAAGCCAAATACCGCTTAACGTTTTTATGAAACATCTTTATTCACTTAACAATCCTCCCAGTCAAATAAATGCATTTTTCTGTTATAAATATGGCACCATGTCTACAGGCCATGGAAGGAAGATGCTAGCTGTTTGTAAATACGACTGTTGGAAATGTGAGAAAAATTGTAATGATGAGTTTTATAGAATCTACATAAACAAAATTAACTCTTCAGTTTAATTTTCTCGATACAGAGCCATATTTATAAGTAAAAAATACAACCATTATTTTAAGTTGGAGACATTTGAAGTGCAGAAAAATGTTCCATACTCTGGAACTTTTTGCAGAAAAGTTTTCTGTGCTTTAAATTTCTCCCATTTTGTGTTATACATGTAATGATGAAACATATGGTGAAAGGTATGTCCTGAGCCGCAAGTACACACAACATAGTCTCTGTCACCCATACACATATATCCCATGCATATGCACACATGTTCATACATCCCCCAAAGACCGTGCTCTCACTGACACACATGGCAGCCCTGTCGTAGTGTTCCTAGTCAAAGTATTTTGTTCAAACTATAGCATCTGGCTCTATGGACATTAGGCTTAAAGCTAATTAAGCTGGGCGTGTGGGCATCAGGTAACAATGTGCAAGTTGCTCAGCCTTCAGTAGCTAACGAGGATTTTCACTGATCACATGTAGCTCTCACTACAGAAAAGGTTGGAAACCCTTGTTATAGAGAAATATGCTGGAAAACTAAGCTTGGAAAATGTTATAGTGATTTCATTTGAGATGTCATCAGTGATGTCATACATTATGTCATAGAACATGTCATGAATTATGTCATATGTGAAGTCATAAGCAGTGCATGGCGGGGGCGCAAATTCTAGTTAGTGCTGGTACTATAACTGGTCAATTTACCTTTTTGTTGTTGTTGTTCAAAACGTTAATGTTGTCAATAACAAATTCACCTAATTAAAAAGTTACTTTAACTTTTAGTTTTTTTCAGTGAATTTCTAGGTTTTTTTTTCAATGTAAAGTAATACTTAAATAGCATACCTAAATGTAATCCCTCCGCCACGCACTTCCGAAGTCCATGCAAGCAGGGGGTTTGCTGCAGGCCCTGCAGCCAACCCCCTCTACAGCCAACCCCAGTGGGGAGTTGGCCACAGGGCCAGGCTCCCCTCCCCAAGCCTTGTTAGGCCCTGGAGACCCCATCCCCAAAGGCCCTTTCTAAAA
Source organism: Calotriton arnoldi (assembly GCA_963921515.1). NCBI lineage: Eukaryota > Metazoa > Chordata > Amphibia > Caudata > Salamandridae > Calotriton > Calotriton arnoldi. Next base: position 1,635,105 of record CAWUFW010001986.1, on the reverse strand, counting down.
ATAAAGGGGAGAGGGCCACACGGCCCCCCTCCCTGAGTCTCTTTGAGCTCTTGGGACCCCACCTAACAGGGCCTTGTATCTTCTTAAGGAGAGCCATCATCGGCCACCGGGACCCCCCTCCCCGGGGCCAATTATTTAAATAAAGAGAAGGGAGGCCGTGTGGCCCCCTCCCCGAGCCTTGTAAGGTACTGGGCACTTCATCCCCCCAGGGCCACTCTTTTTAATAAAGGGGAGGGGGCGTGCATGGCCCCCCTTATTGGGCCTATTTTGCACCAAGAAACCTCATCTCACCCGGGCACGGCGTTCTTTTGAGGGGGAGGCATGTGTGGCCCCCCCTTCCCGGGCTGATTTCTGCCCCGGGGACCCCATCCCCTGGAGCCCAGCATACGTTTTAGGGGGAGGGGAGCATGGAGCCCACCTTCAAGCCCACCCCCAGTGTAATTTTCAATGGGAGGGGGGAACACAGACCCCTCCCCGTGTTGACTTTGGCCCCGGGGACTTCATCAGCTAGTGCCCAGCATACGTGTTATAGGGAGGAGGGCACTCGGCCCCCTCCCCGGGGCGATTTCGGCCCCAGACCTCAATCCCCTGGTGCCTGGTGACCTGGAGAGGGAGACACACAGCCCCCATCCCGACCCCATTCCCTAGAGCCCGGTGACTTTTGGTAGGGGACAGAGGGAACACGCCTTCCTCCCTGGGCCGATTTTGGCCCCGGGGACCCCATCCACCAGGGCCTGGAGACATTTTGCAGGAGGAGGGGGGGACGCGGCCCACCTCCCCAAGCCGATTTCGGCCCAGGGTACCCATTCCCCGGGCCCCTGCTCAGTTAAAGGTGGGTGCCCTAGTGCCCACCCAAAGCACCCACTATAGTATCACTGGGGGCAACTGGGGGAGCCCCAATGCCCCCAGCCGATTCCCCGCACACAGCAGGAGCTGGTATTGCTCCCACCCGCACGGAGCAGCTAATAATGCTGCTCCCTGCAGGTGGGAGCAATCTTTTCATCTGTTTCCTGCCCATTCCACTGCGGGCAGGGAAACAGATCAAAAGTCCACTCTCAGCGGGCGGGAGCATTTTGAGAGCAAACACAGGTTTCCCTGGCCCAATCAGAACGCTCTATTTTGAAAATTGGCGCAACTCACACGGACCAACTGCCGAAATATACAATTATTTTCTACCCTAAATTTCTCAAAAACTACTGAACGGATTTACACCAAATCATAAAAAGCACAACCTGCGTGCCAAGATCTAGCTGAGGTGGATGAACTTAGTTTTTGGAACGTTTTGTGAAGATTCGTCAAACGGGGCCAAAGTTATTAGCAAACCAAAAAGTATCTGTCTCTAAAAAAGCAGACCTAACTAGAACTACCGAGTGGCAACCATTACATGGAGAGATATACACACACATATATATATATATATATATATATATATATATTCACTGAAAAAACCATAGGTTTCAGACACGTTATAGTTAGAAATTAGCATTTAAAAAACCTTTGAAATTCACTGAAAAAAACATAGGTTTTAGGGACAGTTATAGTTAGTTGGCCATTGCACTCGTACAAAACCCTTGAAATTCCACCGTTATAGTTAGTTCAGCTAACTATAACTCGCGCCCCCGCAATGCACTGCTGATGACGTCACATATTACATCACTCATGACATGGTCAGTGACATCACTGATGACATCTCAAATGACATCATTGATGACATCATCCATGTGATAATTTCATGCATCTTCTCACACCCTAATATAACTTTTGATACACCCACTGTAAATTACAGACTGCCATTCTCAAAACCATACACACTCCAATACCAATAACTACATACCCACTCACTGATTCTTAGGTCTACACATACACACATCTACTCACTCACCCGTACAGTCACTCATACTTACAGTCACTCAGTACAGGACTATCATATGCACTCATACACCTATATAAACACTCACACACCGCCACTCATCCATAGAGGTACTCTCACACACCTAGTCAGTCATGCAAAAAATTAATCACACACCCATTGACTCACCTATACAGTTATACAGACACCAACTCACTTACTCATACAAATACTAGCACATTCTTACGCTCTTATACAATAACTGAACTAAGCACACACGCATCCATACAGCCACTCTCACAATCACACACTCTCACTTATAGCCTTTTAAATACTCTAACACACATATATACTGCCTTTTACATATGTAGTTACTCGCACATGTACCACTGACATATACATTCACTCACTAACACACCCATACACACACTCACCCACCTAAGCAGTCCATCACAGATGCACTCTTCAAATCATGCACCCAGTGAATCACCCACTCACACATCTATGTACAGAGTCACACACACCCCACCCACACAAACACTCAGGCACCCATACAGATACTCAGAGAACCAATCAATAACCCATATAGACACTCATGTAGCTATTCTGTAAATCCATGCATCCACTTACACACCAACAGACAGACGGATACAGACATTCACCCAGTTTAGTCACTAACCCATGCATTCAGTAAGATACGTTTAATCACTCACTTATAGAGTTAGTCACGCACCTACTAAATCATCCATTCAGACACTTATACACCCACTCATTCTTCAATACGCCTTTGCCTATATTAAACATATTTAAACTTTACAGAAAACACACAGTCACTGGATGATGTCATCAGTGATGTCACTGACCATGTCATGAGTGATGTAATATGTGACGTCATCAGCAGTGCATTGCGGGGGCGCAAGTTATAGTTAGCTGAACTAACTATCCCCTTCCATGCTCATGACGAGCTCAGCTCGTCATGCTGCGCAGTGCTCGTGTGCGCATGACGAGCTGAGCTCGTCATGAACCCGTCCGCTTAATGAAACGCCTCGCACAGGGCGAAAATCGGCCGCGCATGGAAGGGGCTATAACGGGGGAATTTCACGGGTTTTGTACGAGTGCAATGTCCAACTAACTAGAACTGTCCCTAAAACCTATGGTTTTTGTCAGTGAATTTCAAAGGTTTTTTAAATGCTAATTTCTAATTATAACTGTGTCTGAAACCTATGGTTTTTTCAGTGAATTTCAAAGGTTTTTTAAATGCTAATTTCTAACTATAACGTGCCTGAAACCCATGGGTTTTTAAGTGAATTTCAAAGGTTTTTTAAATGCTAGTTTCTAACTATGCCTACAGAGGTAGGACATGTGAAGAAAGAAGAAAAACGCACAGAAAGCAAAAGAAATACAGAAAGAAGCAACAGAAGTCCACAAAGACGAAGAAAAGATGCAGGAAGAAGCAAAGATGTGCAGAAAGAACCAACAGAGGAGCAGAAAGCGGCCTTGTTGCAAAATCATCCTGTGCCCACAACTTTTTCAGACGGGTACTGGTGGTAACTGACTGACTAACCAGAGCCAGTGCTATGCTAAAAGACACTTAGAATACAGTGAAAACACCTACATACACTAGGAAACACTATGCGTTAGGGTACCCCTGTGATTAGCATGACCTCCTCTGTAAGTCCCTAGTACATAATAGGGCAGGGGGATTAAAACTACCTCTTAAAACGCGCTACAGGGCGCGTTTGCACAGTGGTGAAGAAAGGGGGGGTCTGAGGTGACATGTGTGCAAACGCGCCTCGTGGTGCGTCTTAAGTTGCGGGATTAAGTCCCCTGAATCCTGAGGGTCCCTGGGGCCCAACTAGCCCACCAGGTACCTACAGTTAGGACCACAGAGCTGAGTTGCAGAGAGGCGTTACGAGGCCACGCACCTTTTTTCACCTCTCTGCAACGCAACTCTGTTGTGCTTACTGAAGGTACCTGGTGGGGATAGTTGGACCCCAGGGCCCCAAGATTCAAAGGGGACTTAATCCCCAACTTAAAACACGCCACAGGGGCGTGTTTGCACACATGTCAGCCTCAGTGCCCTGCCTCCTCCTTTCACCACTGTACAAGCGTGGCGCATTTTAAGTTGCGGGATTAGGTCACCTTGAATCCTGAGGGTCCTTGGGTCCCAACCAGCCCACCAGGTACTGTCCAGTAAGCGCCACAGGCCTGCGTTGCAGAGAGGTGGTCCGAGGCCACGCCCCTTTACACCTCTCTGCAACGCAGCTCTGTGCGCTGCACTGGAGGTGCCCTGGTGAGCTAGTTGGACCCCAGGGACCCTCAGGATTCAAGGGGACTTAATCCCCCAACTTAAAACACGCCACAGGGCATGTTTGCACACATGTCACCTCAGGCCCTGCCTCCTCCTTCACCACTGTGCAAACACGCCCCGTGGCGCGTTTTAAGTCGGGGGATCAACCCTTGAGTCCTGAGGGTCCCTGGGGTGCAACTAGCCCACCAGCTACCTCCATCAAGCGCCACAGAGCTGCGTTGCAGAGAGGTGTAAAAGGGGCGTGGCCTCAGAACACCCTCTCTGCAACGCAGCCCCTGGCGCATACTGGAGGTTCCTGGTGGGCTAGTTGGCCCCAAGGGACCCCCAGTATTCAAGGGGAATTCGTTCCCATGTGCAAACCAGCGCCAGGGGGCGCGTTTGCAAGAGTGCTGCAAGAAGGGGGCGTGGCCTCCGGCGCGATGCCGGTCTTTTTTTTTTTTCTTTTTTTTTTAAGAGGGGGGCTGTGTGTCCCCCTTCTTTTCTAATTTATTGGCCCTGGGAACCCCATCCCCCAGGGCCTGCCCCCTATTTTTTTCTCTTTTAATTTGGAAGGGGCCGCGCGGCCCCCCCTCCCGAGGCCTTGATCGGCCCCGGGGACCCCATCCCCGGGGCATGGCCTTTTTTTTTTTTTATTGTTTTGGAGGGGGCTGCGTTGCCCTCTCCTCAGGCCACTTATGGCCCCGGGGACCCCATCCCCGGGGCCGGCCTTTGTTTTTTTTAAAAGTTTTTTTTTAATTTTGGGGAAGGGGGCCGCGTTGCCCCCCTCCCGGGCCACTTGTAGCCCCGGGGACCCCATCCCACGGGGCTGGCCCTCTCCGTTGGGGACCGTGGGGGGGTCCCCAATCCCCCCACGGTCCCGCCGGCTCCCCGCGTCCCTCGGGAGCCGGCATTGCTTTTCCACATGGGGAGCTGCTAAGATGCAGCTCCCCGTGTGGAAAAGCAATTTGCTTTGAATTTTGGAAGAGAGAGCAGGTTTCCTGCAAAGCCACCCTAGGTCTAAAATATGGCATGTTATATCCCGCCAGATTGAGAATTGATGTGAATGGCAGACCTCGCAGTTTTGACAACCCCTCTGAGGTATAGGACTTCTGCCGTACATACAAGCAGACCGCCACTCAGGCGGGTACAGAAGGTGGTAGGCCCTCTCCTCCGCACAGTGGCTCAGACACAAGCATGGAACTCTTCTCTGGTTCCGGGACCGGTTGACACTGTTGCTTTGTTTCTCCTTTATTCTAGCAGGGCTAAAATGGGTTAATGTTATCCACCAAATCGAAATGTTTCAAATAGCTGGTTGACTGACGTGGCGATGCCACCCCCCATGGTGTACACCTTGGGTTTGTTTCTGGTTTCCTCGCTCCACTGTAAAGCCGATTGGTACTTAACGTATTGTTGTTCATTATGGGTTTGCCTTGCTTTATTGGTAGCGAGGGTGGGTGAGGGGTGGGGGGACTATTGCTACTGTATTGCCATTTGTGGTTTTCTTCTGTTTGGTACACTGTCATGGTTTGCGTTCTATAATTGGAGCTTATGTTCATCACCCTTGCAACAACTAACAGATGGCTCAGCTGGGAAAAATTGAGGGTACTGCTGGCCTGTCTTTAATGTCCTGGAACGTCAGGGGTCTCAATGATAACCGTAAAAGGCGACATGTGGTCCATTATCTTATTCGACATAACGTGGACATTGCATTTTTGCAGGAAACGCATTTACCTAAATCAGACGCTGGTTGTTTCGCTTCTAGCTGGGGCGCACACAGGTACTTTGCCAATTTCAGCAATTATGCCAGGGGTACGGCCATTCTCATTCACAAGAGGGTCCCCTTTCAACCCTGTTCAGTTGTAACGGACAACGAAGGTAGATACCTAATTGTCACGGGGTCACTAATGGGACACAGTTCCGCTATGGTGTGTATATACGCCCCTAACACCGACTCCCCAGAATTTTTTCATTCTTTGCATGCCCAGTTTTCAAAGGTTGATCCACCCTCTTTTTAGTGGGGGGGATTTCAATTTGCTCCCTAATCCTGCATTGGATAGCACTGCGGACTCCCCCGGCACTAAACCATGTGCGCGCCGCGCTATACTCGATCTCTGCAAGCAATTCTCTCTCTTAGACATTGGGCGCAGACGCAACCCGTCCCACACCGACTATACGCATTATGCTGGCCAACACAACACCTGGACTAGACTCGATTATTGGCTCATTTCCCCTGGCATCTCCAGCTGGGTCCATTCCCTTGTGACTCTTCCGAGAACGTACTCAGACCACTCCCCGGTTCAGCTTCTCCTTAGGGTTCCCCGACCTGAAGAGTTTGAACGGCAATGGCGCTTCCCAAGTCGCGCCCTCAACGACGACCTTTTTCATACCGAGGTGCGCAAGGCTATTGAAGACTACTTCACTATTAAAACGGGCTTGGTCGACACCTGGGCGGTTCTGTGGGAGGGCTTCAAGGCATACATCAGGGGTGTTTGTATGCCCAAACATGCTGGGGTTCTCAAGGATCTCCGCAACACTCTCACACGTTTAGAACGCGACCTAACAGAACTAGATAGCGTAATAACACGCACTCCCAACTCGGACACGGCGGGGAAACGCTTCGCCCTTCTCTCCGAATACAGGGACACTGCTGATCATGAGATACTTTATTTAGGCAAATATCAAACCGCTAGGCGATACGGCGAAGGCGAGCGTCTGGGCCGTGTATTGGCTCAGATGCTTCGGCCCCCTTACAGCAGGGCCTACATTACTGAGCTGCGATCCTCCACAAACGAGATGCTCTCCGGCACCTTGGAAATTCGAGACGAATTTCTTAACTATTTTACATCTCTGTATACCTCCAAAGTGGGGTGTGACCCCACGGCTCAGGAAGCTTATTTATCGGAGATCGCATTGGTCTATTTGGAAAAAAGCATGCAGGACTTTTTGGCGGAGCCAATCTCCGAGGCAGATGTCCTTGGTGCATTGATACCCTTCGTTGCTCCTCGGCCCCTGGGCTGGACGGATTTTCGTGGGAGTTTTATAAGGCGTACAAAGATCTTTTGGCGCCACAACTAATCGAAGTATACGCGGAGGCCCTCGAGAAACAAATTCTTCCCCCTACCCTACGTGAGGCAGTCGTCATACTCCTTCCTAAACCGGGCAAAGACCCGTCGTTATGTGGGTCATATAGACCCCTGTCCCTACTGAATTTGGATTATAAGATTTTAGCTAAGATAATCGCCAATCGCCTGTCCCAACTGATGGAATATATCATCTCACCGGCTCAGTCCGGCTTTGTCCCCAGTCGATCAACTTCATTGAATCTCAGGACACTTTTCTCAGTCCTCCACAGGATTAATCCCGAGGTCCCCGCCGCCACAATCCTATTGGACACAGAGAAGGCCTTTGATTCGTTAGAGTGGCCCTTCTTTATCTCGGTTATGCGCCGTATGGGAATGCCTGCGGGATTATTGCCACCACTGCACTATTATATTGCCGCACCAAGGCGAGACTCCGCCTGAATGGCACGCTCTCCCATCCCTTCTCTCTCTCACGCGGCACCCGGCAGGGCTGTCCTCTGTTCCCCTTATTGTTCATCTTAGCTATGGACCCCTTAATTCGGCATTTTCAGGAAAGGCATCTTCAGAGAGGCCTACAGTTCAATACTGGCCCTCTCCTGGTCTCGCTCTACGCAGATGACACCATCCTTTATGTCCGAGATCCCCAGGTGAACCTGGAGCCGCTCCTTAGAGAGATCATCCGATTCAGTCAACAGTCCGGCCTGGGCATCAACTGGCGTAAATCGGTTATTTTTCCCTTAACCTCCAGTACGACTTCCTGGGACTGTGAATCCCCCTTGAATGGTGCTCTGACTCTGTCAAATATCTAGGCATACACATTCATCTTGAGACCGCCCAGATTCTTCGCTTCAATTATGGGCAGGCAATCAACGCACTTGAGGCCCAAGTGGAAAGATGGTTACGGTTACCACTGTCTATCGCTGGCAGAGTTGCAGTCATTAAGATGGTGGTTGTCAGGGTCTGTCCGGGACTATGTGGGGAACACAGTCAGGGACTTGGGCAAGGACTGGGAACTGGGTAGAAAACATACACAGAAAGAGGAGACAAAGGGATCCAAAGGGAAAGCCTGTACAAGTGAACAAGAAGGGTGAGACTCAGAAAGGACAGGCACTCATGAGGAGGCTCAGCATTCAGAATCACTAAACCCAGGACGGATGTGCAATACACTTAAATATAAAACAACATTAACAATAAAGGGGATGTGGGGTAAAGCACTCAGGAGCTCCACACGGTAAGACTGAAGCTCAGTAAGTTCCTCACCCACAATTGCTGTTACAGATACTGACTGGAAATACCCACATATAGGATATGTATACAAAGGCAGGGTCTGTGGAGCTTATACCTATGGTGATGTTATAACAGTAACTCAAAGACAATACTCACAGTGAACAAGAAACACCACCTAGGTAGTCAGCTGTGCCCACGGATCCTGGCGATCAAAAAGGAACACGCAAGGCAGTAACAGCAAAGGGGTAGAACTAAACACAAGCACAATAGACAAGGAGCTAGCAAGGAGGAGTGCTTAACAGGAAAGGAAGGAAATCACAGGGCACACTTGGCAGAAAGCAGGTAACAAACATACAAGGCAACAGAAGCAAGACAGCAGAAATAGAAAGATAGCAAACTAGAACTGGAACCAAGGAAATGGGAAGAAAGGCAGGGACTGGAAAAGGATATACAGAAAGGGAGGCTACAAGGGTATAATAGAATAGTGCAGGGTCAGGAATCAAGAAAACAAAGTAGCATAGGATGCAGTGCTGGGGCAAGAATTGAGCAAAGGCTTAGGAGTCAAAGTAGCACTGCAGGTCAGGAACAAGGAAATGTTAAGGCTCAGGAATCAAGGTAGCACTGCAGGTAGTGCTGGTTCAGGAAACAGGAAATAGCTACAGCTCAGGAAACAAGGAGTCAAGAGAGCACTGCAAGCAGTGCAATTCAGGCACAAGAAATAGCTGAAGCCTAGGAACAGGAACAGAGACTAACTATAGCTCAGGAGACTAGATGGTACAAGGAATAGCTATAGCTCAGGAAACAAGGTAGTACTGCAGGCAGCGCTAATTCAGGAGAAGGGAAAACTGCTGCAGTTCAGGAACAAGGAATACTAAGGCTCAGGGGTCAAGGTAGCACTGAAAGCAGTGCTAATTCAGGAACAAGGAAAACAGCAGCAGGTCAGGAAACACTGGAAACAATAGCAAAAGCTCAGGAAGCACTGGAAACAAGGATCGGTCTCACCGGTAAACAGCTTACAATGACCAACACTGGGCTGAAGGGAGCTGGGGCTTAAAAGAGCTCACAGTAATCATATGCAGCAGGTGTGAGCAGGCTAGCAGCAGCCACCCACAGGTGAGCTGAATTCCTCCACCCATCCTTGGCCTGCAGGGGTGGAGACAAAGCAGTGAGCAGGGAATTCTAGGTAGTGGAGTTTCAGGCATGAGTAGGCTGGCTTCAAATATAAGCAGGCTGGCTTTCACAAAACCCGGCATGGATTGGGAATGGATGTCAGTTCCCAATAAGTGTCCAAATGGCTGGTAGTCAGGATATGCATGCAGGGGAGGGTCTGGAAGCTTATTAGAAGACTGGAAAGTCCCCCAGTTCAGCCCCCTAGTGATGGACACGGGAATGCAGGGAGCAAGTCGTGACAGTGGTGCTCCCTAAATTTTTATATCTTTTCAACAATATCCCCATACCCCTCTCGAATAGTTTCTTCCTGACGTTGCGATCACCCCTTATCAGATTGGTCTGGGGGGGCAAACAAGCCCGCGTGCGCTGGCAGGTGCTCACTCTACCCTATGAGTGGGGAGGGTTCGGAGTGCCGGATTTCCACTTGTATTATCTGGTGGCCCAATGCAGCTATGCCTTTGCGTGGTTCCACCCTGACGCCAGGATTCCCTTCCTCCGCCCGGAGGCTGACCTTGTCCTTCCCGAGCGGTTATCCACTGTGTTACCTAAGGGCATACCCAGAGACCCTAATGATATTCAGACTGTCTCCACCACCAGCTGGGCCTGGGAGAAGCTGCGACGAGTCACCGGCGCCCCCATACTGTATTCCTCCGCTCTTCCTGTCCCCAACACCCGCTGGCTGCCAATCACTGGCGAAAAACTGGTGCAGCGCACTTTGGCCAAATTTGAAATCTCTAAATTGGGAGATTTGTACCCTGACGGCCACATCTTCTCGGCGACAGAGGATGTCCGCTTCCACGATGCCACATTTATGGACAGCTTTGTATTGGGCCGGATCCGCTTGGCGCTTCGTGCCAGACTGCCTGGTTTCCCCATCGAACCGGACTCGTTCACTCCGCTCTCGCTTGTCATTGAAAACGAGAGTGGGGTTCATCTCATATCAAAACTATATAAGACATGCTCTGGGTTGATTCCGGTTAATGACGATAGGATCCGCAAACTGTGGGAGGAAGATTTAGTCCGCCCCATCACTGACGATCAGTGGGCTAAGTGCTGTACAGTAACAAAGGAAGTGCCACTCAACAGCAGGCATAAATTACTACACTTTAAGTTCTTACGCATAATCTACATCACCCCTGCCAAGGCCCATAGATTGGACCCGTCCAGACCCCATACCTGCCGTAAATGCGACGCCCCTTATGCTTATTTTGCACATCTCACATGGTCCTGCCCAAAACTACAGTCATACTGGGAGGGGGTACATGGAACACTTGGCGATATGATTGAGCTGTCACTTGTCCCCATACCTAAAGTGGCACTGCTGGGGTATGTGGTCAACTTCCCTAAAGGGATCAGGAGATTCGCATTTCTCTGCCTGCTGCTAGCCAAAAGAGAAATTGCTATTCACTGGGGACGTCGGTCGAATCCCACTTTGCAAGGCTGGCCGAACAGTCTGGCTTACTGTAACATCAACACCGAAATCTATTCCAGTACACTGCCTGGCTCCTCCCGTCCCAAAGACATATGGGGTCCATACAGGTCCTATGTAGAAAAAGCTCGACGGGCCACTGACTCCCAATTGGAACGGGGCATTGTCCCTACGGGGGTCGGGTAACTTGCATCGCCCCTTCCAAGTGATTGATTTCCTCTATTTGGTGGTACCCTGCAATGCTCTTGTCTTTTTTATTATGTTATTCTATCAGAGGCGGTTGGGCACAGATGGGTATATGGACTGACTGCTGGGGGGTGGGAGTTTGCTTTTGATGTGAAGGGATGGGCCTTTGGGACTGAGTTTTTTTTTATATCTTACTAGCATGCTTTTCCTAGCAGCCACTTTCCATGTCGATTAGTGTATTGACGTTTAATGCTCCATCTTATCTTTCTCAATTGTGATGACATTGGCAGATACCACCTATGATTATTTCTTTATGATGTACTAAATGGTAAAAAAAGTTTTTAAAAAAAAGAGTATGGAACTATATGATTTTCTGAGTGGAGCCGCCACCATGGCAACAAGTTGATGAATACCTGTGTAGTGGTTGTCAGACTAAATGGTAGCATTGCAACTTGGTAGTATTTGGACCTCAGAGTGAATCATAGGTAGTGCCTGTGAACCGTGAGGATTAGCAGATGGAAATACGCCCAGGAAATCCAGAGACACCATCCCATCCCCTGCATCCAGGGCCAGCCAAACCTGGCTCAGAAACAGCATTTTGAACTTTCCTGCTGAATGAAAAGGTTTAGGAGCCACAGGTCCAGAAAGGGTATGCAAACTCTGCCATTTTTGGGAAGATAATGTGATGTTCTGGTGATTTGTCAAGATCAATTGTATGTTATTGGTCTAGTTAAAGGCTAGCACAGCGTCTGTAAAGTAAGAAAGAAGGAGGTGGATGTTGGCCTCAGACCCGTCTACCATTATGCTGTCATAATTCTTACTGGGTAGTTCCAAGACACTGGATTCTATTCTAAAAAGTTCCTTCTTCTGGGAGAATTTCAGGACCCTTCAAAAGTATTGCAACCATGGTTTGTCAACAAAAAAGGCGCACACCTTTACTTTTGACAGTCAGATAATGTCTGCAAACATTGAGTGTGATACACCGTCAGCATCTAAAGCAGCACTTAGGGCCAGAGGGACAATGACATAGTAGGCAGGAGCTTCTTTGTAAGTGGAGCAAAACCCAGAGCTTTCAAAGAGAGCTGAGTTAAGTGGTGCGAGAGCCACTGAAATAGCCAATCAAACAGTAAACGGCCCACCCTTGAGAAATGGTCCAATGGGAATGTGATTTTCCTGTAAATATCAATAATGGCCAGTTAAAATGTCTCAACTTGAGAGGGGCTGTAAGATGGATACAGAAAATTAGGATTCATTTTCTTCAGAACAAGAATAGGCTCTGACAATGAGGAAGAGAAGGAAGTCAGGGAACGAAGGTGTAGTAATGATGTCCGTAGCCAGGATGTAGTTTCAAGTGGATTTATTGAGACCAGTTACATGTGGATAAGTAGTAGAGATACAGCCCCACCAGGAGCAGTCTGCCTGCTGCTCAGCCCATACTCCAACTGACATACTCAAGCATCCCGGCACCCAAACATTCCATTCAAGACTCTCACACCAACATTCCATGTATCACATTCACACTGGCTGAGCAGCTAGGGAGTAAGTAACCAGATAAATACAACACAGGTTACTACATACCTTCCCTTCTTCTACAAAACAAAAATAGCAACCACCAAGAAGAGGAAGGTTCAAACAAAGGGAACCCCAAGAAAAAGAAAAATGGAAAAGTAGAGAAAAAGCGATAAGAAAGTGGGCACAAAGCGTGAAAGGATCATAGCAAAGAAACCAAAGAAAATAAGGCGTGAGCAAAGAAGAAAATACAATGGGGGTATACAAGAGTAAGTACAATAGAAAGAGAAAATGAAATAACAGGTTAAGACCAAAGTACAAGAAGTACGAGTTACTTACCTTCGGTAACGATGTATCTGGTAGAGACGTTGTCTAGCCGCAGATTCCTTAACGTAGAATATCCCCAGGCGTCAGACTGGATCCGGAAAATTTTGCGCAGCAGTACCTCTGCGCGCCGGGGGGCGGCGCCGCCTGGCTCCGCCCTGACGTCGTCCCTGGACATGACGTCAGTGGAGCCATATAGGACCCTCCCGGCGCGCTGACGTCAGTTTTCTTCGGAGGAACTTTTCCGCGCTACAACGCGGAGCCCCCAGCAAAACTGTGAAAATATGGGAACAGTGTGCGAATAAAAAAGAGAATTGGTGAGAAAGCACCATGAACGACAGTGAGAAGCACTGTCGTCTGAAAGGCGTTGAAAAGAAAAGAGCAGAGCAATACACTGAGAAGCACATTCGCAAGAGCGAAGTGAATGTCACCCCTGAGGGAAAACGACCTACAAAAAGAAGACCGAGGCAGACGACAGAAAGTCTGCACCGGATGAGAGGAAATGAAGAGGGCAGAACAGTAAACTGAGAAGCAACCCCGCAAAAGCGAGAGAGTGTCCACTCCTGAGGCAAGACGGCAAGAATGAGCCGAGAGCGACAGGCAAAAAAACACCCACCCATAGGATTAAGAAAAGAAATAGGGAGACCGTGTCCCCTGTGAGAGAAGTACCGGTGGTAGGAACAGGCCCAAACGAGACCGGAACACTAATTGACTGCAAGAGCGTCAACAGAGAAGGCGGGTGGGAGGGTAGAGAACACCAGTAGGTAGCATACGGGAAGAAACTGAGGCGTAAAAACGCAGAAAGACACCTGAATCCACCGCCCCAGCATGAAAATGGGGAGGGGGGGGAAACAAGTAAACCAAAGGAAGAGGCCAACAGGGAGCAAGGCGAAAAAAACGCCGCCCCGTAGAAGGACAAGCCACCCCAAAGGAGGCGAAAGCCGAAAACCCCACCTGAAAAGGTCCTTGCAGATCGGGGAGGATGGGTGGGCGTTAAGGAATCTGCGGCTAGACAACGTCTCTACCAGATACATCGTTACCGAAGGTAAGTAACTCGTACATCTGATAGAGACATCTAGCCGCAGATTCCTTAACGTAGAATAGATACCAAAGCCATACCCCATTGGAGGCGGGTCTGCGACAGAACCCCACTAAGTTCCCAAGGGAACAGAAGTGTCACCAGCTGGCTAAACACAGTGGGGAGAGCGCTGCCAGAAAGGCCAACACCGGACCAGGAGACTCCGGAGGAAGTGGCCAACAATGAGAGGCAAAAGGCATCAAAGACTGCCGAGGACGGCAGGAAATCCCTGTTGGTCAACAGCGGAGAAAATGAGCACAAACCCAAAAGGGGGGATGTGGAATAAGAGTGGACACCTGCTGTAGCCGGAGAGGGGCGAATGCAGGATGTGAGGGACCCACAGGATCCAAAGGACCGTTGAAAGAGGAAGGGTGAACTAGGGCACAAGGACGTACCGAGTCCGAGGGCCATGCATGACAGTGAAGAAACACTGTGAGAGCGGGAACAGCAGCGGGAAGATGCAGACTACGCCCAAGAGGAGTTAGTGTTACAAGAAAACACAAAACCTGCCAATGCACCTGTTACGCAAAAGGGCGGACAGCCGAAGGCAGATAAGAACGGTAACAACGAGTGCCACGCACGTGGGTAACAGAAGTACACCAAGAAACCTGGATGTACCGCCAGAACCACACCATGGAAGGAGAAGGCCCCATGAAGCGCCACGAGCAAAGCTGAGACACAAGAGGCGCATGACCAGGCGCAGTGTGTGAACGGCGCTCATGAAAAGTGAGGGACCAGACCTCGGCGACTACCCGGAGTAGTAAGCATGTGGGAGGCATATGTGTGGGTAGCACACTGGTGAGAAAGAAAAAACGCCAGTGCGTCAACAGCCACGCAGCAGCGGCAGTGGGCAGAACAATGCCCAGAGCGAGAGCAACAGCCACCGACGGTGGAGCAGACCCATTGGCTATCAGGAGAGAGGCAAGGAGGCCAGGGCAGCCGTGATGTGTCCAGAATCACAGGATGTAGAGTGGACCACGAGACCGGAACCTCGCGTTCCAGCTCGAAATTTGGCATGTAGCCGTGAGACCACATCAGCCCCCTTAACACGCCCCATGAGAGAACAATGCTCTGAGGAGACCGCCCCCGCTGAGAGCAGCAACCGCAGCCCGAAGGAAAGCACGCCAGCCCTGAGCGGAACGCAACAGGGGCATGAGAAATGGTGGCAGAAGAAGTGCCAAAGGCAAGGCACAAGACAAGGAAGATCAACCAGGTCTGGAGCCAGAACGCCACCATGGATAACAAAGTCCACCAGGAAAGGGCTACGCAGCATGGAAATAGCAGAGTAGAACGAGGCAACAGAAGTTACCAGAGGAAAAACGTACCAGCCGGAGACACTAGGGAGCAGGCATGGTACGCCGAGAGAACACAGAGGGAGAGTGCCGAGCTACGTAGGAGTGCTCGGGGACAACGACAGAGCCGTCCGATAGGGCAGCCATGGATGGAACAGCCGCAGCGAACAACCATGAGGGGACGGGAAGGTGCAGAAAGCCCTTCCGTCCTGAACAAGGGTAGTGGGAAAATGCAGGCCAGCAGCCAACACCCCACCAAAGGCACGCAAGAAGGCCCCCGAAGGGCCCGCAGCGTGCAAAACACACAGGCACAGCCGCAGGAGGACCGCGTGAAAAGGACCCCACAGAAGCGAACAAAAGCAACTGTCGAAGGAAGGCAGCTATACAATAGCAAACAAATACCCCACATAGGGTAAGTATCAACCCCAACCAGGGGCTCCTCTGGAGCGGAAGCTGAAGACAGAGGACGTAAAAGTGGAACTTAGAAACCACAGGCTCCGAACCCATAACCCGTGGAGGAAGGGTGCAACCTGAACCACCAGGCTATAAGAACTGAAAAGGATAAGCAGCAAAACTGCTGCAGAAAAGAAAGAAAATACGGCGAGGAGCCGTCCAGGCCGTTCAGGCAGTACAGCATGAACCCGGCCCAACATGAGTGAAGGCAACAGAACAGGGGGAGGACAAGGACCTCAACTGGAACAAAAACTACGAAAGGTGAGACAGAAGGCGGTGAACCGCCGAGTCTGCATGTACGTCAAACAGAGACACACCATCAAAAGGCAAATCCCGAAGATTGTTACGGACATTGTCGGGGAAACCCCCGTCGCGCTGCCAGGCATGGCGGCGCAAGGCAACGGACCGCGCCATTGTCCTACCCACGGAATCGGTAGAATCAACGGCGGACCGAATCGTAAACCGAGCCATCTCTCTGCCGTCGTGAATGAAACGAGCCATATCAGCTCGAGGACACTCAGGGAGGACAGACAAAAGACACTCCACGGAGTCCCAAAGGGCAGAAGAAGCTCTGGCAAAAACACAAACTGTGTTGAGAGCACGTAATGCAGAACTAGCGGACGCAAAAATGCCGCGTCCACATGTCTCCAGCCAACGAGACTCCCTAGTAGGAGGCTGCAGTAGAGGCGGAGAAGAAGGCTGCATGCCGAAAGACACCTGCACCACGAGACCGTGAGCAGTAGGCTGAAGGGACAAACAGGGTGGGCCCCCAGGGGCCGGACGATGCCGATGCGCAACGGCCCTGTCGACAGCATCTCCTGAAGAGGGACGCGCCCAAGTCCCGAGCAGGGTGTCGAACAACAAGCCGCCAAAGGGCAGCAAGGGCTCAAGATCCACCGCACCTTGGTGGAGGAGATCTAACAACGGGTCAGAGGACAAGAGGAGACAAGGAGGGTGCAAGTGCAAAACAGCTGCTGCCCTGCGAACCCCCCGTAAAAATAAAGCACCTGATTCAGTGGGCGTCCGGGAGGGGGACAAGAGCCCATCTGTAGGGGACGGTTGCAAACTAACCCGTCCCCCAGCAGGAGGAAGAAGAGGCCACTGCCCCCATGGCGGCGGAGCCAACGGGCGTGGAGACAAGCCCAAGCACAGCGGTTCCGTGTCCTGTGGAAGCGGAGAGCCAAGCTGTACCGGTGACCCTTCCGGCGTCGACCGACGCCGATCCGGTGCCGAAGCAACGTCGCGGCCTATGAGGGGCGACTCGGCCGGACGAGTGGGCGGCAACATCTCCACCACCGAGAGGTGCGGATAAAGTGCCTGTGGCCCAGGAGACGATGTCGACGCAGGGAGCCGCCAGGGGCTATGCGGGGACAAGGCAGAATGGCTCGGCGTGGGGCTGGAACGCCCATCGGTCGGAACCGACGCCGGCACGACTCCGGAGCCGGAGTCGAGGCATTCGGCTGGCGCCGAGGGCGAACCCGCCGGCGGAGACCCGACCTGAATGCCTACCTCCACTGTGGGACCCGAAGGCGCACCAGGGAGTGGAGGTGACCCAAAGATGGAGTGCAGAGCCTGGTAATAGGCTTCCATCTGGGGCCGAGTCGCACCAGTACCCGGAAAGGGCGGGTAAAAGGAGGCCGACTCCGGGGGGGCACGGCTCCGCGAGGGAGCGGGAACCATGGCCCCCACCGTCACGTGGAAGCGAGGACTTCGACTTCCGTGACTTGTGCTTACCTGCAGATCGACGTTCGCGGGATCGACTCCGGGAGCGGGTGCGGAGAGACGAATCCACTGGAGAACGTCGGGGAGAACGTCGGGGAGACGCCGGGCGGGTCAACCGGGCGGCCAAGAGCTTCATCCGCCGCTCCCGTAGGGACTTCGGACGCATCTGCTGGCAGGCGTCACACTCCTCGGAGTCGTGGTGCGACCCAAGACACCACATGCAAATGGCGTGCGGGTCCGACGCCGACATCTGACACGAACAAGTCCCGCACAATTTAAAGCCCGAAGGCATCGCACACTGTTCCCCGACGCCAATGACGTCGAAAAAGGGCCTGAATAAAAACAGGCCAGAGGAACAGCTGAATCCCAGATCCGCGTTGTAACGCGGAAAAGAAGGAAACTGACGTCAGCGCGCCGGGAGGGTCCTATATGGCTCCACTGACGTCATGTCCGGGGACGACGTCAGGGCGGAGCCAGGCGGCGCCGCCCCCCGGCACGCAGAGGTATTGCTGCGCAAAATTTTCCGGATCCAGTCTGACGCCTGGGGATATTCTACGTTAAGGAATCTGCGGCTAGATGTCTCTATCAGATCAAATGAAACAACAGGTTAAGACCGAAGTACAAGAGAAAGGAAAGAAAATTCAGAGAAAATATACACGAGATGTACAATAAGTACATGCAATAAAAATAAACAATGTAGAGGAGATGCATAGATAAATATACATTACCCACCCATCATCCTCCTATAATTTTTAAAAAAACATGGGACTCATACCCATTAGAATCTCTATATGAAGGTTAGAAAAGTGAAAAGAACAATAAAACACATGGGACTCGTACCATAAGAACCCCTGTGAGGAGGTTAGAAACCTGCACAGAACAGCAGAGCACATGGGACTCGTACCCATTATAACGCCTATGAGGAGGCTAGGAACGTGCAGGGAACAATAGAAAACATGGGACTTGTACCCATTAGAACCACGTAGATGGGACTAAAACCCACTACTGACTGCGTAGATGGGACTAAAACCCACGACAAAAACATTGGACTTGTACCCATTAGAACTGCATAAATGGGACTAACACCCACTACAAAAATATGGGACTTGTACCCATTGGAACTGCGTAAATGGGACTAACACCCACTACAAAAACAAGGGACTTGCACCCATTAGAACTGCATAAATGGGACTAACACCCACTACAAAAACATGGGACTTGTACCCATTAGAACTACGTAGATGGACTAAAACTCATTACAAAAACAAAATGTGAAACACCAGGTGACTACAACATGAACTGTGAAGATACGTTGAAAGGGACTAAAACCCATCAACTGCGATAAGGGTGATTCGTAGCCAAGAACTGTAGTATGCATAATACAAGATTGCGTGGACACTAAACAGGGAAAAACTTGCACAGTGAAAGAACGAAACCCAACGCCGGTGAGGGACTCCTCACCCGAGTAATGCTACTATGGCGCCACACTAGACTTATTGACACCAACAGGCATGTAACACAAACTGTCACACATTAACAGCAAATTACAAGCAAAGTTGGTCACACTAGATTTGGAATCAGACCAATTCCAATAACCATGAGGATTAAACAAAAGAAAAGTGAATTTTTTTCAATGCCTTTGCCCCTAAAAGAAAACGTTAGCTGCAAACTGAATAAAACTTTAAATGTCAGGGGACCCCACAGGAATTACATGCAGCGTATTGATAAAATTTCCAGAGAAGCATGTAAATGTGTTTTAAAAATATATAAACCAATCCAAAGTCAAAATTTTGTAAAAGGGTGGCATCCAGACAGGTGCTTTACCAAAATGTTCCTTCCTTGAGCAGAGGAGCCGTACATGAGGAACATGCAACGTGCCCAGTCTTCATAATCCGGTGCAACCAAGAAAGTACACACGCAGATGTCGAGACCTGAAGAGATGGAGGCTGGGCAAAGCGAGACACAACCAAAAGGTACATGATTCCAAAAGGAATAGCGGAGCAACAGTGCACCAGGGTCTGACTGCATAGGTCGCGGTTGGCAGAAAGTGTTCTGAATCAAAATGGACATCGTGGGACAACACGTACTCCAGTACTTGCGGCTAAATCCAACCACAAGATGGCGGCACGCAACCTCCGCTGCGCCGGGTGGTTCAAGGCACGTCCTAGCTGGAAAGCGTTGCAAAGCAGCTTGAGGCAGCGTAGAAGAACAAACGTCATAGAGAGTGCTGCAACCCCTCCGCAAGACTCATGAACACGGTAAGGTGCACACGCACTCCTACAAATTTAAACCGCAGTGAACGGTTTAACTGACCACGCTGCTTAGGTGAGCAAAAGTATAATAAACTCACCAAACTGTTTGAAAACAAAAGTTGACTTGTGCCTTGAAGAGTTTGGTCAATTGTCTCCGACATACCCCATGTTATTCTGGTAGGTCTTAAGCGGCAAAACTTGACAGCCACGCTGTAGTAACTTGCATGCCAGACGCGTGTCCTCGTGGGTAAACGGGCTTCCCAAACGTGAAATAACGCCACTGAGGAAAGCACCCGAAATGAAAGTATAGACATTGATCCACACAAGTAAATCATGTGTAACAAATCTCCAGAAACAAATCCATTTAGAAGAGACCGATGGTTGTAGAGTGAGGTGAACACTCCAGGCATAAACTCCATAAATGATCCCATGTTGAGCAGTTGAGCCATTGATCTAGTGTTGAGTTGTTGATCGTTGTCCAGTATTCAGTGAAATAAGTCCGTGAGCACTCCTCGCGTGTGCTGGTGTTGGCCAGCTTGAGGAAAATCACAGACTCGTGCCGCTGTTTCAGGATTTCCTTGTGAGAGCTCCACACTTGTGCTGGGGTCAGGTAGTGTGAGGAAGATTGGCGAAGAGCAGGGGAAAATGCTCAAGATCACACAAGTTGTCACAGAAGAAAGTGCACAGTAGACAGTGCTCAGGATCACACAAGCTATCCAACTTGGAAAAGTCATTTAAGTAGGCCAATGAAGCATGTCCAGGCTGGGCTGTTCATTGATAAGTGCTCAGGATCACACAAGATGTCACAGAAGCAGGAATAGGCACTCCTTTAGCTCAAAGAAGTACAAGCAGGCAGGGGCTGTCCGGTGAAAAGGACACTGGTGGGGCTGACACGCCCTGTACTTCAGACTGGAGGTTTTCTTCTTAGTTTCTGTAGGTTTCCTTAAGAGATTTCTTGTTTCAGAGTCCTTTTTAAAAACACGCGTAGTTTCGTTTCAAGAATCGTCGCCAAAATTCTGCAGTAACGATGGCCGTAGCCAGGATGTAGTTTCAAGTGGATTTATTGAGACCAGTTACATGTAGATAAGTAGTAGAGATACAGCCCCACCAGGAGCAGTCTGCCTGCTGCTCAGCCCATACTCCAACTGACATGCATCCAGGCACCCAAACATTCCATTCAAGACTCTCACACCAACATTCCATGCATCACATTCACACTGGCTGAGCAGCTAGGGAGTAAGTAACCAGATAAATACAATACAGGTTACTACAGAAGGTTGAGACGCTGAACAGTCCTGCGAGTAGGACTGTTTCTTTTTAGGAAGATGATGATTTCCCATTTATATGCCATGTTTTGTGTTTTTGGGTGGAAGATACTTTAAGGAATCGTTCCTTCTCTAGTTGCTTATTTTAAGGAGGGCATGGGGAATCCTTAAAATTACCTTGTTTAATCAAAAATAGCTTGGTCTCCCACTCCCCGATGGCCATCAGATGCGTCAAAGAGCAAGAATCTCTAGACAAGGGGTCGTGATTGGCTCCATTATGTCATATACAAACGTTGTGTGAATCTGAAAAGGATGTCTTTGTACGACAGTGTTGACAGGGTTTATACTCCAAGACCTTAAGAGGTGCATATTATCTAACTGCTGCCGGTTTTCCTGAGGAATTTTTGGGTGAAACACAGACTAGAGCTCAGGACAGCATCATGAAGCGTGAAAAACCAGGAACTAAAACCAGCTTGCTAGTTACCCATATATACCCTAGAGACTTCACATCTGGGTGCGTACGAAGCTGCGACCGAAGCATATAGCACCAGTTATAGGCAGTAGACAGTCATTGCTGAGGAAAAGCTTTCTTGCGCCCAGAAGAAATTTCTATGGTGAGTAATCTAGGGAAGAAGTATCTATCAGAAGCGGTTCTGTTAAGAGTCTGCCCGGCCTTTCCAAATGTTTTACTTTGTCCATATTCACTTTCACCAGCAATGAAGCAAGTGCTAAACCGAAATCATACACGCTGCTTTGACTAACTGTTCAGTTTGTCCTTTGACCCACAACGGAACAGGTGTAGCAAATTTGATACATTTGGTCAAACAAATGGTGTACATATATGTTGCAGTAAAGGGGATTTTAAGTACAGAAGGTTATAAATTGATAGAGTCAAAGGCATTGAAATGACTGATCGAGAATGAACGAGAAAATGCTAGGTCACACAACTTACTTGCTACATTTGAAGACAGTGATATCCCTGTATCAGTGTGATATGGGTGCACCGCAATCTGTGTCATAGATGGAACTGGCACTCCTGGAAAGGAAACCGCTGTGGCAGCAAGAGATGGCGTTGTCACAGAATAGGGAAACTGAGCTCCAATAAATGCAGGGTGGACACCCTAAAAGTGAAAAATGATAATTAATAAAATAATACCTCACTGCATAGTGCGGTAAAAGAGAAACAAAGTTGTTTACTTGTTCTCTGTCATGTGTGTCTTCTTTCAAATCAAAAGCATCAGAATGTTTCCGTGATTAGGCTGAATCTTGGTACACATCTGAACAGCTAACATTTCGTTTATTAAACCTATCTTTAACAAAAACACGCATTTATAAAGCAACATGTTTGGACATTTTACAATTACAATAATTTTTGGACATATTACAATGCATTTGTGTGAAAATAATTCAATAATTGTCCCCAATTAAATACTAAAGCATAAATATTAGGAGCTAGTATTCTTCTTTTCACAGAAGGATGATGACGCTCCTTGAGTTGCTTTAGAATCCAAGAGCTCCACAGTCCTTGAATGAACAGCAGCGTCCTTTAAGTCATTCACTTTGACAGGACGGGCTAGATAAGCAGTCTATCAAACCATTGTCTATCTATTTTCATAGTTTCAAAGAGAGATGGCTGGGTTGCTTTTGAATTTTTTTTAAACAGATGTATTCATTTCCCGCAACAGAGTGGTGAACCCATTGAAGATATAAAGCAGGCAATATAACGTTCAACAACACTGCCCGCCTTCACCCCTGCCCAACATTCTAACAACCCAATCTGCAGGATTAATTCTGTAGATTTGAAAATGTAATCAATATTTGTTGTCATCGGAAATCAAATCCATACACAATTTTCAAGAAATGTGGTCTCCTTAGGGTGGGGTGAAGCACCTGAAGCCAGACTGTGGAGCCATCATCCCTGTCTTTAACCCGGTTTTCATCAATCTCTCCACTGTTCCCCTGACTCTGCCAAGTCACATAGACGGAGCTGGGCTGCTTCCATAGCCTTGAGATGACTATCTTTCCTGTTTCTGATAATTGGAAGATTAATCTCAATTTCCTAAAATGGATACCCTCAACTGTTCTTGAAAAGCCACTGAGATTGGATCATTAGCCACAGGGAATCCCACAATTTCTTGACTCTCTGCAGTACCTTCTTTCAATATGTCTGTATATGAGGGCTAGACCATCAAATGTGCAAGGGTGTACTGATCTCACCACAACGTCCCCAGCTGGAGCCTATTATTTCTGTGAACAATTCAGTTAGTTTATCAGGGGTCAGGTACCATCCCGTCATCACCTTGATGTAGGGTTCCCTCTGCTGAACAGTCATTTTGTGTTTTCTAGTGCACCTCAAAAGAAGCTTGCAGAAGCCTATAAGAAATTCCCTATGTAATGCTATGCCCCCCATATATTTACACTTCTTTTTAAACAAACTCAAGTGTAAGCTGCACTGAAGCGGATGGACCTTTAGTCCCAGTCTGAGGTGTGACACATCAAATCAAATATATTAAATATCTTGACGCCCATTTGGTCCGGCAAAAATGACAGTGGTAAATTTGCAAACCATAAAGGTTTATTAATAGATTAGCAAAGTTACAAACTCAAGGCCCTCAAATTAGTCGCAAATCAGTAATTAATACATGAATGCATTAGTCCATATGATTTAAATCAATTAAAAATCGCAAATACAAAGACAACCTATTTAAAGCTGTCATACTGTAAATCAAAGCAGTGTCTCAATTTTCCCTGAAGGGAAGTTGTCTAATTTTCTTCAGTAGTGAAGTCGAGTAGATTTGAAGGAAGTCAAGGTGTCAGCAAGTAAAGGGAGAATCAAATAAAGAATGTCAAAAAAGTGAGAAAGGGATTTGCCCAGGAGAATAACTCTTTCGAGCAAGTCAAGGAACGCGTCTCCTCTAAGGAGAGTGGAAAGGGCACCAGAACTAACGATCTAAGCAATGCATAGTTAAATCATGTCTTCTATGGTCTGGGAGAACATGAAGATAACCAATCAGGGTTGAACATTCTGTGATAAAGAGGTTTCAATCTTCTTTCCAGCAACCATACAATGGAGTCTCTGCAGCATGATGATACAATTTGGTCTCGAAATCCCACTTGCAGGTGTGAGGCTCATTATTTCACTCACCAAGGAATATACACCTATACGTATAAATATGGAAGCTAAACAAGAAACTAATTTTGACTAACGTTGGCTGGCACAACTTGGCCCCATCCAATGAGAAACACGAAAAATACACAGCAAACAGAGAAGCACTGAGCTCTTTTAAATTGAGACCCACATTAACTATGGTCAAGTGAATATCACACTATGTATATGTATGCATGCTGCAGATTAATATAAATGTGAAATGCAAGAGCATTAATAAAATAGAATCTCTATCAATCCCCTCTGATGACTCTGAGAATCATTACACACTACATTCAAGAATCCCCTTAAGGCTGCATTTCATATACCAGTTGTTGACTTTTGCTGTTTACGTCTCGACTCGCCTAAATCCATCAACTCATCAAAAAGGTAACTCTGCAAGTCCTCAAGCTCCACCTCTTCTCTGTTATTCTCCAATTCACTTTTGTGATTTGTTGCCCTCCCTTACACTTTGATTCACTTCTTGTAGTCATCAGTTTAATTACCCTTATGAAATGAAATAAGCATATCACAGAAATTTCAATGATTAGTAGGGGGGGTTAATATGGTTTCCAAAACTCCACGGCCAATGGCACTAATCCATCTATCAACTGCAGAAAATGTTTACCCTAATGACTGCAAGGCATCTGTCCCTTTTTAACTCCTTCAAATCATTGGAAACATCTGATATATATTAGTCACAAACGTATTAATCCCACTACACTTGCTAGATATGTAAAAACAGCACTGTTGGATGCGTAACAAACTCCTGCCATTTCTTTCGACTAATATATCTAAACAAGCCTGTTTGTAAAACCATTGCATTTATTGCCACAAGCTCAGTGTTAATAGCAGATATCACCACTGCAGTATTGGTGGAAAGACGGTTAACCAATGTAGACTGCTTTCTAATCTTTAGATCATTCAAAACTACTCCTACAGAAGGAATCATAGGGCCAGCGATGTCACCAACTACTTGTGAAGCACTACATCTGGCTCTTCCATGAACCACTTGTCCCTTATCTATTTCATCTACATGATAAACCTTAGGAAACACTAAAGCTAAATAGCAGGTACCTATATAATTTGCAGGAGGTTGAAAACAAGCAATCTTCCTGCACACATAATAAACTCCAGGAACAACAGTATCCTTTCCCGCAAATATCTGATCTCCTGTAACTTTAAATCTCTGTACACAGTCACCATCAGAGAATTTCCAAACATTTAATTTCTTCTCATAAAACAGAGCTTTCCCTCTTGTAGCCAATACACATTTAACTTCAGATGCATTCTGGTAGCTTTGAACCTTTTTTCCTCCTTTTCTTGATCTGCCTTAGTTCCTCTTCGGGCCTTTAGCACATTCTCATCCCTTCTTTCTTCCAATTATTCAATAAAATCCGTCTCCGGTCTAGTCAGCTTACATGTTATTTTTTCATTAAGGAAGCAGGGAACATCAATTAGTGTGAGAAACTTACAATACTTTTTCGCCTTCTCTATATACCTGGCATTATAATGTGGAGTCAAATTTTTATACATAGGCACCTCATTGAAAAGGGTGTCATAGTTTGCAAAATAATACCCCAAACAAGTTTTCTGATAAAGAAGGCTAAAAATAATGCTACAAGACAGTGAGTAAGTGAGCGGCAAATTGTGATATGCGACTCTCCCTGCTTTGGATGTAGGAAGATAGGTACATTTGTAGCAGTCATGCACATACATGACACTGGAGTATTCATGTAAAAGGTTACAGACGATGTCCATAAAATTGCCTTCAGATCCTTCTCTATGTAAAATCTTCATATTAAATCTATACTGCTCTTCTTGGAATTATATTTAGATTCAGCGGAAGTATGCTCAACAGAAGAATTTAAGCTCACTAATAGCCCAATCATCAATATTACCATGGTAATAGCCACTATGGTTATTATAATTCTACACTTGTTTGGTAAATTAGACACCATGGTTTCTCTCCAGTCAGATCTGATTGGGGATCCAGAGAAAGTCATGAAACCTCTCTAGGACCACAACTGTCGAAACTGTTGGCCACGCTAAGCCAGTATTGGCTATCAGTGTAGATGATCACTCTCAAATGGTTAGAGACACAGCAAGCTCTAGTAAGGGCAATTAGTTAAGCCACCTGTGCAGAGGTTATATTGCACACATAGGAGGCAACTACAACATCTTCTGAGGTACACACGGATTAGTCTGCCCTCATAATTCCTTGTCCATCTCTTAAACAAGAGCTGTCCACATACAGAATACAATTGGGCTCTTCCAGAATGATGTCTCGAATTTCCGGTCTTGGCTTGGTACACAATTTTCTGAATCAAAGAGCATTCTTTTGAAGTGTAAAGGGAGAGTCTCTTTCTCCATTCCTTCAGTGTGCCCTGTCTAGCTCACAGTACTGCAACAATACACACATCTGTCTGTAGATTCCTCTACTCCTCATATCTTCACCAGGCAGGCCTGGGCTTCCCAAAATGGTACCCAGGGTCCTCCGTGTAATGTATTATCGCAGGTACACTTGTACTCAGTGTACAAACACCGCACACATATGGTCCAGCACTGTAACCTCCATGTATTGTGCCACTACAGACACATACATTCAGCACACACATTCAATCTGAATGCACTGTTCAGTGCTGTAGTTTATCTGTATTGTATCGTGGTGTGCTATTTGTAAACACACACACTGCCAGCACACACACATGCCATGTGAGCACTGCACAACACTTCACCCTTCATGTATTGCACTTCTCGCAAGCACACATACAGCCAGCACATGCTTTAAATGCGCACACACTGCACAGCATTACATATCTCATATAATGTATTCCTTTCAGGCATACATCCACTCAGTATATGCACTAACCAAACATGCTCTGAACAGCACTGCTCTATCCCTGTACGTACGTTTCCCAGGCACACATACATCCAGCGCAGAGTCAGTACTGCAGCGCAGTACTCTAAATCTAGCTGATGTAGGCCAAGGGTGAGCACACAGCAGCATAAATGTACAAAGGTGAATGAGCCTGTAGGCCACACTCCAGTGACACGGTAAAAATTACATGTTCACTCCTACTGTTCCCAGAATGCTGCCACCACTGTGCTCGTGCCACTTAACTCATTGGTGAAGGCAGTAGCCTTCCAACACTATGAGGGTAGCGCTTTGGGCACACCTCCTGGTTGAACAAGACCGCAATCCATGAAACATGTCAATGCCATGGCACACACGCATGATCCGTGTTTGCCTATAACAACAAAAATCAGCATAAGGGATCCAGACACCAGTACAGGTGGGCAATCAGGGCATGGGTACATGTCTTTCATCATGCAAAGGACTTTTCCGTCCTAACAAGCACACTTTGTAAGGGGGGCATAGCCCCTAAAGCTTTTGCCTTGGGCAGTCGTTTGGAGGACACCCTTAATGCGGCCAATTGGTCGTCTAATTCTACTTTTAAAAGGTTTCCTTTCAAACCGGTGACAAGTGCTGCATGATTGGTCATTTAAACTTGCATAAACTGAGCTTCCGGTCCTGACATAGAATATAAAATTTCCTAGTTATCATGAAGGAAAGGTTAAATTCTATTAAGGACACAGAGACGAGGATTATTCCACCCAATATGGTATGCTACAGTTTTGGTGACCCCACCGAGTTGGAGATATCCGTGTGGATAAGTATATGCTTTGAGATGATAATGTATAATCGTATTCAGTATTGCTGGTATTATGTAGAAGTGCTGGATAGTTTTTGACAAGATTTATTTTCCGAACCACAAACAGGAATATTGATGGAATTCTGTTCGGTGGAGTGATTTGCGCACAGAAAGAGGAAGGACCTTTCGTTGGCAACTGCTTTATGGAGAAAGATGGTGTCCTGATTCATAGTCTGTGCTACGGTGTTTAGTGTGATTACTGTTCACCCAGGACTCATAGGAAAGGAAGTCTTGCTATTTTGTTATAATGTGATTGGCTGCTGAGAAAATGAAAGGAAGACAGATATGCATAATCCTTGCCTCCGTGTCCTTAAAAGAAATGAAACTTTCCTTCATGATAGCTAGGAAATGTTATATTAGTATTACTTTCCAACCTCCATGAGGTATTTAATCACAAGTCCAAAGTTTTTGTGGTCTAGGTGAACCTACACACTGAACAGTGCCCGCAGGGGAAATGTCTCTTAACAGGCGGTAAGCCCCATAAGGTACAATCTTGAGCAGATGTAAGGTTATGTGGTCTAGCATTAACTAGAATGTTTTTTAAATTCATTTTCTGTTTAAGAGACAACATGGGTTTATCAATTGATAACTCATTTGATCTGAGAATGCACCAATGCTTATTAATCCATTTTTTTTACCTCTTTGGACATATTACAGAATGTTGGCACACAGATCAGTTGATTAGGTTCTTGCCTAATTGTATACGCAAGTAAACAATCTTTTGTTGTTTACTGATCTCTTCCTAGCCCTGTCATTGATTCTTTTGGAATGCTGTCAGACAGTCAGTTTGTTAGAAAGGGTTTCAGCCTCAATCTTGAAGTCCTGTATGATTTTACAGTTGTGTCTTAGGGCCTGATTTAGATACTGGCAGACAGGTTACTCCGTCACAACGGTGACTGATATCCAGTCTGCCGAAATATAAATCCCATAGGATATAATGAGATTTATATTTCGGCGGACGGGATATCCGTCACTGTTGTGACGGAGTAATCCATCCAACAAGATCTAAATCAAGCCCTCAGTCTTAGAAATTTTCCAAAGGCTAAATTGTCAGGTCTATAAAGGAAATTTCCCGATTGTTAGCAGTGTGAGTAAATTTGAGATACTGGTTGTGTGATTTAATCCAGTTTACAAACTCAAGTGCCAGATATTGGTGCCCATGCCAAATTACAAACACATCAGTAGTATAATACCACCAACAAATCAAAAGGTAAGTACAATCAGTAAAAGCACAATTATTAGGTGATCTTCTCAACTGAGCAGTGGCATGGCCAAAAAGGTTCCTGTGCAAAACCACTCAGTGTCATTTGTGTCATCAAAGGCACCATGCTGTAACCAACCTATTCAGTGTCCACACACTCCTGTAATGCCAGTCTCAATCATTGTTGGCTTCCTCATAAACTTACAACTGACAGCCAGGCCACACCCACTACCGCAGGTCACGGCCTTCAATTGCTAGAGCCTGATGGCAATGCCAAATTAGTCATATATGGTTGTGGAATAGATTGTTTGTTTTTTTTTGTTTATTTTTATTTTGAAAACTTTGTTTGGGTAACAATATGTTACAAGTTATGCATTCAATTACGCAGATATTAGCCAAGGCGCATTTGACAGGAGGTACAGTATGTATATCGATATAATCACAGTTTGAGCATAGAAACGACATTGAAATGAGCATATCCGTTGTACCCTATTCCTCGCTCACATTAGGGTTGAGTCCGTCACTCTCCAAGCCGACTCGGTCATTGGTGGCCGCAGGGACTGTAGGGTGGTCAAGGGGTTGATCAGCCGCTTCTGTCTGTAGGAGATAGGACACCAGGGGGGGCCCAAATGTCATGTGGTCTGCTCGCTAGGGGCATTAAATTCCAGAACTCGCACAAGTGTGACTGGCAGTGTGCCGCGTCCGCCAGCCAGGCCTTTGGGGATGGTGCTGGTTTATTGCCCCAGTGGATCGCCACCCTGCGCCTAGCCAGTACCAGCAGCATCGCAACTAGTCTGAGATTGGCGTCTGAGATGTCCTTGACATACCCTAAGAGGCATATAAGGGGTTCAGGTATAAGAGTGTCAGATGTAATGTCACCTATAATGCGGCATATATCTTGCCAAAAGGTCGCAATCTTCGGACATGCCCAGGCAAGGTGCACGAATGATGCGTCAGGAGCTGAGCATCGTACGCAGTTGGCGTCTTCTGCTAAGCCCATTCTGTAAAGTGCTGTGGGTGTGCGATACAGTCTATGTAGATATTTGAAATGTTTCAGACGCAGTCGATAGTTGGGGGAAAGTTTTATGGGTTTGATTGCAGAAATATTGCCACTGTTCTGGTGTGGGCTTGTCTGCTAAGTCCATGGTCCATGCGAGACGCGCCCGTTAGGCACCGATCAGGGAGGCAGCAAGAGTCAGCGCATACAGCCTGGTTACCAGTTTGCGGGGGGAGGTTGCTGTATCAATGTATTCATTCGAGTGCAGCATTTGGTGGTGGAGGGCTGGGGAATGTGTCATTCATGTCTTTACAAGTAACTCTTATCTGATAATATAGCAACTTATCTAATGGAGTTGCGTTTTCCGGGATGGGAAGAAATTGGCCGTTAGGATATAAGTCGCCATTGGTGCATATGCCCAACGCGGCGGCTAGTCATGCCATGCCACTAGTCTGCAGTGGAGGAAAAGAGGGATTGTTGGCCAACTGCATCGCCGGGGCATGTAAGATCTTGGCACTTGTGTGTCTGCGAAACCCCTCCCAGGCCCAGCGGACACATTCTACGGTGTCTATTTCGCCCCTCGGGCAGTGTATAGTAAAAAAAGTGCTGTTTGAAGCGGCCACGGTGAAGCAAGAGCCATTTCGACAGCAACGTGCGGCTGGAACGGCATGGGATATAACCAGAAATAAAGGAAGCTGGCCTGAGCGGAGTATGCATAAAGTTTAAAGTTAGGGGCGCCCATCCCGCCGCGCGAGAAGGGTAGCGTGAGTGTTTCATATGCAATGCGCGGGTGGCGACCCGCCCATAAAAGGGTAATCATATTGGAGCGTAGTCTCTTGAAGAAGTGGGATGTGAGGGGCAGTGGAATATTTAAAAACAAGTAGAGGAACTTGGGCAGGATTACCATTTTGGCGATCGCGATATGTCCCGCCAGGGAGAGTGGAAGATTTTTCCAAGTGAGGATTTTGGCTTCCAACCAGTCCATAGCCCTGCCATAGTTTGCTCTCCACAACTCTTCCGTGTCCCTAGTTAGCCAGATGCCCAAGTATTTGGTGGGCCCACTTTATCGGGTATTCTGTAGGAAAGGTACGGGTCACATCTGTTAAAGGAAGTAGGATGGATTTCGCCCAGTTAACTTGTATGCCAGAGTAGCCTCCAAACCTAATGACCTCTCGGGTCATAGGGGCCAGGTTTTCTTGGGGTTCACGGATATAGAGCGTCACATCGTCTGCATACATGGAAGTCACTAAGCCACGGGCAGAAAACCCAATGCAGCGCTGCGTATGGTGTTGGCGCAGGCGCGCAGCAAGTGGCTCCATAGCTATGGCAAATAGCATGGGTGACAGGGGACAGCCCTGCCTGGTGCCTCTAGTGATGCGTATCGGCTCTGTGATTTGCCCATTTATACGGATGCGTGCTGTGGGTAGAGTGTATAGCACCTTGACTTTACTTATGAAGGCTGGGCTGAATCCCAAGCGGTTAAGCAGGGCAAAGAGAAAAGGCCATTCTAAAGAATCAAATGCCTTGGTGGCGTCCAACAGAGCTGCCACCGCCGGCAAGTCGGGGTTTATCTGATGCATAATGGAGAAGATGGTGCGCAGATTATGTGATGTGGCCCGACCTGGAATAAAGCCGGATTGGTCCGGGCGGGCAATAAGAGACATGAGGGGAAGGAGGTGGGTGGCTAATAATTTGGCATAAATCTTATTGTCGGTATTAATTAAAGATAGTGGGCGATACGAGTCAAATGACTCAGGCGGTTAATCAGGTTTGAGGAGAAGGGTGATCACTGCCTCGCGAAGAGTGGCAGGGAATTGGCCGGCCGTGACAGACTCATTATACATATCAGCAAGATGAGGAATAAGAATAGGCGCATACTCTTTATAGAAGGCTGCCGTCAGCCCATCTGATCCGGGTGCCTTATCCCCGGGGAGACTCGAGATCACTTGCGTGATCTTCTCAGAGGTAAAGGGTTCGTCTAAATATTCACGATGTGCATTGCTGAGCCACAGCATCTCGATAGTGTCAAAATATTGTTCTAAGGCATCCGATGGTGCCTCAGCCCCGGCGGTATATAAATTAGCATAATAAGTGGAGATTCTGTCAATTATGTCTTGGGGGGGAAGCGAGTCTGCCCGCGGTTTCGTCATGTAATTCTGTTCTGTTTATTTTCTCGTGCCTGCCTGTTCCTTTCACCTTTCGCCGCTGCTGCCCCTGCGGCCCCTCCCCCCCGGAATTCCCCCCCCGGAATACCCCCGCTCCCGTCTCCCAGCCTCTCCTCTCTCCCACCTCCCCTACTTAAAGGCGGCCGTTGCGCGGTTGCGCGCCGCCGGCGCGCCGAAGACAAGCCCGTCTGCACCCGTCCGCGACCCGACCGCGGCCAGCGCCAGGAACCCTGGACCTCCCACTACCCATCGCTACGACACCACCACCCTCCTCACACTCAACCCTGGGAAGGCTTAGAGAATGACAACAGGCCTCGCCGAACACGACCCACGGTCAGTTCTCCTGCCTCCATTGCCGCCAGACCCTCACCGCCACCCCGGCCTCCAACACCGCCGACGCCAGCACCGGCGACACCCTAAAATGTATCCTCCTCAACGTACGCTCCGTACACAAACACGCCATGGAAATCTGGAACCTACTCGACTCTCTCTCGCCCGACATCGCCTTCTTCACAGAGACCTGGACCAACGCATCCTCCGCCCCCAACATCAGCACCTCCATCCCAGACGGATACAAGATCCAGAGGAAAGACCGCCCCAACCACCAAGGAGGGGGAGTCGCCATCACCCACAAGAGCACCCTCCGCCTCACCACCTCCAGCAAAACCTTCCCCTCCGCCGAACACCTGCACTTCCAGATCCAGACCACCCCCAAAGCCACACTCCGAGGAACCCTCATCTACAGACCCCCCGGCCCCCGAACATCCTTCGCCACCACCATCACTGACTTCATCGCACCCCACGCCATCGCCTCAACAAACTACATACTCATTGGAGACCTGAACTTCCACCTCGACAACCCCAGCGACCCCAACTCCACTATCCTTTGTGACAACCTCGCCAGCATCGGACTTAAACAACTCTTCAACACACCGACCCACAGAGCAGGACACACCCTCGACCCCATCTTCGCGGCAGGAAACAGCGTCCAATTCAGCCACACAACGCAGCCGCCATGGACCAACTACCACTGCGTACACTTCGCCAACAACAAACCCAAGGCACCCAAACCAGCCCCACACCCACCTCGAAGGAACTGGAGCAAGGTTACCGACGAGCAACTTAACTCCACCCTCACCCGAGACAACCACACCTGGGCACCCGACGCAAACGACGCAGCCAGAGAACTCGACACCTGGATCTCCAACTGCGCAGACGAGCTCGCCCCGCTATGCAACCTCGACAGACAACGCCCCAGAAAAGCCGCCTGGTTCACCACCGCTCTCCAAGAAGCCAGACACACCTCCAGACAACTGGAGAAACACCAAGACAACCGAAACCCACACCACCTACAAGGACGCCATGACGGACTACCACAACCAGATCAGAGCCACCAAGAGGAACTTCATCCACAACAAAATCCTGGCCAACTCCACCAACTCCAAGGAACTTTTCAATGTCATTCAAGAATTCACCAACCCACGCAGCGAAGCCACAGACATCACCCCATCCAAAGACCTCTGCGACAAGCTTGGAACCTATTTCCACCTCAAGATCAAAAACCTCTACGACAACTTCATCGACCATCCACCAGGCGCCACAGACGGCCCCCCCAGAAACACCAGCCAGCCCACCATCTCCAAATGGACACCGATCACGGCCCAAGACACCGCCTCGACCATGAAAAGCATCCACTCGGGGGCCCCCACCGACCCCTGCCACCCTCACATTTACCACAGAGCCGCGGCCGCCATCGCACCCGAACTACAACGCACCATCAACACCACCTTCAAAACATGCACCTTCCCAGATGCCTGGAAGCGCGCAGAAGTCTGACCCCTGCTCAAGAAGCCCACAGCTGACCCCACCGACCTCAAGAACTATCGGCCCATCTCGCTCCTCCCCTTCGCAGCCAAAGTTGCAGAGAAAACAGTCAACAGGAAACTGACACGATTCATTGAAGAGAACGCCGTCCTCGACCCGTCCCAATCCGGATTCCTAAGCAACCACCGCACAGAGATCCCCCTACTCGCCGCCACAGACGACATCCGCACCCTCCTGGACCAAGGCCACTCCGCAGCCCTCATCCTACTCGACCTATCAGCGGCCTTCGACACCGTCTCCCACCGCACACTAGTCGCCAGACTACACGGCGCAGGCATACAAGGAACAGCCCTGGACTGGATCCGATCATTCCTCACCGGAAGAAGCCAAAGGATCAGACTCCCACCCTTCCTCTCCGACCCCACTAAAATCACCTGCGGAGTCCCACAGGGTTCATCACTGAGCCCCACCCTCTTCAACATCTACATGACCCGCCTCGCAGCCATCGTCCGACAACACGGCCTCAACATCGTATCCTACGCCGACGACACCCAGCTCATCCTCTCCCTCACCAAAGACCCCACCACTGCCAAACTCAACGTCCAGAAAGGAATGCAAGACGTCGCAGTCTGGATGACCAACAGCTGCCTGAAGCTCAACGCCGAGAAGACAGGAGTCCTCGTCCGCGGCACCACCCCTTCTGCATGGGACAGCACCTGGTGGCCGACCGCCCTCGGAAGCCCACCTACCCCCTCAGACCACGCCAAGAACCTCGGCATCGTACTCGACTCATCACTCACCATGAACCGACAGGTCAACGCCGTCACCTCCAGCTGCGTCAACACCCTCAGCAAGACCTTCAAGTGGATCCCCCCTGAGTCAAGGAAGACAGTCACCTACGCACTCATCACCAGCAGACTGGACTATGGAAACGCACTCTACGCCGGCATCAACAAGTCCCTACTCCGCAAACTCCAGACAATACAGAACACCGCCGCCAGACTCGTCCTCCGCATCCCCCGACACGAACACATCAGCCAACACCTACGAAGTCTCCACTGGCTCCCCGTGGAGAAAAGAGTCACTTTCAAAATCCTCACTCACGCCCACAAATGCCTACACAACGGGGGCGCTAGAGGGCGCCAAGCAAGATGGCCGCACTTGTGTGAGGCTCTTGCAGCTCGGGGCACAATCCTGCTAATATCCTGCTCATCGCCCGTTTTTAATTACTTAAAACCCCACAATCTGACCGGAGAACGTCGCCTGCCACCTGATGCTGTGACTGGAGGGGTTGAAAAAGCCTGAGCACGAAGAAAATCGCACTTGCTGCCCCCGGACCAAATCTCCTAAAATGGCGGCCGCCATCGCTGCCCAGATTAGCTGTTAATCGCGCGGGCCCGGAGTCCCCTGTGGTGCCCACACTGCTGCCACACACTTGCCTGAATAGACGCAGTCTCTGCTGCTCGGCCACCTCATAGAAGCTCCAGTGCCTGAGCTGAGACCTGCGGAATCGACGCGGCGGCCCCGGCGGCGGCAGGGGCATCATCCATCTGTCGCGGCCCTGCTGGTCTGCTCTCTACCCGGCGGTGGCGCCCCGGAATCCACTGCCTCCAGCCTGCTACCAGCAACCTACTGCTTTGCCTGTCCAGTGAGTGAGCTGCTCGTGGGGGCCTTGCCCCGCTCCGCCCGGCACTCATCGATAAACTGATACTGCGGACATTACTGTCACTGTTGCCGGCCTCATCAGGCCTGTCCTGTGCGGGACCTGCTCTACCGGGGGGCCAGTGCTACTGAGGCTTCCTGCACCAGTTGCCGCCATAGAGCTTTCCTTCACCCTGCACCTGCCCGGCCCCCGACCTGCTCACCGCTCCGCAGCGCTGCTGCTCCTGCGCCGCTCCGGCCGACTGGCGACCTCACGAGTTGCCGCCACGCACCCATCTGGGACCGCGAGGGCCTCGACTAATCGTCCACTCCATAGGGACTTCCACGACTGCGCTACTGCGCGAGGAGCCAACTCGGCGCACCCTGCACCAGCGAGGCCCTGCCCCACCAACCGCGACCCTGCTGGATTGCTCTCAGCCTAGTGGTGACGCCTCTCCACCCGCCGCTTCCAACCTGCGGCCTGCAACCCACCATTTGAACTGACCGGTGAGTGCGCTGCCCCTGGGGACCTTGCCCCGCTCTGCCCGGCCCTCACCCTCTGGCTGCTCTGCGGTCCCCTTCAGACACTGCCATCGGCCTAGCTAGGCCTGTTCTGAACACCACTTGCTTCGATGCGGAGCCGGGACGACTGTTGAACTGACTAAGTGCTGCCGGGGGCCTCCTTGCCGGGTTACGCCCGCCTGGCTCCCAGCTGGTCACTGCGCAGAGATCCGCTTTTGCTGTGCTGCCTCAAGTGCCGGGGGAGCTTCCACGCCTGCTGCTTCCCAGTGTGTCCCTTGACACCCCCTGCTTGCACCGCATTGCAGGGAGAACATTGCCCATCGCTGAGGAGGCGCTTCTAAACCCCGCTGCGTCCTGGCCTGTGAACCCCTACTGAAACTCACCACCTCGGGCCCGGTTGTGGTCTCTCCTGGCCTCACCAGGCATGCTTTATTCAGCCTCATCAGCCCAGTTGGGGACCTGAGACTGCTGAGCTCACACAGGGGAGACTGCGGGACACATCACGCTGCCTCCCCGCTGCGGCTTCCGGCCCTCCAGCCGCCGCCACAGACCCAACCAGACCTTTCCCATATTAGCCTCCATCCTACTGGGAGCTAGCGTGGCCGACACCCGGTAATATTGGGCTGCCAGTCTCCTCTTTACCGCCTCGCACCCGCCTGGCCCCCACCTGCTCGCTGCATTGCAGATCCACAGACACCTAGCAGTTCCATCCGTCTGGGTGCTTGGGAGCCTGCTGTCTCCGGACGAACTGCCTGA
The DNA here is from genome assembly GCA_963921515.1 of Calotriton arnoldi. Lineage (NCBI taxonomy): Eukaryota > Metazoa > Chordata > Amphibia > Caudata > Salamandridae > Calotriton > Calotriton arnoldi. The sequence goes on along the minus strand of CAWUFW010001986.1, from coordinate 1,598,012 downwards.
CCCCTCTGGCTTGCATCGTGCGGCGGCGGGTGCGCCATCTTTTACTGCGAAAACCATAGCATCCGCCTCACCGCAGGTCTCCTTCTGACTTGGTCCCACCACCATGGGGAAACCCAACGGACGGCAGCCTAAAATCAACTTTGAAGCCCGCAAATCTGCGAGAACACAGGCGGATCCAGAAGACGAACAGAACGGAGTTCTGGCCTCAGGACCGACCACCTCCACAGAGGACCTAAAAGAACTCCTGCTAGTGATGCAGTCAAGCCTGACCTCCATTGAATCGAAGATGGACACTATGAATGCCCGCCTTAACAATCTTTCACACAAAGTTGAGTGCCACGACGAGCGCATCAAAGAAACAGAACGTCGCGTCTCCGAGCTAGAAGACTCCTCCGCCTCCACTACGGACAGAACAATAGATATGGAGAAAGTCTTGAAAGTAATCGCCGCCAAGAATGAAGATCTTGAATCTCGTTCGAGACGAAACAATCTGCGAATTGTTGGTGTGCCGGAGTCCACCGCCACGGGCAAAATGGAGGACTACGTAGAACGCATGCTGATCACACTTTTCGGCAAGGAGGCCTTTTCGGCGGTGTTAATCGTTGAGAGGGCACATCGTTCACTGTCCTCCCGTCCTGTTCCTGGAGCCCCCCGCGCCCGATCATTTCGAGGCTACTTAACTATCGGGACCGCGATGTTGCTTTACGACTCTCCAGGGAACAAGGCCAACTGCGCTTCGAGGGAATAGAGATATCATTATACCCCGATTTCACGATGGCCGTCCAAGAAGCGCGCAGAAAGTTCCTCCCAGCCAAGAAGAAGCTACAGCAAATGAACATTGCTTACGCATGCTTTTCCCGGCCCACCTCAAAGTCACTCACCAAGGGAAGCAACATTTCTTCACTAATCCCCAGCACGTCCATGACTTCATCAAATCTCTGCCCAGGAGGCCCGGGGACTGAGCTTCCCCACCCCATCAATCCGATGACGCAGGAGGTACTTCCGACGTGGAATAATGACCGCTACCGTTTATGAACTCTTTTACATGGCCTCCAATGGACATTTGCCTCCGCACTTGACCCCGTCAGTTCTCACTTGACAGAGGAAGCCCTGCATTATGACTCACTACATGATTTCAAACCAGTCATTCTGTCTTGTCTCTACAGATGTTTCTGCTCGTTTATTCACTATTACAGACTATGTGTTTACCTAGAGGACATTCAGACCGGGCCTCCCCTTCTCACCAAACTGCTGGTACCACTAAACTCTCAGACGTGGAATGAGGCCAGTACCATTTCGTGCTGATCTTCCCCTCCTGATCACTCTATAACCGCTGGAGACATTTCAGATGTGGAGTAACGACTGTAACTAGCTCTGCACCCCTTGCAGCGGCCGTCATTGGATGTTCGCTCCTGGACTTTCCCTCCTTCGCTCCCACCAGCGATACGAAGCCCGGCCTCACAACCCACTGCACGTTGCTGAACTATCCACGGATCGTGCCTCCCCCTCCACTTGCTCCACCGAGGCTGGCGGCACACCAGAGGTAGAATGTTGGTCATATCTCTCCTTAAGATATCGAACACGGCCTTTATTTGATATCGTTCACTGCCGCTGATCCCATCAGATCACTGCCTGAACTGCAACGCCCTTCATTGTGGTCGGCTGCAAGGCCCCCGCTGGGCCTCTTCTGCGGACGACATAGCCGCTTTCCTACCCGATAGCACCATGTCAGAACTCTGGGCAAGATGAGACTTTCTACCATTCTCCCCCGAGCGCCCTCGCCATTGCGAGGTGACTCTGGTTCGCCCTCTGGCCGTTTCCCACTCAGGGAACCCCTATAATGCTTTGGTTTACTAGGTTCACAGCCCTGCTTCCACCCTCCCCCGTTGGGAGCATGGAGCACGAGGCATTGGGGAAGGGGGAAGGGGGATCACGTCACAGCAGGATTGGGCTGCTGATGTGGGTGGGGGGAGGGTCGTGGTTTTGTTTACTGCCACTTACAGTTGACTTGACATGCATAGGCAAATCCAACGCAACTGACCCGCTTAACATGAACACAATGTTCACTACAACATACCCGACGTAACCATGGAGAACCGACCTAGCCCACCCAAACACAACCTCTTGACTTGGAACATGAGAGGTCTGGGAAACCCCCGCAAACGCCGACACATCCTTTCTTATCTGGACCGACACAACATACATTGCCCTATGCTCCAGGAGACGCACCTTAGCCCCACCACCCCACCCTCATTTGCATCCCATTGGGCAACCTGCCGATGTTTTTCTTCGTACTCCACCTACGCACGTGGCACAGTCATATTGATTAAGCGTTCACTCCCCTATACCCCCATCGGGTCCTACGCTGACCCGCAGGGACGGTACAGTATCCTGTGGGGCTTACTGGCTGCCCAATCCATAACGCTCGTCTCCTGGTATGGCCCGAATACCGACGACCCCAAATTTTTCCGGGTCCTCTGGGGCAAGATCCTGGACACTGGCTCTACGCACGTGGTGTGGGGAGGAGACTTTAATGTCACCCTCGATCCATCACTAGATCGCTCACATCCACTACCCCATCACTACTCCAATGCGCATCATACCCTTAACCACATCATCACTGACCACGGCCTCGTTGATGCGTGGCGCACCCTTCACCCACAAGATAGAGAGGGCTCCTGCTTTTCCACTGCCCACTCCTCCTGGTCCCGTATTGATGGCTGGCTAATCTCTAGAGGGTTAACCCCATGGCTGTCCCGTTCTTCCCATTTACCGCGCACCTACTCTGACCACTCACCGGTCCTCCTCACGCTCACACCCCCTCATGAAGACTCTCCATACTTGTCCTGGCGCTTACCCACGCATGCCTTGTTGGACCCTGTATTTAAAGCGGAACTTGAGCAAGAAATTGCCGACTTCTTTCCTCGTAATGAACACTCAGTCACACAATACTCCACTTTATGGGAGACCTTCAAAGTTACCATGCGCGGCATCTGTATCGCCAGAAGTGGGGGGATTCTGAGGGACATTCGTTCCACCCTCCATAGGATAGAGAAAGAACTTAAACACACTGAAGCTCAGATGCAAACCACACCCACCCCAGAGCTTCAAACGCGCCTGCGGGAACAACTCTCTGACTATCAAGAGACAGCCGATAGGGAGTGCAAGTTCAGAGGGAAATATCACCAGGCCCGTCGCTATGGGGAGGGTGAGAGACCAGGTAAAGCGCTCGCTGCCCTGATTCGCCCACCTAGATTTCCCAACACTATCCTAGAAATCATTGATGAGGACGGCCACACACACAGGGGCACTTCGGAAATAGCTGCCACCTTTAAACGCTTTTACAAAACCCTGTACACATCACACAGGACACAACCTGTCGATTTCACCCCTTTCTTTGATGATACTGCGATCGCCTGGCTCGGGGACACCCAAAGAGAATTCCTCCTTGCACATCATGAGGACGAAGAGATCATCACCGCTATAATGCAGCTACAGTCCGGCAGGGCCCCTGGCCCTGATGGCCTCCCGGCCGAATTTTACAAAACCTTCTGGGCTATACTTATCCCCATTCTCCGACAGATCTTCGAGGAGGCTCGGGAAACGGGCATATTCCCCAGACAATGCGAGAGGCGCTCATAATATCCTTACCGAAGCCAGGGAAACCGACTACGCAATGCGATTCATATAGGCCCCTCTCACTCATAAACGTAGATGCTAAAATCTTAGCCAAACTGATCGCGAACCGTATTAGCCCCCTCATGATGCCCTCGTCCTACCCGATCAGTCAGGGTTTGTGCCAAGCAGAGGTACATCCCACAACCTCCGCACCCTGTTTGCTGTCCTACAGGACATTGACCCTGACACAAATGCGGTGGCTGTCTTCCTTGATGCCACCAAGGCATTTGATTCTCTAGAATGGGATTATCTGGCGTTTGTGCTCCAGTGAATGGGCTTTCCCGCTCCATTTTTGGCATGGATTAACTTGCTATACACGGGCCTGCAGGCTAGCGTATTGGTCAATGGCACTAGGTCCTCCCCCTTTACAATAGCCAGAGGCACCGGACAGGGGTGCCCTCTGTCTCCCCTCCTCTTTGCCCTAGCAATTGAGCCCCTGGCTGCCAAAATTCGTCAGCATTTCCGTGACCACGCTCTCATATACCCCGAAAGGCAGATACTGATCTCCCTATACGCCGACGACCTTACTCTCTGTCTGCGCAATCCGGAAGATAGTCTCAACCCCATTTTAAGGCTGCTCATCCTCTTCGGACACCTCTCGAGGGTCAACATAAACTGGGGGAAATCCCAGATTTTTCCCCTTACTGACGCTACTCCGCGGTTCACGTCAGACTACCCCCTTACGTGGTGCGAAGACACAATCACATATTTGGGAATAGTAATCACTCGAAGTCGGAACGATTTGATGGCGGCCAACTACGGGCGCGTATTAGACCTCCTTACTGACAAAATCACCAGGTGGATTGCCATGCCAATTTCACTGGCCGGTGTAGTGTAGCTCCTATTTCCCTAACAGGCTCTGCGCATTGGAATAATATCCCCTATAGGTTTGACATAGGACTACGGTCAGTATGTCCCTATCGAGTATATTAAACTTAATTACTTGTGCCAGCTAGCTCAGAGGCCACTAGAAACTCCTTGGATAACAAGAAGGGAGTAGTTTCTGGCAGCCGCAAAACATGACAACTTTGTTTCCCTTTTAGAATCAGAACATGTCCCAGAGTCGTGGAAACAATAGATAACTATTTCACTCAGCTCAATCGTGCATACTTAGTTTTCCTCAAAGTTACACAGAAAGTATAGACGGGCGTTTCAATAAAAGATTTATTGAACAGTCTTGTTTCTCGTGTAAGTAAAGTGTGTAGTTATGATCACCAGACAGTATGCAAGATAAATAATGTACAGCGTAAGCAGTAGAAATAAATAATACTGCGCTAGCATTATCTTTAGCAGATATTCATTTACATAAATAACACAGACTAAAAATGCGAGTACTCATACGATGCGTTTCTAAACTAGTTCTACCCCAATGTACCTAACCTAACCTAGGTGTAGGGAGAGGTATGAAGTAGGTGAAGTATTTCTTACTATGGTATACAAAGAGTATGTTAAGCCTAGTATGCCTAGTATGCCAAGAGTCCCTCTAGGTTCTAGTCAGCTCCATACCTTAAGAATGAGAGAGGTAGGAATCTCTTGCCAGACTCGAACTCCAACACCCCGCAAGGGAAGTCAGATCACTGGAAGCTGGATTTTCTGCGTGCAGGGATGACAGCGTCTTCTCAGTGCATCAGGCCGCGAAACGGGCTCCTCTGAAGTCAAGGTCTCCTCTAGTTTACAAGGGCTAGGGAAGGTATATTTATACCTGAGAGGTACCTCACAATGTTAGCATTGACGTGAATCGGACAGCGGAAGACGTCATGAATGAACTCCTAAGGTATAACGGTTCATACATAATAGATGAGTCCTTGAAGAAATCAATAGTCCTGTGCTAGGGAAATTCCCGAAGCCTAAGGGTCTGTTCTTCAAGAACTCGTTGTGACGTTAGGGTGGACGGATGTCGGAGACCATGCCTGTATTTGGAGTGCACGGTTTAATGCCTAAATAAGGACTGGGATTTTATGCCTATATAAGGGCACGGCGAATTGTGCCTATATAAGGACATGATACAGGAAAACCTATATACGGACACCCTAAGAGGAATACAACACCCACTCCACTTTCGTGTGTACGATAATACTAAAATGCTAAACATTTAAAAAATGCTAAACATTAAATGGAGTACCGCATATTGCTAAAATATTTCTTAAAACCATTTAAAAGGCATTTAAAAAACCTATTAGAATGCAAAAAGTACTGTACATTTTAAGCATTGCTTTTCATTTCAGGCATATAATTTTAAATAAAATGCAATATGAATGAAAGAAGCAGTAATATTTACATGTGACAAAAAAAATGATCGATAAGTTTGTTCAAAATCAAATTCATTTCATGTCATGGAAATTAATGAACTTTTTAGACAAACAAGATAACTAAGTGTCTATGGAAGTACCGCGAAGTCTGTACTATAAGGCTAGTTCTACTTCAAGCAGATTGAATTGCCATTTTAGTTCGAAAAATGAAAAAAGTTCAATTTGGGAAGAGTTCCAAGTTTTTTTAAGTATGAAGGCCAAATTGTTACTGCATCTCTGGAACACTGTGGGCTGAATCAGAGTCAGTTTACGGGTCTGGTGTAAACATGAGATCATCTATTTCTGTAGACAAAATATCGTCCACTGAAGTTGGTGTCAGTTGGAACACCTCGTGTAGTAAATTAATTGCACAGAGATGTGAAGCATCGCTTTCAGCATAGGAGGCCGCAGCAATGTTCGCGTCCGTTGTTACCTGTGTCCCTGTAGATCTTTCTCGTACCTCAGCAGCAGCCGGAAGCGTCTGTGAGATCTCAATGAATGCTGTCATCAGGATTGGTAGCCTCTGGGGACAACACAGAGCATGGGCCGCTATCGGGTCCAGCAGAGTATCGACATCCGTTGGCGTGGCTGATGGAAATGTTAGACAGGTGTCTAACACGCATTCTTCACCGCATAGCAGGCATCGTAGGACAGGTAAGATGCAATCTTGCCAGATTGGTCTGAATGACAGGAACCACGTGGTATTCAGGTCCCGTAGACGAGTCATGCCCAAAAGCTGTACTATTCGCTCACGGCACTTTCGTTCAAGGAGAGCTTTCTCCATTTCGCTCGGAGTGATGTCTGCGAATAGGCTGGCCATAGCGTAATAGCAGGAAGAGAAATAGAATTCCGGCAACAAGTGCTAGAATTAATGGTATGCCACCAAACACCGAATGTGCAAAGTTTGGGATGATTCCGAGTATTGCCTGGAAAGGTGTTAACAGACCGGAGCAGATGCTCTTAAATACATGTATAATTCCGCTTGTATCTGACATGTTAAAGATACGTCCTATCATTTCCACGAAATGTATAGGGCAGTTTGTACGTATTAAAGTCTGTATCTCAGCCGAAGTCCTTGATACTTGTAGATCATAGGTTTCTTTGGCCGAGGTCAAAGGCACTGTTTGTTGTAAAAGCATGGCTTTCATTCTGCTCAAAGTATCAAATCTTATAAAAGAGACGTTCAGCGAAGGCCACAAAGGCGACTCCCTGACTGTATTTATTGGGGCAAACAATACTTGCATACAGCAAGTGACCCTGGAGTTGACTGTTACTAGATATGGGATGCCTGGCAACATACCGCAGCAACTCTGATCATTCAACATGAGGTAACTCCCATTCGAAAGTTGTCCAAACGTTGGATTAATCACAGCAGCTGGTGTACCCTGCTGGTGGCAAGACAAATTTGCCACAGAACCATTGCAAGCCCTGTGTAAAGAAATGTCCTGACATAGAAGTGAACCGCTCAGTGCACTTTTACAGTGTGTACCGCTCAAAAACACTTCACGATCCCCACTCCAACATCTATATGTATACAGTAAATCCCAAGATGTCTTAATGTATTCCTTACCCAACCTTTCATATTTGCCTGCTTGCATTTGTCTGAGGCAATACTGAAACTGAAAAGTAGTCACAGGTAATGTAATTTTGCCATGAATGAGCCATTCTGTAGCTGGTTTTTCTGCCACTGTGAATGGTAACTTTTCCAGTTTTTCAATGCTCAACACTGTATACCTTGCTCCTCTTTGTGCCAGTTCGATCTGTTTATCAGTTAGATTGTATTCTGCAAACAGAGCTGACGTGTTGATAAAACGCCAAGGCACATAGCCCGCACGCAAAGATTGCAGCGTCCAGCTTAATAACACAATAGAACGTAATTGAGATTGGCCTTGCTGTAACATCGCCAAATCTTGTTCTAGTATGTCGATAGCAGAGGATACAATTTTGTCCAATGAATATATTCTGGAGGACAAAGTTGTTAACCCATTGTCGACCACAGTGAGTGTTTTCTCTAAATTAATACGATCAAGTTCACGTATTCGTTCTGTGGCCTCCATCTGTGACACTTTCCATGCTTCATTATAGGCAGCATAAATGCCGGCATATATGAAACGTTTTTGATGCGGTTTTCTTGGTCCAAGCAAGAATTCCCTAAGGTCTGCGTCTTCTTTAAGTAAGGATAAGTGTTGTTTCACATCCTGTAGTGTAGTTTTCTGCAGCCAATCGAGGCATAATTTACCTACATTGTATGTTGTTACTACCCCCGGATGCTGTCTTTGGACGTATCTTGGGTCTGGCCTATGAATAGTAAAGCCCTGAGTTTTATTCAGGAATCTTTCCTGACAGTTGTTCGTGTCTGTGGGCCAGATCAACCATTTTTTCCAATCAGGATTAGATCTGTTGAGTTGTAGTATATTGTCAACTGTCACCGCTGCCTGTGTATTATTATCACTGGCAGGTGTTGGTACAGAAGGTGTCTTCATCTCTTTGATCTTGGCTAGTCCAAGACAAGATGTTTGTTGGACAGTTTCATTCAAAAACATTATTTGTTCAGGGATGATACAGGCTCTAAATAACGCTTCTATCCCCTGTACTTGCCAATCTTTAGTACCCCACACAGTTTTTGTGTCTATTGTGTCTTTCCATAAGTCGAAACCCTGTCTAGACAGTTGGACAATAAATATTGCAGAGTAAATCTGTTTCGTATTAGTTAACATAATTTTCAGTCCTGTTTTGTTTACATTTTTATAGTAAAATGTTTCTGGATCAGATGTATTGTAACCTGAAAAATATGGAAACTTGTTAGCAAATGTTCTTGAACTACCTTGTGGTGGTGTAGGACAATGCTCCCATTGGTTAAACATAAACACATTTCTAGGGTATGCAGATTTATGCAAATAATGATGACCATAGTGGTTATAACAATACAGTTGTTCATAGTCTGATGAACCCTCTAAATATTCATTTTTAGAAAATGCAGCATATTTTTCTAGGTCAAACATTATGTCATTAACAGTCTCAAAGTCCCAATCATCTGAATAGGTACTGGACGAAATTATGATCACTTAATGAAATTTTAAACAAATGTGGAATGTTCAATTGATCCGCCGGGCCAAAGATATCAAAATCTGTTTTGTCCCACACTATACCATCCTGTGTAGGAACGGCTGTGATGTTCACTGTTGACAAGTCTCTTGCTTCACGATGGGAAGATTTATGAGGTTTCAAAAGTACGTTCACGTCTTTTCCTTCAGTATTCACATGGATGTATCTGCCACTTATAAGCCCGCTCACAGTTGTAACCAAAGCTAGCCAGAGCAGGAAAACAAATAGTCCAGATGTAATCCAGAGTTCAATCCATGGAGAAACCAAATAAGTCTTTCTCAGAAAGTGAAGAAAGTCTTGTACTTGCTGCTTGAATTTCAATGATGCTGGCGTCGTTTCAGGTTCACTCGGATCTTCTGAGAACGTATCAAAGTTAATGAAATAGCCAGAAGCAGTTCTATCAATTGTTGGAATTGCATCAGGATTTGTAGAAATCGCTGGAACCAGTTGATCACGTGCTACATTGGTGTAGACAGGTGTATTTGGACGAACTGTTACTTGATTTTCAAGAGGGATGAGTTCCATAGCATTGTTGCTTAGTCCTTCATCTGTTACTGCTGAATTCCCAATTGTGATCAGTCTTTCAGTCTGAACCTCTTGGATAGTAGCGAGAGGAGTGTGTCTGCTACTAGGTCGGAGTCCACGAGGCCTACTATTTAGTATTGGCCACATACTGTGGTTTGATGAGATCGATGGACACAAATCTTTTTTCCTTTCTTCCAGCAAGGGGCGGCAGAAGTACTGTTCTTGTTCCTTGAACTGCTAGGACAGGTACTGGTTGTCTGTAAGAAGGTCCAAATTCCTTCTTGTCCGCAATCTTTTCTCTGACTAGATCCCCAACTTTTGGAATCCAGACAGGCCTTGCTGGGACCGCCTGTTTTTCCCCAGTGGTAGTTGGCTGCAGGAATACGTTGCTTTGTTTTGATCTCAGTTCATTGAGTTCCTGTAAAACAGCCAAACGATCTTTGATATCAAACGTTTTATTTTCCACCACTGTGCCTATGTCATCGAGATCTGGTACCCACATTCTTGTCCCAAATAGGACCTCATATGGAGGGACCCCCCCTAGAGAACTTCTTGGCAGATTGTTTAATGAGCGTTGGACCCCATAAAGATGTTTGACCCACCCATCACCCGAACCTAATACCCTAGCTGTTATAGACTGCTTTATGTCCCGGTTTTTCCTTTCCACAACCGAATTTCACTCAGGATGGAATGGAGAGGAGTACCGCAATGCAACGCCCAGACTGGCCATGGCTTCTTTGTAAGCCCGAGAGCTAAACGCAGGGCCCTGGTCAGAATGTAGCGTGCCTATTGCGTATGTGCCGATAAAGACTCGCAAATCTTTTATAACAGTTCGAGCGTCAGCCGAGCGCTGAGGCCATATCCATAGGAACCTAGAGCATGAATCCACTGCAACCATGATATATTTATAGTTACCGTCCCTTTGCAAGGGACCGCAGTGGTCCAGGTAAACACAAGCTAATGGTTTGTCTGAAATTAACAGGGGTGCCTGCGCAGGGCGTTTCACTGTGGAGACTTTCATCTGTTGGCATATATCACATTCTAAAACATAGTTCTTCGTTTGTTTTCTAATGCCAGGCCACCAATATCTTTGCTTGAGTAAAGATACTGTTGCAGAAACACCTGCATGGGCAGAAGCTATCCCTTCGTGTGCTGCTAGGATTAGTCCTAATCTACGTTCCTTGTTTGGAATTACCCTATCCCCCACTCCAGGGATTCGAGCAAAAGGAACGCTGTTCGCATCAATTACATAAGAGTACTCGAGTGGAAATTTTTTGGGTAACGCTGCACCACTGCCTTTGCTTTTAGCATTGACAGCCAACATTATCTCACTGTCTATTTTTGTTTTTGAATGAGTGATCGCAGCTACGGAAGCCGTCTGAACAGCCCCCTTTGCGGCTTCATCAGCCAATGAATTCCCTGCAACGTGAACGCCATCACGTTGATGACTCAGTGTGTGGATCACGTGAGCCTTTGGTAGTTCGTTTTTCAACTGAACTACTTGTTCCCAAAGCGTTTTATGCTTTATTGTGCCACCTTTCGCATCTTTGAATCCATTTTCAAGCCAGTTTTGTATATATTCATTATATGACTGAACACAGTAAAAGGAATCACACACTATCAGTGTGGGGAATTCTCGATCTGTACTTTCAAGTGCCAGTTTGAATGCTTGTAGTTCAGCTCGCTGAGCTGTAAAATCTCCTAGAGATTGAGTTTTTGTGACCATAGGTCTGAATATGCCATCTTGCATGCAACCTTTAACGATTGCACACGCTGCACTGTAAGTTTGCTTACTCCCTGTTGCGGGCTGTGCGGATCCGTCAGTGTAAATTATGAATTCGTACTGATCGAGAGGCAGAATTTCAGTGGGCAGAGGACATTCTTGTTCATATTGCAGGAATGCTTGCGTTTTTAAATCAGGATCAAAAACATATTCAACATCTGTTGCAGCAAGAGAATTAACCCACTGTATCCATCTTGGATGTAATGCTTTAGCATTTGGAATGCTTGCTTTTGTGACCGCTTCTAAATCCGGTACTGGGGTTACAACAATAATGCGTTTCCCTTGGGCTAGGGCTCTTTCTTTTGCTACAGCGGTTTGAACTGCTGTCAGAATTTTTTCAGTTGAAGTGAAGCGCATTTCCGCTTGTGTGTACAAATGAGATTTGTATGCGATTGGTATTTTTTCACCCTCATTGAAGGTTAAGTAGGTGAATCCGCATTGACCCGAAATTATTCGGATCACCAGGTTGCGTTGACTTACGCGTGTTTGTAAGTGATTTGTTGCTAACATGTTAGCCTGTACTGAACGCAAGATTTCTGTGTGTTCTTGTGTCCAATTCTTGATTGAAAAATCAGGTTTGATTAATGCGTAGAGAGGTTTAACCCTTTCTGCGTAATTTAGAATGTATGTTCTTCCAAAATTTAGGAAACCCAGGATGGATTGTAAGTTTTTTAGCGTCTTTGGAGGTTGGAGCAGCGCACATTTTTCTAAAAAGTTAGCTGCCAAGCTCTTGCTTTCACTTGAAAGCTCATATCCTAGAAATAGGACATTGAGATGGGCAATTCTGGACTTTTTAAAGTTGAATTTGTAGCCCTCAGAGGCGAAGCCCAGTATAATGGTGCTCACCCTGTTCAAGTGTTTGTCCAGGTCATCGTCTGTCAGATAAATGTCATCGACATAGGACAATGCCTCATTGTCATAAATTTGTAGTAACTCCGTTACCCTCGCTGAGAATAAACCTGGGCTGTTCTTGAACCCTTGTGGGAGTCGACAAAATTGACGCTGGGTCCCCATTATGGAGAATGCTGTTAAGTACCTGCTTTCAGGTGCTATGTTTTGACAAAAGAAACCATTTGAGATGTCTAATGTGGTTTTATATTTTTTACGCACAATGTTATTCATTAATGCTGTGCTATGTGCATTTTGCACTGCAAATGTTTTAGAACAAGTGTTTAAGTGTCTGTAATCCAAAACTAGACGATATGTATTGTCTGGTTTGGAGACAGGAAACAAAGGATTGTTCATTGAGGAAGTGCATGTTTCAATCACCCCTTGGTATTCAAGTTGATCTAAGATCTCCCTGACCTGTTTTTTAGCTTCTTGCTTTATTGGGTACTGCCTTTGTGCAGTTGGTTCATGTTTCAGATGTATTTTATGGTGAGGTGAGTCCTCATCCCATCCTACATGATTTTTATATAATGTTTGGGCCTGGGCTACTGCCCATTTCCTGGCATATGTATATTTTAGATGAATTGGAATATGGTTGGAGAAGGCGGGCATAATAATGTCCTCGCCGTGTGGGCACTCCCGGACAAATTGTGGTGGCCAGTCTTTTTCTGCTAGAAGTATGTCATAGCCCCTTGATAGTCTTTCCCAAAAAGTGCTTTCACCTGTCTAGGTATGTCTCCCTCCATCCGGAGTGTTATTTCATATAACTTTTGTGGAGTACTAACCCTGGTGTCCACAGTCTCAATTGTAATGTACTCATTCAAGTCCACTATCTCCAGAAGTCCCTTCAGGTTCTGGCGAGCTATTGTGACTTCTGCTGCACTTTCCAGCATTGTCTGACCCCATTCTCCGTTGAGTTGTGTTCTCAGTATTCTCGGCATGTCTGATCTTCAGACCTGCTACTTTCTTTTTGGAGAATTGAGGTTTTGTTTTATTTTTTGGAGCGTGTTTTTCTTCTTTGGATTTCACGCGTTCTTCTCCATGTTCTGATCGTCCTCTTCTTTCCGAAGTCTGTGATGAGATCTGAAAGGGACGAGAGGAACGTGTATCAGTATCTTGATACTTGTCAGGTTTTCTCAAATTATCCCTATTCCTGAGGTTATACCTCCTTTCAGAGGGCTCCTTTTGAGGAGACCTACCTCGGGATTGAGAACGTTTTTCGTTTGAATTTTGTTTATTAGTATCCCACTTCTTTTTAGAAGATGTAGGAGTTTGTTTAATTGAGTCCTTCTCAGGACTTTCAGATAGTTTCGGCTTCACTGGTCTTCCACCCAAACTATCTCTGCCTAATTCTGCATATGATTGTTCTATTATTCTGGGTAGTTCTGTTTGATGTTCTGTAACATCGAATTCCCTTAATCGTTGGCGGATCGCCACTGCTGCTGCCTCCCCTTTAATATTAGATAATATTATTGTTGAGACCTGGTCGAAATTTTTCAGTAATTTCATACCTAAATTTAGAGCAGGCTCTGCCCCGTATTCATTTTGAATTTGTTTCAGGACATCTGGTATTACCGCAATTGACGGAATGCCATGTGTTTTAGTATAGATGGCAGCAAAGACTGAGCCCCAAGTGGTGCAGTCTTCCAGTTGTGGTGTGATCCCCATTGGTAAACTGATTGTTAGGATTCTGTGTTTCTCATACGGGCTAGTATTTGGAAATACTGCTTCGATTTGAGTAATTTTTTGAGCTATCCAGAATGGAATTTGCTCACGTTTTGTGGGTATTTTACCCATGACTGCGTATAGAGTCTGTGGTGTAATTTTTAGTGTATTCCCCTGTTGAGGAGTGTGATTTGGAAGTGTCAATGGTGGTTGGACTGTGAAAGTCCTCATGACATATTGGACCAATTGTCTGTAGATTTTTATTAATTCTTGTAGTTGAACAAGTAGTTCCTCGTCTGACATTTCTTCAATGTCAGGATGAGGTGTGTAGCCGGCTAGAATCGGCCATGTTGCTCCTGGTCTACCTAGTGGACCGAGCCTGGTAATGTTTTTGTGATGTTTTAGGGCGCCTTTAAACCAGAGCTGATGCTCCTGGTATGTTAATGGAATTTCAATATCCTCGAAAGGAATATATTCCTCTGGTGGATCATCTTCTTTGTAGAAGTGAAACATGTGTGTTACTGAATTTGATTCAGGAAATATTTCCCATGAATAGAATACCTCTGTCTGAAAGGATTCGTGTGCCTCTATCACGAAAAGTGCTCTACCGCCTCTTGGTGGTAGGCCGTGTTTTATGAGTTTTAGAGTGATGGCTCTTCTTAAGTTTGGATGGATGTCTATAACACCCTCCTCGGTTTCATTTAAACCGGTAAAGTTAAAAAACTGCTATGGCTGGGTCAGCAGCAGCTCCATCGTTTCCGGTGGCTTCGTCCCCGTGTATGGACATTTGTTTTTTGAAAAATGTAGAACAAGCTTCAAGGAAACAAAGATAAGGTGCACAATATTTTGGAACACTGTATCCTTCAACGTTGAGCAAACCAGACAGCTAATATATAGGGTACCTACCTATGTAGCTGTGGCGGATACTTAACCCTGCCCACTCCAGACGTCTTTTGGAGTATATGGGTAGGGGTCTCTGAGAGAAAAAAGCACGGCTGAGTTACTCAGTATCAAACGTTAAATTACCGCCTTACCAAACGTTGGGCGCCATGTAGTGTAGCTCCTATTTCCCTAATAGGCTCTGCGCATTTGAATAATATCCCCTATAGGTTTGACATAGGACTAAGGTCAGTATGTCCCTATCGAGTATATTAAACTTAATTACTTGTGCCAGCTAGCTCAGAGGCCACTAGAAACTCCTTGGATAACAAGAAGGAGTAGTTTCTGGCAGCCGCAAAACATGACCACTGTGTTTCCCTTTAGAATCAGAACGTGTCCCAGAGTCGTAGAAACAATAGATAACTATTTCACTCAGCTCAGTCGTGCATGTCTAGTTACTCTCAAAGTTACACAGAAATAACAGACGGGCGTTTCAATAAAAGATTTATTGAACAGTCTTGTTTCTGGTGTAAGTAAAATGTGCTGTTGCGATCACAAGACAGTATGCAAGATAAATAATGTACAGAGTGAGCAGTAGAAATAAATAATACTGCGTTAGCATTATCTTTTAGTACATATGCTGTTACATAAATAACACAGACTAAAAATGCGAGTACTCATACGATGCGTTTCTAATCTAGTTCTACCCCAATGTTCCTAACCTAACCTAGGTGTAGGGAGAGGTATGAAGTAGGTGAAGTATTCCTTACTATGGTATACTAAGATTATGTTAAGTCTAGTATGCCTAGTATGCCAAGAGTCCCTCTAGGTTCTTGTCAGCTCCATACCTGAAGAATGAGAGAGGTAGGAATCTCTTTGCCAGACTCGAACTCCAACACCCCGCAAGGAAGTCAGATCACTGGAAGCTGGACTCTCTGCGTGCAGGGATGACAGCGTCTTCTCAGTGCGTCAGGCCGGGAAACGGGCTCCTCTGAAGTCGAGGTCTCCTCTAGTTTACAAGGGCTAGGGAAGGTATATTTATACCTGAGAGGTACCTCACAATGTTAGCATTGACGTGAATCGGACAGCGGAAGACGTCATGAATGAACCCCTAAGGTATAACGGTTCATGCATAATAGATGAGTCCTTGAAGAAATCAATAGTCCTGTGCTAGGGAAATTCCCGAAGCCTAAGGGTCTGTTCTTCAAGAACTCGTTGTGACGTTAGGGTGGACGGATGTCAGAGACCATGCCTGTATTTGGACTGCACGGTTTAATGCCTAAATAAGGACTGGGATTTTATGCCTATATAAGGGCAGGGCGAATTGTGCCTATATAAGGACATGATACAGGAAAACCTATATACGGACACCCTAAGAGGAATACAACAGCTAGAGGCAAGGGTCCCGCCTGGGACCCTTGCCTCTAGCTGCGTGATGCGGGCAGAGAGGAGTTGGCGTAACGGCTATGGCGGTCAACCTCGAATCTGGGGAACTGGGTTCGAGTCTCGGCAATGACACTGAACATCCTGTGATTCTGGGCAAATCACTTAATCTCCCCGTGCCTAACAAAAAATGAATGTGTCCTCATGTAACGCAACTGGTGCTACATAAAGCGCTCTGATACCCGATACCTTTGGGTCAAGTTTGCGCTATATAAAACTGTGTAAAAAAAAAAAATTTTTTTAAAAAGGGTCTCGGATGCAGACGATACCGGAGCGGAGAACAGGCAGTGACTCCTGAAAATGGACAAGGTGCTGGAAATTATCCGCGCAAAAAATGAAGACCTTGAATTCCACTCCAGCAGGAACAACATACGTATTGTGGGACTTCCTGAATCCACCGCCATTAATAGAATGGAAACCTACCTAGAATCATTGTTGCCTGAGCTGGTCTGCGAGGTCCTGTCCGACCTTTTCATCGTGGAGCGGGCGCATAGATCTCTGGGCCAGCGGCCCCCTCCGGAAGCCCCCGCTAGGCCAATAATAGCTTGCCTATTGAACTACCGTGACCGCGACTCAATACTCCAGAAGGCAAGAGAGATGGGGGAGGTCAGGCATCAAGGTAACACACTATCCTTCTACCCTGACTTTACAGTGACTGTGCAAGCAGCCCGCAGAGACTTTCTCCCAACTAAGCGCATACTCCAGCAACTTCATATCACATATGCGCTCTTGTACCCTGCTAAGCTGCACATAGATTCTGGAAACAAACCCCATTACTTCACCGACCCCAAGGCTGCCCTTGCGTTCACAAAACAACTGCAAAAATCGCTCCTCCGAGATCGCCAGTCGCCCCCCGAAGAAAGCCACGCAAGCGACAATGACGGATCTTGTTTGGGATGGGTAGCAGCTATGGTGTGTCCCTATTGGCCATTGGCTGTTATGGATCGAGTTCAAGTGTAAATCCCCTCATTGCACTCCTCCTTATTCTAATTGCTGTGATTTATTCTTCTCGTTGTTCCCCTTTGCTGCAACCTGCCCTGCTCAGCCACCCTGCCTCACGGCACTGGGATGCCTGGTTGAGCCCTCGTACCCCATTGGGATAAGTCCTATAATGTGTTGGTACCCGCCAAGTTGGGGTTCCCTGGGTGGTGGGGAGGTTTGATTCTCAACCATGTTGGGGGGGTTGGAGTGGGAGGAGGGGAGGGGGAGGGGAATGTTCCTGAAATGGGTGTTGCTATAGATCTGCATCCAAAGGCTAAGTTTCAGAATTGCACACGTTTCAACACAAATTCAACTGTGATGGCATTTGATTGCACTGACATTGTGTTTTATGTTACACTAAGGTTTGATAACAGGATGGACAACTACAGACATGCCCTTCTGCCCATACTAGAAACCACTCAATGGCTGAGATAACATTTATGACGTGGAACATTAGAGGCATGACTGATTTTTGCAAAGCACGCCTAATACATGCATATCTAGCTAGGCACAAGACTGACATCTGTTTCCTCCAGGAGACTCACCTGACATCTCATAACGCCGCCAGACTCCGATCGAGATTGGGGTGACACTCACTCTTCCTTTTATTCAAATTACGCAAGGGGAGTCACGATTCTATTTTGGAAAGGTTTGCCATGGCGCTCCACGCACACCCTTATAGACACTGAGGGGAGATATGTGATCCTCACGGCACCCTCTATGCCCAACCTGTGATCCTGGCCACGGTTTATGGGCCTAACACGGACAACCCAGACTTTTATACTCAAATTTGGAAACTCATCTCCTGCTTCGGCCCCCTCCCATTGATATGGGGTGGCAATTTCAATATTGCCCCAGAGAACACCTTAGACCGCTCGGGTATGCGCGTACTTCATCCACATGCCACTGCTACACTCCACACCATTATACAGGACAATTGCTTGGTTGATGGCTGGAGGCATTGTCACCCTGACAAGCACGAGGGCAACTGCATTTCAAATACACACAGGTCTTGGTCCCGTATTGACCTGTGGATAGTCACTCGGACATACTGGGCTGGACAACCTCCACTACACACTTAGCACGCACTCTATCGGACCATTCACTGGTGAGCCTGACTATCCGACTCCCCCGGACCCCTCAACACATGTTTGCTTGGCGCCTTCCCCCCCACGTGCTTCAGGATGCTGCATTTAGAGAAAAGATCTGCGGAGCCATTGTGGAATTCTTTGAACTAAACATCGGCTCAGTGGACTCTCCATCCACCCTCTGGGAGACCTTTAAAGTGGTGGTCAGGGAAGAATGCAAGGCAAGCAGGTGTACTCAGATCCATTAGGGGCACCCTGGAGAGGCTGGAAACAGACCTCAAGCAACTTGACCAAAGCCATGGTAGTAACCTCTCCCCCGCTAAATTAGCAGACATTCGCGTAAAGATGACCGAGTATCAGGCTGAGGCTGAGCACGAGGTCACATACCTTGGATGCGAGGCGCAGGCGCGCCGCTATGGTGAGGGGACCGCCCTTGCAGGACCTTGGCAAACCTTCTGAGGATGCCTCATGCCTCCTCAATCAATCAATCAATCAGGGAATTGTAAGCGTGCTACTCACCCGTGAGGGTCTCAAGCCGCTGAGGGGGGGTCCGCAGATCTGTTTAGCCGAAGAGCCAGGTCTTGAGGGTCTTCCTGAAGGTGTTCAGGGAGGGGGCACGTCTGATGTCTGCCGGTAGCTCGTTCCAGGTCTTGGCTGCAATGTGAGAGAAGGATCTTCCGCCTGCTCTGGCTCTGTGGATGCGTGGGGTTTCGGCCAGTGCGAGGTTGGAAGATTGGAGGTTTCTTTTGGGTAGGTGGAAGTTTATTCTGTCGTTGAGGTATTTGGGTCCGTTGTTGTGTAGGTATTTGTTGTTTTTTTTAATTTCTTTATTGAGTTTTAAGCATAAGAAACAATGCATAGGATATACCCATTACCACTTGACAATGTCGACAATGAAGATTGACCATACATGCAGCTTCAAAGTTTCCTGAACAATGTATATGAACCGACCAAAGTCCCACGTACGCGACCATCTTAAGTGTTTACCTTCAAGACACTGTTAGGTACCTAATGAGTCAGGACCCAGACTATGCGTAAATCCTGTCAATCATCTGGTCGAGGCCCTACACCTGCGTCATCGGTGGCGGCTTGCTCCAGGAGGTATGACTGAAGGGGAGACCATATGTCACGTGGGCGGGAGGAGGGCGGTAAGAGCTTGGCATAAGTGTGCAATTGTTCTTGGCAATATATAAGGTCATTCAGCCAGTCTTTGAATTTGGGCACCCTACCTCTGCCCCATCTGCAGGCGACTCGTCTCTTAGCCAGCAAGAGTGCCAGGGAGATGCATCTCCGCACTGAAGCGGTCAGTGCCTCGGTGTATCCTAGGAGCGTGACAAGGGGGTCGTCGGGAACGTGCAGTCCAGTCATTTGATCAAGCGCCACCAACACCTCCGACCAGTAGCGTCGAATGGGAGGGCAATCCCAAGCTAGGTGTCTGAAGTCCGCTCCCTCACTCCCACATCGGTCACAGTGGTCAGTATCGCGGAGATGAAGGCGCATCAGGCGCTTGGGGGTATAATAGAGATGGTGTAAGTATTTGTAGTGAATGATGCGCAGCCTGCTGCTGGCAGATACTTTCCCAGTCTGTTGGCAGCAGAAGGACCACTGATCGTCAGAGAGGGGGGAGTCGAGTTCTTCGTCCCAGCGAGACCTAGCCGAAGGGGGGTCATGGGTGCAGTCTCTTTGGGTGGTGCGGTACAGCAGTGAGATGACATGTGTAGGGGTAGTTTTCTGTGTGAGGTTGTGCAGCGGGGTCATAGTGGGGGGCTCCTGTGGGAAGCACGGGGTGAGGGCCTTAACGTCCTGTCTCAGTCTGATATAGAAAAAGCATTCCAGGGGGGTAGGTGTGGCAGCACCGAAGAATTCTTCGCTGGTGCAAAATTTACCGTTAACATATAGCTTACCCCAGGTCTGAATGGAAAGCTTGCGGAGGAGTTGGCGGCAGCCTCCTTCCTCCGCGACTGGAAGGTCAAGCCTGCCCTTAAGGGGCAACAAGGGGGAGTAAAGTGTGTTTATGTGGAGGCGACGGGCCAGATCACGCCAAGCGCTGGTGGTACAGTCTACTGTGGTGGAGGCAAGGCGCCTCGGGATGGCAGGTGCGCTTAAATAAGCGGTACAAGGGGTCGGGGTCATAGACCCGTCCTCGATTGCTAGGTGAGGCATATAAGGAGGAGGGTCCATCCAATACGCCGCAAAATGGGCTTGAGCACAGCTGAAATATAGTTCCAGGTCGGGAATCTCAAATCCCCCAGCACTAAAGGGTCGAGTGAGAGTGTCCCAGCGCAATGTAGCTTGTTTCCCTCCCCAGGTTAGACGGATGAGTTGGATGAATTAAATGAAATTTGTACTTGTAAAGCGCACTTATACCCCCAAAGAGGTGTCCTGGCGCTGTACGCATACCGCTGTGGAACCCTTCCTGGCTTTTCCCTGTGAAATGTCCACTCCTGGGCACCCCCAGGGTGAAGCCAGGCATCCCAGCGCTGTTGGGGCTGTTGTGGAGATTAAGCAAGCTATTGCCCAGAGTTGCAGAGTGGGACCCATGATTAGAATAGGCACAGAGGCGAGAATTATCAGGTCCGAGGAAATTGAGCCCAAGACCCGCCGAGGCGGGAATTGAACCCTGGTCCCGAGCCAGATCTCTGCATCAGGGTCTGCCGCTCTAACCATTGAGCCACACTTCTCCACAGTTGAGTTTTTAGAGCTTTAAATAAGTGCCTACTGGGGGCGTAGGGGATGTTAATGAAAAGGTAGAGCAGTTTGGGCAGGATAACCATCTTAATAAGTGAGGCTCTCCCGGTGCTGTATTCCTCTTAGGGTGTCCGTATATAGGTTTTCCTGTATCATGTCCTTATATAGGCACAATTCGCCATGCCCTTATATAGGCATAAAATCCCAGTCCATATTTAGGCATTAAACCGTGCACTCCAAATACAGGCATGGTCTCCGACATCCGTCCACCCTAACGTCACAACGAGTTCTTGAAGAACAGACCCTTAGGCTTCGGGAATTTCCCTAGCACAGGACTATTGATTTCTTCAAGGACTCATCTATTATGCATGAACCGTTATACCTTAGGGGTTCATTCATGACGTCTTCCGCTGTCCGATTCACGTCAATGCTAACATTGTGAGGTACCTCTCAGGTATAAATGCACAAGTTACTAACTTGTGTAACGATATATCTGTAAGAGACAGTAGTTAGTGACAGATTCCTTACCTTAGAATATCCCCAGGCGTCAGGCTGGATCCAGAAAGTTTTTGCGTAGCAGTACCCTTGCGCGTCGGTAGGCGGCGTCGTGCGGCTCCGCGTCCGCCGTCGGCTTCGTGATCGCCGGGATGACGTCGCGGGCAATACTTAGACGCCGCCCCTGCGCGCTGACGTCAGTTCTGTACACGACTTTCCGCGCCAGGAACGCAGAGCCATGCAAGAAGCTGACATAGGTGTCTGAAAAATACTAGGGCCCTGAAAGGGATGTCCTTAACCCTAGAAATCAGTTCGCAGAATGGGGAGGATGGGTGGGCGGTAGTGAATCTGTCACTAACTACTGTCTCTTACAGATATATCGTTACACAAGTTAGTAACTTGTGCATCTGAAAGAGACACGTTAGTGACAGATTCCTTACCTTAGAATAGATACCCCAGCAATACCAACCCCGGTGGTGGGTCTGCGAACAAAGATCAGACAAGGAAGTCCCGGAGGACAGAACGGCCAAAGAAGCCGTCCCGGAGGACCTGACTGTCAAGGCAGTAATGCTTTGTAAACGTGTGCAGCGAGGCCCACGTAGCTGCCTGACAGATATCCTGCAGCGGAACACCGCGGCCTAAAGCCGTGGTAGCAGCCGTTGCCCTGGTGGAATGGGCACGCAGCCCAACAGGAGGCTCCTTCTTAGCCAAAGAATAGCAGGCTTTGATACACAAGGTTACCCAGCGGGAGATGGTTCTCTTGTGCACCGCCCGTCCTTTTTTGGCACCCACGTAGTCAACAAAGAGCTGGTCATCCACCCGGAAGTGTTTTCTGCGGTTGATATAAAAAGAAAGCGCACGTTTTGGGTCCAGACGGTGGAGCCTCTCTTCCTCTCTGGAAGGATGCGGAAAGAAGGTGGGCAAAGTGATGGTCTGCCCAATGTGGAAGGCAGTAACCACCTTTGGCAAGAAGGACGGACGCGTCCGAAGAACAACCTTGTCTGGATGGACAGACAGAAAGGGAGGTTTGCACGATAGAGCCTGGAGCTCACTCACCCGCCGAGCTGAGGTGATGGCCACCAGAAAGGCAGTCTTCAGAGTCAGAAGACGAAGAGGACAGTTATGTAGAGGCTCAAAGGGAGCGCACATGAGAAAAGTAAGAACCAAGTTCAATTCCCACTGAGGCATCACAAACGGAACAGGAGGGAAAAGGTGTGTAATGTCTTTTAGAAACCTGTTAACAACAGGGGACTTGAAAAGGGAGGGCTGATCAGGAAGCCTGAGGAAGGCCGAAATGGCACAAAGATAGCCCTTGATGGTACCCAGGGCAGAACCCTGTTGGGCCAGGGAAAGAAGGAACAGAAGAACCTCAGAAAGAGGGGCAGAGAGGGGATTCACAGCCTTTGCTGTGCACCATGCCACAAACTTGTTCCACCTGCAGGCGTATACCACCTTAGTGGAGGGACGCCTGGCTGCCAGAATCACATCACAAACTTCGGGAGGCAAGTCGAAAGGAATCAACTGCCGCCGCTCAATCTCCACGCAAGCAGGTGGAGGCTGGACAGGTTCGGGTGGAGGACCGTCCCCTGCTGCTGCGACAGAAGATCCTCCCGAAGAGGCAGACGGATCGGGGGATCGACGCTCATACTGAGTAGCTAGGGATACCAAACTCTTCGAGCCCAGTCCGGAGCCACAAGGATGACTTGGGCCCGGTCGCGCCGAATCTTCTTCAACACTCTGGGTAGAAGTGGTATAGGCGGAAAGGCGTACAACAGACCGCAACTCCACTCGCGACGAAAAGCGTCGCGGAGCGAGTGCCGCCTTGGAAATACCAACGCGCAGAACTGATGACATTGCGCGTTCTCTTCGGTGGCGAATAGATCTAACCAAGGCTCTCCCCACTGCAGAAAGAGTCCTTGCACCACTTCCGAGTGAAGACGCCATTCGTGATCCATCATGCACCTGCGGCTGAGTTCGTCCGCCCTGGCGTTCAGGGAACCTGCCAGGTGTTGAACCATCGGGAACATGCCCTGATGTTCCAGCCATGTCCAGAGGCGCAGAGCCTCCTGGACAGAGGGTCCACGACCCCACCCCGCCTTGTTTGTTGCAGTACCACATGGCGGTGGTGTTGTCTGTGAACACCTGCACTACCTTCCCTTTGACAGAGGGAAGGAATGCCTTGAGTGCAAGTCGGATCGCCCGGAGCTCCAGAAGGTTGATATGGAGCCGGGACTCGGCCGGAGACCAGAGGCCTCTGATCTCCGCCTCTCCCATGTGACCGCCCCATCCCAGAAGGGACGCGTCCGTCACAACTGTGTGCTCTGGCTGGGGAAGGGAGAGGGATCTGCCCATGACCCATTGCCGGTTCGAGAGCCACCACTGCAACTGTTTTGCAGTCCCCTCTGAGATCTGGACGTGATCGGACAGGTTGCCCTGGTGCTGCGCCCACTGGAACTTCAGGTCCCACTGCAGAGCCCGCATATGCCATCTGGCATGATCGACCAGCAGGATGCAGGAGGCCATGAGGCCCAGCAGCCTCAGGGTCATCCGTACCGAAACCCAGGATAAAGGCTGAAAGATGGGAATCATAGCCTTAATATCCCGGACTCGCCGTTCGGGAGGATAGGCCCGAAACTGCGTCGTGTCCAGAACTGCTCCGATGAAAAGGAGCTGTGGAGAAGGAATCAGATGCGACTTCGGCACATTGATGGAGAACCCCAGCGAGTGCAGGAGTCCGGCCGTAGTCTGGAGGTGGGAGACGACTGCCTTCAGCAGCCAGTCGTCGAGGTAGGGGAAGACTGAAACCCCTGCCCGGCGCAGATGAGCTGCGACCACCGCCATCACTTTCGTGAACACCCGAGGGGCACTGGTAAGGCCAAAGGGGAGCACGGTGAACTGAAAATGCTCGAGGCCTACCGTGAACCGTAGGTAACGGCGGTGGGCCGGTAGGACGGGGATGTGGAAATAAGCGTCCTGCAAGTCCAACGCTACCAACCAGTCTCCAGGGTCGAGGGCAGTCAAGACCTGAGCTAGGGTGAGCATCTTGAACTTCTCCTTCCGGAGGAAGCGATTGACGTTCCCGGAGGTCCAAGATAGGACGCATGTGTAGGAGAGTAGGATCTGCTTCACATGGGTACCCCCACTTTTTGCTGATGCTTCACTGTTTTTCGACATTAGTCTGGCTGGGGCCCTGCTAATCAGAACCCCAGCCTAGCTGCTTCCTCTCTAAAATGGTTTCCATGTGCCTTAGGCACATCACTGATTGGAATCTGGAGTGCCCTTATAAGTCCCTAGTATATGGTATACTATGTACCAAGGGCATAGGTACCTCAGAGGCCTGCCAGGGGCTGCAGCATGTATTATACCACTCCTGGAAGGCCATCCAAACTGACACCACAGGTCTGCTACTGCAGCCTGGGTAAGGTGGTGCACGCACCCCTTACTGTGATATAGGTTACCTATATCACGAAATACATACACACATATAAACCTATAAGTCACTCCTAAGGCAGGCCTTATCAATCCTAAAGGCAGAGTGCATGGTTCCTATGTGAGAGGGTACCCCTGCATGAGCAGGGCCCCTCTGCAGCGTTCGGAGACCATCTCTGATGCTGTTTGTAGTGCAGCCTGACCATATACTCTTAAGCGCATTATATCCTCGCGGTAAAATGCTAACTTTGGAATGGCTGCACCTAAACATGTCGTGTTTGGTGTCAAACATCTTGGAATACTACCCCCGCCAATCCTGGCGGCGGGGGTAGCATTCCACCCTTCTAGAGGGAAAGACATGTTAACTCTGACTAGCCCGGTAACTTCTTTCCAGAGCCCTGGCATCACAAAATGGATGCTGCTGCCACAGACACGAGTCTGGCCTCCTGCTGCTGGACGAAACTCCGGCAGGGGAGGCCTGGACAATAGGTTTCCTGTCCCAGGGAGGTGTGACCACCTCCCCAGACAGGATAATGTGTATTGGGGCTGGGCGGGAGCACTTTCGGGTGCTTTGAAGTCCTGCACTGGGGGCACATTTGGTGTCCCTGTGCATACCCCAGTTCAAACCGGATCAGGGGCTTGCAGCCCCTGCTTTGGCGCGAACTGGACAAAGGAAAGGGGTGTAGCCACCCCTCTGCCCTGACCCACCCATAGGTGGGGCCACAGAGTAGTCCAACCCCTATTTTTAGAATAAAGGTAGGAACCCAGTCCTTAGGACTTTAGATTATACCTGGACGAAACTCTGAAACTGAATCCTGGACCTTCGACGCTCTACGACAAGATTAGAGGACTGAAGAATCTCCCTTGGGGTCAAGGAGTGACTCCCCTGCTTGGCAGGCACCAAAGAAGCATCTGTCCGGTTCGCATTTCTGAAGCTCCCGTCGGACGCCGAAGTCATCGCATCACCAGAGGTGGATTCTCAGACTTCCCCGAGGCTACCCTGAGTCCCCAGCAAAGCTGAGGCCCGTGGCTATCGTGTGTGACTTGAGACCGTGACCCCTGGACACCGAGCACATTTGCAAGTGCATCATCTTCTGGGTCTCCCAAGAAGTCGTGCTTTGGGCTCCGAGTAGCCCTAGCCTCCAGCACCACCTGCACCGAAGATCACTGGCCCCCACTCCACGAGTGTCCTGTAAGCCAGCTCCACGTGCGGCGTCACGAGGCTCCTTCGCGGTCGCTAGCCCGTTGGCTAGTAGCCCTTAACGAAGGCCAATCCTTTTCTTACTTGGCATCCTGGTTGCTCCAGGCCTGCCCTCACTTACCCTCGCTGGGTGAGTTCCACAGACCTTGCTGGTCTGCACCATCGACGATCTACATCTTAATCGAGACTTGCCGTTGCCTAGGCTTGTTGGGTCCAATCCGGTCGCCGACACCTCAGCACTCGACAGACATCGTGTACCAGCCCGAATCCTGCTCCTGGTCGCCGACAACTCCTCCCGGACCTCGTGGCTGAAGAGTCAAGACGACCGTCAACGCACCTGAAGCACTCGACATCGGTGGGCATCTGTCCATCGCCTTCCTGGTCACTGGCTAGTGACCCAGACTCTGTCCCCTCTGCTTTCAGGTTCACCAGAACTCCGATCCACTCTTGGATCCACCCGGACACTTTTCTCTTGGCCGCCAGCAGCACTTTGCAGCAGATCGCCATTCGAATCGACGACGAAACCCGACCCCGAAAGGCACCTATGCACCCGGCTTCCCTGGGTGAGGTAACACGAGTACTCCGGTGCTCCCGTGGGTAGAGACTCTTCAAAGTCCTAGATCTCAAAGGGTTTTGTCCTAGTCATCTTTTAAGTGTCCCTTTTCTCTATTTTCCCGATCCCGACTTTCTCCATAGAAGTTAACGGCGTATCGCGGTTGTGTATTTACACTGCACGCGTCTCCCGTGGGTCCCCTGTGTCACTACCTTGGGTGGTTCCTTGTGGTCCAAGCACTTCTAGAGCCTCTAGGCCTAGTGTCTAGTTCAGTCGTGGTTCGCATACCACTTTATTGTTATATGGTTTGGTACGCCCCTAGGGCCCAAACGTGTATTTGTGCTATTACTGTGATTTAATATCTTATAACTTATGTACTTCGAACTCTAGCCTCATAAAGAGACTAGAGGGGTGTGTTTAGCAATAAATACATATATTTTGAATATATACCTGGTGTGGTGCTCTTTCATTTGGTCACTCAAGAGATTATAGACTGGTAAAACAAGCTGCTTTACATTCCTTCAAGACTTAGCCTGAAGGCTGCTCTCCATAGCTACCACTAGGATAGCTTTCAATAAAGGTTGTCTTTAACCTATCTCCAATAAGGGGTTGTTTGGACTGGTGCAAGGTGCCCACTATAATTAGTGGACAGCATATGCCAGGCCAACTTCTCACATTGGTGTGCAGCGTGTGGGATTCCAGCTTGCTATTGTTTTACCAGATAATCTCAATTGAATTGATCAACTGAAAACCACTAAAGGTACCTAAGGTACATATAATTTAAGCTTAGAATAACAGTAAGTTCTACTGAACTTAGAGTTGTGTGTTAAGGGATAGCACAACCCTTTCTACAACTCAAGAGAGTTTAGTAGGCCACACTAGAGTAGGTAGTGCATACACCACACCACACTAGTAATGTCTTTAAGGGCAGGA
The DNA here is from genome assembly GCA_963921515.1 of Calotriton arnoldi. NCBI lineage: Eukaryota > Metazoa > Chordata > Amphibia > Caudata > Salamandridae > Calotriton > Calotriton arnoldi. Next base: position 1,570,390 of record CAWUFW010001986.1, on the reverse strand, counting down.
TCCAAAGAATCCTTGAAGGAAGCCATTGAGCTTCCACCCTCCAAGTATGATACACTCCCATTCTTGGAATTGAGAGCTTTATGTAACTTGAGAAAATTAAGGACAGGCCAAAGCCCCACCACCCAACACCTCAAGGAGTTGTTGGTGGCTTATGACCTTAGTAAGCCTGTAGGGACTGAAGGGGTAGGAGCTGAGGGTGGGGCAGACGAAGAGGACGAGGCTAGGGGTACCAATACCCCCAGCCCCCTCTGAAACTGGCCAGGAGGGTGACAATGACCCTGACCTGGAAAACCCAATCCCTCCTGTGGATGATGATGAGGATGATCAAGATGATGCCCTCTTTGTCCCCCAGGAAGGATTAAGAGTGTGCCCAGGAAGTCTAGATCTCCTTCTCAGGAGTCTAACCACTCTGGCACCTCTATAGGAAGCTCTGTCTCTTCTCACAGGAGGGAATCCACTCATGAGAGGAGAGACCGACTGGTCCAGTATGAGGAAACTCAGCTGGAGATCAGAAAAAAGCAATTGGCTTTAGATAGGGAATCCCTAGATCTCCTTAGAGAGAGAAGAAAGTTGGGACTAGAGTCCCATGGTGGCAGCCATGTCCCTAGAGACAGGGAAAGGTCCTATGACCATAGGAACCTGAGCAAGATTGTCCCTCCCTACCAGAGTGGGGATGATATCCACAAATGGATAACTGCTTTAGAGAGGGCCTGTAAAGTACAGAAGGTCCCTCAGGAGCAGTGGGCAGCAATCTTGTGGCTCTCCTTTGCTGACAAAGGTAGAGATAAGCTCCTCACTGTTAGAGAGGAGGATGCTGATAATTACAAGGTCTTGAAGAGTGCTCTTATTGATGGGTTTGGCCTAACCACTGAACAGTACAGGTTGAAGTTCAGAGACACCCAAAAGCACAGACTCAAGACTGGGTAGACTATGTGGATTGTTCTGCCAAGGCTCTGGAAGGCTGGTTGATGGGCAGTAAGGTGTGTGACTTCTCAGGATTGTATAATCTGATAATGAGGGAGCAGATTCTTAATAACTGTCAAAATCAGCTGTTGCATCAATACCTGGTAGACTCTGATCTGACCTCTCCCCAAGAATTGGGAAAGAAGACAGACAAATGGGTCAGAACCAGGGTGAAGCAGAAGGTACAGAACCAAGGTGGGGAAACCAAGAAGCAAGATGCTAAGAACTCTGACAAGGGTGGGGAGAAGGGTAAAGATCAAAAGTCTTCATCAGGCCCCCAAAAATCTTCTTCTGGTGGGGATTTACAGTCTACCAAAGGGAAAGGCCACAGAAAACCATGGTGCAAGGTCTGTAAGCAAAAGACCCACTGGACCAGTGATTGCACCAAGTCCAAAGACTCCAGTCCAGCACCCACCAATGCCCCTAAGGCACCTGTTCCTCCTAGTACAGTTGGTGGAAGTGCTCCAGCAAAGGGTTTAGTAGGGTTCACCCTGGGAACTGAGTTGGGCTCTGACTTAGTCAGAGAACTGACTCAGGCTGTGTTAGTCTGTGATGGAGGCATGAATGTGACCTCCACTGTGAGTCCCAGTAATCTGGGCAAGTACAGACAACAGCCTTTAATTAATGGACGTGAGGCTTTGGCATTTAGGGACACAGGGGCAAGTGTCACAATGGTGACACAAGACCTTGTGCTACCTGGGCAAGTTATGCTTGGTGAGATGTACCAAGTGACCAATGCTAGCAATGTCAGAACAGACCATACTCTGGCAGTTGTTAACTTCTCCTGGGGAGGGGTAACTGGCCTTAAGAAGGTTGTGGTAAGTGCAAACCTACCAGTCGAATGCTTGCTTGGCAATGACTTAGAGACTTCTGCTTGGGCAGAAGTGGAGCTCAGGACCCATGCAGAAATGCTGGGGATCCCTGCAGATGTGTTTGCTGTGACCAGGTCACAAGCCAAAATGTCTAGCACTGAACAGGCCTTGGATTCTGGAAGAATGGACCAAGTGCCATCCAAGAGGAGGAGTAGTAGGGTAAAGGCAGTGCCTTCCCCCTTGGCTCAGGAGGAAGATCAGTCCCTTGAGGGGGATGATCTCAGCCCTGAAGAAGGAACTGTCCCAGAGGAACTTGAACCTGACCAGGTTGAGTTCTTGGGGACAGGGGGACCTTCTAGGGCAGATCTGAGCCAGGAGCAGCAGAGCTGCCCCTCCCTTGAACTCCTCAGACAGCAAGCTGCTGCTGAGGCTGCTGGGAAAGCTAGTGGTCCCCATACAGTGTATTGGGATGATGGACTCCTGTACTCAGAGAGTAGAGACCCCAAGCCTGGTGCTACCAGGAGGTTGGTAATACCTTTGAAGTTCAGGGGCTTCCTATTGACCCTAGCCCATGATATTCACTTAGCAGGTCACCTGGGCCAGAACAAGACTTGGGACAGAATTGTCCCTCACTTTCACTGGCCCCACATGTCTGAAGACAGTAAGGAGTTTTGTCGCTCCTGTGTAACCTGCCAAGCCAGTGGCAAAGCAGGTGGCACTACAAAGGCCCCCTGATACCACTACCTGTGGTGGGGGTGCCCTTTGAAAGGGTAGGGATTGACATTGTTGGTCCCATGGATCCCCAAACAGCCTCTGGGCACAGGTTTATCCTGGTGGTAGTGGATCATGCCACCAGGTACCCAGAAGCTATTCCCCTCAGGACCACTACAGCACCTGTGGTGGCAAGGGCCCTCCTGGGAATCTTCCCAAGAGTGGGCTTTCCTAAGGAGGTAGTATCAGACAGGGGTGCTAACTTCATGTCTGGGTACTTGAAAGCAATGTGGAAGGAGTGTGGAGTGACTTATAAGTTCACCACACCCTATCACCCACAATGCAATGGTTTAGTTGAGAGATTCAACAAAACCTTGAAGGGCATGATTAAAGGGCTCCCAGAAAAGCTTAGGCGTAGATGGGACATACTCTTGCCCTGCCTTTTATTCGCATATAGGGAGGTGCCTCAGAAGGGGGTTGGTTACATCCCTTTTGAACTTCTGTTTGGCCACCCTGTGAGGGGTCCACTGTGCTTGGTGAAGGAAGGATGGGAGTTACCTCTCAAGCCCCCAAAGCAAGATATAGTGGACTATGTACTTGGTCTCCGCTCCAGGATGGCTGAGTACATGAAAAAGGCAACCAAAAACCTTGAGGCTAGCCAGGAACTTCAAAAGGCCTGGCATGACCAAAAGGCTGTTCTGACTGTTTACCAGCCAGGACAGAAGGTGTGGGTGTTGGAGCCAGTGGCCCCAGCAGCTCTCCAAGATAAATGGAGTGGACCCCACACTATTGTTGAGCAGAAGGGTGAGGTCACTTATTTAGTGGACCTAGGAACACCCAGGAGTCCCCACAGGGTTCTCCATGTCAACAGGTTAAAACCATATGTGGACAGGGCAGACATGGGCTTGCTCATGGCTACTGATGAAGGGCAGGAGGAAGAGAGTGACCCACTCCCTGACCTGCTCTCACAGAACCCTGACGATGGGTCAGTTGATGGTGTAGCCTTGGCAGGCAGCCTCACTACCCAGCAACAAACTGATTGCAGGCAAGTCCTCAATCAGTTTCGACATATGTTTTCACTGACACCCAGTCAGACCACCTGGTGCACTCATGAAGTGGACACTGGGGACAGTCTGCCTATTAAAAACAAGATTTATAGGCAACCTGACCATGTCAGGGACTGTATCAGGACTGAAGTCCAGAAAATGTTGGAATTGGGAGTAATTGAACCCTCAGATAGCCCTTGGGCTAGTCCAGTAGTCCGTGTACCGAAACCTCACACCAGTGGTGGAAAGAGAGAGATGAGGTTCTGTGTAGACTACAGGGGTCTCAATGCAGTCACTAGGACTGATGCCCATCCAATACCCAGGGCAGATGAGCTCATAGATACTTTGGCCTCTGCCAAATATCTCAGCACATTTGACCTAACAGCTGGCTACTGGCAGATCAGACTAGCTGATACTGCAAAGCCCAAGACAGCATTCTCAACCCCTAGTGGGCATTATCAATTTGTGGTAATGCCCTTTGGTCTGAAGAATGCACCTGCCACTTTCCAGAGGTTGGTGAATACAGTTCTCACAGGACTGGAAGCCTATAGTGCAGCTTATCTAGATGATATTGCTGTCTTTAGCTCCACCTGGGAGGATCACCTGGTCCACCTCAGGAATGTTTTACAGGCCCTGCAAAAAGCAGGCCTGACTATCAAGGCCACTAAGTGCCAGATAGGGCAGAGTCAGGTTGTGTACCTGGGCCACCTTGTGGGTGGAGGCCAGGTTCAACCTTTGCAGAGCAAGATCCAGACCATCATGGACTGGACTGCTCCCACTACCCAGACTCAGGTGAGAGCCTTCTTAGGCCTGACTGGGTACTATAGGAGATTTGTCAAGGGGTATGGATCAATAGTGACACCCTTGAATGACTTAACTTCTAAGAAAATGCCCAAAAAGGTTCAGTGGACAGTTAGCTGTCAAAAGGCATTTGATGACCTCAAGCAGGCCATGTGCACTGCTCCAATTCTGCAGAGTCCTGATTACTCCAAGAAGTTCATTGTTCAAACAGATGCATCTGAATTGGGAGTAGGGGCTGTACTGTCACAATTGAATGAAGAAGGTCAGGATCAGCCAGTAGCTTTTATTAGCAGAAGGCTGACCCCTAGAGAGAAACGTTGGTCAGCCATAGAGAGGGAGGCCTTTGCTGTGGTCTGGGCTCTGAAGAAGTTGAGGCCATACTTGTTTGGTACACACTTCCTGGTTCAGACAGACCATAAGCCCCTCTTATGGCTAAAACAAATGAAGGGTGAAAACCCCAAACTGCTTAGGTGGTCCATTTCCCTACAGGGGATGGACTTTACAGTGGAACATAGGCCTGGGAGTAACCATGCGAATGCAGATGGACTCTCTAGGTATTTCCACTTAGAACATGAAGACTTAACTGGGCAAGGTTAGTTTAATGTCCCTACGTTTGGGGGGGTTGTGTAGGAGAGTAGGATCTGCTTCACATGGGTACCCCCACTTTTTGCTGATGCTTCACTGTTTTTCGACATTAGTCTGGCTGGGGCCCTGCTAATCAGAACCCCAGCCTAGCTGCTTCCTCTCTAAAATGGTTTCCATGTGCCTTAGGCACATCACTGATTGGAATCTGGAGTGCCCTTATAAGTCCCTAGTATATGGTATACTATGTACCAAGGGCATAGGTACCTCAGAGGCCTGCCAGGGGCTGCAGCATGTATTATGCCACCCCTGGAAGGCCATCCAAACTGACACCACAGGTCTGCTACTGCAGCCTGGGTAAGGTGGTGCACGCACCCCTTACTGTGATATAGGTTACCTATATCACGAAATACATACACACATATAAACCTATAAGTCACTCCTAAGGCAGGCCTTATCAATCCTAAAGGCAGAGTGCATGGTTCCTATGTGAGAGGGTGCCCCTGCATGAGCAGGGCCCCTCTGCAGCGTTCGGAGACCATCTCTGATGCTGTTTGTAGTGCAGCCTGACCATATACTCTTAAGCGCATTATATCCTCGCGGTAAAATGCTAACTTTGGAATGGCTGCACCTAAACATGTCGTGTTTGGTGTCAAACATCTTGGAATACTACCACCCCGCCAATCCTGGCGGCGGGGTAGCATTCCACCCTTCTAGAGGGAAAGACATGTTAACTCTGACTAGCCCGGTAACTTCTTTCCAGAGCCCTGGCATCACAAAATGGATGCTGCTGCCACAGACACGAGTCTGGCCTCCTGCTGCTGGACGAAACTCCGGCAGGGGAGGCCTGGACAATAGGTTTCCTGTCCCAGGGAGGTGTGACCACCTCCCCAGACAGGATAATGTGTATTGGGGCTGGGCGGGAGCACTTTCGGGTGCTTTGAAGTCCTGCACTGGGGGCACATTTGGTGTCCCTGTGCATACCCCAGTTCAAACCGGATCAGGGGCTTGCAGCCCCTGCTTTGGCGCGAACTGGACAAAGGGAAAGGGGTGTAGCCACCCCTCTGCCCTGACCCACCCATAGGTGGGGCCACAGAGTAGTCCAACCCCTATTTTTAGAATAAAGGTAGGAATCCAGTCCTTAGGACTTTAGATTATACCTGGACGAAACTCTGAAACTGAATCCTGGACCTTCGACGCTCTACGACAAGATTAGAGGACTGAAGAATCTCCCTTGGGGTCAAGGAGTGACTCCCCTGCTTGGCAGGCACCAAAGAAGCATCTGTCCGGTTCGCATTTCTGAAGCTCCCGTCGGACGCCGAAGTCATCGCATCACCAGAGGTGGATTCTCAGACTTCCCGAGGCTACCCTGAGTCCCCAGCAAAGCTGAGGCCCGTGGCTATCGTGGGTGACTTGAGACCGTGACCCCTGGACACCGAGCACATTTGCAAGTGCATCATCTTCTGGGTCTCCCAAGAAGTCGTGCTTTGGGCTCCGAGTAGCCCTAGCCTCCAGCACCACCTGCACCGAAGATCACTGGCCCCCACTCCACGAGTGTCCTGTAAGCCAGCTCCACGTGCGGCGTCACGAGGCTCCTTCGCGGTCGCTAGCCCGTTGGCTAGTAGCCCTTAACGAAGGCCAATCCTTTTCTTACTTGGCATCCTGGTTGCTCCAGGCCTGCCCTCACTTACCCTCGCTGGGTGAGTTCCACAGACCTTGCTGGTCTGCACCATCGACGATCTACATCTTAATCGAGACTTGCCGTTGCCAAGGCTTGTTGGGTCCAATCCGGTCGCCGACACCTCAGCACTCGACAGACATCGTGTACCAGCCCGAATCCTGCTCCTGGTCGCCGACAACGCCTCCCGGACCTCGTGGCTGAAGAGTCAAGACGACCGTCAACGCACCTGAAGCACTCGACATCGGTGGGCATCTGTCCATCGCCTTCCTGGTCACTGGCTAGTGACCCAGACTCTGTCCCCTCTGCTTTCAGGTTCACCAGAACTCCGATCCACTCTTGGATCCACCCGGACACTTTTCTCTTGGCCGCCAGCAGCACTTTGCAGCAGATTGCCATTCGAATCGACGACGAAACCCGACCCCGAAAGGCACCTATGCACCCGGCTTCCCTGGGTGAGGTAACACGAGTACTCCGGTGCTCCCGTGGGTAGAGACTCTTCAAAGTCCTAGATCTCAAAGGGTTTTGTCCTAGTCCTCTTTTAAGTGTCCCTTTTCTCTATTTTCCCGATCCCGACTTTCTCCATAGAAGTTAACGGCGTATCGCGGTTGTGTATTTACACTGCACGCGTCTCCCGTGGGTCCCCTGTGTCACTACCTTGGGTGGTTCCTTGTGGTCCAAGCACTTCTAGAGGCTCTAGGCCTAGTGTCTAGTTCAGTCGTGGTTCGCATACCACTTTATTGGTATATGGTTTGGTACACCCCTAGGGCCCAAACGTGTATTTGTGCTATTACTGTGATTTAATATCTTATAACTTATGTACTTCGAACTCTAGCCTCATAAAGAGACTAGAGGGGTGTGTTTAGCAATAAATACATTTATTTTGAATATATACCTGGTGTGGTGCTCTTTCATTTGGTCACTCAAGAGATTATAGACTGGTAAAACAAGCTGCTTTACATTCCTTCAAGACTTAGCCTGAAGGCTGCTCTCCATAGCTACCACTAGGATAGCTTTCAATAAAGGTTGTCTTTAACCTATCTCCAATAAGGGGTTGTTTGGACTGGTGCAAGGTGCCCACTATAATTAGTGGACAGCATATGCCAGGCCAACTTCTCACAGCATGTCCTCCTTGTCCTTTTTGGGCACCTGAAAGTAGTGGGAGTAGCAACCACGTCCTACTTCTGGGGTCGGAACATGCTCGATGGCCCTCTTGGTCAAGAGGGCCGTGACTTCCTCTGCAGAAGCACCAAGTGATCCCCTGACATGCGGTGGAATTGAGGTGGCATGGCTGGGGAGGTGGTCTCGAAGGGGAGGGAGTAGCCCCTTCGGACAATGTCCAAGACCCACCTGTCCGAGGTGATGGCACGCCAGTGGTGAAGGTGATGGCGGACCCTGCCCCCTACTGGCGTGCTGTGCACCTGAAAGGAAGGACTAGGAGGGCTTGGAGGCCGCGGACGGGGCGGGGTTGGTGGCCTGACCCGCACGCTGCTTGCCCGAACCGCCACGGCGGTAGCCACGTCCTCGGCCACGCGAAGACGCTTGCTGCGCGGGCCGGTGGCTGGGCAGCGGACGTGACTGGGCGCCCCTTCCGTGGCCACGAAAGGGGCGAAAAGCAGAGGTCAGCGGAGGGCGCACAACAGAAAGGCCCAGGGACTTGGCAGTAGCCCGTGAGTCCTTAAAACGCTCCAGCGCATGGTCTGCTTTGGAACCAAAAAGACCGACTCCATCAAAGGGCATGTTTATGAGTGTATTCTGGACATCACCCGAGAAACCAGTTGTTCTCAGCCAGGCGTGGCGACGCAGCGCCACCGTCGTTGCAAGCGATCTGCCCAGCGAGTCGGCGGTATCAAGGCCACAACGTATGGTGAACTTTGCCGCATCCCTACCTTCCGCAATGGTGCGGGTAAGCAGTGTCTGGACCTCCTCAGAACACTAGGGCAAAACAGCGCCACCGAATCCCACAGGGAGTGGGTATATCGGCCCAAAAGGCAAGCGGTGTTCACCGACCGCAAGCCAGCACTGGAGGAAGAAAAGGCCTTATTCCCAAACTGGTCCAGGCGTTTGGATTCCCTATCCGGAGGGGCGGTAGGGAAGGCGGTTTGGGAGGCAGAGGCTGGGACAACCAAGCTCTCGGGGGTGAGATGTTGAGAGAGGAACAAGGGGTCGCCCGGAGCAGGGCGATGGCGACGGGCCACGTTCCTATCCACAGGAGCCCCTGTGGTGGGCTTGGACCAGGTGCCCAAAAGAACGTCAGACAGTGCATCATTAAACGGCAGCACAGTCTCCGAGGAGGAGGCTGCCGGCTGAAGCACTTCCTTCAGGAGATTAGTCCTGACAGCCACAGTAGGCAATTGGAGGTGCAAGGCTCCAGCTGCTCTACGCAACACCGTTGCGAAATTTGCTCCCTCCTCCGTAGCCACGGGAGGAGACAGCATGCCAGAGTCAGGGGAAGTGTCTAGACCACTGGCATCCCCAAGTTCCTCTGCCCAGTCCTGATCATACTCACACTGCTGTGTGAGAGGGTCTTCCGACCCCTCCCAGCTCTCCTGGTCCTCCTCTGATTGAAAATATGGAGGAGGAGGGACATCTGGGACCTAAGGTCTCATCGGCGCCGGCGTCGAGCGATGTCGGTCCGGCTCCATGTCCGGAACCGGAGAGAACCGGGGAACGACGCCGCCCGGAGCCCCGGGCGGCGTCAGGAACGGCACCGGGGACATCGGCGCCGGCGGAGGCGTGGTTAGGTCAACCGGCGTCGATGGGGGTTGCGGTACCGCCGGAGCCGGGATCGAGGCCGGGGCCGGAGCCGAGGCCGGGATCAAGGCTGGCGGGACAGGCGACGCCGGGACCGGAGTCGTCGGCGACGCCGGATCAACCCCATCAGGGCCCGCGGGGCCCGAAGGCGCATTGGAGGGACCTTGAGGCCCGAAGAGGCGGGCCATGGCCGACAGGAATTCCTGTGTTTGGGCCGGAGTCGCCCCCGAACCCGGAAAGGATGGGTAATGCGGGGGCGGCTCCATAGGCACGTCCGGGGCCGCAGGGGCGGGGACGGTGCCGACAGGGGCCTCAGCCGAGTCGCGAGACCGGCGAGGCGAAGTCTTAGAGCGATGATGCTTCTTAGACTTTTTGTGCTTCGACTTATCCGAGGAGCGCGAAGACTTGGACTCCGACGATCGGCGGGGGCTCCGCGACCGGCCCCTCGACCTCTCACGGGACCGGGGCTTGGTGCGGCGCGGAGCCGACTGCCGGACCTCGAGTAGCTTTCGAGACCGCTCTCGCAAAGCCTTCGGGTGAAGTTTCCGGCAGTCAGGGCACGACTTCGTGTCGTGGTCTCGGCCGAGACAGTAGAGACACTCTAAGTGCGGGTCTGTGATCGACATCATTCGACCACAGACGTCGCATGGCTTGAAGCCGGGCATCCCTATCGACACCTAGGAGTCGAGAAGACTCGAAAAGAAACAGTGAAAAATTCACCAAAAATGTAGTCAAAAATTGACTAGGGCACTGCTCTTCCCGGATCTGCGCTTACTGGCGCGGAAAAAGAAGAACTGACGTCAGCGCGCAGGGGCGGCGTCTAAGTACTGTCCGCGACGTCATCCCGGCGATCACGACACCGACGGCGGACGTGGAGCCGCACGACGCCGCCTACCGACGCGCAAGGGTACTGCTACGCAAAAACTTTCCGGATCCAGCCTGACGCCTGGGGATATTCTAAGGTAAGGAATCTGTCACTAACGTGTCTCTTTCAGATATACCTTCCCTAGCCCTTGTAAACTAGAGGAGACCTCGACTTCAGAGGAGCCCGTTTCCCAGCCTGACGCACTGAGAAGACGCTGTCATCCCTGCACGCAGAGAATCCAGCTTCCAGTGATCTGACTTCCCTTGCGGGGTGTTGGAGTTCGAGTCTGGCAAGAGATTCCTACCTCTCTCATTCTTAAGGTATGGAGCTGACTAGAACCTAGAGGGACTCTTGGCATACTAGGCTTAACATACTCTTAGTATACCATAGTAAGAAATACTTCACCTACTTCATACCTCTCCCTACACCTAGGTTAGGTTAGGTTCATTGGGGTAGAACTAGTTTAGAAACGCATCGTATGAGTACTCGCATTTTTAGTTTGTGTTATTTATGTAAATGAATATCTGCTAAAGATAATGCTAGCGCAGTATTATTTATTTATACTGCTTACGCTGTACATTATTTATCTTGCATACTGTCTTGTGATCATAACTACACACTTTACTTACACGAGAAACAAGACTGTTCAATAAATCTTTTATTGAAACGCCCGTCTATTCTTTCTGTGTAACTTTGAGGAAAACTAAGTATGCACGATTGAGCTGAGTGAAATAGTTATCTATTGTTTCCACGACTCTGGGACATGTTCTGATTCTAAAAGGGAAACAAAGTTGTCATGTTTTGCGGCTGCCAGAAACTACTTCCTTCTTGTTATCCAAGGAGTTTCTAGTGGCCTCTGAGCTAGCTGGCACAAGTAATTAAGTTTAATATACTCGATAGGGACATACTGACCTTAGTCCTATGTCAAACCTATAGGGGATATTATTCCAATGTGCAGAGCCTATTAGGGAAATAGGAGCTACACTACATAGCTGCGTGTTGCAGGCATCATGAGTGTCAACCCATTGTTTGACCTGGTCTAGACGGGAGGTAAGATTATCGATCTTAGCGTCAATGGTTTTCAAGCTAGATTTCACGTCGAGAAGCAGAGAGCGTAAACTGTCGTCCTGAACTTCTGAGGCCTCAGTCTGTGTGGCCCGCTCGCCAGCTTCCTGAGTTGACTCATCAGCCCTGCCCGCCCTATGGCCCTCGAAGGTGAGCCGGGATTGTTTTGCATCAGCCTTCCCCATCGCCAGCGGCCTACGAGGGGTCCGGGCCCCACATCAAGAACAGCGATGGAGATGGTGCACGTCTGTGTCCGGCCCGCACGGGATTAATGTGGCTGACACACGATGATCAGCAACCGTTGAGTATGTGGTGCCGGGGAGGGAGGCGAAAGCAGTGCACGTTCAGCCCTGTATGCCTAGTTGGGCAGCGGGAGTATCCTGGTGTGACACAAAGCAGAGGGGGGTCAGCACATCCTCCAGATCAACACGCCACTGATTAAACCCCCCCACGGAGATGATGAAGGCCACAGATAGGGGTCCAGGTCAAGGCATAGGCTGGGGCGGTATCCGCAAGGCCCTACGGAGTCCCAATGTTGGCAGCTGTAAAAACCATAAAGCCCAGTGTTAGAATCGGTGCCGGCCGGATCCAGCGTGGCGGTGGCACAGCGGGAGGTCTGGGCAAACAGTCACCAGACCAGGGAGAGATGCCGCAGCAACAGTGGATTGCGGGGGAGCAAGCCCAAAGAGTCCAGAAGGCGCGGCCAGAAAGGCAGCGAGTACGCAGGTGTTCGCTGTCCCCCCACCTCAGCTCCTCATCTCACAATAGTGGGCCGCACAGCGACCACGGAGAGTCCCTCCTGCAGCACCGCTGAATCGACTGGCGGCAAACCGCTCCTCCAGGGCAAGGCCGGGTCCAAGGCTCACACACGCCGTGCGGGCGCCACCGTCACGAGAGACGAGACCCAGGCAGGCCCCAAGCCACTTGTAGCTGTGTCCTTGCGCCGGCAGCGCCCCCCAGCCAGGCGGGACCATCCCCTCCGGACGATCGGTCGAAGGGTCCAAGGATCGCGGCAGCCGCTCCCCAGCCGAGAGGCACAGTCCGCAGGCAGGCCGCAGTGCGATCACAGGCAAAATGGCGTCCCGCAGTACTCAGACGGGTGTAATCTGCAGCGATCCCAGCCGCTTGGATTGAGGAAAGGCAGCGGTGACGGTGACAGGGATGTTTCAACAAAAGGGCATGCCTGCTATGCGAGTCAGCCCCCCTTGCAGCTGGAGGATGGTGCAGGATTTTATCGCTCAGCCGGCAGAGCTCGCCTAAAGCGCAGCCATCTTGCCGCTGGCGAAGCCACGCCCTGTTTGTGGAATAGATTGTTGGCCCAGATCGATTCTACTTCAAATAGGCTGGGCGCAAACGTGATGCTCATAGATGTACCATGAGGTTGAAGGAATATTTTACCTTCAAATTTAAAGTAATTCCTGGTAAGAGCCAGTTTAGCTAAGCTCACAATGAAGTGCATAGGAGTTTTATGTGTCCGAATTGACTTGTGCAACAGCTTTTCAATGACCCTTAAGCTATCTTCTTGTGGAATACTGGTGTAAATGGATTCAACATCAAGACCTAGATTAAGTTCTGATTCTGGGTGTAAGAGTAAGTTTTTTAAAAGGTACAAGATATGCTTTGTGTCAAGTATATGCGAGTTTTTACACACAGTTTAATGGCATGATTGGAGGTTTTTCTTCATAATGAGTGCAATGTATCATTTGCCTGTCATATTGAGGAGGACCGGCTGAGAGCTTAGGTCCAATTCCAAAGTGAAGGTGGGGGTCCAATCCTGAATAAGTATGAAGGCGGAGTACTTTTGATGAATGACAGAAAGCCAACAGGTCTGACTCAAATCACACGGGAGGCAGAGAGGAGACAGAATACGGTTTCACAAATGTTAAAATGGACTCTTATGGCATACTAAGAAGCACACCCTCAATGACATTCAAAGTGATCTGTAAGCTTCACTCCTCTGTTTTCACTGCCCAACTTAGCTGGTAGGTGAAACAGCTGCTGAAATGTAGGGTCATTTAACTTATTACTAGGCCTCTCACCAGGGTGGTCCCTAAAAGCATAGGATGGGTTTGGGGTGGCTGTCAACAGTACTGGGCAAGAATTGTATAACTTAATTTTTTGCTGAAGATTGTTCAGAACTGGATAAGGGGGGTCACGAGGCCCACGGGCATAAACATAGCTGTATTAAGTGAATGTATGATTTTGATTTCTTGTTAAATGTTCTACAAAATCTCAATATTACACAGATTATATAAAAAGGCATCTCACCAAGGCAATGTTCAATGTAATACCATTGTCCTCACCCAAGCAAGGGGACCACTCACTGCTGTGTACTTGAGCAAGACCACAACACCCCTCCTCGGTGTTCTCCTCCGGCTCAAGGTTCGAAACGTGCTAAATTGCAGTGAGTGTCAGGGAATTAAGTGCAACCACTCCTTCTCCTTTCAGGGTCATCAAGCCACTCGTTCCTCTCTTCAATGGTGGTAGGTCTGTGTCTCTTTGTGTTTCCCCTACACGCACACACCCTCCAGAAAATCGCGGACACCCTCCAGAAAATCGGGAAATCAGTGGTTACTTCTAAAATCTTAAAGCACATTCCCAACTAATACAGGGAACTCCCATCCCACACAGGCATCTGGAAATCTCCATCTCCTCGTTCAGGAGTTGTGAGTAAGTAACTTTTATTTCACCTTCACGGTAATGTTTTTCGATAATCATAAATATTAGAATAGAATATTACGCTCATCACTCAATCAGAGGCAGGTGAAACAGAGAAATAACTAGTTCGAATGGTAAGAATCTAATTATGGGAACAAGTTGTTCAGGAACGCCTGACCAGAAAGGTGTCAGTTTTGTAGCAAGAGTGATATCAGTAATGTTTGCAAAGGTATGGGTTGACCTCCACATGACTGATTGCAAATCTCTAAAGTTGGGACATTTCTCATAGCCCCTTATGAATTTTGCTTTTCTGTGTCCCTGACAAGGGTTGTAGGCTTTTTGATAACAGGTGGTAATGCAGGACGCACTTCATCTAGCTATGCCTTTTTCTGAGGGTGTTAAACCAGAGCAGACAGACTCAAAACAAACAGCGGTTTTACTTTACATCTTTCTTTAGTTTTATAAAGTTAATAATTTAGGCCTCTCTTAGCAGTATGATGTGGCTTTTCTGTTGGAGGGGTCTAATTTGGAAAGAAAGAGATAAACAATACAATCCAATTTGACTTGTGGATGGGAATATGGATGAGGTGTTAAGGAAAGCATATTCTAGTAGAGCAATGTTAATGGATCATAGGCAAATGAAGTCAAAATCTAATTTGTTCTTCTGATGAATGTTATCACTACTAGAAAAGTCACATTCTTAGACATATGTGCAAGTCTGCCTTATGCAATATAATTAATGTCCACAGTTTTTATAAATCCATATTTAGCTCCGAAGGAATGAGCTAAATATGCCGTTCTTCTGGCATCATCACTGGAAAGATTGTAGAGCTATTAAGGATAGACTTTCTTATTCTTTCTGGTGTCCTGATTTCTGGAGCCCCTGAAACTCTAGGCATTTTTGGTGAGGTCATATGTATGGGAAGTCACTCATCTGGAATTATGATAATACAATGCCATGGAGCCCAAGAGGAGGAAATCTGTGTCCTGAAACCTAAGACTTTTTGGTGTCTATAGCACATACTGTCATCCAAAAATGTGTAATTGTAATTACATTTATATAGCGCTTAATACCCCTGACGAGGCGTCAAAGCTCTTTTCTGGCAAGTAGCATGCTACTCCGGAACCCAAAAAGGATTAATGGTGAATTAGTATAGGGAGATACTAAATTAATTTGAGCGGTGGACATGTGAGTTTGTTATTTGAAGTGAAAAAAGATAGTGGAGGGATGGAAGAGGAAAGGGTTTGCATTTATATAGCGCTTGCTACCCCTGACGAGGTGTCAAAGCACTTTTCGGCAGGTAGCACGCTACTCCGGAACCCAAACAGGATTAGTGGGGAATTAGTATAGGGAAATATGACATTAATTTCAGCGGTGGACATGTTAGTCTGTAAGTTGGATAGAAAAGGATAGTGGAGGGATATAAGAGGGAAGGGTCTAGAGGTGTTTTTTTGGAGCTCATAGCAGTAGGAGGATGTTTGAGATGAGTAAAGGGGAGGTGGAGGGGGAAGAGTCAGCGGGAAGGGTTTAGAAAGTCTTGTTTGGCAGATCTGGATAGTAAGAGCAGTATGGGATGATGCACGGAGGGGTAGAGGAGGGAAGAGTCTAGAAATGGTTATTTTATGGATCATAGTAGTAGAATGGGCTTTGAGATGAGTCAGAAGTGGAGGTAGAGGATATAGTGAGAGAGGTATAGAGTGAGATATAGGGGAGTGCATTGGAGATGCTGAATTAGAAGTAAAGTAATAAATATAAAGATACATGGAAGGTAATATATGTCGGATTTAAGTTGCATTTAATAAACTCAGACTTTCAAGTGTTGATGTACTTTTTGTTAATTTATTTGTTTTTATATATTTTTTGTAATTCAACAGTGAAGCAATTTCAGATAAAGTTATGATAAAAGATTTACTTATTTATGCAGTCACCTATATACAAGTTAAACATAGAATAATATAACCATAAGTAAGATGTACGTTTGTTAAGCAGAACTAACGAATATCTATATATTTATAAACATAATTATTATACACGCTTACACAAAGCAATACACATATGTAGGTGCACAACTGTATTCCAAATAAATGCTTTTATACAGAGGGATATGCTGTATATTTATGTTTGACGCCCGTTGTTTATTGAAGTGGAGGGGGCAGGAGGACCACAGCCCCCGAGTACACTCACGGCAGGCCGCCGCACAAGGCGCATCTCCCGCAGCCGGAGGCACCTACTTCTGTTGCCTGGGGCTCCTGCTGTGTGGGACACCCATTGTTTTTTTAAGCGGAGGGGGCATGAGGACACATCCCCCAGTACACTTGTGGCAGGCCGCCGCCCATGCCGCCTCTCCTGCGCCCGGATGCGCCTCCTTCTGGTGCCTGGGGCTTCTGGTGCCTGGGGCTCCCGCTGCGCGGGACATGCCCAGGCACTTGCCAAGAGTGGGCCTGTCTGCATCTGTCCAAGGCTGGGTTCGGCCACCCCTCTTGGCTGGTTGATAGCAGTTTGGGCCAACATTTATTTGAACTTGTCCCAAAATCGTGATCAAGGTAAGAAATGGGGAAAAGGAAGTCCGTAGTACCTGCTTCCAAAGAACGTCCTTTAACTGCTACAATCACTAGCTTTTTCACCACAGCTATGGGGGCAATCACAATGAAATTGAGTGTGTGGAAGAAAGCCTTGGAGCCACGAAGAAGGCTTTGCAAGCCAGCCCTTCTAGTGGGGGAGCTAAAGTCTCACAATCACCTTGCCTGGCTGTAAATATTATGGAACCCACCAGATGACCTAAACCCTTGAGTGTTCAGTGGCGATTTGGAGGTAATTCTTATTGATGTTTCAGGCGCCCCGATTGATACTGCTTGTTCACCGCCTACAAAAAAAGGCAAAAGGCCCCATTAAACCTTCTTTACGTTGGAAATTGCAGCCATCTATGGAGGAGTTTAACAGAGTAGCACTAGGTATTTCCTCAGGCTCGCCGCTGGACCCATTACCACAAAGAATCTGGAAAGAGCTGAGCTTGGAGCTATTTCCGATTACTAGACAAATCTGTAATCAATCACTGTCCAGTGGGTCAGTGCCGGACCGCTGGAAACAAGCGGTGGTGACACCTTTGCTGAAGAAAGCAACACTGGACCCAGCATGCCCTAAGAACTATAGACCTATCTCCCTGCTGCCCTACCCAGTAAAGATCATAGAGCGGGTGGTCAGTAAGGCACTCTCCCAGTTTCTGGAAACTAACAATATACTGGAAGATGTGCAATGGAACGGAGACGGCTCTGGTAACCGTGTTGGACGATCTTCGAATGCGGACGGACAGGGGGCAATCAGCAATACTGATTCTGCTTGACCTGTCCGCCGCTTTTGACACGGTTAACCATGAGATACTTCTAGCCAGGCTTAAGGGCATAGGGATAGTAGGTACAGCATGGAAATGGTACAGCATGGAAATGGTTCCAATCGTACCTCTCCAATAGACGACAGGCAGTGGCTCTTTTACCGTTTCAATCTGAGTTCACTAACAATCCACATGGTGTCCCTCAGGGGTCTGCTATCAGCCCGATATTATTTAATGTCTATTTGAGACCATTGTTGGCTGACATTAAAGCTCACAATGTTAGCCTTATTAATTACGCAGATGATACGCAGCTCATCTTGTCACTGGAGGGAGACCAATTTACTGCCCTGGAAGATCTCCACACCTGCATGAAAGATGCATCAAACTGGTTGAGAGAAAATTCCCTTCAGTTTAACGCAGACAAGACAGAGATTCTGTGCTGCGCAGCAGGTAAAGTTCCTTGCCTACTACCAAATGATTTCTGGCCTATACCGACCGATATTCCTTTAAGATCTTCAGAGACGGTGCGTAATTTGGGAGTGGTGTTCGATGACAAACTGAGCTTGGAAACCCAGATCAACAAAACTGCTGGATGCTGCTTTGCCCTCATTAGGGTGCTCCGAAAGATCCTACCGATGCTACCCTCACAGGCCAGAGCACTGGTAGTCAGAAGTGCTATCTTGAGTAGACTAGACTACTGTAACGCACTGTTGTTAGAGTCTCCAAAGTACTTAATTGAGAGACTGCAGAGGGTCCAGACAATGGCGGCCAAGCTGGCCTTATCAAGATCAAGATACTCATCCTCCTCGCGAACGCTGGCAGAGATACACTGGCTTCCGGTGTCAGAAAGGATTAAGTTTAAATCCCTCTGCCTGGTGTTCAAGGCTCTGCACGGTACTGGACCCAAACCCATGCAGAACAAATTTGCATGGTATGTCCCCACTCGGAGTTTACGCTCATCCTCGGCCAATTTGGTTAAGGTGCCCAAATTCAGAAAGGTTAAATTAGGTGGGAGAGCTTTCAGCATTGCGGCAGCAAGGCTTTGGAACAAACTCCCTATTAATATCAGACAGTCAGAAGATTTGATGCAGTTTAGGAAAGGAGTTAAAACCTGGCTCTTTCCCAGGGATTGAATCATCCTATAAACAGCCTGCCTCGATCAATTTGCTCACGGCCATATATCCATCTACGGCTGATTTGAGCACATGTTTGATAGCGCCAGGATACCCTTTGGGCGACAGTGCGCTTTACAAGTGCTTAATTCAATACAATACAATACAGTTGTGAAAAAACCTACCTCTATACAGGGGAGTGTTTCGACATCATCCGTCACAGATTCAATGAAAGAGGTCAAGGAAGAGGTTCTAACCTTGGCTGTGTCGGCTGACATACTTGGGAAAACCTTAAAATCTTACTTTGATCCCCTCTTGGCAACCATTTAACAGTGTTGACTCATCACTGAAGGCTCTTGTCAGGTCAAATTCAAGCAGTGGGTTCACAACGGCCATAAAGCAGAGGCAGGGCCGCAAAGCCATTTACTTGTTCAATCACGTGAAAAATCATATTATTCACAAGAGAGTAGCCAGCGGGACAATAGTTTGGCCACCAATTCTTAAGTTTGAAATAGACACGCCAGGGATTTGGGGAGGGCGCCAAATAACGGCTTTTCCCGGAACAAACAAGGATTTAATTCCTCAGGGAACGATAAGATCACTTGTTCTGAGCATCACCAAGAGAGTCCTAGTCCCAAAAGAGTACTTCAGCTCCCAACAGAAGTGACCCCTCTGGTAATAGTCTTGAAGAATGTTCCACCTATATACCGGGAGAAGGATGAGGACACTCAGCAAAAAAAAAAAAAGTGGTACATTGGCTAGTGAGAGCCTCAAAATGACACTGGCTTCCGGTGTCAGAAAGGATTAAGTTTAAATCCCTCTGCCTGGTGTTCAAGGCTCTGCACGGTACTGGACCCAAACCCATGCAGAACAAATTTGCATGCTATGTCCCCACTCGGAGTTTACGCTCATCTTCGGCCAATTTGGTTAAGGTGCCCAAATTCAGAAAGGTTAAATTAGGTGGGAGAGCTTTCAGCATTGCGGCAGCAAGGCTTTGGAACAAACTCCCTATTAATATCAGACAGTCAGAAGATTTGATGCAGTTTAGGAAAGGAGTTAAAACCTGGCTCTTTCCCAGGGATTGAATCATCCTATAAACAGCCTGCCTCGATCAATTTGCTCACGGCCATATATCCATCTACGGCTGATTTGAGCACATGTTTGATAGCGCCAGGATACACTTTGGGCGACAGTGCGCTTTACAAGTGCTTAATACAATACAATACAGTTGTGAAAAAACCTACCTCTATACAGGGGAGTGTTTCGACATCATCCGTCACAGATTCAATGAAAGAGGTCAAGGAAGAGGTTCTAACCTTGGCTGTGTCGGCTGACATACTTGGGAAAACCTTAAAATCTTACTTTGATCCCCTCTTGGCAACCATTTAACAGTGTTGACTCATCACTGAAGGCTCTTGTCAGGTCAAATTCAAGCAGTGGGTTCACAACGGCCATAAAGCAGAGGCAGGGCCGCAAAGCCATTTACTTGTTCAATCACGTGAAAAATCATATTATTCACAAGAGAGTAGCCAGCGGGACAATAGTTTGGCCACCAATTCTTAAGTTTGAAATAGACACGCCAGGGATTTGGGGAGGGCGCCAAATAACGGCTTTTCCCGGAACAAACAAGGATTTAATTCCTCAGGGACCGATAAGATCACTTGTTCTGAGCATCACCAAGAGAGTCCTAGTCCCAAAAGAGTACTTCAGCTCCCAACAGAAGTGACCCCTCTGGTAATAGTCTTGAAGAATGTTCCACCTATATACCGGGAGAAGGATGAGGACACTCAGCAAAAAAAAAAAAAGTGGTACATTGGCTAGTGAGAGCCTCAAAATGGAATAACTGTGAGGGCATATTTAGGAGTATAAACAACTTACAGAGAGTAGCATGGGTTAGCTCGCAACCAAAAGATAGTTATGGAGACTGTGTTGTCATCAATTTTAGAAATATGTACATGGTTGGCTCTCTATTGAAAAGGCTCACTGTGCATAGATTATCAAGTGATAAGTTATGGCAGTACCTTTAAGTTATTTTTACAAACTAGGCCTACAAACCACATCGATGCCCATTTCTGTTGGACGCAGTCTCCCTCACTCTCATGCCATACCGACCTTTAATCGCTTCTCCCCCCTCGAACAAATTGATAGACTGCAACGACAGAGATTATCAACTGCCACAGGAATACTGCATAAGGAGATGCCAATAGCCACTAGGGGAAATGTGTTCACGACATCAGCACGTATCGATGTGGGAACTGAAAACTTGTTGAAACTTAGGGAAGAAATGGGACCGATATTGCTCCTGTAAATATAAGCTTTGATTCTGATACTGACACTAATTGTGGCAATAATGGGGTTGTGGACCATCCTGCTCAGATTTCTAACAACAAGCAAAATGTATTTGGGTGTAGATTGGCTTGACCTTATAAAGGGCTATAAGGGGGCGTGGCTTCGGCACGAATGGAGTGAGACGCGTCTCTCCGGGTCTCCGCTCCGCCGTGTCCTGCGATCGCTGTTGTTCCCTGCCACCGGGTCTGCTAACCGGGGCAGGGTGACCAGACTGCTGCGGGGAAGCGGTGGCTACAGTTTGGTGAGCGGAGAGCGGCCCCGCGGGCGAGTGCGATCCCCGATTGGCCGCGGCGCGGATCCCTCTGGTCGCCATCTTGTCTGGAGCCTGCGACAGTGGCGTGTCTGTTGGGCACTAACTCCGGCCCTGTGCACTGAGTGCGAACTACCGGTACGGGGGGCCCTCCTGTGCTGGCATGGGGCCCCCGGGGGTACTGTGCTGCTGGACGCTGCTGGGGGTACCTTGAACTCTGGCACTGCTGGGAGGGGTCGTTTGCCGACCCGGCTGCTCGGCCCTGCGTGCGGCCTAGAGGGGAGCCACATCGAGGTCTGTGGGGGCCATCAGTACGCCGTGTAGAGGACTCCGCGGTGCCTACAAAATGCCACCACCGACGATCGCCAGGGTCCTGCCAGCCAGGAGTTCTCTGTCTTGCGGCGCCGGACCTCCCGGGGCCTCCCTGCGGCCTCCCTGCGGCCTAGCGTGCTCCCGACCCTGGCAGTAACGTCCCCAGGCCTAACCATCGGGTGCGAGGGGGATCTCCTGGAGGGGCCTCCCTGTGTGAGTGCCTGCCTCGCGTTGCACGGTTCACCCTTGGAGGGACCCCTGACCAGAGTTACCAGTGAGAGGGCCTTGATCGACGGGCACGAGTCCATGGTCCCCGGAGACGGCCACGAGCGACGAGGAACACAGTGAGTGGGAGAGCGGCGCTTTACCTGCGAGGGCCCTGGGGACTGAGAGACGACTTTGTGCTGTCCCTGGGCCGGTTGTGCTGCCTCCCCCTCTGAAGAATACCTATTGGCTGCCGGCTGGGGGTCCCCTCGGTGCCCTGGGAGCTACTGTTGCATGAGGGAGGATTCCCCCCTCCCTGGCGTTTGTCCTCCATTTAATCCCACTGCCTGAAGTACTGCACCTTGCTTGTGGACCTCCCTGCAGGCTATTGGACAGGGGTGCCTAATTCTGCCTGTCCCCTCGTCTGGCGGAGATCACAGGCGTAGTCGGCTGCTCTGCCTTGGGGCGCATTGAGGCGACGACCGAACCTGACTTGCAGGCGCGCTCCCTGTGCATGGTGAGTGCCCCATATTTGAGGCATTGCATTCTGTGCGGTGGACTGTGTTGGGGGGAAACTCTCCAGTCGCCCCCTTATCGGTGGAATTGCAGAGGGTGTCTGGGGACCCTCAGTGGGACTCCCTTGCTGCGGATCATTGACTAGAGGGGAGATAGCTGGACGCTTTTGATCATATTCCCTCACCTCCCGGACCGGGACCTGGATTATTCCACAGCTCTGATGCAGTAGCCATTGCACTCACCCTCCCAGCCCTTGATTTGGCGAGCTACCTGGAGCTTCCTTGTCTGATTTTCACAGCAGACGGAATGCCCATAATGAACGGCATTGGATCCCCGTCTTCTGTTGCTCCGCGGCCCTGTCCATCAGGGCTGACCTCCCTTCTTCGTCGGGCCCTCAGCTCTCATAGTAAGCGCTGACATGCCGCCCAAAAATAAGGCCAATAAAGACCCTGACGCTGCGACCACCCGTGACAATCCGGTCACTTCTCTTTGGTCCAAGACGACCTCTCAAACGCAGGAGGACCCTAGTTCTTCGGCAGCGCCACCTGGGAAGTCCGCCTCGGAAGTGCCCATCACTCAACCGTTCACGACATCCTTTCTGCAAGAAATCAAAGAAGAGATAGGCTCACTTCGACAAGACTTTAAGGCCGGTCTCCAAGACATACGTAGGGAGGTCACGGAGATTGGCGGCAGAGTCGACAATCTCGAACGCACTATGGACACCAGGACGGAGGACCTCGAAAACCTCTGGAAAAGGATGACGGAACTTGAGGATCAGAACATCACTCTGCAATTGAAACAAGAAGACCTGGAAAACCGCAGTAGGCGGAACAACTTACGTATCAGAGGGGTTCCGCTGGGAACGGAAGGGAAGGACATTCTAGCATACACAGCGGACCTCCTACATGCCATCCGGGAGAACGAGGACGCCTCCCCGCCTATGCTGGACAGGGCACACCGGGTCCCTGGTCCTCGCAATCGACCTGACTTTATCCCAGACATTCTCACGAGGGTCCACTTCTTTGCAGACAAGGAAGCCATTTTGAAAAAGGTGCAGGGGATCAAGTCGGTTTCTTACAATGGCCTACTGATACAAATTTTTCAGGACTTGGCGCCAGCCACACTCAGACGGAGGAAAGATTTCAAACCTTTCACAGATAAGCTGAGAGACCTTAATATTAAGTACCAGTGGGGCCACCCCTTCGTGCTGATGTTCACTTGGGAGGGCAAGCGACGGATTCTTCGTTCGCTGAGAGAGGCGCAACAGATCCTGCATCTCCCTGTCGAGCCTGACGGAGGAGACCTTTCTTCTTCGCGGGACCATCGGACCGGATCTCTTCGCCCGGAGTGGTCCATTGTCCTTCCTCCTAGATCCAAGCGCCGCATACAGGAACTTGAATCCTCACAAACCAAGCAAGACATCATAAGCCATATCCGCTCTCTAAGTGGCTCTTCCTCTCCAATGCAGTCGCCAAATCATGCTGAGTGATATCCCGCTGGTAGTGCCAGCCCACGATATAACTATGAAACCCCTCACATCTAATCTTAACTGGTGGACTTGCCCGGTTCTCTGCGATAAGGCTTGACCCTTCTGGACTATGATATATGGAGTGGTCCACCGCACATGTCGGAGGGCTACGACTGACCCTCCTTGTCGGAATAACTGGGCCTACAGAGGGTGTCCCTACAATCCATATGATCGATCTCTTTGGAATGGCCCGGTGGCCGGAACGAACATTGCTTATTCTACATTGCCACGGGATGTAGGCGACAGAGACCTCTGAACTTCTATGTCTTTGCCGCCCCTCCACTTCAGAGTCCCTCAGGAGAGTGACTTTTCCGGAATGGCCCGCCTGAGTGACTCCGCGGGCTGTTCCCAATAGACTCTGAAATTGTTTGGCCCAGTTGGTCATCTGTTTTTGTCTTTTTTATCTTTTCTTTTCTTTCCTTTTTCGTTGTGTGCTTTCTTCCCTTAGAGGCGCTGATTTTAGGGGCTGAGATGTCGCAATTCTCTGGGGTTGCCTTGCTGGGACCTACTCGAATATGCTCTGTCCGAGTGGAGATCGGGGCAGTCTTTCTAACTCTTCTACTGAGGTGGGTGATGGTTGGGGGGGGGGGGGCTACGGTGGGTTCAAGATACCGCTGTGCGGGTGATGTGAGACGCATTCCCCTCTTTGTACTATGATCAATCCTATTAAATTTCTCTTAACGTGGAAGGGCTGAACTCCCCTAATAAACGTCGCCAGGTATGGAGATACTTGCTCCATCAGGATCCTGATGTGGTTTTTCTTCAGGAGACCCACTTGCTTTCCGCCGACACCCGCCTTATGTCACACCCCAGATATCCGATTCAATATTGGGCATGCTCCTCTTCTAAAACAGGTGGGGTGGCCATTTTTTTTAAGCCAGGCTGGCGAGCGGTGGCCCCCAAGATTACGGCGGGAGGTTTCTCAAAGCACACATGGTTTGGGGTCGGTGGTCTTTAACCTTTGTTAACATATATGCTCCTAATCAGAATCAGGATGCGTTTCTTCGTTTGCACCTAGGGGACCTCCTGCAGTCAATAACCACTCCTATTGTCCTTGGGGGTGACTTCAATTTGGTTTGGAACCCAGAGTGGAACCGCACTGCGCAAGCGCATCATACAGCCGGGGCGATGTCAGCGATACTGCGGAACGCCATCACTGACTTCGGTTTAGTTGACGCCTGGAGACACCTACTCCCGGACTCTCAGGAATACTCCTTCTTTTCTCATATGCACCGGTCGTATTCTCGTATAGATTATTTTTTTTCTTTCTCTCCCCTTGATTCATATGCTGTGTAACGCGGAGATCTCCGAAATATCCATATCGGACCATGCACATGTCCTGCTCGCACTCCAACCCCCTGATACACGTAGGGAACCCCTACCTCGATGGAGACTGCCCTCCCAAGCCCTCCGGGACCCTGTGGATGTGGCGGATATCCGTAGGGGGATTGAGGCCTTCTTTCTTGCCAATTCCCTTTCTGATACCCCTGAAGACGTTCGATGGGACGCCTTCAAAGCTACCATCCGAGGTCGAATCCACTCTTTCTAGAGATATTAAAGCTTTAGAACGTAAAGACCACGTGCATCCGTCCCTTCGCAACAAGCGGCTTCTTGCCGAACTCCGTGGCCAATTGCGATTACAGCGCACCAATAAGGCGGAGCGGCTTCTAGTCGCCCTCAAGCAGAAGTTCTACACGGGGGGACAAGGTCGGGGCATGTCTAGCACGACGACTCCGGGCTCAGACTACACAAGCTCACATTGCTAAGCTCAAGCGGCAGGATGGCACTTGGGCCATCTCGGAGGCGGACAAAAGCCTTGAATTGGAGAATTTTTATAGGGATGTCTACGCGCATGCTCCTTGTTCACCCGACACTGTCACGGCTTTCCTTGACTCCTGCCCTTGGGACCCTATTGATCCCTATTTCACGAAATTGCTAGACGACCCTATTACCCACGATCAAATAGTCAAAGCGCTGAAGCAGCTCCCGGTGGGCAAAACCCCGGGACCTGACGGTTTGCCGGTCACTTTTTATCGGGTTTTTTACCCACAATTTCGGGACCATATGCTCCATCTTTTTAATAGTTTCACTGATAGGTCTGGTCTCTCCCCGGAAGTAGTGCTTATTCCCAAACCAGGAAAGGACCAGACCCTGCCGCATCCTTTCGCCCTATTGCCTTATTAAACACTGACGCCAAGATATATACGAAAATCCTGGCGAACCGCTTGGAGCCACATCTTCCGGGTCTTGTTGACCCCGATCAAGTGGGGTTTATTCGTTACCGTCAGGGAGCGGACAATATCCACTGGATAGCCCATCTGGTGGAGAAAGCGCGATTCAGAAATATTCCTACCTGTCTGGTGTCCCTAGACGCGGAAAAGACATTCGATCGCGTGGATTGGGGCTTTCTCAGGGCGGTTCCTCAGAAGGTAGGCCTGGGACCTGGGTTGATTTCTAAACTGATGGCTCCCTATGCGAAACCCACCACTCTTATTCGTTTTAATGGGCATCTTACGGCCCCTATTCCTATCCATCGCAGCACTAGACAGGGGTGCCCGCATTCCCCCCTACTATTTGCACTTGTGTTGGAACCCCTGGCTATTGCTATACGTCGAGATCAGGATATACGGGGATTCTCATGGGTGGCTATGAGCATAAAGCTTTCCTCGTCGCTGACGATCTTCTCATATCCCTGTCCTCTCCATCGACCTCCCTTCCTGCTGTAGCGACGCTCCTAAGGTCCTTCGAAGACGCTTCCGGATATCGGATCAACCTCACTAAATCTCACGCCCATAATCTTATCCTTTAGGTCTCGGAAATCCAGGAACTGCGGGATTCAATTCCGGTTCAGTTAACCGATGTGTCGATTCGATACCTGGGCCTGGATCTGACCCCTACACTCTCGACTTGGACCTCATCTAATTGGCCCAGATATAGGAAAACCATACGGGAGGAAATGCGTAGATGGAAAGGTCTCCCCCTTGCATGGTTAGGATGCATCAACACCATTAAAATGTCTCTTCTCCCTAAAGTCCTCTACCTTTTCCAAACCCTCCCTACCCCAATACCACAAGCGGATATCTTGGCCCTGCAACTGGACTTTACCAAATTTATATGGGGAAATCTCGCCCTCGCTTTTCTAATAAGATCCTTATGCTCCCCCGAAGCCGGAGTGGCCTCGCCTGCCCCAACCTGTTGGAATACTATTCGGCCTGTCACCTCCGGTTTATATCAGAATGGATAGTTCGTGAAAGCGAGAAACATTGGTTCCATTTGGACCGGGCGGTATCCTGTAGACCTTTGTGGGATCTGGCATGGCTTCCGTGAGGGGCTCGCCCCCGCAGCGCGTACATAGCTACCCCTACGAGAACGGTTTTGGAGATCTGGGATAGACTGGCGGTATCCCGGGGCCTAACGACGTTTCCCTCCCCTAACTGACCTATAACGCGTAACCCTATGTTCCCCCCTGTCTTGCAACCTCAGGCATTTGATGCATAGACGGTGGATGGGCGGCGAGTTATTCAAGACTTTTTTCAGGGCAACAACTTCCGTACGTTTGAACAATGCAGACAAACCTTTCATCTCTCGGAGGGGGCGCGTATGCAATACTACCAGTTACGGCATTGGCTTAGCTCCCAGACATATGTTCAGGAGGCCACCAGACAACTCACCCCCTTTGAATCTCTGGTTCCCAAATTTGAGGGGTCAAAGGGTCTGATCTCTAAAACCTATTCCGTTTTACAACACTCTCAACGACCCAGAGCCCATGGCTACCAGACACGCTGGGCCTTAGACCTGGACGAGGATATCCCCCAGAGGGGTGGGCTCGACTGTGGAGGGACATCCCCAGGGTGTACCGGAGCACACCGCAACGCGAATCAGCAGACAAACTGATGACAAGGTGGTACTACACCCCAACCCGCCTCCATTAAATGTTCCCAAACTCCCCCCTCGACTTGCTGGAGGTGCATGAGTGATAGAGGGGACTTTCTGCACATTTGGTGGTCCTGCCCCGGTCTCACACTATTTTGGAAGGAGGTCCTCAGTCACATTAAAGAAGTGGTGGGTTTCCCAGTTCCTTTCTCCCCGGTAGTGGCGATTTTTGGCATTAAACCCAGCACGCTGAAAGCCATGACAAATGCAGAATGGCACTTGATTCTCCATTTGTTAGGAGCGGCTAGGCAGTCCATTGCCTTATATTGGAAGAAGCCACACCCTCCTCCCATTGCCATTTGGTTTCTTTGGTTGTGGGATGTCTTAGCCTTAGACTTGCTTACAGCCCGCATTAATCACACAGACACACAATTTGAGCGCATTTGGCAGCCACTTATACAACACTTCTCCAAGACTGAACACTCCCGATTGGTACCCCCAAACTACGAGCTCTACAGCTGTTTGAGGACTCCCTGGAGCCTTTCTCTAGGGGTCGGAAGCCGGAATCTCCGGAATGACTCACCTGAAACAATAGACAGGCCTTCTCACCCCCTGACCCCTCTTCGGCCCCCGACCTGGGCCCTAGCTCCCTATGGCGCATCCGGCCTCTGTCCCCTCCCCCTTTGAGGGAAGTTCCCTCTGATTGTTTCTCCTAATTTGTTCTTCTTTCTTGGGTTTCTTCTTCTTTCTTTTCTTTGTTGTGTGTCATTGTCTCCATAAAAGTGGAGATAGTTCTCTAGTATTCTTACAGTTTAAGGCGATCTCTCTAATATGATGTGAAGGTCTTACCTTTGATAAGGCTAAGCTTAACATGTCTCTAATGTACGTATGGCTGTGTTAATGATGCACTTCTTCACAGGACGATCGGACGGACTATGGAATAGCTCTTGATCCCTAGTTCTCTCCATATATACTCCCTTGGAATTGGGAACACTGTTACGCTGCTTGAGGTCTGAGAGGGTATCACGCATTGTCTTTCTCCAATTTGCCATACTTTGTAAGGGAGGGGTTGATACTCTTCTGCACAGTCCGGCCTATGCTTCTTGTGGGTTGACTTTCTCCTGATGTTTTGATGTGCAGCTTGGACGGTGATATTATTTTGCTGCTTCTCTTACTGAGACATGTGCCCTCCACTTGTTTGGCCTTTGTTTCTGCTTTATTTTCAATAAACAGACTTTATAATAAAGAGCTATAACATTGTTTGCCTTCAAGAAACTTGAAAGAGTAATATAGTGCATATTGATGGGTTTGTATCAATTCACACCCCGGCAGGCAAATCCCTGGGGGGTCATCTTAAAGGTGGTTTGCTTACTTTAATAACGACGACTTTAGGTGATAAGGTTTGTAGCACATATATGGACTCCCCACACTTTCAATTTATTAACATCATATATGAACCCAATGTGACATTGTTCATTGTCAACTTTCATCAAAACAATTTTGTTTTATCTGACACTGACATAGCAGTACGATTCGAACACTCCCTTAGCAAATATTTAGCAGATCTTAACACGGACTATGTTGTCTTATGGGGAGGGAATTGTAGACTATGTCAGCTATCTAAAACGTCAGTTTGTAGTTTGATGGAAGAGGATATTGAAGCGAAACATCATTTCACCCACAACCCTTGTGAGGACATCTTTAATTCCATTCTATCCAAATTCCCCCTTTATCTGACAATGGATCTTATTAAGCAACCAGTACAGGATCAGGTTACGTTTACAGGTAGAGGCCAAGGTAGTCTTATACATTGTATTGCTCTATCGGAGCACTGTAAATCAAAAGCAGCAGGATTCTCTATCTTAAAAGTAGATCTTAGTGATCACTTTCCTTTATCTTTTAACACACAGATTGAGAAATGCTGTCCAAAGTCAAATTTACACCAAATAATCTATCATAAAAATATGGGTCATATGTGTAACTAGGCTTCCGTAAATCCGGATATCATATTAGAGAAGTTAATGGATAAAAATAAAGTACAGATTCTAGCTTGTCTAGAGAGTAAAATAAATCCTGTTAGTATGTTGGAAGCTTATGAGGATATTACTCAAACAATAAATGAATTATTACAGGATGACAGAAAGCCAAAAGCCAAAAGTCCACATAAGTGGTTTGATAGAGAATGCTCACAGATCCATAGCAATCTCATTAAGGGCCTGAAACGGAAACCTAGGAATAAAGAGTTGGTGAGCCTAGGCAGGATAAAATATAAGCAGGCTCTTATGGCCCGGAAGGCAACCATCAAACAGGAGGCTTAGGATACACTATATGAAGTCGCTGTCAGCAAGGACTCTAGCCTCTTCTGGAAGACTGTTAACTCGTCATATTTTCATGATAGCCATAATACTTGTATTGATGTGCAGGAGGCTAGCTTAGTATATGGTGCTCACTTGTGTAAGTGTAGCACCCAAAACTAATCCAGACTACCCTTATGGTGATTTTAGTTGTCTCAGATAACCTTAGAAAGCTCTCCAAGTGGTAGCTGTGAAGAGCAGCCTTCAGGCTTAGTTTAGAAGGAGTGTAAAGCAGATTGTTTTACCAGTTTACTAATCATATAGTGTAGGTTAAGTGAAAAAGAACCACACAGGGTAGTTATAAAAATATGTATTTATTATAAACACTCACTAATACATTGCAATATCTCCTACCCGGAGATCTAATCACAATACACACAACACTTTAGTAATAGAACACATAAGTAGCACAAATACACAGTGGTCTCCAGGGGGAGACCAAACCATATACTAATAAAGTGGAATGCGAACCACGACCGAAGTCGAGACTGGACCCAAAAGACTGAGAAGAGCTGGGGACCCAAGGAACCATCCAGGGTAAGTACCCAGGAACCCCACGGAGGCCGTGTGCAGAGTGGGAACACGACCGCGTGCTCAATACAAGTCAACGGGTAAGTCATGGTTCACCTTTTTAAGAAGATGGCCCTTTCTCAGAGGACCCTGAAAAACCCAGTGGAAGATGGAAGGTTGGAGAGTCACCCCACCAGTGAATACCCCGGGAACCATGATACCAAGACCAGGGAAGCCGGGTGCGTAGTTGGAAGTGACGTCGGAAAGCGCTGTAGACCACAATGGAAGACTTCAGTGAAGATGCCGCTGGCGAAGAAGGTGAAAGAGTCCGGTGGAACCCAAAGGTGGATTCAGGAAGAGAAGTACCTGCAAGCAGAGGGGACAGAGTCTATGCCACTCAGGAGTGACCAGGGGGGAAGGAAGACAAATGCCCACTGACGTCGGAAGTTGCAAGAGAGTTGACAGTGACCTTGGCGCTGCAGCTGTGTGGACCAGGTGACGCTGTGAAGACCAGGAGCCGTTTACAAGCTGTCCCACATCGGATGTCAAGAGCCAGGGGGTTGGTGTCCGCCGGGAGCACCAACAAGCCTTGGCAAATGCAACAAAGATAGTAGATGAAAAAGGTGCAATGTGGGGACCAGCAAGGTCCAAGGGTCTCACCAAGAACAGGTAAGTCAGAGCAGGCCCTGAGCAAGTAGGGGAGCCCACTGGAGCAAAAGAAGACCCTCAAGAGGACCCACAGGCCAAAGGCACAGGAGTTGCAAGAGGACCTCGAGCAGCTCACCAATGATGAAGGCCCACGGTGCAGAGGATGCAGTGAGGACGAAGATCTTGCTAGCGAGATACTTGAGGCTGGAGCTTCTTGAAGCCCGAAGATCTCTGGAGAAGAGAGTCAACAAGCCTCGGCAATGGCAAGTCAACGCAGTGCACAGTGGTACTGCTCCAGCGGCTCCAATGAGGGATACTGGCTTCAAACTTGCTGTGAAGACAGTGCAGGCCTCGAGGGAGTTGCATAACCACCACCTGTGTTGCTGAACCTTTAGGAGTCTGTGGGAGCTCAGGAACAGCATACCGATCAGCTTCATTGTGGTGCCTGCAGGTGATTCCTTCAGGTGTCTTGGATGTCCACAGGCCTGTAGAAGAAACTGTATGGACCACAGGCGAAGACGACGCAGAAGATTAGCAGGACGACGAGACCAGGAGCAGCAGGAGTCTTCCCAGGTGCAGTCTTGGTTCCCAAAGCAAAGTCCAAAGTGCACAGACAGGTGAAGATGAAGTGGCTTCAGATCTGAATCTTGTCCCACGACGAATCTAAGGAACCACCCACAGGTAAGCCCTTAAGTACCCTAAGAAAAGGGTTGGGACGATTTAGGAGTCCCTCCCACAGGAGGGCCTGGACAGTGGGGAGGATACTCCCATGTCCTTTGTCCAGTTTCGCGCCAGAGCGGGAGCCAACGGCTCCCTGAACTGGTTCCAAATGGAGTATGCAAGGAGGGCACCAAATGTGCCCTTCAAAGCAGTCTGGTGGCGCTGGCAAATGCCCCCACCCTGGCCCGATACACTAAGTCCTGTCTGGGAGGTGGTCACGTCTCCCTGTGAAAGGAAACCTATTGTCTTTCCTTCCCCTGCTTGAGCTTGGCTCAGCAGCAGGAGGGCAGAATCGAGTTTCTGGTTGGCAGCAGCCATAGCTTGCTGTCCGGGTCTGGAAGACTGGTACCGGGAGCACTGAGAGCTTCCCAGAGGAGCTCTACAAACATGCCAGGGTTTGTTACAGCCAGTTTAGAGTTCAGCCATCGCGTAATGACGCATGGCCACTCTATGTATCGTAATGGCTGATGCACTTACAACCCAGGAGAATGGACCCTGAGGATTGTAGGGGTGTCTTGCTCATGCAGGTGCACCCTCACACTTATAACCAAGCACCCTGCCTTCAGGATTGAGAGGCCTGCCTTAGAGGTGCCTTATACGTTTTAAGTGCAGTGACCTCAGATTTAAGAAAACGTATATCTGTTGTAAGTGGTGCTAGCACTGGCAGGCCTGTAGTCACAATTTGAGTGGTTTCCCATGGGTGGCATAATACATCCTGAAGCACCTATTATGCCACCCATGGAGGACCCTTGATGTACCTATGTCCTGGGTACCTTAGTACCATATACTAGGGACTTACAATGGTCCACCAGTATCCAATCTGAGGGGTACCCAAGTACTCACCATGGTTCAATTTAGGGAAGAAGCAGAGACTGGCATCCTGATTAGCAGGATCCCAGTCAGACTAGTCAGCAAAACATAATGACACCAGCAAAAAGTGGGGGTAACCATGAAAGCAGATCCTACTTTCCTACATGATGTCACTATCCCTCTGAATAGATGAACAGATTATTTTTCTGGGTTATATGGGAGCCACAGGGAGCACATCTCTCCTAGTTTGCCTGTAGAGTTAGATGTCAACTGCACAGACAAGAGTGTTCCAAACCTGGTACCACCCACATATCAGGAAGTTAAAAAAGCTCTAAATCAGTCCATCAAGAACAAAGCCTCTGGTCTGGATGGGGTCTCCGCTGATCTCTTCCTGGCAAACCCAGACCTGTGGCTCCCAGTGCTTACTAATATTTTAAGTTGTGTCGCAAAGACTGGCCCGTTAAAATCTTGGTCCAGAGTGACCATAATACCCATTTTCAAAAAGGGTGACAAGTCAAACCCTAAATGTTACCGCCCGATCGTATTAATTGATTTCACATGTAAATTAATGGGCAAGGTTCAGCTTGACCATCTTGAAGCCTTGGTAACTGACATAGGAAAATTCTCAGATATTCAATATGGTTTTAGGAGAGGCTTGGGCACTGTTGAGCAGTGTCTAAATCTCCACCTGGTCATAAACACGAATACATTGGTAAAGAATGAGCCTCTTTACTTAGGGTTTATGGATTTAACATCTTCATTTGACTGGGAGGAGAGAGGGAAACTATGGCAAAAAATGCTAGATATGGGTATCGATATCACTCTGGTCCATTTTTTAGCACAGATGCACCAAGATGGTTATGGGAGAGTTAGATATGGGGCAGAGGGAGAACTTACTGCAACTATCAATATGAGAAGGGGAGTAAGACAAGGATGCGTCCTGGCCTCCTCCTTGTTCTGTTTATATATATTTTTTTATAAACAATTTGATTGGTTTTTAAACAAGGAATACCAGCAAAAGTCAAGTACAGTATATCACAGCATTCCTCTGACATTTCCATTTTACACATTCGGAGGAGAAAGGTATGCAGTACATGGATCCTCAGATTCCCACACAGTGTACACAGTTCAAAAGGAGATATGTTTATTCTATCTGCCCCAGACATTTGCCCCAAACCTTCCGGTATTTAGCCGGACACCATCTGGCCTCGATCAATGGTTTCTCTTGTGCTGCGCACCAGTTTACGCCTCTGGGCCATTTTGTTACGCCGGGGGGGGTATCGGGTTTAACCAATTAGCCGCAATGTCCTGCATGGCCACCATTATGGCCGTAGTAAGAAATTGTTTGTAGGCTCAGGAGCCATCTAGCCCATCTGTAATGCCCAGGAGTATATTTAAGGGGTTATGTGGGACTTCCCAGCCCAGGACCTCTGTGAGTTCTTTTTCTATAGAGTCCCAATAGCGTGCAATGACAGGGCAGGCCCATACCCTGTGAAAGAAGTCTGCTTGGTCGTGAGTGCAGCGCGTGCAGGAAGCACTTGCCTTCATACCTGCGCGAAAGAGGCGCTTGGGTGTTAGGTAGGCCGCATGTAAATAGTATAGCTGGACTAGACGGAGCCTGGCGGAAGTGGTGACCGTTTTGGGTGCTATCAAAGCGTCTCTCCAATCCTCTTCTTCGAAAGGTCCCACCCAATGTTCCCATAGGCTTCTTAACCAGTCCAATGTATTGGGTGTGTTGTTGGTGAGGGAGCGGTAGATGCAAGAGACACCCCCCTTCCCAGGTTACCTGTCATAATTTGCGCCTCTGGGGGGCTGTATTCTGGGAGGGATGTGCCTTGCGGTACGTGTATGTGGAGTGCGTGACGTAGCTGCAGGTATCTATAGAATTGCGAGGGGTGCAGGGAATAACGGGTTTGTAGGTCTTGAAAGGTGCGCATATGGTCGCTCGCCCACACATCCCCAAGCTGCGAGATACCAATGAGATCTCATGGCTGGAATCCCTCCAGGCCGCTGACTTCTCGGAGCCAAGTCCCCTGCCAAAGTGGTGTGTATTGGGTCAGTTTGTTCGTCCATTGGGTGTGGCGCAGGGAGACGTGCCAGGCTAGGAGGACCGCCTGCGTCACCGTTGGCATCGTTCTGGGGATAGTTCCCCCGTACATCATTGTCTGGAACTCGGGGAGACCCAGATCACCCAGTTCTAGTCTGAATGCGGGGTCCGACCAGCCACCATTGAACCAGTCGTGCAGCGTGAGTAATCGGGTTGCCAGATAGTATAAGTATAGATTGGTCATGCCCATGCCGCCATCCAAGGGCAGAATCTGGCACTGGGACAGGGCTAGGCGGGGTCTCCAACCGCTCCAGAGGTATTTAATGGTCAGACTGTCAAGCTCCCTAAACCAGGACCGTCGGAAATGAAATGGGGTGTTTTGGATCATGTAAAGGAACCTGGGGAGTATCATCATTTTGAAGAGGGCGACTCTGCCAAGGGGATTAAGCGGTAGCGTTTGCCATTTGTGGGGATCAGCCCGGACCTTATGTTTATATATTAATGATTTGGAGATTTATCTTAATCAGGGGGGTGCTGATGTCCAAAGGGTTGGTTCGCGAATTCAGTGATGGATCACAAGGAAGGGGCCTGGACACATCTCAGTAAGGAGATGGGGCTGATAAGGGAGTCATAAAGAGTGGGGCTGGGAGCACAGGATTAACCTTTTGATGCACATACCACTGTGGCTAACATCCAGGTATGAACTCTAGTCACTCTATGGCTTGTGTTGTGGGACTATCCCTAATGGCTTGTGTTGTGGGACTATCAGCTTCTGATTCTTTCCTGCTGTGATAGACAACCTTACAAGGGAAAATAAGAGAAAGTAAAGTGTACACTTCAAAAGAAGCAAAGCCCCAACATGAGACTTCTAAGATTCGGACTCTAAATCTCTTTGGTGTCTGAAAATGGACTATAAGAAGGGGAGGTTAAGACCTCACAATTGGTCTCCTTCTAAACAGCCAGACGAACTGTGTGAGAAGGGGAAGCTCTGGAAGACTCCTGCCTGTGACCAGGACTGGGGGCCAAGGCCTGCTAGTCTCCCTACTGGGTGAGGAGACATCACCCAGGGAATCCAAGAACACCTGCCCTGGAGCACCATCGCCTGCCTGTTCGCTAAGACCAGTGTGCCCTGTGGGGAAGATGAAAGCGAGGTCCAGTGAGGAGCCTCCTGAGAGGATTCCCTGTGCGAGGTGTGAGGGTATGGCTGTGCAGTGATCGGGTTACTGCTTGTGTGCAGGATTGATTCAGCAACCCCCGTATGCCAGGAGAGGGCCACAGTGACTGAGCTGTGCATCGATCGCTATGCAGGGAGCTCAAAGCCTGTACTTCCTTGTTTAGGTAACCCTGTATCCTACAGAGGGGCCACCATTGGAGTAATTATCTGACAAGCGTGCCAGGACTTGTGAACGCCTTAGCGGCGACCCTGTAGGGCAGGAGGGGTTGCTGTGGTGTGAGCGATTGCACCGGAAGAGTGTGTTGTGTCCAGGTATTGCGGTAGCCATGTATGTTAGGCGGGGCTGCAGGTACTAAGTTGCCAAAGAGTTCAGGCCGCTGCCGGGACAAGAGTGAGCCCTGCGCATCCAGATGTGCCTCTGATCTACACATAGCCCCCCAGCCTGTCCACGTCCATCCCACCGCTGAGGACCTTGGATGACACTGAGAAAGACATCACACCCTCGCTGGCCTCCGGTCAGCAGCTAGAAGAACAGCTCCCACGTGTGGGAAAGACTGACGAACCGCATCCACGCAGACTGGGATGATCTCCAATCACTGGGAAAAGCTGGCAGTGCCGCTCGGGAGAGAGCCTGTGTCTGACAA
Organism: Calotriton arnoldi; assembly: GCA_963921515.1. Classification (NCBI taxonomy): domain Eukaryota; kingdom Metazoa; phylum Chordata; class Amphibia; order Caudata; family Salamandridae; genus Calotriton; species Calotriton arnoldi. The sequence continues at coordinate 1,534,075 of CAWUFW010001986.1, read as the reverse complement.
GTGTTGCCACTTGCACTACACGCTGAGTGCTTCTGTGCTGCAGGACCAGGTAGGACTTGATCCAGGCCTGTTGGGCCCCGGGGGGACTTGCTGCTGAAGGTGCCTTGGCACCATAAACACTTTTGACTAATTCCTAAGAGTCAAAGGAGACCTCTTAAGTATGGCCTGTTAGTGAGCATTCCCTGGATGCGGCCACCAGTGAATGGGAAATAACCCCAACCACATTACAAGGACAAGTGTGGGACAGGGATTTGCCTGACAAACACTAGAGCCCAGAGTCCCGAAATCAATGGGATTGTGTTGTTGCTTATGAATGTCATTATTCCTTTTAATGTGCTTTATGCAGATGATTGTGTCTTGTTATCCAGAACTGGCATTGGACTGCAAATACTTTTAAACAGATTTAATGATTTTATGAGTGACTTGGGATTAAAAACAAATACAGGTAAGTCACATGTTATCGTGGTAGGTAAAACTCGCTCGTCTTTAAAGCCCTGTTTTGTTGATAACAATAAGTTGCTTATCGTACCTACTTTCTCTTATCTAGGTGTTCAATTTGACCAAAGAGGCTTTTGCACCCACCTCATAGAGGCAAAAAAGGTGTTTTCACCAAACCCTAGAGGCCCCATTTAGGTTTGCATTGAAACCGGGCTCCAAACCTATTGACGCACTTATTAACATCTATGTGGTGCAATGTTGTTCTGTCATCATGTATGGGGAAGGAGTATGGGATATTTGCAATGCCTCACCCCTGCAGACAATAGAAAATATTTTTCTTAGAAGACTTCTGGCATTTCCTTCTAGTCTGCCAATTACATTATGCCATATGGAATTCGGTTTGGTGCCTATAATACATCGTATCCAAATTGCCCCAATTATGCTCTGGCGCTCCATCTGGTCAAAAGAGGAGCCTGTACTCAATCGAGCAATTATACAGGATTGTTTAGGCCTAGAACACATGCATAAAATACCCTGGCTTAGCCATGTTCGAAAGCAGCTTGAACTAATGGGGAGAGCAGACTGCTTTTTAAACCCACAACGTATAGCAGCCATCTAAAAAATCCAGTTAAAACGGAACTCTAGAACTATTTTAAGGGAACAAAGGAACCACATGGAGTGGGGCAAGAAGAAAGTGGTGGAATATTTACTTCTTGTCACCACTGAAAGAGTAGAACCTTACCTTTTGTTTCTTATAGTCATTATAAAAGGTTTTACCTTGTCAGATTTAGATTCAGCACTGCACATTTTTTGGTCTCTTACCCGAGCAAAGTATATTCTGACTGACTTCTTGATCCCTGCCCATGTGATTGCAAATCAGATCAGAATATGTTGCGTTTCTTTTTCTTTTGCCATTTATATTCCAAACCACGAAAATATTTTATTATCCCATTATTGAGGGTATTGAACATTAGAAAATGTAGGCCAGCACTTTACTATCTCCAGCTTCTTATAACTGAATATATATGCAAAATGCTATATAAATTTATTGCTACTGCTGTGAGAATAAGGAATATTGTAGGTAAATTATTTCATTTTATGGCAATCAGAATATGGAATACAGGAGGGAAATGATGATAATATTGCATGGCATTTTTTAAGAAGCCCTTTTAAACCTGAATAGTTGCAAGTTATAATTGGCAAAGAGAAAATTTGTCTGGAGGGCATTTAGATTGTTAAACAGGTTCGTACTGGTACTTTTATTTTAATGTTTTTTAAACTCTTAATGGAATTTTGGTGTTTATATATCTTGCACTGATTGGATTAAGTTGTTTATAACTGCAATCTATATGAATTTGCTTTCTGTATATCTTTTAATTGAGACCTATGTATATGTGTGGATATTGTTAAGAATGGATTGAGGTCTACATAATGGAATTTATTATCAATTTGAGTATTTTAAATGTGATTTGCTTTTATGGTTGTATAAACCGAATAAAGGATTTTGACTGACTGACTTATTTTTTAGTATGGTGGTTATTTGGGAAAGAGCCAACTCTTGAGTAATCTCCTGAAGATAAGGTAGTCTTCCGTGGATCTTATGTTTGGGGGTAAAGAGTTCCATAGTTTGGCTGCTTGAACAGAGAAGGATTTGCCACCTATGGTTTTTTTCTTGTATGGTGGGATTTTGAGGCGAGGTGCCAATCTAAAGCAGGAGTTCCTTTATTGAATGTATTTGGTGATTTTATTGCTGGTGAAGCGCGGTCCCGTTCCATGCATCGCCTAGTAGGTAATACAAAGCAGCTTGAATGTGGATCTTCTGGCAACTGGTAACCAATGTAGGGCCTTTAAGGCAGGGGAAATGTGGGCTTGGGGCTTTATATGTAAGAGTAATCTGGCAGCAGAGTTCTGAATCCATTGTAGTCTTTTCATCATCATATAGCTTTGTTTCGATCACAAATATCTTAAAAGTACACAGCACAAGTAGGGTAAGATACAGAGTATATAAAAGACAATTTCATGTTTTTGTTTTAAAAGACACAGATGATATAAAAAGATTTAAAAAGCAAGAAAAATAAAAACAGATAGAAAGTGCAGTGCTTCATACAATACATTTGGAACGCTTAATCCACAGTGTATACCAGAATCTAGAAAGGCCATAAACCATTACTCTACGTGAATCAGTGCACAAATTCTCAGCACCTCAAGGTAATGGCCAGAGCCAACCAGTCTACATAACGGAAATATCCATTTTTTCCTCAAAAATGTATGGTATGGACAGAAGAAAAGTAGGTGCACAATAGGTTCTGGACAGGCTTTGCACGAGGGACAAAGATCATCAATAAAAGCATTATAGTGCCACTTAATACAAAACAATTTTGTGGGTAAAGTCTTGTAGCGGAACTGTAAAAATAGTTTGCGTGCCAATGGGGGAGCAATTTTATCAATGGTAACCTTGAAGCGAGAGACTCTTTTGAAATTAAGGAATTCATGAGCCAAACTACCCTCAGATTTTGCCAAGTCCTTTTCAGATGATGATTCCCAGAACATCGCTTTGAGCCTCGCCCTCAGTATGAGGGCCAGACTTTCCGGATTGGACCAGAACGCCACCATCCCAAGCCTCCCCAATAAATCCCTTAGTGAACTGAACCAGGGGATCGAGGTTACCTGGGGGAGTTTCAAAGGCCAGACAGGGGGGGCGTGGGCAACTGCCGAGCATGGAGGACGTGAGCTGAAAGAGCGCCGTCTTCTGCCCTGACAATAAGCTAATTATCCTGCACAATCCTGGACCCGCGGAGCAGATGTGACTCTCTAAGTGCGGCAGAACGACACTAGAGCCTGCGGCGGTGACTGGGACACTGGCAACCCGGACCGGACTACCGATCTCGGCGCGGCTCCCGGGCGGCCTGGGCAGAAGAGGGGCAGAGTTGCGGCCGATGAGTGGTGGCCTTGTGAGCTGGCGCAGCTAAACGGGGCTCCCGACGCTGCCGGAGGCGACCGGCGTGTGCATGGGGGTGGCAGCAGATGAGCGGAGGGAGCGGCGGCACTGACTGAGGCGGACGCAGCGAGTTAATCGGCTGCTTTGATTCGGCGGCAGTCACGGCCCCAAGGGACAAAATGGCGGAGGGGCCTGCTCGAGGCTGAAGCCGGCGGAACGATGATAACGGCGATTTGGTGAGGAGCCGGGCGGGACCTGGAGGATACTGGAGCTCAGGCGAGTGTGGTCTACGAGTGCATCGCCCCCCCCCCCTTGCCCTTCCCCGCCTAGGAACTGATTGATCACTGACCGGTGGTGTGCTGTGAGGCTTGTCCCCGAGGCCCGAAGCGGGCGCCCGGTCATGCTGGGCCGGCCGTTTGGGCTTTCTGTCACATGGGACGGCGAGGCAGTACACTGTGATATTACCCATGCAGGAAGCTCGCTTTGGAGATGAACGCTGCAGCTTTGTGACCCCGGGGGCGACACTGACGCACGGAGGGCCCGCGTGCACTGGCGCCCTGTCCGGCCCTGATTGGGAGGCGCACGCACTGGGAGAGAGGAAGCCCATTACTTACGGCCTGCCCTGGTGGTGAGGTAGGGCGCACGACTGCATTGGTAGAGCGGCGGTATATTTTGCCACCGGGCTTGCGCTGCTTAACACCGGAGATACGTAGAGGGCCCTCCTGCCGGAGCCCGCCTGGCAGGTGCGCGCTCCCGGAGCGGAAGCGGCGGCCCCTGCGGCCTGTGGACCGGGCGCCCCGGAGACCCCCTTCCACGCGCCGGAGACCGGAGCTATACCGGCGGTGCGGGGCAAGGCCCCCTAGGACATTCTTAAGGGGTACTCCAGCGGTGGACACGAAAAAGGGGCACGGCTAAGCGCCATGGGGCACACACGAAATAAGCAGACGGACGCCGCTGCCGATGGCACGTCACAGCTCATTTTTGGCAGTGACCCCTCCAACGCATCGGACAACGAGGTGATACCTCCAACAGGTACTGATCCCCACGATGCCAAGTTGGACTTGATCTTGAAGGAAATCCGGGATTCCCGTACAGCGCTGGAGACACGCATAGATACGATATCCACTAATCTCAATTTGCTACAAGCGGATCATAAAAAACTGGCTGATAAGGTCAAATCGAACGAATTGGCCCTAGATGACCTTATACCGCAACAAACGGAACACTCCACTCAACTTGAGCAATTTCGGCGGCAATTGAAGGGATTGCAGGAAAGGGTGGATGACGCGGAGGGTAGGTCCCGCCGCAACAACGTCCGCATACTTGGTATGCCGGAACGCAGTGAGGGGAACAATCCGACGCAGTTTGCTGAAGACTGGCTGAGGGACCACGTGGCGACAGAGGGGCTGACACCTATGTACAGTGTGGAGAGAGCACACCGGGTGCCTTCCAGACCCCCGAGGCCGGGCGCGCCACCCCGCCCGCTGATTGCACGCATCCTGCACGACAAAGATCGCGACACCATCCTGCGGGCAGCTAGAGAGAATGCTCCTGTGCACTTTGAGAACCGAACAATTTCACTTTATCCGGACTTTACCCCGATGGTCCAGAAAGCTCGGGCTACATTCCTAGGAGTGAAGAGGAGCCTCCATGACCGCAACTTGAAATACGCGCTACTCTTCCCGGCAAGATTGAAAGTGGTCCATGGCCAGAAATCGTTCTTCTTTGAGACACTTGAGGAGGTAGCGGACTGGCTCGAAATAACTTTTACGCCAGAGGCTTCTCAGACTTCATTACCATCGGAACAGCTACGTCGAGCCTCCCCGATGCGAACGACTGGACTACCCCGATCGGGGCCTGGCTCCTCCGCGGCTGCTATGGACTCTGGCCCCACCGCGGACCAGATCACGAGTAGCCAGAAAGATGCGCTCCTCACGGCGGCGGCTCTTCCGGCGCATGATGCTCAGACTGCGGCGACTTCGGAACACTCGTCAGGTGCCGCCACGATACGCTCTGAATCGGACACTAGCATAACGTTGTTTCCTTCGATCACGGCCCAGGTTGCCAGGGACTTTTGATGCTACGTTCCGAGATGTTCGGGAGTGGTAATGTATGCCAAGAATATGTGCTGTGTATGCTGCTGTTAATGTTTGCTCGAAGGGTCCAGAATACACGTGCTTTATAGGGAGGTGTGTCAAAACCACCGAGACAGACATACTTAAGTGCTCATTATGCTGTTGTCACAAATTGTTGCAGTTCAGGCTTCCACCCTCCAGGCGACTGCGCTATCGCATTTCTTGTTTGCAGTCCATGTTGGACTCTGGTTTTTTGTTTGGTCCTCCATTGTTCCATGGGGAACCCTAATGTTTGGGAAGTTTTGGGTAGAGACATGCTCGGCCTTACAACGTTTTTCATGCACAGGGTTTTGGGTTCCACAAGATACACTGCAACTTCATTCTCATCGCCGGGATGGCATTACATAACACATACACTTATTGCACATGGAATGTGAGGGGACTGGGGTCCGTTCCTAAACGACACCGGGTATTGACGCAGCTTACTAGAAGGAAGGTTGCTATAGCCTACTTGCAGGAAACATCTTAATGCTGGCGAAGCTGCCAAATTGCAGAAGAAATGGAGGGGACAACTGTTTGCTACAACATACTCAGCTTTCTCTAGGGGGGCGGCGATATGGATGAGGGGTACCGTCCCTTTCAAGCGCTTAGAACAAAAAATAGATGTCAACGGCAGATATGTACTGCTGCACGGCTTATTGGATGGGGCTCATGTGGTCATGGGCTGTATATATGCCCCGAACGTGGACCAGGATACATTTCTAGTTATATTGAGCACAGCCTTGACGGACTGGACTGCATACCCCTGGGTGATAGGGGGGGACTTCAACGCTGTGATGGATATTGCCTTAGACAGGTCTCACCCACCGTTACATGCCACTGAAAGTAAAAAACAAGCGGAGGCGCTAGGGCGCTGGACGGAGGGCTGGGAACTACATGATGCATGGCGCGCAAAACATACAGGGCGCAGGGAATACTCCTTTTACTCGCCACCACATAGACTACATACTCGGATCGACCGTTTTCTGTGCTCCGGCACTCTGCTAGGGTCCATTACCGCGGTGCTCCACATGGGGAAAACACTATCGGATCATAGCCCTGTAGAACTAACCATGCAGTGGGGCAAGGTTCCTACTCCGATCCCGACCTGGAAATTACAACCTGAGATGCTGGAGGATCAGGTATTCCGCACTACCCTCTCGGAGGCGATTGTAAATTATTTTTCTGAGAATAAGGGGACTGCTAGCTCCCGACAGGTAGAATGGGATGCCTTCAAGACGGTAATACGAGGAGTGGCGATTAGCACCAAAGTAGGAGTGAGACTCGCCCTTATAGAGCGTATTACAGAGACAGAGGCCAGGCTGGCAACACTAGAGGGGGAGGCTGCAGGGACAAATGACCAATTGACGCAATTGCAGGAGGCTAATATCCAATACGCGGAGCTACTTGAAGAGCTGCGAATTGTGGACTATAGGTTGTTTATGCAAAAACAACATGCACAGGCTGACAGGGCGGGACCCCTGCTGGCCCGACTAGTCCGAAACGCCCCACTGCCCACACCTATACTAGAAATCCGGAATAACAGGGACGTAGTAGTAAACACGCAGTTCGATATCAACACCGCGTTTAGGGACTATTATGAGCAGCTTTATGGTTCATCGACTATTCTCACACGCGCTGACTTTGAAGCGTTCTTCGATGGCATATGCATTCCCCAACTCACACAAACGCAGCGTAATGACCTCCTGCGACCAATCACAGGGACGGAAATACGACAGGCGATTAAGGCATTGCCGCGTAATAAGACCCCGGGGACGGATGGCCTCCCGGCCGAATTTTATGCAATATATATCGATGTACTGACTCCTCTCTTACAATGTCTTTACTACGAATCACTGAAACGAGATGGGTTGCCAGCTACTACATTGCAGGCATTAGTGGTATCGCTCTTGAAACCCGGAAGGGATGCCTTGCTTATCTCGAGCTATAGACCGTTATCACTTCTCAATACGGATTATAAAATCCTGAGTAAGATATTGGCCATGCGACTTAATCAGTTTATTCCTGACCTGATACATCCTGATCAGTGTGGGTTTGTACCTGGCAGGAATACGGCCCTCAATATCAGACGGCTGCACCGAGTACTGTTAGGCACGCAAAAGACGGGCACTGCAGAGGGCTGCATATCACTCGACCTGCGGTAGGCGTTTGACTCCCTGCGATGGGACTATATGTTCTATGCCCTCGCACGCTTTGGCATACCCGAGGAATACATAGCATGGGTGCGCTTGCTCTATACAAACCCCACAGCGCGAGCACGCACGAGTCGGTTTGTCTCAGGCCAATACACAGTGGCTCGGGGGACGAGACAGGGCTGCCCCTTGTCGCCATTGCTGTTCATCCTGGCGTTAGAACCGCTGCTACACAAACTCCGTACCTTCGCGAGTGGCCGGGGATTACTGCGGGGGCGTACGATCCACACCGTCTCTGCATATGCAGATGACCTCATTCTTTATATCAGGGATATAACCGGTGATTCTTCCCCAATGCCCGCCATATTTGAGACATTTCAAAACATTTCGGGCTTGGCCATCAATGCTGCCAAGTCGTACGCGTATTTCTTTGCCGGTAGTGAGAGGAGCGGATCTTTTCGGTTCGGTCCCTGGGCCTTTCACATAGCGCCAGTCACGTTTAAATACCTCGGAATACAAATTTACCGCAATAACTCGGACCTCCTAGACGGCAACTTAGGGGCGAGCGATTACTGCTCTTAAATCCCAAATTCAGTTCTGGGTCTCACTACCTCTGTCGGTGGCAGGCAGAGTGGCCATTACAAAAATGGTGCTGCTGCCGCGGCTTTTTACTTCTTCACCAACCTGCCACTACTTGTACCCGCGAGGTTCTTTAAAGTGCTGAACTCTCTAGTGACAGAGTTAATATGGGGCCCAGGGCGTAGACGTATAAGCTTGGCGAAGTTGCAACTTCCCACGAACCAGGGAGGGATGGGGGTACCGGACCTCCGAGCATATTGCTACGCCAGCCAGTTACAATGGCTGGCGTACTGGCTTGCTGGCCGCAACTTACATGAGCTGGATATGACAGTGCGGGATAGGGACAAGGGGATCATCCACAGGTTTTTATTACCACAAACTCCCCGTTGGTGTCCGTGCCCCCTTATTAAGGTTAGCTATATTATACTGGCGGAGTGCGGTAAGATATACTGACCGGAAGGTGCCGTACGCCCCCACTATTCCGCTGCTGGGTATCCCCACACGCTCGGGATTAACCTCCCGCCGAACCCTACAAGCCTGGACTGAGGCAGGCGTCACCACCCTGGGAGACTTTTATGCGGATGGGGTGTTAATGACGCACGAAGCATTTGTCTGTGCCCATGGGGCCCCAGACACGCTATTCCTTTTACATGCGCAGATTTCCAGATATATACGCACTACGTGGCCACCGGATGATACGGAACCACCCACGAACACACTGCTTACCATGCAATACCTGATGGGTGGTGGGGCCAGGCTGACGAAATGGCTAGCTCACGGGATTCGAACGGAGAGAGCGATCTCATTACAGCAGCTGCGTGACAAATGGGAAGGGGATGTGGGTCGTGTATTTACGGCCAAAGAATGGGACGTCATACTGGGGTTCCCCAAGAAGGTTTCTCGTAATCCCAAATTTAAATTTATTCAGTTGATGTTGCTGCATAGGGCGTACTTGACTCCACGTAGGTTGCGAGCCATGTTCGCAGAGGTGACAGATGCCTGCCCGCGCTGCCACGCACCCAATGCAGGACTGATCCATATGGTATGGGATTGCCCTCGATTGGGACATTATTGGGCGACAGTGTGCAAAATATTATCGGCGGTGGCCCCGGTGCGCCGCAACGACACCTTGGAATACTGCAGACTGGAACCCCGGGGAGGGAAGGGCAACCCTACCTAGCGTTTCGCTAACCTAGCGCTCCTGCTAGCCAAAAGAGCCATAACCACACGATGGAAGGCTACTAAAGCCCCGTCATTACAAGACTGGCATACTGAAGTGCTGAAGTGGGGTAGGGCAGAGGGGGCTGAACTGCAAAGGGAGGAATACAGAGGTCTTAGGAAGACTCCGATCTCATTGGACTGGTACGCAATGCTTGAAGAATACGCTGCGATAGATATTTTGTCTTACTAGGATCTGTCGGGGATCCTGCAAAGGGAGGCTGCTGGGGGGGTGGATCGGACCTCTCATGTTGCATGTTTGCCATGACCACAATGGTGACGGGAATGTATAGTTTAAATATGACAGACTTGGGTACCAAGATGTATATAATTGTGGATATAGATGAGATACCATTGCTGTTGTCAAGTATTATGGGCCGGGCATGCAGGGAGGGAGGGGAGGGGGGATGGATGTTAATAGTTACGATGTTTTATTTACACTATGCCCAGATAAGATTTACTAACTTGCTGATCGGTCCCCCGCACTACGATGTGGGTGGGAATAGCGAGGAAAGACATGTTTTACTATGATGTTGGAAATTTAACAATCCTACCAGCTCACTATAGGTGGCCAATTGGCGACAATTATACAATCATGGATGTCAGCATTTACTCAGGGGTAGCATTCTAGGATGGTGATAATAATGTTATATTATGCTGAGTGTATACGTGTCCTCATGAGCCGCTGTATGACGTCTGGCTTAATGTTTTGTAAAATCAATAAAAACATTTAAAAAAAAAAAAGGCCAGACAGAGCTTCTCAATAGAATGTGAGCTCCTCCACGGACCACAGCCTATACCAAAACATGAGTAAATTATCATTCAGCTTGTGGGCCAGCTGTCTATGGGCAAGATCCAAGTAAAGGGGGGTCAAAGGGGTACTAGAAGGGAGGTCTAACAATGATCTAAGGAAGCGATTTTCAATGCTAGACAGACAGTTTGTATTGCCCGTGCCCCAGAGTTCTGCTCCATAAAGTGCCCCCCCTAGAACCTTGATGTTGTAGATTTCCAGAGCTGGTGCTAATTGCCTGGAGAACGTTTTCTTGTGAATATTACTAATATGAGCGGTCTGTTGAATTAGTAGGAATTTCACTTTCTCAATATGGGCGGCCCAGTGTATTGATGGAGTCAGGCGGATACCTAAGTAATCAAAAAGATCAACTTGCTCCAATTTACTGCTACCAACAAACACCGGTCTTTTAGGAGGTTTGGCCTTTCCTCTAGTAAAATCATATATTTAGCTTTGGCCTCATTTAACACCAAGCCCCGCTGGTCACAAAACCTTGTAAAATCGTTCAAAAGTTGTTGTAGACACTGCGGGAATTTAGAGATTAGGAGGATGTCATAGGCGCAAATAAGAGCAGGGGCTCTTCTTACGCCGATTTTCGTTGCATCACACCCATCTATATCTAAGAAGTCAACCACCCCGTTAATAAAAGGAGTAAAAAGTGTGGGAGCTAACACACATCCCTGTCTCACTCCGCGTTGAACTGGGAAAGTTTCTGTAACTTGAATGTTCTCCCCCCACCTGACCTGTACTGTGTTAGATGAGTGTAACCTAATTAAAACATCTAAAAGATTTCCCGGCAGGCCCATCTCTTTTAGAACTCTCCATAGGCTAGCTGGTGGTACTAGGTCAAACGCAGACCGTAGATCGACAAAGGCCACGTAAAGCTTCCCTCCCTTGACAGCTACTTCCTTCCAATAAATACAGAGGAGGCGAAAAGCCTGGTCCAGAGTACTAGTTTTTGCGCAGAAGCCCGCTTGGTAATCACTCAGAATTTGGGACCCTAGAATCCAATCCTGCATCCTACCTAAAATCTGTTTGCAAAACAATTTCTGGAGAGAGTCTATAAGGCTAATAGGCCTATAGCTAGCCGCTTGGCTCTATCCCCCTTTTTGTAGATAGGCACTATTTCTGCTATCTTCCACGAAGGGGGAATGGCAGCACCAGACGTAATTGAGTTAGCAAGCAAATTTGTATAGGAACCCCAGAGAATTATATCCTCTCTGTACAGATCAATAGGAATTCTACAGGGCCCGGGCGCAGGCTGGGACACACGAACGAATTGCTGCTTGTGTTTCCTCTATAGAAAAAACCAGAGCATCACCCACTCCACCGGGGACCTTCCCCCCTCTCGCTTGCTTCCTCTATTACCATGGTGCCTGATTCAAAAAGGGAACCATAGTGCGCTACCCACTCATCAGGCTGAACTGTAAATTCCAGGACCAACTTGTTACCCTTAAGCCAGTACGCTGCTTTGCTCCAAAAGGTCTTGGAGTCCTTGTCTGTCAGTGCCCTCTGTAGGGAGGACCACAAGAAACCCTCCCACTTCTTCTTGGCTATCTCCATTACCTGCCTATACTTGGCTCTACATACCGCTACCTCAGGGCGTGCTCTTAGTTTCACTGCACGTACAAGCGCCCCCTTTGCCTTCCTGCAATCCTGATTATACCACACACCCTGGAAATGCGACCTCAAATGTGTACAGTTTCCTACCTTTTTTTGAGCTTTATGTGGTTGGCTTAGCATGTCCCTAATCTCATTAAATAGCAGCTCGTGGCGGGATCCCATAATCCTCACAACATCCTTAATAGGGTATTTGGCTAGCTCCTCTAGTTCCAGGCGGACTTTACCTTTGGCTGCGTCAAGGGCACCCGGATGTTTATTCACCCAGTCCCATCTGATTGATCTCAGGTTATTCGTAATAAAGAGGGCACCCAGATCAGGACTACCCCTAATGTCAAGTTCATGAGTGCCCTGCTTGATGAAGGTAAGGGCAATGGCATTATGGTCGCTATCAATTCTTTTGACCACTGCCATATCATCGACTAGGGGCCAGAGTTTGAGGGTGACAAGACAGTAGTCGATTCTGCTTGTGTGGCCAGGTCTATTAAAGGTAAAATCTCCCTTTGGGTCAGAGGTAGTTCTCCCATTTGTGGCTCTCAAATCATGCTGCAAGGTAAGAGCCAACACCTGGCCTCCTCTCTTTGTCTACCTGACTGTAGGGAGATCTAGCTGTGGTATATGCCACTCACGATCCCAGTCCTCAGTCAAATCTGGCGGAGTGAGGGCAAGGGGTTCAAAAGTACAATTGAAATCACCCGCCATTAATACAGGAACATTATCTGAGAATTGGGACAGAGCATGGTCTATGATGCAGATCGTGTTGGTTTCCTCTGAACCCCGCACCACTCTGTTATATACATAACAAATCCTAATTTTCCAACCACTGTAAAGAATCAGCTCAAATGCTGATATATCTTGTGATTCAACGTGGAGGAGCTTGACTTTGGACCCTAATGCAGTTTTGACCCAAACTGCTAAGCCTCCTGAGGTTCTACCCAGCTCTTTACTAGTGGCATTAATGCCATAGGCAGAAAAACCGCTTCTATGTGGAGTATACAGACTCCAGGTTTCTTGAAATAAAATCACGTTGTGGGAGTCCACGAAGGAACACCAATCTGGGTCAGATAGTAACTTGGAAATCCCTGCCACATTCCAGACAAGAAACCTTAGAGAGTAGTCGGCGGATTTCCCCCTTCTGTGATACCAGGGGAGGTAACAAGCATGCCCCTGCTAGTGTCAACGGCGATTGACTCACAATAGGCCTCAGGTATAAATGCCAGACCTAGAGGGGGTGAGGCTTCTAGTAGGGGCGGGTTTAGTAATGGCCCTAGAGGCCCTATGATAGTGTCTGGGGTCATCCGGTCTTCGGGCTGTAGTCATCTTTGCCCTCTCCATTCACCTATATTGCGTGTGGAAAGTCCTGCTAAGGCAGATCTGGGGAACACGGGGTCTGGTCTTGCTGGAGGTCTATATCTAATGGAAATATGGGAATTCACGGGGGATCGTGCGGGAATCAATCGACAGTAATCCAGTAACCATATCCTTATCAAAGAAGCTGACTTCGATCGTATCCCATGATGACCCTGGAAGGGGCAGTCTTTCTACAGCCTTAATATCATCTCTAATGATTGAGTAACAATGTCGGGTGGACCTAAACGAGTGAATGACCTTGTTTTTAAGTGAGTCCTGATCATCATATCCAGTCGTGGCTAGTTTGGGAACCTCTGTGAGGTAAAGCACAACTTGATTACCATGTTCGCTGGATCTAGTATAGACACCATCCCTCACTGCCCCCTTTCCCAATACCCCCGTGATCTAGCTTAGAGGTGCACCCTTCATCCAGTATGACCTCGCCTCTATCTATGATCCTATGCCCACCCCTACATTGGCCAGCACCTTGCGGATTTTCTGTAGTTGAGTTAAATGTATCACTGGAGTGGTAATCTCTAGTGTGGTCGGGGGTGGGTATGTGAGCCTAGTTATAGCAACATTATGTGATGGTCTGGCATTACTGAAGCTATGGAGTCCCGGGCACCTATCTTCAACTCCCTTAATAGCCGAAGACGGAAGAGCGATCAGAGTCTCTTGTGAAGCCACCTTTCCCACAGTTTATCCTCCCTGTTAAACTTGCAACCTCAACTCTAAGTGCAACAACCTCGTCTCTCAATGACTCGATTAGTGTTTTCAGTGCCTGTATCTCGCTTGTGGGAATTTCGCAAATTTCCTCAGGGTCAGCTATCCCAACCCCTAGCGTCCCAGATTCCTCATTAGCAAGAACATCAAATCTATTATGACACTCACCTTGTGTGACATACGCTGCGACAGGAGAATCCCTTGCCTCATTACTTAATATGGCGGCGGCTGGACCGGATTCCAGGTCAAGGGGCCTTTTAACCAAGCCCTTACTCCGCCCTTTAGTGTGTTTTTTAAACATCTGCGGAATTAGCTTTGCAGGTTTTTTTGCTGGTGGCGGTTCGGGGGAGACGGTCATCAAGTCTCCAGGATTATTGTCAGGGTTTGTGGGACTACCTGGCAAGGAGGAAGGGCAGGGTGGGCTAGAAGGGGCCAATTTATGACATTCAGTCCAAATTGACTCCATCCTGTCCATTGTCTCATCGCAAACTGCACCAAAGGACATTTTTTCGGGGTGAACCATGCCCTGAGCCCTCTCCTTGCCTTTTCTTTTACCCATCTCTCAGTGTCCCTTCAGTACCTCTATTCAGCCCTGAGACCCTAGAAAGTGCTATTTGAGAGGAACACACAACCACCTTCACAACAACCCACACTCGGATTCTTAATGTCCCAATATTAAGTTAAATTGTCACTGGGAGATGCGGAAACACACATTAACAGTCAAAAAGGGGGCCAAGACCAAATTTCGATACCTTCTCCAGCAAGGGGCAGTTCAAACACTCTGTGACGTCTGTTGTAGAGGGAGAGTTAGTTGACAGCAGCAGCAGAGGGGGGTGGCCCCACCCCACCTTTTCCTGGCGCCAGCGGGCGCAGATAACACGCGTCGGCGCCTCCTGGCACTGTGTCAGATGGGGGATGGAGTCCCCAGAGGAAAGTGCAGAGTGGGGTGTGCAATGAAGGGCTCCCGCGCTGCGGGAGCACCGAGCTGCCTTTATGCGCCTTCTGGCGTAGAGAGCACGCATCAGCGCCTCCTGGCGCTGTGTCAGATGGGGGATGGAGCCCCCGGAGGAAAGTGCAGTGTGCAATGAAGGGCTCCCACATGCGCCTCCAGGCACAGAAAACAGGCGTCTGCGCCTCCTGGCGTTGTGTCAGATGGGAGATAGAGTCCCCAGAGGAAAGTGCAGAGTGCGGTTTGCAATGAAGGGCTCCCTCGGTAGATATGTTCAAGCCAGGAGGCTGGGGGGGGGGAGTCAATTCACCAGTGATGATCAGGCCTAAGTTGCTACATCTGCTTCATCCGATCTCCAGAAAGCCCCTGGGGGGGTAGGGCAGAAGCCCCCAAGGAGGCGGCAGCGGAGGGCGAAGAATGCAGGCAAACGCGGGCTCAAACCTCCCAGTGGCAGTAGAGGGCGACCCACACCCGCGGCGGCAGGCTCCAAGGCGCTGCAGCGGAGGCCTGCAAACAGTAGCAGGGCGGCGTCAAGGCAGGAGGAGCAGGCCCCAGCAGCTGGCAGGTTCGGCCTAATCCCGGAGCCGCACACGCCACCTCGACCGCCACACCATTTCCTCCTCCTGTGAAATGTAAGAAACTTCCAGCCCCTCCCCGGAAGATCTGGTAAATAATCCGTGGGTGGGATTGGGGTTTGTTGTGAAGCCCAGCAGGCCCTTTAATAAAAGGAGTAAATCGGTCATAGGTACCCCAGCTAATCTAGTGGACATTAACCGTTTATTTACATTTGTATCGTCTATGGAAGCTCTTATTAAATCTACACTTGAATCTCTGTCAACTAGACTAATTAATGTTGAAGACACCTTGGCTAGTTGTTTAGAAATCCTGCAGTCTAATGTCAAACTCAACACACAGATAATTTGAGAGGCAAAGAGAACAGAAGGACGTTCTGCAATAGAATTCCGCGTAGATGGGATACCGGAACCATATAAGGGTTTGGTCCTAGATGTGGCTGATGGCGCCACATCTCTAGCTTGCTGGTGAACTACTTTCACAAACTACAGCTCTTCATTTTGAAATATTCGGATCTCTTCTATACAGTGGTATGCAAATTTTAACCCTCTAACGCAGCCTTTGGGTCTTTAACAGTATTAACGTTTTTGAAATTGAATCTTCATATCGAGGAGTTTTTACTCTTTGGATGCCCTGAAGAAGCCCAGATACGGGTGAAACGCGTTGGCTGTATTGCAAAATCCAACAAATCATATGAAATAAAAGAAACAATCTCCAAAGACGACCTCTCGGCTCATTTGTGTCTGCTTGGCAACAGTGCCTCCACTACCTGTCCTTCTGTTCTCTTTGCCTCTCAAATTATCTGTGTGTTGTTTAGTTATTTGTGGTTCTATTTGGTGGTGAACCATTATTTGAGGTGGGCAATTGTGAACTTCCTGGTAATTTCTGAATACCATAAGCTACAGGCGATTGTGCAACATCTGGTCTCCCTAGCCACCACGGTTTGTTTGACTTTCTAATGTCAAACTCACCTTACCACCTGCTCAGAGCACAAACACGGTTCCACCCACTTCTGTGCCTCCTTACACCCACATTAATTCTTTGATTAGTAACAACCAGCAGACTTCTTCAGTGCACAATCCTGGCACTGCCACTGTCACTTTTGCTTCAGCTATTAATGTACCTTCGTCAACAGCCCAGCAAGTACCATGCATCAGGCTTTAGACTAACACATTTTAGTGTGGTGGTCCGCATCACCGCACTGAAATACAAAGTCACGCATAATGCCTGTCTTGGCTGTCATCAAGACTAGCGCTACTAAATAATTCACCAATGCTGTGACTGAAACAAAAAGCTGGAGTGGCAGCTACGCCATGGCGTGCGCGCTGCTCCTGGCAGGCTTGGGGACTGGCTTTACGGAGCTGCGGAGCTGCAGTGTAACAATATAATTCCCAGTCTCCCACCCGTTCAGGTTTAGGGAGTGTCAAGATGCACAGCCAAAAGTACCGACATCAATCCATTAACGTCAGCTTTTCTACATGTTAATCTTTTTTTGTCCACAGTTACATTCAGTCAATAATCAAATTTTTTCTTCTTCTTTATTTTTATTCCAAAAATTTCAACAGGTGCCAAAAGGCTTTCCTTGAGCACATTATAATTCAATCCTCTTCATGAAACCATATAGCAGTAAAAAACCCAATGCATTTCGGGCTTAGGCGCCCTTCTTCGGGGGTAACTATAAAAAGAGACATGCCATCAGTATCATCATAGACATACTCAAGATCAATTACATCAGTAAAATTATCCATTCATTTTATGCCAAGTGTTATTCTCACATGCATCATACCGATGTTAATGAAAAATCATGTTCTCCAAAACAAACAGAATTATTCGATTACATATCCCAACACTATTCACCCTGCCTAACAAACAAAATAGCGTTCCCGTGCATACTACCCACCCGCATATTCAAAATCCCAAAATCATATATATTTACCTGCCACTAAACAAACGGCCCGTTCCCTTGTGCGTCCTAGTGTTAAACCTTACTCATAAAAAACACTTTCTACTTTTAAAAAAAAGAAAAAATCCCATGATCCTCCCGTACCACGTGATGTTATGCCAAACGAAAAAGAAAAAATACTATTACTACCAAAGTCCTATGCCTTCTTATTCCTATACTAAACCACAAATTGCCTACGAAAATTTCCACTTAAGTATCTAGGTGCGAGTGCCCAAAACCATACTTCGCTTCTATGCCCTTCACATGCTTCGTGCATCTAACGCCTCCTTCTCAAAACGAAAAACCCTTCGTATTCAATTCAGAACAAAACCAACCAAACATGTAACTTGCCAACTTCTGCAAACCCCCTCTTTTTCAAAAAACATTGAAAAATGATGACAAATAATAATTAGATAATAACCAGTGCTCGCCTATGTGCTTCTACTGCAATACTCACGTATTATTAACCTAACAATCCCGTGTTCCCTGCTTGAATTAAGCGTCAACATGAAAATACAGTGACATTTCTACAGGATATTATACATCACCACCATATCTTTGAAATGACCATATTAAGCCATAAAATTACTTCATGTCACATTACATCAATGACGCATTAGAATGTCGTATAACGGTGAGTCTGTGTATTCCTTTCACCATTCACTGTTATTGGCCATATACATGATCCCATTTTTGTCCGTTCAACATTCACAGCTCATCTAACGATGGAGAGGAGTGAATTAAGTGCTCTTCCTCGGTGATTTTGAATGAACATGGTTTTTTGCTTAGCAATGGGTGCAGCCTCCTTTTTGGACGGAAAGGGTACAATTCAATCATGATAGGGTGGAGTGCACACCTCCATTATTTCTTCTCCGGTTTTGATATTCACTTTCTTTGTTGCTCCAGGCAGTTATCAGCGTGCAACCCTGAAACGCGCTCCGCCCATGCGCGTATGTAATCTATCCACAGTCTCCCACCCGTTCAGGTTTAAGGAGTGTCAAGATGCACAGCCAAAAGTACCGACATCAATCCATTAACGTCAGCTTTTCTACATGTTAATCTTTTTTTGTCCACAGTTACATTCAGTCAATAATCACATTTTTTCTTCTTTATTTTTATTCCAAAAATTTCAACAGGTGCCAAAAGGCTTTCCTTGAGCACATTATAATTCAATCCTCTTCATGAAACCATATAGCAGTAAAAAACCCAATGCATTTCGGGCTTAGGCGCCCTTCTTCGGGGGTAACTATAAAAAGAGACATGCCATCAGTATCATCATAGACATACTCAAGATCAATTACATCAGTAAAATTATCCATTCATTTTATGCCAAGTGTTATTCTCACATGCATCATACCGATGTTAATGAAAAATCATGTTCTCCAAAACAAACAGAATTATTCGATTACATATCCCAACACTATTCACCCTGCCTAACAAACAAAATAGCGTTCCCGTGCATACTACCCACCCGCATATTCACAATCCCAAAATCATATATATTTACCTGCCACTAAACAAACGGCCCGTTCCCTTGTGCGTCCTAGTGTTAAACCTTACTCATAAAAAACACTTCCTACTTTTAAAAAAAAAAGAAAAAATCCCATGATCCTCCCGTACCACGTGATGTCATGCCAAACGAAAAAGAAAAAATACTATTACTACCAAAGTCCTATGCCTCCTTATTCCTATACTAAACCACAAATTGTCTACGAAAATTTCCACTTAAGTATCTAGGTGCGAGTGCCCAAAACCATACTTCGCTTCTATGCCCTTCACATGCTTCGTGCATCTAACGCCTCCTTCTCAAAACGAAAAACGAAAAATCCTTCGTATTCAATTCAGAACAAAACCAACCAAACATGTAACTTGCCAACTCTTGCAAACCCCCTCTTTTTCAAAAAACAGTGAAAAATGATGACAAATAATAATTAGAGAATAACCAGTGCTCGCCTATGTGCTTCTACTGCAATACTCACGTATTATTAACCTAACAATCCCGTGTTCCCTGCTTGAATTAAGCGTCAACATGAACATACAGTGACATTTCTACAGGATATTATACATCCCCACCAAATTTTCGTAGGCAATTTGTGGTTTAGTATAGGAATAAGGAGGCATAGGACTTTGGTAGTAATGCACAAGTTACTAACTTGTGTAACGATATATCTGTAAGAGACAGTAGTTAGTGACAGATTCCTTACCTTAGAATATCCCCAGGCGTCAGGCTGGATCCGGAAAGTTTTTTGCGTAGCAGTACCCTTGCGCGTCGGTAGGCGGCGTCGTGCGGCTCCGCGTCCGTCGTCGGCGTCGTGATCGCCGGGATGACGTCGCGGGCAGTACTTAGACGCCGCCCCTGCGCGCTGACGTCAGTTCTGTACACGACTTTCCGCGCCAGGAACGCAGAGCCATGCAAGAAGGTGACATAGGTGTCTGAAAAATACTAGGGCCCTGAAAGGGATGTCCTTAACCCTAGAAATCAGTTCGCAGAACGGGGAGGATGGGTGGGCGGTAAGGAATCTGTCACTAACTACTGTCTCTTACAGATATATCGTTACACAAGTTAGTAACTTGTGCATCTGAAAGAGACACGTTAGTGACAGATTCCTTATATTAGAATAGATACCCCAGCAATACCAACCCCGGTGGTGGGTCTGCGAACAAAGATCAGACAAGGAAGTCCCGGAGGACAGAACGGCCAAAGAAGCCGTCCCTCCGGACCTGACTGTCAAGGCAGTAATGCTTTGTAAACGTGTGCAGCAAGGCCCACGTAGCTGCCTGACAGATATCCTGCAGCGGAACACCGCGGCCCAAAGCCGTGGTAGCAGCCGTTGCCCTGGTGGAATGGGCACGCAGCCCAACAGGAGGTTCCTTCTTAGCCAAAGAATAGCAGGCTTTGATACACAAGGTTACCCAGCGGGAGATGGTTCTCTTGTGCACCGCCCGACCTTTTTTGGCGCCCATGTAGCCAACAAAGAGCTGGTCATCCACCCGGAAGTGTTGTGTGCGGTTGATATAAAAAGAAAGCGCACGTTTTGGGTCCAGACGGTGGAGCCTCTCTTCCTCTCTGGAAGGATGCGGAGGCGGAAAGAAGGGGGGAAAGTGATGGTCTGCCCAATGTGGAAGGCAGTAACCACCTTTGGCAAGAAGGACGGACGCGTCCTAAGAACAACCTTGTCTGGATGGACAGACAGAAAGGGGGTTTGCACGAAAGAACCTGGAGCTCACTCACCCGCCGAGCGGAGGTGATGGCCACCAGAAAGGCTGTCTTCAGAGTGAGAAGACGAAGAGGACAGTTATGTAGAGGCTCAAAGGGAGCGCACATTAAAAGGTAAGAACCAAGTTCAAGTCCCACTGAGGCATCACAAACGGAACAGGAGGGAAGAGGTGTGTAATGCCTTTTAGAAACCTGTTAACAACAGGGGACTTGAAAAGGGAGGGCTGATCAGGAAGCCTGAGGAAGGCCGAAATGGCACAAAGATAGCCCTTGATGGTACCCAGGGCAGAACCCTGTTGGGCCAGGGAAAGAAGGAACAGAAGAACCTCAGAAAGAGGGGCAGAGAGTGGATTCACAGCCTTTGCTGTGCACCATGCCACAAACTTGTTCCACCTGCAGGCGTATACCACCTTAGTGGAGGGACGCCTGGCTGCCAGAATCACATCACTAACTTCGGGAGGCAAGTCGAAAGGAATCAACTGCCGCCGCTCAATCTCCACGCAAGCAGGTGGAGGCTGGACAGGTTCGGGTGGAGGACCGTCCCCTGCTGCTGCGACAGAAGATCCTCCCGAAGAGGCAGACGGATCGGGGGATCGACGCTCATACTGAGTAGCTCGGGATACCAAACTCTTCGAGCCCAGTCCGGAGCCACAAGGATGACTTGGGCCCGGTCGTGCCGAATCTTCTTCAACACTCTGGGTAGAAGTGGTATAGGCGGAAAGGCGTACAACAGACCGCAACTCCACTCGCGACGAAAACCGTCGCCGAGCGAGTGCCGCCTTGGAAATTCCAACGCGCAGAACTGATGACATTGCGCGATCTCTTCGGTGGCGAATAGATCTAACCAAGGCTCTCCCCACTGTAGAAAGAGTCCTTGCGCCACTTCCGAGTGAAGACGCCATTCGTGATCCATCATGCACCTGCGGCTGAGTTCGTCCGCCCTGGCGTTCAGGGAACCTGCCAGGTGTTGAACCATCAGGAACATGCCCTGATGTTCCAGCCATGTCCAGAGGCGCAGAGCCTCCTGACAGAGGGTCCACGACCCCACCCCGCCTTGTTTGTTGCAGTACCACATGGCGGTGGTGTTGTCTGTGAACACTTGCACTACCTTCCCTTTGACAGAGGGAAGGAATGCTTTTGAGTGCAAGTCGGATCGCCCGGAGCTCCAGAAGGTTGATATGGAGCCGGGACTCCGCCGGAGACCAGAGGCCTCTGATCTCCGCCTCTCCCATGCGACCGCCCCATCCCAGAAGGGACGCGTCCGTCACAACTGTGTGCTCTGGGCTGGGGAAGGGAGAGGGATCTGCCCCTGACCCATTGCCGGTTCGAGAGCCACCACTGCAACTGTTTTGCAGTCCCCTCCGAGATCTGGACGTGATCGGACAGGTTGCCCTGGTGCTGCGCCCACTGGAACTTCAGGTCCCACTGCAGAGCCCGCATATGCCATCTGGCATGATCGACCAGCAGGATGCAGGAGGCCATGAGGCCCAGCAGCCTCAGGGTCATCCATACCGAAACCCAGGATAAAGGCTGAAAGATCGGAATCATAGCCTGAATATCCCGGACTCGCCGTTCGGGAGGATAGGCCCGAAACTGCGTCGTGTCCAGAACTGCTCCGATGAAAAGGAGCTGTGGAGAAGGAATCAGATGCGACTTCGGCACATTGATGGAGAACCCCAGCGAGTGCAGGAGTTCGGCCGTAGTCTGGAGGTGGGAGACGACTGTCTGGGACGAGCCCGCCTTCAGCAGCCAGTCGTCGAGGTAGGGGAAGACTGAAACCCCTGCCCGGCGCAGATGAGCTGCGACCACCGCCATCACTTTCGTGAACACCCGAGGGGCACTGGTAAGGCCAAAGGGAGCACGGTGAACTGAAAATGCTCGAGGCCTACCGTGAACCGTAGGTAACGCCGGTGGGCCGGCAGGACAGGGATGTGGAAATAAGCGTCCTGCAAGTCCAACGCTACCAACCAGACTCCAGGGTCGAGGGCAGTCAAGACCTGAGCTAGGGTGAGCATCTTGAACTTCTCCTTCCGGAGGAAGCGATTGACGTTCCGGAGGTCCAAGATAGGACGCATGTCCTCCTTGTCCTTTTTGGGCACCAGAAAGTAGTGGGAGTAGCAACCACGTCCTACTTCTGGGGTCGGAACATGCTCGATGGCCCTCTTGGCCAAGAGGGCCGTGACTTCCTTCTGCAGAAGCATCAAGTGATCCCCTGACATGCGGTGGAATTGAGGTGGCATGGCTGGGGGGGTGGTCTGGAAGGGGAGGGAGTAGCCCCTTCGGACAATGTCCAAGACCCACCTGTCCGAGGTGATGGTACGCCAGTGGTGAAGGTGATGGCGGACCCTGCCCCCTACTGGCGTGCTGTGCACCTGAAAGGAGGGACTAGGAGGGCTTGGAGGCCGCGGACGGGTTGGAGGTGGTGGCCTGACCCGCACGCTGGTTGCCCGAACCGCCACGGCGGTATCCACGTCCTCGGCCACGCGAAGACGCTTGCTGCGCGGGCCGGTGGCTGGGCAGCTGATGTGACTGGGCGCCCCTTCCGTGGCCACGAAAGGGGCGAAAAGCAGAGGTTGGCGGAGGGCGCACAACAGAAAGGCCCAGGGCCTTGGCAGTAGCCCGTGAGTCCATAAAACGCTCCAGCGCATGGTCTGCTTTGGAACCGAAAAGACCGACTCCATCAAAGGGCATGTCCATGAGTGTATTCTGGACATCACCTGAGAAACCAGTTGTTCTCAGCCAGGCGTGGCGACGCAGCGCCACCATCGTTGCAAGCGATCTGCCCAGCGAGTCGGCGGTATCAAGGCCACATCGTATGGAGAACTTTGCCGCATCCCTACCTTCTGCAATGGTGCGGGTAAGCAGTGTCTGGACCTCCTCAGAACACTGGTGCAAAACGGCCGCCACCGAATCCCACAGGGAGTGGGTATATCGGCCCAAAAGGCAAGCGGTGTTCACCGACCGCAAGCCAGCACTGGAGGAAGAAAAGGCCTTCTTCCCAAACTGGTCCAGGCGTTTGGATTCCCTATCCGGAGGGGCGGTAGGGAAGGCGGATTGGGAGGCAGAGGCTTGGACAACCAAGCTCTCGGGGTGGGATGTTGGGAGAGAAACAAGGGGTCGCCCGGAGCAGGGCGATGGCGTCGGGCCACGTTCCTATCCACAGGAGCCCCTGTGGTGGGCTTGGACCAAGTGCCCAAAAGAACGTCAGACAGCGCTTCATTAAACGGCAGCACAGTCTCCGCGGAGGAGGCTGCCGGCTGAAGCACTTCCGTCAGGAGGTTAGTCCTGACAGCCACAGTAGGCAATTGGAGGTGCAAGGCTCCAGCTGCTCTACGCAACACCGTTGCGAAATTTGCTCCCTCCTCCGTAGCCACGGGGGGAGACAGCATGCCAGTGTCAGGGGAAGTGTCTAGACCACTGGCATCCCCAAGTTCCTCTGCCCAGTCCTGATCATACTCACACTGCTGTGTGAGAGGGTCTTCCGACCCCTCCCAGCTCTCCTGGTCCTCCTCTGGTTCAAAATATGGAGGAGGAGGGACATTTGGGACCCAAGGTCTCGTCGAGCGACGTCGGTCCGGCTCCATGTCCGGAACCGGAGAGAACCGGGGAACGACGCCGCCCGGAGCCCCGGGCGGCGTCGGGAACGGCACCGGGGACATCGGCGCCGGCGGAGGCGTGGTTAGGTCAACCGGCGTTAATGGGGGTTGCGGTACCACCGGAGCCGGGATCGAGGCCGGGGCCGGAGCCGGGGCTGGGATCGAGGCTGGCGGGACAGGCGACGCCGGAACTGGAGTTGACGGCGACGCCGGAGCAACCCCATCAGGGCCCGAGGGGCCCGAAGGCGCACCGGAGGGACCTT
Organism: Calotriton arnoldi; assembly: GCA_963921515.1. NCBI lineage: Eukaryota > Metazoa > Chordata > Amphibia > Caudata > Salamandridae > Calotriton > Calotriton arnoldi. Next base: position 1,509,612 of record CAWUFW010001986.1, on the reverse strand, counting down.
GAGGCCCGAAGAGGCGGGCCATGGCCGACAGGAATTCCTGTATTTGGGCCGGAGTCGCCCCCGAACCCGGGAAGGACGGGTAATGCGGGGGCGGCTCCACAGGCACGTCCGGGGCCGCAGGGGCGGGGACTGTGCCGACAGGGGCCTCAGCCGAGTCGCGAGACCGGCGAGGCGAAGTCTTAGAGCGATGATGCTTCTTAGACTTCTTGTGCTTCGACTTACCCGAGGAGCGCGAAGACTTGGACTCCGACGACCGGCGGGGGCTCCGCGACCGGCCCCTCGACCTCTCACGGGACCGGGGCTTGGTGCGGCGCGGAGCCGACTGCCGGACCTCGAGTAGCTTTCGAGACCGCTCTCGCAAAGCCTTCGGGTGAAGTTTCCGGCAGTCAGGGCACGACTTCGTGTTGTGGTCGCTGCGAGGCAGTAGAGACACTCTAAATGCGGGTCCGTGATCGACATCATCCGACCACAGACGTCGCATGGCTTGAAGCCGGGCATCCCTATCGACACCTAGGAGTCGAGAAGACTCGAAAGAAACAGTGAAAAAATTCACCAAAAATCTAGTCAAAAAGTGACTAGGGCACTGCTCTTCCCGGATCTGCGCTTACTGACGCGGAAAAAGAAGAACTGACGTCAGCGCGCAGGGGCGGCGTCTAAGTACTGCCCGCGACGTCATCCCGGCGATCACGACGCCGACGACGGACGCGGAGCCGCACGACGCCGCCTACCGACGTGCAAGGGTACTGCTACGCAAAAAACTTTCCGGATCCAGCCTGACACCTGGGGATATTCTAAGGTAAGGAATCTGTCACTAACGTGTCTCTTTCAGATAGTATTTTTTCTTTTGGCATGACATCACGTGGTACGGGAGGATCATGGGATTTTTTCTTTTTTTTTTAAAGTAGGAAGTGTTTTTTATGAGTAAGGTTTAACACTAGGACGCACAAGGGAACGGGCCGTTTATTTAGTGGCAGGTAAATATATATTATTTTGGTATTGTGAATATGCGGGTGGGTAGTATGCACGGGAACGCTATTTTGTTTGTTAGGCAGGGTGAATAGTGTTGGGATATGTAATCGAATAATTCTGTTTGTTTTGGAGAACATGATTTTTCATTAACATCGGTATGATGCATGTGAGAATAACACTTGGCATAAAATGAATGGATAATTTTACTGATGTAATTGATCTTGAGTATGTCTATGATGATACTGATGGCATGTCTCTTTTTATAGTTACCCCGAAGAAGGGCGCCTAAGCCCGAAATGCATTGGGTTTTTTACTGCTATATGGTTTCATGAAGAGGATTGAATTATAATGTGCTCAAGGAAAGCCTTTTGGCACCTGTTGAAATTTTTGGAATAAAAATAAAGAAGAAGAAAAAATTTGATTATTGACTGAATGTAACTGTGGACAAAAAAAGATTAACATGTAGAAAAGCTGACGTTAATGGATTGATGTCGGTACTTTTGGCTGTGCATCTTGACACTCCCTAAACCTGAACGGATGGGAGACTGTGGATAGATTACATACGCGCATGGGCGGAGCGCGTTTCAGGGTTGCACGCTGATAATAACTGCCTGGAGCAACAAAGAAAGTGAATATCAAAACCGGAGAAGAAATAATGGAGGTGTGCACTCCACCCTATCATGATTGAACAATATAATTCCCGACATGACCGCGAAGCATTACGTTCTCTTGCGACTGACGTCAGGATAGGCACTGCCCAATGACTACTGCGACATCACCACTCCTGACACAGACTTATGTAAGCGGTGCAAGCTTAAATATGAACGATATCCTAGAGGCAGGAAACTGTCACTAAGCATTTCCGCTGCTTATTGCAATGACGGTATACTGTTGGTTAATTAATGGGCGTCTTGGTTTATATTTGCTATAGGATCTGAAGTCAAAATGCAGTGGTTTGTACTGGCCTAGCAAGAACTCTTCTCTGCTTAAGTTCTTGTTCTGACTGGTTTACAATGCTTACCACAGATGTTCCTCTGCAATGAATCTGTAAGGACACTGGATTTGCATCAATGAAAATAGGATGAGCAATGGCGAGATGCAATATTTGGTGATAGGCCTGCCACACCACTGGCTATAAGTACTTGTGAGTGTAAAGGGAGGAAGGATCCTTTTGTATTCATTTTGAGAGCAGCTGCTTTGATGAGTAAAAATTCCAGTACTGGTTACCTTTATGTGAAAACATTATATTATACATTACCATGTTAAATGCAATATAATTAGAATTTATCTTGTGTGTACCTCGGGAAATGTACTATTTTTCAAAGATGAATAGACCACCATGTAACTTGTGTGCATCATCATGAAATCTACATTTACCCATTTCCACAAGAATGTAGGTTAACAAACGAGTAGGTCCTCGTAAAATATTTAAAATGTGTCAAAGTCCCCATAAAGGTAGCTCTGTGCACAAGATTAAAAGAAGGTATGTTTGCAAAGGTGAAGCAGGATCCTGTATCATACTTTCTTAACGTTCTCCTGTTCTTGGTATTTTATAAAACATTTTAGGGGAAGATAGATCCACAAAGAAAAAGTGGTTTACCTTCAGTGACAATATTTTTGGATCTCAAGCGTGTGCTATCTTATTATATTGACTGCACACAACGGAGCAGAGCGAATGTTCAGCTCCTTGTGGGCACTGCTGGAGCCACTAAGGGCAACGCTGCATATGCCTCCATAAGTTGCACATATGCCCTACAATGATGGTAACTTGTTAGAAGAGATGATCAGCATCCACTTTGGAAAACGAAAATTGCTTCCTTGGTGTTATTCATAATCAATATACAAAACAATTACAGAAAGGCTGGATGTTTTGTACCTGTTGGAAAGAAATCTATTTTTGTAACCAGATAAGAGGCCTCATACAGACTTATTAAATCAATCAATATATTTACAGATGTCTGCCCCTACTAAAAACCCTTCCATTTCAAACATATTAGTGCAGTTGAATGTCTTAAATAATTATCTGAGCATTGTAGAACCCCAGAAAAAAACAAACACAAAAGATCTGAAGGGTCGCGTGGTGGAGTCTTCAGGAGACTACTGAGATGTAATCAGAACAGAACAGCGTACACATGACAAGTAACTAGCATAGATCTAAGTCATTTAAATAAAACACAGAAGTATGACGATCTACGGACTCACCTGGGAGTATGCTGTTCCTGCCACGGGAAACACAGCTGGTCGTGGCACATGCTGTATTGGGTGTCCGATGTATTGGGGGCTACAGACAGCGGGGATGTGGGCTTGTAAGGTAGTGTATGGATGCAGTCCCTGAGAATGTGCGTGGGCCATTGCTGTGTGTTGCTGGTAAATTGTCGATCCCACAGAAATAACTGGCACTACAGTTGCTGCAGCAGTCACAGCAGCTGCTACAGTGACGGTGGCCGTCTCTTGACATATTCGGTTGTCCGTCAGTCCCCTAACAACCTCTGAGATGGACCGAGAACTACTGCTGCTGCACCCATTTGCTCCCTCTCTCTGAGCGGGAGATCCACCAACTGTCTGTTCATACAACCAATACCACTGGTGAGCAACTTCAAACAAAACTTCGGGATATACGCCACCTCCTTTGGCAGCTTCCTCCACTGCCATGCAAGCTTTCTCCAACATCACGTTATCCTGTTAGGAGTAGATCGAAACGCACATTTTAAATCGTATTCAAAAGCTATTAAAATGTAATGACGCTTAAACACAATACAAGCATGTGAAGATTAGTTTACTGCAGAAGGTATTCACTTGACTTCTACTCTGCTACAGATAGAGCTGTAAACACTTCACTTCCATATTTTGATTAATTAAATCCCATGCACTTGAGATATGGCCTATAGGAGACAGGAAATATAGAAACGCAATGCATTCGTGGTTAGATAAATATTATGGAATGCAATGCATTCGTGGTCAGATAAATATTGTTTTTTTCAGTTGATCAAAAATATCAGACTAGGTAGCCGATCTTTTTTTATCCAGACACACAAACTTGGAATTCTCCTCCCATTACCACCAGTCTATATCCTACTATTACCGTCTTCAGGAAACGTATCAAAACTTGCCTGTTCCAGGAAGCCAATTCCCTGGTGTTTTTTTTTATCCCGAACGCCAGTACCCCTTCGGATAGCAGTGCGCTTTATAACACTGTCATGCATTCATTTCCAAAACAGACTTGTTTAAAAATGGCTACTTTAAAAAAATGCTTTTATTTTTGTTTTTACAGTGCGAAACATGAACAGCCACATTAAGATGACATTTAACCCATTTGCATGACATTTTACAAAGTACATAATCCCTTCCGTGCGGTATATCTGCAAGGAGAGAGTGCATCTCGACTCTTTCCCGCCCCCCGTCCTCATTCACCTTCAGTGATTCCCCACCCCCTGAGGCGGGTGTAGGGAACCAATCCTTCCATGATGACGCTGCTAAAGGAAACTTTAAGATGGTGTTTCTCACCTCTCCTAACCTAGACCGTAATGTTCTCCCCATCTGCCCCATACCCTGACAAACTCTTTGGGACATCCTCTCCTGGTGTAGACCACCCTCTCTGCCTCCATACACATATCCATTCCCATGAACCATTGTCTCTTCGTTGACAATTGCTGCCTAACCCACAGCATGGCAATGTCCCTCTTTGCTAGCCTGAATCCTAAATGACAGAACAGGAGATGAGCGCACGTAGGTCATCATTGCATGGGACTCCAATAGGATAAACTGAGGCATTGTAGTAATGGCACATCAAGGACAGCTTCTATTTCTTCAATGATGGCGGTCCAGTACCAATCGACAAGGGGGCAGTACCAGAGAGGGTGCATAAATGTACCTTCGCCCATCTTATATCACAAACATTGTGGGTTTGGAGCCCTTCCGATTTGGTACAGTCTGCTTCTACCGTAGTACGTCCTATGAAGGATTTTTAACTGTATTAATCTCTGTTTGGACTCAATGGCTACTTTTTAGGTCGAGCCTAGCGGCAGCGCGCATGCACTGCTCGCTCTGCGAGGCATGCAGTAGTCGAGTATGCTGTGGAAGTCTCGCCTTCTCTCCGCCCATATTTTGGATTGGCTGGTGTCATTGTCCTTGGTAAATCCTGGCTTTCGATTGATAATGAGGCTTGTTAGTCCCTCCTTGTTACCGTCCCGTCGCCAATTGTTACCTCCCATGAGGACTGGATCTTTTACTTGTGGCGTTACACGGTCTCCTTCATAAGTCGGTAAGCACTATTTTTTTTTATTTGCAGCGCGGTCCGCTTTCACTTTAGCGGCAGCGCTTGTATATTTAATTAATTTTGCTGCACGGGCCGAAAGGGAGCGTTTCCACTCACTAATCTAACAAGCATTTGCAATGCAATAGGTCTCACATTTACGCAAGTTTGAGCTATTGACATTGCAAATAACCATGCCTTTTATTTTTGTTTTTGTTTTTAAAACATAAATAAAAGGCATTGTCATTTACAATACCAATAGCTTAAACTCATGTAAATGCGAGACCTATTGCATTGCAAATGCTTGTTTATGATGCATTAGAACCGCCTCTCAGTCCACGTCTCCATGGGGCCTATGTCTCTTTCCCAGGTTACCCTAAGTTTTTGGACATGTCTGATTTGTTATTTATTATGATGCGCTATGCTTATGCGACCACCTTAGTAATCATCTTTTCTCTCCGTATCCTATCTTCTAAAAAGCTACTATCTGGAACTATCTTCCAATCTATTTTCTCTGTTGGTAGAGCATGAAGTAGTTGCAGGAAACTATATCTCTGTGTAGGTCTCAGATTGTTTTCTTACTGTAGGACTTCAAACGATTTCACCACATCTGCGTCTATTATGTCTCCTATTGTGGAGATGCCTACGGTATCCCACTGGAGAAATCCAGTCAACTTCCCAGCCTCCTTTAACATATGCCCTTCCCACAGTGATGTTAGCTTGCCCACTTTTGCCTGCTAATACAAGTGTCTAGTAGGTTTGCCCATACATCGAACATTGAATGAGTTAGGGTGTGGCCAGGCGGGCGACCAAGATGGCTGCACGGCACTGAAGCTCCACACACCAGTTCCCGATCTATTGGGATAATATTTACCCAACACTGGTGCCAGCCGGGTGGGGAGTGCCGCGGTGTCTCGGAGGGGTACTGACCCTGGCTGGCTAGGAGATGCCGGTTCCGAGGCATGCTTTGCCTGATCCTGGTGGGAGCCGGGCGGCAGGCCCAGCCTCGCCTCGGAGGCCCCACGGCAATATGGGGCCACGGGCTAGCCTGAGGCTGGGGCGACTGAGCCCCGCTGGGTCCCGTTGCGGGCTTTATGCTGTGATACCCGGGGCAGGGTGTTGGCCGCCAGGCATTGGTGGACTGTGTGTTGTTGAAGCGCTGCTGGTGAGGAGGCAGCCCACCGCGAACCTGGAGAGACGTTCGACATTGGTGCTATGAGGCCGCAGAGGTAGACGGAGCCGGCCTGTGCTGCCTGGCACGACGGGCACATGCTGCAGTTGTTGGCCTGCTTCCGCGGTCGGTGGTGCTGCGACAGCAGCAGGCTGAGGACCCTGGAGTGATCGGTGAGGAGTGATCAGGCCCACAGCAGGGGGTTGGGTGGCTGCGCTCCTGGGCCTGGTCCGCAGGCTGTAGTGGGACGGAGGCCCGAGGCCTTGGGCGAGCCACGCCACCCCATACCAGTGCAGTACAGTTGCCCCCCCTGGGGTGAAGTGGTCCGACACCTCCCCCCTGCAACATTGGCACGAGGCGGGCCCTAGCGGGCCTGGTGGGGCCCTTGTCACTCTGTTTGGGCCTGGTCTGGAGTGGATGCTGGGGCTTGGGTGAGACTCTTTGGTGCCGGCCCTCTTGACTCTGGTGGCCGTGCTCCTCTGGATCTGCAGCTGATGCCCCTGAACATGCCCCTGGCGTGGCCTATTTCATCATAGTGCACACTCTTGGTGATATCGCCCACTCGCTGCGTTGGTTAGAGACACTGGTGACTGCTGTGGGACTGGCTGGGGTTGAGATGGGCTGTGCGGACCCAAAACAGCACAAGCTGCAGTTTGAGCACACTGGGGGATGAGAAGGAGTGAATGGCCCCAGCAAGGTGGAGGGAGCCTTGGGAGGTTCCTTGCAGCTTACACAGCCTGCTACTGTGGAGGCCCTGATGTTCGAGATCTGAGTGGGGTTTAGGGCCATAGATTCACGATTCGACGCCCTATCGGGCAGACTCAATGGAGTGGCTGAGCGCCTCGACCATCAGCAGTCCCGGATCGAGGGGGCTGAGGAATGTGTTTTGGTGTTGGAGGATGGAGCGGCAACCGTGTCAAAGCGCCTTGAGAAGCTTGAGCGTCAACTTAAGACCGCAGCTCTGAAGAACAAAGATCTCGAAGTCGTCACGCCGCAACAACTTCCGCATAACTGGGATTGCGGAATCCACAGCCACTGGGAAAATGGACCTGTTTGTTGAAACTCTGGTGGTGAAGCTGTTCGGGCATGAAGCCTTTTCTACTGCTTTGCTGGTGGAGCGTGCTCATAGATCGCTGGGGCCTAGGCCCGCCTCTGGGACGATGCTACAGCCCATCATCACGCCCTTACTCAACTTCAGGGCCCTGCTGTGATGCTAGAGCAGCGACTTTGCTATGCCCCCTCATTAATGTCTTCTATCCCGTTTTATGATCAGTTATGTATGTCTGCAACGGGAACCGGCTGTTGGTGTGTCACCCGCCTCTCAAGGTGCACACCAATATGTTTTGTGCATTACTTCGATGGATGAGGGAATGCAGCTCCGAGCTGAGGCAATGGAGGAATTTCAAGACCTTGTGGACTGTGAGGTGCAAATTCTAAGGAAGTATGCGTGAGCCCACCGATACGGCAAGGGCGAGCGCCCAGGCCGTACCCTGGCGAAACTGCTTCGCCCAAAACGGGGAAGCGACTACATATCGGAACTCGTTCTCGGGGATGGCACGTGGACAACGGATGGAGGGGAGATCCTGGCAGAATTGCTGCGCTATTATACTCAACTTTATGCCTCTAGATACGATGAGGTGGGTGGCGGTCCGGCAGACTGTCTGAGGTCGCCATGGGCTGGCTGTCCTCCCCGCAGCAGCAGTTCCTCAGCGAGCCAATCTGGGTGGAGAAGATAGTATGGAGAGACTCATTGGATGGGTCAAAGGCCCCTGGCTCTGACGGCCTTACAGGCGCATTCTATAAGACTTACAAACATTTGCTTGCTCCACGGCTGCTAGACCTTTATGCTGAGTCCTTGGAAAAGAGAGAGCTCCCCCCCCCACGCTACGCGAGTCAATTGTGATCTGCTATTAAAACCTAGCAAGGACCCACAATAGTGCCAGTTTTATAGACCGTTGTCCTTACTAAAATTTGATGCTAAAATACTAGCGAAAGTTCCGGTGGGTAGATTGTCGCTTCTTCTCGAAACCATCATCTCTCCCACTCCACTCGGGGTTCGTTCCCCACAGCTCTACTTGAATAAACTTGCGCATGTTGTTCTTTGTGGTCAACAGAATTGCTCCTGGGGTGCCGGCAGCTGTGGTCCTGCTTGACACGGAAAAGGCTTTTGACTCCCTTGAGTGGCCTTTTCTATGGGCGACGCTGCAGAACTCTGTCTCCCACACAACTTTCTATCTCTGATTCAGCTTCTCTACATTTGCTAAACGGCCCGCATCCGTGCCAATGGCTGGCTAACTGCTCCATTCACGCTAGCGAGGGGCACGAGACAAGGATGCTCACTCTCCCCGCTCCTCTTTATATTGGCGATGGACCCGCTAGTACAGCACCTGCAGGAGGAGCACATCTGGCACGGGTTACAGTTTAACACCGGCCCGCTGCTGTAGCTCTGTGTGGATGACATCCTGCTTTTCCTTCGACACCCTGCCTCCAATCTAAGTCCTGTGTTGCGGCAGATTTAGAAATGTGGGCTATTCTTGGGGCTTCAGATCAACTGGAATAAGTCCAAACTGTTTCCACTGACTGAGGCTGCCCACCAGTTCCACAGCAACTGTCCAGTGCGTTGGTGTGCCGACATGGTTAAATATGTAGGTATCCATGTCCACTGCGATAAGGAGCAAGTTCTTCGCCTTAACTACGGCCCGCTATAGACAAATTAGTATTGCAATTAGAACGCTGGATAAACCTGCTACTGTCAATCGCGGGAAGCATCGTGACAATTAAAATGGTTGTACTGCTTAGATTTCTTTATCTGTTTCTTAACATACCCATCCCTCTTTCCAATGCTTTCTTTGTCACTTTCAGAGGGCTGCTGTTGAGATTTGTGTGGGCCAGTCACAGGCCACGTGTTGGCTGGCACGCACTGACTCTCCCTTATGCGAGAGGGGGCATTGGCGTAAGTCCCATTTTCATCTTTCCTACCTACTAGCCCAGTACCAGTATGCATACCATTGGTACCACGGGGATGCCAGAATCCCGTACAGCCGGACCCACAGACATCTGGCGGGCTCCAAGCCCCTAAATGTTGTTCTCCCCATTGGCTTCTCTCTGGACCCTAGGGATATTCAGCCCCTCTCCACCACCTGCAGGGCATGGCGCCGATTGCAGCTGTTCTTGGGAGTGGAGCTCCTGTACTCGCCTGAGCTCCCGTTCGCGGGTAATCGCTGGCTCGCTGTCTCATGGTTGGAGGACACCAGCTTCACTGACGCCACACCGCTGGACAGATTTGTTATGCAATGTGTGCAGAGTGCTCTGAGGACCCACGTTCCAACCTATCCCATTTCCCCTGACTACTTTACTCCCCTCACTGCCCTTATTGAGGATAACACAGGTGAACACCTGGTTTCCAAACTGTACCGTACTTGCCTAGACGCTCCAGCTAGCAGTGGTCTAACATCCCTCGGGGGTGTCCAACTCGAGACCAGGACGGGGTCCCATATTCTCTCATCCTCAGGTAATGGGGTGAACTAGATCCTAGAGGGATTCTTGGCATAACACCTACACAGATGCTAGGTACATTTAGGTACATCTAGTTAGGGAGGCATCATAGGAGTACGCGCTATTATCATGTATTCTATGTACTTGTATATATTCATGATTACTGCAAGATGGTAGAACTATACCATCCCTTTACTTTTGTAGTATTGCTAATCATATATCTCTGCTACTGTCTAATGGTTGTTGCAGCTCATCTATTTTACACTAGAATAACAACTGTTCAATAAATCCTTATTGAAACGCCCAGCCTGTTTATTCTGTGTATCTCTGAGACAAACTAAGTGAGCACGAGTGACGGAGCGAAAAGTAGTATATTGTTTCCACAATCCTGAGGGATCCGGGTTGTCATGTTCTGAGGTTGCCAAGAACTATTCTCTCCCCGACAAGAGGAGATTCTAGTGGCACTGTGAGCTAGCTAATGCAAACAGGCTAACGTATCCGGTGGGGGTGCAAGGAATCAGTCTGCCCCCAAACCCACAGTTTATGTTATCCAAACGTGCAGATCCTGTATAGGTTATATAGGAACTACAAGACAATTTGACTCACCAGACCGTATTTCTACTAGCATGATTGATGTCCCAGGGAGTGGGCTACGGATAGTTAGCTAGAATGTAAGGGGCATCCTGGATAAGATAAAAAGGGGTGCTATACTCCGCCAGGCCAAACGATACATGGCAGACGTTTTACAGCAATAGGTAACTCACCTCTTAGGTAGCAAAACACTATGTCTCTCCCGCTTTGGTTATGTCCAGGTCTTTCATTCCGGGTTCACTAGAGGATCTCGGGGAGTGGCAATCCTGATCCATTGCAGGGTTCCTTTCGCGCATGCCAAGTCTTGGATTGATCCCCAAGGCAGATACGTCATTGTATCGGGTACACTATACGGGGAACAAATCAAACTGGGTAGTGTTTACACCCCCCCCCCCCACCCATTGCTTGGGCCCTTGTGGAGCGCTTGGTGGCCGTGTGGGCAGAAGTTCCCAAAGGACTGATGGTAGTAGGGGAAGACTGGAATGACGTGTTACACCCAACTCAAGACAGGTGGCGAGCGGCAGGGAAACCAATGGTAATTCAGGAATCATGGATGCGATCATTAGTAGATGGGATGGGATGGGTAGACACCTGGAGGAGACTCCACCCGACAGACCAAGTGTATACATACTATTCAGGTGTACATGACTCGTTCTCACGCCTGGATTACATATTTGAGCCCTCTAGCTGCTTTCACAGAATAACAACTGTGGAGATATTACCCAGGAGCCTGTCTGACCACTACCCAGTGGTACTTTGGCTTCGGATAGGTCCTGACCACCCTGCCTTCCGCTGGCGTCTCTCTGCTTGGCATTTGCACAATCAACAATATATATCACACATGCATCAAGCGATCGCCAAATACCTTACCCATAACACGGGGATGATGGAGTCCCCTGAGACAGTATGGGAGACTATGTAGCCGACCTTACGGGCGTAGATATCTCCTTCTGTGCAGCACAACGTAAGAAATGTCACGAGAAATTAATCCAACTTATAGATCTGGAGCGGCGAGGCAGTGGGGAGAATGGGAATCAGGCGCGCCGTCAATTGTTTCTTAAGCAACAACTATATGCTGGGGAATAGTTGGATAGGGCCAGGTTGGCATGGCTGGCCTCCCGTAGTAGGATATACCAATGGGGGGGATAAATCAAATACATTACTACATCACCTATGTCAACAGGCGCTGCATCCATTTAATATTCCCGGTATCCGTGACTCAGACGGCAAGGTACTCACCGACCCGTCTCAGAACGCAACTAGCTATGCAGACTACTATGCAGAATTGTACGCCACTAGCGGGACTTTACTGGAAGCTACCATACAGCGCTTCCTGGACGACTTGCTTCCGAGAGCACTGCCCGATGCAGCGAGAACAGAATTGGACCCTCCTCTCACATCTGAAGAATTAGGTGCCGATTTGGCAGACCTGCCCTCAGGCAAAGCACCAGGCCCTAACGGCTTTCCGTGCAAGTATTTTAAGTTATATCAACCCCAAATCGGTGCACACTACCTTGTGGTGATCAACACCGCCATGGAAGCGGGGCGTCTTCCACCCGATTGGAGGTACGCCGAGGTAGTAGTATTTCTTAAGCCAGGCCGACCCCCCGACCATTACACATCATACCGTCCAATCTCCTTATTAAATGTGGAAGCCAAATTACTTGCTAAAGCTCTCGCAAACTGCATTTTGCCATATATAACCGATCTGCTACATGCAGACTAGGCGGGCTTCATGCCCCACCGCGCCACAATATCCATCGCACCCATAGTGCCATAGCGGCAAAAGACCCCCTGGACGGCACTGCAACTAGAAGATATAGATAAAGCCTTCGACTCGCTCAGCTGGTCATATCTTTTTGTGCTCCTGAAACATCTAAATATAGGCCCCCGATTCCTTTCTTACACACAACTTCTATACACAGACCTCACAGCCTCAGTACGGGTGGCAGGTTCGGTCTCCCATACCTCTTCCATTAGACGAGGCATCCATCAAGGATGTCCCCCATCCCCATATCTGTTTGCTGTGGCAATGAAGCCGCTGGCGGCTTGGGTGAGAATCGACGCTCGGGTCCGGGGATTCGAATAGTCAAGGGAGATCTCAGATCGTATAGCATTATACGCTGGCGGTGTCCTGTTTTTTCTCACTTTCCCTAATTGTAATGACCCACAAATCTCCTTCCACATATATGAACGCTGCAGGCATCTCCACTGCCATTCCCCTGGCAAGGCATTCCATATGTACATTACAGATATTGTGTTGATTATGGCTGAACAAAACACAGAGTCGTTTTGGGCTCAGGGGCTATTCTGGAGGGGCATGTGTTCTTCTGTTTTACTTTCTATGTTGTATTTTTCAGTTGGCCTTTTACCGAGACTACATTGCCCGAAAGTCTGTGCTGCCTCATAGGGCACACACTTTTAGGCCACTGGCTCATAGCCCGAACAGTTTCCTGCCATTTTTATTGATGATTCATAGGAAGTTACACATGATTGCTACAGTGATTAATGACTCATAAGTAAAGTACACTGTGATGCCTCAATGATTGATGACTCATAGGAAGTTCCACCATGATTGTTGTGATTGCTGACCCACAGGAGGTTCAACATTAGGTAAGACTGCTCTATAAGCACAAGTTACTAACTTGTGTAACGATATATCTGTAAGAGACAGTAGTTGGTGACAGATTCCTTACCTTAGAATATCCCCAGGCGTCAGGCTGGATCCGTAAAGTTTTTGCGTAGCAGTACCCTTTGCGCGTCGGTAGGCGGCGTCGTGCGGCTCCGCGTCCGTCGTCGGCGTCGTGATCGCCGGGATGACGTCGCGGGCAGTACTTAGGCGCCGCCCCTGCGCGCTGACGTCAGTTCTGTACACGACTTTCCGCGCCAGGAACGCAGAGCCATGCAAGAAGCTGACATAGGTGTCTGAAAAATACTAGGGCCCTGAAAGGGATGTCCTTAACCCTAGAAATCAGTTCGCAGAACGGGGAGGATGGGTGGGGCGGTAAGGAATCTGTCACCAAGTACTGTCTCTTACAGATATATCGTTACACAAGTTAGTAACTTGTGCATCTGAAAGAGACACGTTAGTGACAGATTCCTTACCTTAGAATAGATACCCCAGCAATACCAACCCCGGTGGTGGGTCTGCGAACAAAGATCAGACAAGGAAGTCCTGGAGGACAGAACGGCCAAAGAAGCCGTCCCTCCGGACCTGACTGTCAAGGCAGTAATGCTTTGTAAATGTGTGCAGAGAGGCCCACGTAGCTGCCTGACAAATAACCGGAATGGGCACGCAGCCCAACAGGAGGCTCCTTCTTAGCCAAAGAATAGCAGGTCTTGATGCACAAGGTAACCCAGCGGGAGATGGTTCGTTTGTGCACCGCCCGACCTTTTTAGGCGCCCACGTAGCCAACAAAGAGCTGGTCATCCACCCGGAAGTGTTTTGTGCGGTCGATATAGAAGGAGAGCGCACGTTTTGGGTCCAGACGGTGGAGCCTCTCTTCCTCTCTGGAAGGATGCGGAGGCGGAAAGAAGGTAGGTAAAGTGATGGTCTGCCCAATGTGAAAGGCAGTAACCACCTTTGGCAAGAAGGACGGACGCGTCCGAAGAACGACCTTGTCTGGATGAACAGACAGAAAGGGAGGTTTGCAAGATAAAGCCTGGAGCTCACTCACCCGCCGAGCGGAGGTGATGGCCACCAGGAAGGCTGTCTTTAGAGTCAGAAGACGAAGAGGACAGTTATGCAGAGGCTCAAAGGGAGCGCACATTAAAAAGGTAAGAACCAAGTTCAAGTCCCACCGAGGCATCACAAATGGAACAGGAGGAAAGAGGTGTGTAATGCCTTTTAAGAACCTGTTAACAACAGGGGACTTGAAAAGGGAGGGCTGATCAGGGAGCCTGAGGAAGGCCGAGATAGCACAGAGATAACCCTTGATGGTACCCAGGGCAGAACCCTGTTGGGCCAGAGAAAGAAGGAACAGAAGGACCTCAGAAAGAGGGGCAGAAAGGGGGTTCACAGCCTTTGCTGTGCACCATGCCACAAATTTGTTCCACCTGCAGGCGTATACCACCTTAGTGGAGGGACGCCTGGCTGCCAGAATCACATCACAAACTTCGGGAGGCAAGTCGAAAGGAATCAACTGCCGCCGCTCAATCTCCACGCAAGCAGGTGTAGACTGGACAGGTTCGGGTGGAGGACCGTCCCCTGCGACAGAAGATCCTCCCGAAGAGGCAGACGGATCGGGGATCTACGCTCATACTGAGTAGCTCGGGATACCAAACTCTTCGAGCCCAGTCCGGAGCCACAAGAATGACTTGGGCCCGGTCGTGCCGAATCTTCTTCAACACTCTGGGTAGAAGTGGTATAGGCGGAAAGGCGTACAATAGACCGCAACTCCACTCGTGACGAAAAGCGTCGCCGAGCGCGAGTGCCGCCTTGGAAATTCCAACGCGCAGAACTGATGACATTGCGCGTTCTCTTCGGTGGCGAATAGATCTAACCAAGGCTCTCCCCACTGTAGAAAGAGTCCTTGCGCCACTTCCGAGTGAAGACGCCATTCGTGATCCATCATGCACCTGCGGCTGAGTTCGTCCGCCCTGGCGTTTAGGGAACCTGCCAGGTGTTGAACCATCAGGAACATGCCCTGATGTTCCAGCCATGTCCAGAGGCGCAGAGCCTCCTGACAAAGGGTCCACGACCCCACCCCGCCCTGTTTGTTGCAGTACCACATGGCGGTGGTGTTGTCGGTGAACACCTGCACTACCTTCCCTTTGACAGAGGGAAGGAATGCCTTGAGTGCAAGTCGGATCGCCCGGAGCTCCAGAAGGTTGATATGGAGCCGGGACTCCGCCGGAGACCAGAGGCCTCTGATCTCCGCCTCTCCCATGTGACCGCCCCATCCCAGAAGGGACGCGTCCGTCACAACTGTATGCTCTGGCTGGGGAAGGGAGAGGGATCTGCCCATGACCCATTGCCGGTTCGAGAGCCACCACTGCAACTGTGTTGCAGTCCCCTCCGAGATCTGGACGTGATCGGACAGGTTGCCCTGGTGCTGCGCCCACTGGAACTTCAGGTCCCACTGCAGAGCCCGCATATGCCATCTGGCATGATTGACCAGCAGGATGCAGGAGGCCATGAGGCCCAGCAGCCTCAGGGTCATCCGTACCGAAACCCAGGATAAAGGCTGAAAGATCGGAATCATAGCCTGAATATCCCGGACTCGCCGTGCGGGAGGATAGGCCCGAAACTGCGTCGTGTCCAGAACTGCTCCGATGAAAAGGAGCTGTGGAGAAGGAATCAGATGCGACTTCGGCACATTGATGGAGAACCCCAGCGAGTGCAGGAGTTCGGCCGTAGTCTGGAGGTGGGAGACGACTGCCTGGGACGAGCCCGCCTTCAGCAGCCAGTCGTCGAGGTAGGGGAAGACTGAAACCCCTGCCCGGCGCAGATGAGCTGCGACCACCGCCATCACTTTCGTGAACACCCGAGGGGCACTGGTAAGGCCAAAGGGGAGCACGGTGAACTGAAAATGCTCGAGGCCTACCGTGAACCGAAGGTAACGCCGGTGGGCCGGCAGGACGGGGATGTGGAAATAGGCGTCCTGCAAGTCCAACGCTACCAACCAGTCTCCGGGGTCGAGGGCAGTCAAGACCTGAGCTAGGGTGAGCATCTTGAACTTCTCCTTCCGGAGGAAGCGATTGACGTTCCGGAGGTCCAAGATAGGACGCATGTCCTCCTTGTCCTTTTGGGCACCAGAAAGTAGTGGGAGTAGCAACCACGCCCTACTTCTGGGGTCGGAACATGCTCGATGGCCCTCTTGGCCAAGAGGGCCGTGACTTCCTTCTGTAGAAGCACCAAGTGATCCCCTGACATGCGGTGGAATTGAGGTGGCATGGCTGGGGGGTGGTCTCGAAGGGGAGGGAGTAGCCCCTTCGGACAATGTCCAAGACCCACCTGTCCGAGGTGATGGGACGCCAGCGGTGAAGGTGATGGCGGACCCTGCCCCCGACTGGCGTACTGTGCACCTGAAAGGAGGGACTAGGAGGGCTTGGAGGCCGCGGACGGGTTGGAGGTGGTGGCCTGACCCGCACGCTGGTTGCCCGAACCGCCACGGCGGTATCCACGTCCTCGGCCACGCGAAGGCGCTTGCTGCGCGGGCCGTTGGCCGGGCTGTGGACGTGACTGGGCGCCCCTTCCGTGGCCACGAAAGGGGCGAAAAGCAGACGTGAGCGGAGGGCGCACAACAGCAAGGCCCAGGGACTTAGCAGTAGCCCGTGAGTCCTTGAAACGCTCCAGCGCATGGTCTGCCTTCGAACCAAAAAGACCGACTCCATCAAAGGGCATGTCCATGAGTGTATTCTGGACATCCCCTGAAAAACCAGTGGTTCTCAGCCAGGCGTGGCGACGCAGCGCCACCGTCGTTGCAAGCGATCTGCCCAGCGAGTCGGCGGTATCAAGGCCACAGCGGATGGTATATTTAGCCGCATCACGCCCTTCGGCAATGGCGTGGGTAAGCAGTGTCTGGACCTCCTCAGAACACTGCGGCAAAACAGTTGCCACCGAATCCCACAGGGAGTGGGTGTATCGGCCCAAGAGGCAAGCGGTATTAACAGACCGCAAGCCAGCACTGGAGGAAGAGAAAGCCTTCTTCCCAAAGTGATCCAGGCGCTTGGATTCCCTATCCGGAGGGCGGTAGGGAAGGCGGTTTGGGAGGCAGAGGCTTGGACAACCAAGCTCTCAGGGGTGGGGTGTTGGGAGAGAAACAGGGGGTCGCCCGGAGCAGGGCGATGGCGTCGGGCCACGTTCCTATCCACAGGAGCCCCTGTGGTGGGTTTGGACCAGGCACCCAAAAGAACGTCAGTCAGTGCATCGTTGAACGGCAGCACAGTCTCCGAAGAGGAGGCCGCCGGCTGAAGCACTTCAGTCAGGATGTTAGACCTGACGGCCACTGTAGGCAACTGGAGATTCAAGGCTCCAGCAGCTCTACGCAACACCGTTGCAAAATTAGCCCCTCCTCCGTTGCCACGGGAGGAGACAGCATGCCAGAGTCAGGGGAGGTATCCAGACCACTGGCATCCCCAAGTTCCTCAACCCAGTCCGGGTCAAACTCGCACTGTTGTGTGAGAGGGTCCTCAGACCCCTCCCAGCTCTCCTGGTCCTCCTCAGGTTGAAAATATGGAGGAGGAGGGACATCAGGGACCCAAGGTCTCATCGGCGCCGGAAACGGCGTCGGGCGACGCCGGTCCGGCTCCATGTCCGGACCCGGAGAGAACCGGGGAACGACGCCGCCCGGAGCCCCGGACGGCGTCGGAAACGGCACCGGGGACATCGGCGTCGGCGGAGGCGTGGTTAGGTCAACCGGCGTCGATGGGGGTTGCGGTACCACCGGAGCCGGGGTCGAGGCCGGGGCCGGAGCCGAGGCCGGGACGAAGGCTGGTGGGACAGGCGACGCCGGGACCGGAGTCGGCGGCGACGCCGGAGCAACCCCATCAGGGCCCGCGGGGCCCGAAGGCGCACCGGAGGGACCTTGAGGCCCGAAGAGGCGGGCCATGGCCGACAGGAATTCCTGTATATCGGCCGGAGTCGCCCCGAGCCCGGGTAGGGCGGGTACTGCGGGGGTAACTCGACAGGCACGTCCGGGGCCGCGGGGGCGGGACGGTGCCGACAGGGACCTCAGCCGAGTCGCGAGACCGGCGAGGCGAAGTCTTAGAGCGATGACGCCGCTTAGACTTCTTGTGCTTCGACTTACCGGAGGAGCGCGAAGACTTTGAATCCGACGAACGGCGGGGACTCCGCGTCCGGCCCCTCGACCTCTCCCGGGACCGGGGCTTGGTGCGGCGCGGAGCCGAATGCCGGACTTCGAGGAGCTTTCGAGACCGCTCTCGCAAAGCCTTAGGATGAAGTTTCCGGCAGTCAGGACACGACTTCGTGTCGTGGTCTCGGCCGAGACAAAAGAGACACTCGAGGTGCGGGTCCGTGATCGACATCATGCGACCACATTCCTCGCAGGGCTTAAAGCCGGGCATCCCTACGACACCTTAGGAGTCGTGAAGACTCGTTGAAGAAACAGTGAAAAAATTCACCAAAAAAGATAGTCAAAAAGTGACTAGGGCACTGCTCTTCCCGGATCTGCGCTTACTGGCGCGGAAAAAGAAGAACTGACGTCAGCGCGCAGGGCGGCGCCTAAGTACTGCCCGCAACGTCATCCCGGCGATCACGACGCCGACGACGGACGCGGAGCCGCACGACGCCGCCTACCGACGCGCAAGGGTACTGCTACGCAAAAACTTTACGGATCCAGCCTGACGCCTGGGGATATTCTAAGGTAAGGAATCTGTCACTAACGTGTCTCTTTCAGATATATGACCGTGCCCTATCTTCCTTGCTCGTTCCAACGTCAGCAGGGCCAGTCGAAGCCGTGGAGAACTGGCAAATCCTGAGATAAGCACAAGACCGAGCGAGCAGGGTCCCGTCAGCGCCTTTGACGAATCACGGAACAAGAACAGGGAGTGATCGGGAAGTTGCAGTATCAGAAGTAGTAGAGAACTTCAACGTGGCTCCAAGATTTTACCAAGAACGTCACTTCAGTCAGAACAGTGGGAGAGTCTTCACCAGTTGACCCTGCGCAGCTGGTGGCAGTTCAAACAGTGACAACCCATGCTGGCACAACAAAAACAAAAGGCAAGTGTGGGTCAGTTTGGAATGCGGGTGGGCTCCGCTTTTGTACAAATCTTGTTGGCAAAAGAGGAGGTGGGATCAGCTAAAGACTTGATTAGATAATTTGGATTAGTACGGAATGAGGAAACTTCGCTTTAATCAAAGAATGAACAATCCTGTAGACTGTGCAAATAACAGTAATACGGAGTGAGTGTGTGAACTCCACTATTAGCATACAGGAATAAAGAATAATACTTGTCAGATCACCTGCCTTTTGACACTAAACAGGAAAAGGGAGAGTAAAGGAGATTTCCTGTGCCCTTTCAGCAATTAAGAATCAAGGGGAGAATCCATCCCATTAAAGGTTCCTAGAAAAGGGTCAGCTGAACTCATTTTCTTTTCAGGTAAAGTGGTATTGATCACAAGTCTGGATACTAGCAAAGTACTTATATGATAATAGCAGGGACTTAAACAGTGACTTTGTTGTGTTTTTCAAAACTCCCTCCCAGTTGTTCCCTTCCTTTCCTTTGCTTTAACAGCAAGCAGCAGTTGGGAAGAGCGGGAGGTGGACCCACTTAAGCATCGCCTTGATCCTGTGGAGTTCGTCTGGCTGACACTAATAGGACAGGACCGAGACTACTCCGAATAATGCAGTTATTCAACGAGACTTCCGGCCTATTCATGAATGTCCGCAAGTCGATCTTATGGCCACTGCAAGGAGCGAGTGAACTGGGTGCATGGTCAAAAGATGTGACAGTAGCCACAGAGAGATTTAAATACTTGGCTGTGTTTCTGTCGGCCTCCCAGCCCACATCGTGGGAAAGGAATCTTGCTCTATTGTGGATGCAAGTAAAGAAGAGGTATGGTCTTGGTCGCATTTGCCTCTATCCTTATTCGAAAGATCTGATATTTTTAAGATGGTTTCTCTCCCCAGTCTTCTTTATCAGATACAGAATGATCTCTTTCTGATACCAACCACGTGGTTTCGACACATAAATGCAATACTGGGTCAATTCCTCTGGGGAGGCAGCTCTGCTCGTTTGACCTTGAGAACGTGCTTTCTAACCAAATACAGTGAGGGAATAGCAACTCCTGACATTCAATCATACCATGCAGCGTCCCATCTCCTTGTACTGAACGAAAGGTGGGATGGAGATAGACGGGACCCGGCGCATGCAGTGGATCACTGGTTAATGAGTGACATGACTATTCATTCATACCTATATGCGAGGCTGCCGCTTCAGGCACTGCCGCCAGCGACGAGCGTGGTGTTCGGGATCAGGAATTGCCGCCAGCGACGAGGGTGGTGTTCGTGGTTTGGAGGCAGTCACTGCGCCAGATGGGATGGTGGGGCTGATTGACCAGAGAGACTCCCTTGTGGCATAACAGTCTTTTGCCCCAGCTGTCCAGATTTAGGGGCTGGGAGGATATCGGTATATCCACGCTGGGGGTTGTCATGCATGACCAGTCATTAAAATCTTTCCAAGAGTTCCAGAGAGAATATGACATGCCTCACACACAGTTGCATAAATATCTCCAATTACGCCATTCCCTATCCCCCTACATTGCGCATCTGGAGACTCTGCCGGAATTGAACCCTATAGAGGCCAAAGTTTTTATGGGGGACCTCGATGACCACAAAATCACCAAGATATACCAATCTCTCATTACCAACAGCCCTCCCACAGTAGACACCCTTCGATAGACCTGGTAGGCAGACCTGGTCCCGCTAGACAATGATGACTGGACCGAAGCACTGGAGTCCCCGCGTGGAGCAGCTATCGCTTCGCGACTGCGGCTTATTCAGTTCAAAAACCTTCACTGGGTATATTTTGCCAGACATAAGTTGTGGAGGGCGGGTCTTGTGGCGTCCCCTGTATGCTTGCGCTGTGGTAACACTGATGGCACCTTTCTACACACAATTTGGCAATGTGCTGCACTCATTAGATTCTGGAAAGAGGTTAAGACATGCCTCTCTGAGGTGATGGGATATTCCTATGTCGCTGAGACTGGCTCTACTATACATTATGGAAGGGATCGGGGCAATAGCTGCAAGCGTCATTTATTGTTCCTGGGTCTCACATTGGTGAAATGGGATATAGCTAGATTGTGGAAAGCCATTTCCCCTCCCTTATTGAGAGTTTGGAAAAAGGGGTTGGATTTCTGCATGGGTATGGAGCTACCTACATTTAAAGCTAGGGGATGCCCACAGAAGCACCCAACAATTTGGAAGAGATGGGCCGACTATCGTGGCCTATATCTAGAGCCCCTCACTCCAACAACAGATACAGGAATACTGGGACAATAGGGCGGTGGGTGATCGTATTATTATGTGATTCAATAGCATATAGGACATTGGGGGGGGGGCAGCAAAAGAGAATGCAGCGTAGACATAGCACATGTTGTATTTTTTAGTGCTAAGGTTTTATTTCATTTAATTTCTTTCCTGTTTCGTTTTGATAAAATGGATGTCAACATCATGGATGTATTTCTGAATCATACTGTTTCTGCCAAGAAACCTGGTTGAACCACACTACCTATGGCTGTTGACACAATAAAATATGTAAAAAAACAAAACAGGATAACGGATACTCACAGCTGGGCACTCAGTCCAGGAGAACACAACAATGCACCACACAGGGGACATTCCTTTCCCAACAACTGCTTTTTGTTCCAGTCAGCTGTTGATGTTTGTACTAATTACGATCACAAAACGAAAGATTTTCAAACACCTAAAAAAGTTACCAGGTTTTCGCAGAATTGCATCCTCCATTTTCCAAAGCAGTGTTCACAATTGGGTAGCAATCACAAATGTTATATTTGCAAACATTTTATAAACCATTCGACCATTTTACAACAAATACATTATGTTCTGAATTTCTTGTTTTCAAAATTATTCCAGCTTTTCAATCATCTAGTGACGGTGATAGTGGCAGTGTTTATAACCAGGGGTCCTTGTCTGATCACTGTATTGTAATTGTAATACCATTGCATTATGTACCTCTCATTTGTACTATGAATATATTTACTTACATTTATTTCCTGTCACCTAACACTCTTCTGTGTCTTACCCGCTTCTCCTCTTTACTAGGGCAGATTCTTTTGATATCCTCTTTGTCTTCAGATAGATCAATCAGAACAAATCTGCCATCTCTCTCCCTGCACCAATTATTTTCAGAGACTGGTTCAAAATAACTCCTTCCAGACTCTCATTAAGAGGAAATACCACACAAAGGTGTTGGTTTCAGACCCTTTAAGTTGCTTGGTGGTCACCATGTGTGGGGCCTACTCACTCATGTCAAGGAAGGGTGTGAAGGTAACCTGAGATCACGCTTGGGCAATGTGATTTATTATATGCTGGGACCTAGCAAGAAGATGACACAACTCACAAATAAAGGGAAGAAGAATCTCCAGGCTAGCCAGGAACTCGTCTCATCCTGAATTTCTCCAACCGGAAGGCCACTTTCACTGAGTACTAGGAGTGTCAGGAGGTTCTCATTATGAAACAATTAAAGCTAGATGCAACAGTCTCTACATTGTCTTGACAAAGATCAGTGACAAAAATTCACTGACATCAGTAACACTCAAGAGTTTAAAGTTTGTTTCCTCTGTAAAAGCTCAAGCCCTACCTTTGCTCTGGAAACAGATCGTCGCCTTTGTCTGCTTCACCTCCTTAACGGGGGGTACTGTCCTCCTGCTCCTTCGGGGATGCCTCCCGGAGGTGGTGCTGGGACTCGGTTCCTCCTCGAACATCTAACCAGTCCGAGGCATCTTTCGGTGTTGTGAAAAATTGTGAGCAACCTTTGTGCAGCACTTTCAGTTTAGCAGGGTAGAGGAACATGTAAGTGAGTCCCATTGCTTTCAGTTTTTGCTTGACACCACTAAAGGATTGCCTTTGTAGTTGACCAGCTCTTGTGTAGTCCGGGAAGATGCGTACGGTGTGGTTTCGAAAGGATGGATCTTCCTTCCATCACACTTCCTGTAGAATGGCATCCCGGTTCGGACAGTTAAGGATCTTTGCTATGACGGTTCTTGGGGGGCATCGTGGCCTCTGCGGAGGGGCTAACAACCTGTGAGCCCTTTCCCTCACAAAAAGCGGCTAAAATCTCACGTTCGGGAGCGCCCCCCTGATCCAGACCTCCAGGAATGTCTCCAGGGCACCCCTCTCGGCCACTTCAGGAAACCCCACAAACCTTAGATTGCAGCTTCAAGACCGTCCCTCTGCATCTTTTGCTCGGGCCTCCAATTATTGTGAGTGTGACTCAAGTGTACCTGGTGCGGCTTTCAGCATAGTCATTTCCTCTTGCATTTAGGACACCTGCTGTTCTGTTTCAACTGATCTCTGCAACCTAGCGTAGATCTGTTCTCAGTAGGTTAACATCCAACGCCATGGTTTTGCTCTTTGCCTGCACCACAACCTCAAATAGCCGATAGGAACTGGGTTCCTGCTGGTTCCTGTGGTCTCTCACTACCATCCGCCAGTGGGCCTCCGCCTGTTCCCGGGGCAGTGAATTGATAATTTTTTGTTTGCTGCGCACCTCTGGGTGCCCAGTCCTTGCTAATAGTGTGTAATGGGTCAGAGCAAAGTAAGCATCCACAGGTTCTGGATTTGCTGAGTTCAATAGATTGAGTCTTCCCCTCAACGAGTCTGCCGAACCCTCTCTGTCCCAGCTATTCATTGCACCACACACTGGGCCCACCCCTTCGTGTATTAGTGGGAGTACCTTCCTCATGGTACTCCAGCAGACAGCAAGCCACACCCTTCCAATTCACGACACCTACAGCAGGCCTGCTGGGGTCATGGTGTGGGCTAGACTTCCCCCTCACGGCCACAGGAGGAGGACAGACACATCCAAGCCTAAGCGAGTTGGTGAGGGCCAAGTCCATGTGTCTCTTGAGGAGGGCCAATGGTCAGTGGGCAGCGCCCTGAATCCTCCGGCCGGTCACAGGGAACCTGTGCTGGGGTCATAACCTGCCAGCAAATGGGGCCCAGTGGGCAGTCACACATACAAAGCTGTGTGAAAGACACGGGGGTACCAGCGTCAGGCTTCACAAGATTTCCAGTGCCCTCAGGTCTCAGTGCGGGTCGGGTCTGGGCAGCGCCGACGACAAGGGGGCCCAGAGGCACAACAGAGGCCCTCCCTGCCGCACACACCTGGACCTTGTCTTCACCCCCCGCCGGGACTACAGCGCGGCATTTTGGCGAATTTCACCTCTGCCACAGGGCAAAGGGGGGATGCAAGCCACATCTTTAGCGGCACGCCCTACCGCCCGATTACCGAGCTCGGCAAGGGGTCGATGCTCGCAGTCTGATCCTCGCTGTGCTCGGCTGGAGAGCATAAACCCTGCCCACCCTTTCGTCACTGTGGCAGCGCGGGCGAGGCACCTCTTCCTAGCGGCGATCTCTCAGGCCCAGAGTAGGTGGGGGAGCTTGCGAGGCAACCCCCACATATACCCCACAATACGGATGGAGTCACAGGCTCTGCAAGGCCCCTGGAGTGGCAGGATTAAGTAGGATAATCATATCGAGCCGGGAGCTCTTGCTTGGTACTGCTGGGCTGCCATCGTGCTGCCCATGCACCCCGCGTTTTAGCCCATTATTGATGGTAATTTTGGGGGAGCTTGATTGACTGCTTGATTTGCATCCAAGAGTTGGTGTGCAGAGCTATTAGCAGGTGTTAACAAATTGGAGTCCATACCCAGAGTTAAAAGCTTTGACCACAGGCAATTGCAATTTATTTTGTTGAATGCTGAGGAGTAATATAGAGTAATTTTCTAAGGTTTACTGCCTTCTCGATGAGGACAGTCAGTGCGACTATGTTGTCTAAATTTGTGCATCTTGATCTAAAGCTTGTCTGATAGGGCGGCAGCAAGTTGTTTGATAGTACCCAGAATGTTAGATGTTAAAGTAAGTATTTGGCAAAAAGTTTGCCCTCAGCATCTGGAAGAGCTAACGGACGGAAATTTGCACAGTGTTTTCGACTTCCCTTTTTATGAAGTGGTTGAGTTATTGACTCTTTGCCATGAAGTTGGTACCTCGCATAACTGCAAAACATGTTCAAACACGGGCTTCAGTATCCTGCTGCACATTGTTGGATATTGCTTCATTACAGCAATAGGAATCCCATTGGGGCTAGGGGCTCAGGAGGTCTTGCTTTTTGCTATTAGTGATGCAAGATGTATTTCTGATAATTCCATCCTCTTATTGACAATTGACTTACTCTACACGATGGAGAGTCTTAATTTGCATAATGGGACTTGAGAAACGTTTCCCAGGTATCTGATGAAAAATCATAATCCATTGCTGGTCTCTAAGTGAAAGATCCCGTTCCCACTAAGTACCAGAATTTTTTAGAATCTTTTGTTGCAATTATTTTATGAAATTTAGCCCATTTTTTATCAGCCTCCTCAATTTATTTCTCCTTCACGGTCTTCCTATAAATTGCTTTTAACTCCTTAATTGCATTTGATCACTCTATACTATGTGGGAAGGTAAGTAGATGACTAAAGGATCTGTATTTCTGTCTTATGATCAATATTATTTTGAGAGGCTGAAAAACTGTCTTCCTTGAGGTTGTAAATTTGTAGTAACATTTTGTGAAGTCAGATGGTTGATGATGGTTTTTGTGACTTTAGCCCACATTTCTTTCAACAAGCCATCCTTTCCGTTAGAGTTGCAGAGTTCATTCAGCACTTTTCAAAGCATTTGATTTGTCAAAAGAGAGGTTGTTTTCTTTGATAATTTTACGTTCCACACTATTTTTTTTATCATTTAGGGCCATTGGAGAGACTGGCATAAATGATGGTGCCTGAAATTGAGGAAGAGAACATTTTAGGGTTATCACCTGTGGATTATGGTCACTTTCTCCCCTTGGACTAACTTTGTAGTTTTTACACAAGTGAAAGTACGAAAAATGAACCTTGGTGAAATCAATTGTAGAGCTTGGATTAGATGAGATAAATGTTTTTCTTCTGAGTTGGTCACTCTGAAAACAACCATTGAGGCAACAGAGCCCCGATTCCAAAATGAAGGTTTTCAGTAGTTTAAATTTCATGAAGTAGCTCCGTGTTTTTCTCTGAAACACCAGCGGGGGAATTAGAAAAGCCTCACCCGGCCGTTCATTGGCAATGTTTAGGTCGAAAAAAACTGAGAAGGTCTTCAACAAAGTTTCCAGTAAAGACATGGGGGAATCTCTGCAGTGCTCAATTAGATGTTCTAATTTATCCAGTGTTCCAGTGAAATTTATCAGGTCTGTCCTTGAAGAAGGTAAGTAGATATTTATAATGTATAATTGCTCCTTCCTGGAGCTGATCACATGTATGGCCAGAAGAAGAGAGAGTCGAGATTTCAATACAGCTAGATTGCTGTTGTGTGTTGATTAAAGTAAATAGACCACCGGCTGGATGGCCAAATCTAGCCTTAGTGGTCCTTTTCTCAAAAGTATAAACTTCCAAGACTGAAAGAATCGTTTTCCCAGGACTCTTGCAGACAGATCACTTGAAACCTATTTGGAAAATAATTTAAATTGTACTTTGGGTCTTTCAGGTGACGAACAATACAAGCAATATTCCAAGAGCAAATCTGTAGGAGTTGTTCATCATTGGCATGTGCAGTGCTAACATTAGTTAAACTGAGCTTTTGTGTCTGTACTTTTGAGAATAGGGCTACTCCTGGACAAGTAAATTTCTTCAACATCAGTGGATATTTCGATTTGTCCACTTGAGTTAATGAGATGCCCCACTTCCCCAGCTCATCATTCCTGCCCACGATTTTGAGAAACAATCTCCTCTGTAGACCCAGTCGCTTGAGTTGACTCTGTGTTCCTGTTTTTGTCTGCAAGAAAACAAACTGACAGGGGGTTAACTGAGGTTGCTGTACTGAGATCCGGAAAATATACTATTATTTTCAACAGATTCTGCCCGTTTAGTACATCCTGGAACCCCCTTGATTAATAGTGGTGTGAAAACCAGGGCTTGGTTGACAAGACACTGGTATACACTTTTCTTTTTGAAAGTGAGTGTGCTGATTTTGACTGTCTTAATTTAGATTGCAGTGAAGCTTGTTTCGTGTGGTAGTTTTGGGAACTAAGTCATTTGTCAGGGACTTAGCAGTGATTTGGGATGTTGAATGATCCTTCGTCCACTTTTCACCGAAAGAAGATACACCGTTTTTAATCAGTGAATGGTTATCTGTTGGACTTGGCGTGCAGATCTGATTATTAGAAGTAAAAAACCATCTGCCACCCTGTGTAATAAGTCCATTACAGGTGGCACAGGTTCTTGGTTAAGTAAGTGCTCCGTTCTCTGGTCTTGATTCACATTCTCGTTATAATCTGAACTTTGGTATCACTTATTGGGAAATCCTTTTGTGTTCAGTTGTCCTGTCGTATTCCCCAGTGATTTTTCACTGAATCCGTATTTTGATGAACTGTGGGACTTGCCATATTGACCAGACGTTTTTGATGCTCCACCAGGGGGATTAGGTCCTGTATGAGTGGTTCTCCTGTGTTGTGCTTTTCTAGTGTTAGATTATGCTTACTGATGCTTTTTAATGCCATGTATAAGTTTGCATTCGCTACGCCATTTTCCTTTAGACGCCATTTTCCAGCTGGTCGAAACGAATTTTGCTGGATTCCGAGAAATGCTCCTTGCTAAGTTTTGTTTTTGCAACAAAGAACTGTTAGTGCCAGTGCATAGCTTTCCCTTTCGGTAAAGGCCCTCTCCCACCTGTCTGGAAGTTTAATCGCAGCGCAGGGTGGAACGGCCTTGAAAATGTTCTGAGTTGTGCAAGATAAGAGAGTAGAAGTTTTTTTTTTTGTCTTTACGCTGTTCATCCACATCTGTTTTGAAAATTCCACTGTGGGTGTGTTATTAGTTGACCATGCAATGCATATAATGTATCTTTGTGCTTACAGTTTCTCAGTTCCCTCTGTAACACTCTCTTGAGACTGTGCAGACGGGGCCCCGCTCTGAGCGTGTACAATAAATGATTATTGGTGTATATTCTCCACTGTTTTCTCTGACTCTTCATTTGGCATGGAAGGCTGAGAGTTGGTCAGTGGTGACCCGGGTGACCCTAATCGGGTCACTTCCTTCAATTGGCGCCCGAACAGGGACTTCTTCGGGGCCTGACCCATCCATTTTACACAGGCGGAAGGGAGGTCGAGGACATCACCAGGTCGGACTGACGGCTCAGGGATCCCTGCACGAAGAGATACGTTTCTCGCAGCTGCTGCCACTGTCCCACCGGAGGGTGCCTCATAGTTGCCAAGGTTTCAGATTGCTTATGTGTGACATTTTCATAATTTCAGTGTATTTATGAGTGACATTCAATGATTATGAGTGACACTTTCTCGCACGCAAAATCAAGCAATGAAGACAAGGGAAATATATAAATATCAGAAATTACACCCATTCGTGCCACGAGAAATTCTTAGATTATCTTAAAACTTCTGCAAGACACCAGAAACGGAAGGGCACTAACTTCGCAGGACGGCCTCGTAGTGATAAATGAATGCCAAATTGCTGGTTTATTGAACTAAAAAAGCTTGTGAAGAAGTGCACCACAGTTGCAGAATTCGGACCCCAACTATGGTCTCTTGGGCGTCTCTACTGAGTATGAAGAGCAAACCTAAAATCTCAAGAGTGTGGATAGAGATGTCACTATGCGTCACTTGCACTGACCCAGCTATGTGTCTGCTGTGACATTCCAACCTTCTTTTGAGGCACTCCTGTCCATGTTTGCGTTCTCTACAATTCAAGATCTGCTGCACGGTACACCACTAACAGCAGTGACAAGTCAGTCAGTCAGTCAAAAATACTTTTATTGATTCGTTAAAAATCATAAAAGGATGGAAACCATCATAAAACGCTATACTTTAAACGAGCATTTTTTTAAAAACATAAAAGAGAAAAAAGGCCTTAGGGCCATGACCACAATTAAAAAACTAACAGGTATTACAATACATTTAGAAATGTCAGCCAGCAGATTATTTATTGGCTGCTTGGCATGAATCAGTTTTTTCCAGTTCCTTTGCTGCTATTTTCCAGAATTTTATGGCGCTACAAGACAGGGGAATCGAAAACCCTCCAAGACACCTGATGACTGCGGCTCTACATGTTCTTATCTGTT
Organism: Calotriton arnoldi; assembly: GCA_963921515.1. Lineage (NCBI taxonomy): Eukaryota > Metazoa > Chordata > Amphibia > Caudata > Salamandridae > Calotriton > Calotriton arnoldi. The sequence goes on along the minus strand of CAWUFW010001986.1, from coordinate 1,480,343 downwards.
CATTCCTTAAAATCTCCCGAAGAATGGATTTACGGGTTTTCAGTAAAAAAGGGCAAGTACATAGTAGGTGTAGTAGTGACTCCTCCCCTTGACCACAGAGGCGACATTCCTTAGATGGCCATGTATGTTTCCATGTTGGGGTCAAATCCTTTGAGGGGAATAATCCCATTCGTAGCAACATCAGGTAGTGCTTTTTATGTGGGAGAAATGTTCGATCAGATACTGTTGGGGCTTCAGCCTCTGGTAGGCCTGTATCACCGCCCAGGCGTGATGTTTTTTTGCAAAGATCATTTTATCAGTTATTAAAGAGATCCGCTTGATTGCAATATTCACCACGCTTTTGAATCGAACATACGTTACTGGCAGGTCAAGTTCCAAAGGAGCAGAAAGAAGAGACAGGAAGAAGAAATACAATGGAAAGAGACAGCGGGAAATGAAAGAATGAATGCAGCAATAAATGACCGAAAAATATAATAAAGTATATGAAATTAGTGTAAGAATCGCCCGAGTTTGAAAAAGGCAGCAAATAAAAAGAGAAAGGGCAATACAGCATGAATTAAAAGCAGTGCTTTAAATGGGCCGGTACTCACCGGTACTGAGTACCGGCACTTCTTAGATTTATCCCTCTGAGTACCTGCACTTCTCTTCTGCCGAGGAGAGAACCAGTACTCATCAAAAGGTAGACTCATTGGCTGTGAGTGCTGGTGAGCAGGAGTGGAACGTGTCTCTGGCAGCCAAGGAGCCACTTCTGTATCCCCGATCTGAGCCCCAGCTGAGCTATTCAGCTGGGCTCATTTGAATAATTGCCGGGTGCTCACCATCACGCTGTGTTTGACACAGCAGGGTCCGTTCAGGCCCTGTGCTGTCAATCACAGTCACACTATCCTGTGCATTTGTGCAAACACAGGAATCATGGCAGTCCCCTGGCAGTGGCAATCAGGCTACGGCCAGTCCGGCCCTGGTGGCAATTAAAAAAGCCATGGTAGGTGAAGAGTATAACATGGCTTTCATCATACCCAAGTCTTTTGTGTGCCTGCTTATGTTTGTGTGTTTGCCTGCATTCGTATGCCTGTTTTTTGTAAGAAAAAAGTGTGAGAGAGAGAGAGAGAATCAAAACACTACCAGGAGGTATTTTAAAGAAAATGGGTGGCACTTTGTGTGTACATGTCTGCTCAGCGACAAAGATTCATAAATAGCATTTTAGGGAGGGTTGGTGGGTGGGTGAGTGAGTGGATAGATTAGTGAACAAGGGTGGATGTATAGATGGATGGATGGATGGATGAATAGATGAATGGATGAGTGAAAGCATGGATGGCTGGGTGAAAGGGGGTGGATGATTGGATAAAAGGGAGGATGATGGGTGGATAAGTGAAAGATTGGATGGATGAATGAAAGGGAGGGAGGATGGATGAAAGGGTGGATGATGGATGAGTGGATGGAATAAAGGAGTGAAAGGGTTGATGGATAGATGAGCGAAAGGATTAATGAATGAGTGAAAGATTGGATAAAGAGATGGATGAGTGAAAGGATGGATGGATAGGTTTGGAGATGGATAGGTTTGGATATGAAGGGTGGACAGACGGAATGGCGAAAACTGAATGATGGATGAAAGACTGAATAGACGACAGAATGTAAAGGTTAAATGGCGGACATCAGCAGGTAAATGGTAGGATGAATGAATGGATAGATCTATGGAAGAGACAAGACCTATCTTCTGGGGAGGGTCATGATGATTTGCTTCATTTACATTGTGCCATAAGAGCTTTGGTTCGAAGTGGGGGTATTTTCAGTGGGTGAGTGAGTGGATGGATGAGTGAGCAAGGGTGGATGTATAGATGGATGGATGAGTGAAAGCATGGATTGCTGGGTGAAAGAGGGTGGATGATTGGATAAAAGGGCGGATGATGGGTGGATAAGTGAAAGATTGGATGGATGAATGAAAGGGAGGGAGGATGGATGAGTGAAAGGAGGGATTGAGTGAAAGGGTGGATGGAATGAAAGGGTGGATGGAATAAAGGAGTGAAAGGGTTGATGGATTGATGAGCGAAAGGATTGATGAATGAGCGAAAGGGTGGATAAAGAGATGGACGAGTGAAAGGATGAATGGGTAGGTTTTGAGTTGGATGGATGGATAGGTTTGGATATGAAGGGTGGACAGACGGAATGGTGAAAAACTGAATGATGGATGAAAGACTGAATAGACGACAGAATGTAAAGGTTAAATGGTGGACATCAGCAGGTAAATGGTAGGATGAAAGGATTTATTTATTTTATTTTATTTATAAAGTTTTATATAGCGCGAACTTGATCCCGAGGGATATCAGAGCGCTTTACAGTTTAGGGGAGAAGAAGGTAACAAATCAAAACATGAGTCTAATATGGTGAATCTAATAGGCGTTGAAACAAATAGTGCACATATAACAGATCCTTTATAAACCTGAGTGAATGGGGAATGGGCTATACGATGGAGCAATGTGAAATAAGGGGAGTAAGTACAATGATCATATACAGAAATAAAGACCAATACCAAAACAATAAACAAAACATGAGTCAAATGGGGAGTCTAGTGGCATTGAGTCAGCTGGTGAACAACTACCAGATCCTTTATACACCTGGGTGAACGCAGAGTGGGCTAGACTATGGGGGCATAATGACTTAAGGGGAGTAAGTACCATAATCATATACAGAAATAATAACCTAAACAACATAATAAACATATACAGGGATAATAAAAATGCTGTGGTATGTCCGATGCGCAAGAGCTAACAAATGTCCCTCATGTTAAGGTAAGAACTTATTCATGAGGAATCTTTTTGCTTCCAGTTTGATGGCCTCCTTTGAAGAGATCCTCCGAATTTCAGGTGGAAGAGAGTTCCAAATTTTTGGAGCAGAGCCAGAGAAGGCTCGTTGGCATGTTCTCTTTTGCGGAAGATCTGTGGTTTTAAGAGGAGGGAATTTGCACTCCTTAACAGTCTACCCCTCCGGATAGTTCTAGTTTTTGTGCCAGGTAGATGGGGGTTTTGAAGTGGAGGGCTTTGTATGATAGGCAGGCAATCTTCAGTTGAATTCTAGCTTCGTAGGGTAGCCAGTTTAGAGATTTTAAAACCGGGGAGATGTGTGCCCTTCGCTTAGTGCCCGTAATCAATCTGGCCGCCGCGTTCAATGACGCCTTTATGGGGGCCAGCGTGTATTTGGGGAGGCCACATAGTGTAGCACTGCCATAGTCAAGTCTCGGCAAGACAAGCGCTTGGACCACTTGCTTGAAATCTGCTTGCGGTAGGAAAGGTTTGAGATTCCTGAGTGTTCTCAGAAGGTGGTTAGCTCCCTTGCTAATGTGAGTCTTCATATTCAGATGCTTGTCCAGGGTAATTCCTAGAGATTTGGCTGAGTCGATAGTGCGGGGGGAGCAATTGAAGGCGGTGAGTTGGTTCATCCATAGGTCGATTATAGGAGTATGTATTGGGGGAGAGATGAGGAGGAATTCTGTTTTGGCGGTGTTTAGTAGTAGGTGGTTCTCGGTTAACCAGTTTTGGGTCGTCAGTAGGGTGGAGTTGAGTGAAGTGATATCATCCGGGGAGGAGATTTTCAGATAGAGTTGGGTGTTGTCTGCATACATATGGAAGCGAATGTCCAATGATTTTAGAACATTAGCTAATGGTTCCAGGAACAAATTGAAGAGAATGGGAGATAGGGAGGACCCTTGGGGAACCCCCATGCTGACTGGGGAAGGCTGGGAGAGAGAGTGGTTCGCTTTAACTCTTTGGGTCCTGTGCTGCAGGAAGGACGAGAACCAATGCAGCACCTGACCCGAAAGGCCTATCCTATGCTCCAGAATGAATAGGAGGTTGTCATGATTGACAGTGTCAAAAGCGGAGGAGAGGTCAAGTAGGATAAGGAGGCAGGATTCATTTCGATCGAGCATTATTAAGATGTCATCCATCACGTGGGTAAGAGCCGATTCAGTGCTGTGCCCACTACGAAAGCCAGATTGGTGTTGGTCCAGGAGATGGAAATTTTCGATGTGCGCACATAGTTGTGCCTGGACGCATTTTTCAAGGAGTTTGGCTAGAGTGGGGATGCTGGAGATAGGTCGGAAGTTGTTAAGATCTGTACTGTCAGCTGTGGGTTTTTTCAATATAGGTGTTACCTGAGCCTCTTTTAGGCATTCTGGGATCGTGCCTTGTGCCAGAGATGCATTGACGATCTTTGTCCAGAATGGGGAGATTTCATCCTTAATTACTTTAAAGATGGTAGGTGGTAACGGGTCACTGAAATGATTAGATGGGTTGATACTCCGAAGAACCTTTTTGATATCATTTTCAGTGAAGGGAATAAAAGTGTCCCAGGAAGCGTTGTTCTTGATACCCCAGCTACATGGTGCTATCTTGTCTAGTATGGCCAGTGGGGGTGCAGGTTCGTTAGGTAGCAGTAGAGCCCTCCTGGTTTCCAGATCCATGTTAATAAGTCTAGTTTTCTCAGTAAAGAAGGCAGCCAGATCATCACATGAGGGAGGTCTGACTTCCGAGGCCGATCGGTTTGGGGCTACCACCGATTGTTGTTTAACCAGTTCAAACAGTTTCTTGGGTCGGTTAGCCGCTTGGTTAAGTTGGGATCTGAAATACTCCGCCTTCTCTGTCTTGATTTGTTTGTTATACGAACTTCTGGCTGCTCTAAGGTTTTTTAGATGGTCCGCAGAAGGAGAGGTTCTCCAGGAACGTTCTAAGGACCTTAGTTTGCGACGTTCCGAGTTTAGGTTGCCATTGAACCAAGGTTTAGATATTTTTGCAGGTGCATTTTTTTGTTGGAGTGGGGCCATCGAATCCATGATGTTGGAAATAGAAGAGTTGTAGAAGTCTGTGAGGGCATGGACTTCAAGTATGTCCAATTGGGGAGATAGGGCCCGATTACAGCGGTTTGCTAGGTCAGCTGTGTTGAAATCTCTGAGGTCCCTTTTCCAAATCTTTGGTTTGGTTTTTTGAGCCTTACTCAGATAAACCTCCGAGTTAATATGGAAGGAAATGATGTGAAGGTCCGACCAATCACAAGGTATGATGGACTCCAATGAGATGGTATGACCTTTGGAGATGATGAGGTCTAACGTTTCTCCTTTGATGTGAGTAGGCTGGTCACAATGTTGAATCAATTCGTGGTCATTCAAGAAGGAACTGAGGCATGAGACTGCTTGGTCATTGGTGTTAGACCAGTGAAGGTTAAAGTCCCCAAGGTAGATATGGGACTGAACTGAGTCCACATTGCCGGAGATGATTTCCATTAATTGTTCAATGAAGGGGAGATTGTCGCCTGGGGGTGATAGAATGTGTGTAATTTGCAAACCAGATGATTGTTACTTGAGATGTTGAGACAAAGATATTCGCAAGTTACTGGAGAGGAGGACTCTGAAAGGGAGACCGCCAACGTGCTCCGATGTATACAAGCCAGGCCACCACCCATCTTCTTAACTCTATCAAGACTAATTATGTCGTGGGTGGGGGGCACCAAGAGGTCAAGAATTGGAGTGGACGAAGGGTTGAGCCAAGTTTCTGTGAGGATAATGATATCTATCTCATTCTGTTGTATGAGGTCGAAGATCTCGGATGCAAGTTTGCTTGCAGACCTACAATTGAGTAGTATGCATTTGATTTGAGCCGGAGTATGGGGGTGAGGAGTCTGAGTGATGTTCACTCTCTTGAGGTTATCGTTGTTTATGGCTCTGTTGTGGTTGTGGTGGGGTACCCTGTTCGGGTTAGAATGCATGGTTTGAATTATTCCCTTTGGACTCGTGATAACGTCCGTGTTGGATGAATAAGACTTGAGTAGGCAGTCAATTTCAATGGGCGTGAGACCGGACACTCTTCTTGGGCGAGAGGCTGCGTTAGGTAGGGGAACAGAATTGGAGATTGTAGGTGATAAGGGATGGTCACGGGGAGCTATGAAAGTGGCGCTGGTGGGGGCTCTGGGCCGGTTCAGACTAGAGAGGAGGGGGCTTAACAAGGGGAGAAAATCAAGTGAGAGGGCCTTCAAGCCGTGGAGTTCAAGGGCAAGAAGGTGCAGCTGGCGGGATATATCGTCCAAGCGTGCCAACATGTCTGGGTGTTGGGCGAGGGAAGGAAATTGATTGTGTAGATCTGGAGAGGGGGGAGGATGACTAAGTGTGTTAGAGGGGTCCGGGGCGGTAATGGGGGAAGCCCTGGGAGAATGAGGGTCCCCGAGTATGAGCGGTGCCAACATGTCTGGGTGTTGGGCAAGGGAAGGAAATTGATTGTGTAGATCTGGAGAGGGGGGAGGATGACTAAGTGTGTTAGAGGGGTCCGGGGCGGTAATGGGGGAAGCCCTGGGAGAAGGAGGGTCCCTGAGTGTGAGCGGTGTTCCAGGATGCATAGACCCGGAGGTTGATTGAGTGTGGAAAACTGCCGAGGCGGTAGGGTGCCGATGTGCGTTAGAGGGGTCAGAGACGATAATGGGAGATTCCCGAGGAGAGGGTTGGTCACTGAGTGTTAGAGGTGTTCCCAGAAGTATTGGTAAGGGGGTTGGAAGTGGTGATAGGGTTAATGGTCGCGAAATATGTAATCCGAACAGTTCAGCATCTGGCAGGGGCAAGGGAAGGGAGGTGAGAGAGGAGGGATGTAAATCTGAGGGGGGAGTGGGAGCAGTGATTTGGGGTGAACTTGAGGTGGTTAGTGTTGTATCTAGTCGCCCTGAAGTTGAGTTGTTTGCTACTGAGCTTTTGATCTTCCAAAAGAGTTTGTCGAACTGCTCTAGGTTTCGATTAGAAGCTTGAATGAGAACGATCCCATTGTTATAGATGGTAATGGTGAGATCTATTTTTTGGATAGGAGAGGAAGTAATAGAAAGACTAAATCCATGGGGTGTTTTCCTTATCTGTGTGCACTGGAAAAATGATATGAGAGTTTTCCTCCATTGGGCTCTCTTGTTCGTGAAGAAGATTAAGTCGGACATGGTGTTGCCATTGTACATGCTGATATATGTGTCTGATATAAGTTTTTCCGTTTTTTTTTTAATTAAGTTGTGTTTGAGTTTTTTTGGATGAATGGATAGATCTATGGAAGAGACAAGAGATATCTTCTGGGGAGGGTCATGATGATTTGCTTCATTTGCTTTGTGCCATAAGAGCTTTGGTTCGAAGTGGGGGTATTTTTAGTTTCTTCCTACTCATGTGCTGAAAAATATATAGTATTGTGCCAAACAACAGCAATTAACAGTATGGCATTAAGAAGGTGCAACTATTGCAAAAAAAAAGGAAATGTTAACATATTATAGCATTTCTCTTTCATTTTGTGTAATGAGTTAACTTGCTTTGTTTATATAAACACATTTCTCATGTGTTTTGGTATGTGCTGCAACTAATATAGAAGTCGTTAAGTATCATCAAGTCTTTCCTTTAGCCCCGCCCCTAGCCCCGCCCCCTCACTACACATCTAGCTCATTTTAATGAGTACCTGCACTTATTTTTTCCCAATTAAAGCACTGATTAAAAGACATTTAAAGATAAATACACCAAGGTTGAGAGATGGAAAAAGATGATGGTGAAGGAGAAACAAAGGGAACAGAGCTAGAGAGCAGAAAATAATGGTAAAATGAAAAGAACAAAAAGAGATAAAAATCACGAACAATAAAAAGACATGAAATGAGAGATTACAGCCATAAGGTAACTACGTATAAAAGAGATAAAAGGGAAACGAATAAACATAGCAAGTGAAAAAATATTATAAATCAATGTTGCAGGTTAAAATGTGAGTGGGATACCACGCGTAAGTTTGATGAAAATATACAAGGCTGGACAGATAGTTCACTCAAGGTTATATATAGACTATAGATTTGTGCATCTTGAGAATCACACATTCTAATATTAGCCAGAGTGTTCAGTTGAGTACTTACGACAGGAAGTTTTGTGCAACTCTGGGATGCACGGCCGTAGGGCCTGCAAGTCACAGGTTTTAATACCATCCAGACTGCTCAGTGGGGTAATACCCCTATGGCAGCGATGTTTGTGCAACTTTGGACCGCAGGGCTGTAGCCTACAAATCACCGGTTCTATTACCAACAAGAGTGGTCAGTGGTGGGATGTACCTAGGGCAGAGATTTGTGAGTAACTCTGGGCCCAATCACAATGAAGAGATCAAACTCTGCCCAGCCTATGCCTCGCCCCTGCTCCATATCCTGCTCACAGAGGGATGTCCTTTCAATCTTGCCGACCATGTCCAACGCCTGGAGTCTGACCGGACTCCACTACAACCCGTGGCAAAGAACCTCATACCCTGTCACTACTCTTCATTTAGGGTTGTGGATTAAACATGCTGACACGTTCACGCATGTACCAGCGCTGCTGCTCGTCGCTTTCTGGTCCCCAAAAAAGGCGCACATCTGAATGCAAATTTGTATTATTCTCCCTAGTCCTTACACATTTGTTTACTGTGCCAAGAATTAAGCTCTAAAGGGCCTGGTGGGCCAGACTCCAGTGTACACAGAGGTGTAATCTCCAAAGCAACCGAAGTGTCACTCCCACTGCAGACCTAAAGCTACAGCGGCAAACACCGACAAACAGACGCCCTTTAAACACCAGGGCAGACCTCGGCCTGTGAAGCTTGCAGCAGCCGCGGGATGAATTCTGTTAAAATGCACGGCAAGACTCAGACGCTGGGGGAGATGGGTCGCGGAAATCGATCCTCCGCTTGCTGAACTCTACTTTTCCAGTCTGCAATGAATGAAGAACTCTAGCTGAAACTACAGGGCGAGGCGCTGCTAAAAGTAAATTCATTTAGAAAAGCCAAGGATATTAGCAGAGTGAGTGACACTTACTCTGTGTCAGAATTAATTGTCATGACGGTATCGGGCGGGGACAGCCACAATGACTTCCCCCGGCATTGTCCAGGCCGGTTCGGGGCGGGTAGCGCCGTGATCCAGAACATACTCTGACTTCAACCACATCGCTGGCTTCATCAAGGCCGCACTGGACTAGTGCAGGCGGCCAGGCTGCTGAGTCACGTGCCCCCACTCTCTGGCGGCATCCAACTAATGATTACGTCGCGCTGTGATCATTGCGTAAATGAAATTGAGCCTGACGACTCTTGCGACGTGACGTCGTAAGTGAACTGTAAACATTGTAGCCATTACCAGCTGCGCTAGGCTAGCCCCAAGTCTGCCGCGCAGCCACCTAAGAGCTTTGCGCAGTTGGTGGAGGTGCTAAATAGAAGCGCTCCGGCTCACAGCTAAGGTGCTATAAATGCGTGACAATGCATTTCAGTGCGGTGATGCGGACCACCACACTGAAATGCGTTAGTCTAACGCGTGATGCGTGGTACTTGGCAGGGCTGGTGCCTCGCCCAGCGGTCATCCCGACTGGAGTCCTGAACTGCAAACCTGTGTTCCGACTGTTTGGTCCGAAGAGTCGGCAGTGGGCAGTGAAGAATACGTTTATCGGTACGCCTGATACTAGGTGAGTCTGTTTCAGTTTATGTGGTACCACTGTAAATGGCTTTTGTTTCAGCATTAGGACTGTTTTGGTGAAAAGTGTTTGCAAATACTTTGCCAGGTAAAGTAGGAATTTTGTTTCTCTTTTCTTTACAATGCCTGTTTCAGTAAAATTCAGAGTTTGTGCTGTTATTGTTGTTCTATAGTTGCACGGTTGGAAGGATCCCAGCCTGCAACTCCTGAGGGCAGTCCTAATTTTGATATGTATGTGAAACATGGCCTTGGCCCTATTATGTTTAGTATGTTATGGCACAAATATACAAGGGACAATGCAGAGTTACAGTGGCATTTGACAGGCTCTTTTGACGAACAGAAGATAGGATTTCTTCAGGAACAGTTGTTTAAAAGACGTAGTAGACATTCTTTTTGACTCCCTTCATACTTGGCAGAAGGAGGCCAAGCAGAGGCGATTAAAAATGGAGAAAGATACCAGAAAAAGAAATATGCAGACCCTTACACAAAAGGCTGTAGCCTATGATAAAGACAAGCAGGAGACAGGAATAAAACGCGAAGACAGAAGATTTCGGTTGCACATTGATAAGTCTTATATGGCTCAGGAAGAAGCTGATACTTTTATGGAGACCTTATTAGATACCCGACCCCCGCCACCATATGCCCCAGAACGGATATATCCCGTTGTTCCCCATCAGCAACAACAACCTGCACCGGTGCATCAGTCTCTGAAGCCGCTACCCCTACCGTCCCAGTTAACGTACCCCCTGCTCCTCCCCTTCCATCCCAACATATGTCTGCAGAAATTCCTGTTACTCCTGTTACAGTCACTCATCCTTCATTAACAGTAGTTACTGACACACCAGTGCGCGGTCCGGAAGATAAAGATTCAACTGGATTCAGGGAACGGTTGGGTCCTTTAATTCGATCTGGTGTGGGGGATGAAGAGAAAAGAGTAATAGCGGAACAGGCAATACGGTGGGCTCGCAACCCAATTTATAGTCTTGAGGACATATGGCAATTAATGCGAGCCTTCGACCCTTTTATAAAGCAACATGCCCTTAAAAATATGTCTGCCACATTAATTGACCATTGGCGCACACACATCGAAACGGAAGCACCCCAAATACTATTTGATATTAATGAAGGCGCTTATGTAATTAACATGGAGCCGGCCCAAGTGTTCAGGAATACTTCCACTCTAGTTACGTACAGAGGCAGACTACATGATAAGAATTCCACTCACATAACTCAGTTCCCAATGCGGGAAGTCCACCCCATTTACCACCCGGAAATCCCTGCAGTGACGGACCAACATGGGGCGATTACCAGACCGGCTGTGGCTGCCCGTTTTCAGGAACAATGGGTTTATACCCCATGGAAAAGAAGTGAGGTTCTGGCCCTGAAGGCTACCTTGCCCGATCCTAGGAAAAATCCTACTGCTTACTATAAAGAATTGACAGAAGCTGCTTCTTCTAGTGTGATGACTCTTGCAGATATTGCAATGTTTTTTGGCCTACTAGTCCCAGTTGATACTTGGCGACAGGTACATACCCAAGACCACATTGCTGAGTTGGGTGGGACATGGGACGCAATTAGGGGTTGGGACAGAGATAGAAACCCAGGAGACAAACCAGGTGCTGAGTTGCTTGCCTTACCCGGTCGCATAATAACATACATGCAAACACTCATCCCTCCTAAGAAAGTTAGTTGAGACAGACTGACTGCCTGTTGGCAGAAGAAAGATGAAAGTGTTTCTGATTTCTTCACCAGGTTTGAAGAGACGTTTTTAGATTATAGTGGGCAGGATATGTCTACAGAAGGGGGAGTCCGTTTATTTGTGGATCGGTTTGTCACTAATCTCCTTCCCAAAGTAATGTCTAGGCTTCAAGCATCTGAAAGCACCTGGTCCACATCTTCCCCCTCTGTGATTTTGAATATGGCCCAATATTATGAGCATAGGGACAATGAAGAAAAAGACACAACTGATAAAAGAAATAAGGATCTGAAGACAAAGGTATTATTGCAACAGGCAAATCAAGGTAACACTAGAGGACAGAGACCCCAACGACAACTTCCACTCACTAGACAGCCACCTATGACACCTTTGGGACAAAATCAGTGTGCTTACTGTAAGGAAGAAGGTCACTGGCGCAGCCAGTGCCGTGTACTTTTGCAAAATGTTTCGTCCACTAGAGGAAGGGGTCCTGGAAACAGGGGTCGTGGGACCAATAGACAACAACACACTACTGCCTCTGTAGGCCATTCCGACAATTATTTAAACAACAGGGAAGGACAGTACTACAATGACGATTATGACGTTGATGATGTGACAGGGATGTTTTTCAGCTAGGACAGCCAAGGACAGGGTAAGGGACTAGTTCACATACCTGTAGATCAGCGTGGCCCTTATGTTAAAGCGGATCTGCAAAGATCTACTAAGGAATTTTTGGTTGACACAGGTGCCACAAAGAGCTCTGTTTCCCGACACATGCTCCCTGGGGCGGCCCTGTCTGGCCATAATAATGTTTTGGTGGGTTTTTCAGAAGTACCGGTTGTAAGCCCCATCTCGCGCCCTCTTGCTCTTACTGTTGGCCCATTTACTGTGGATTCCCCATTCCTTTTAACATCTAATTATGGTTAAAGTTTGATGGGCTAGGACTTATTAAAGAAGGTGCATGCTACCATATATTGTTCACCAGATGGTGTTTATATTATCATGGGGTCTGACGTGAGTACTCGACAATGCCTATCTAAAGATGTTCCCCTTCCGCCAGAATTTGATCAAGTACCACCCACATTATGGGCCACTGGTGACACTGATGTAGGCTTACTGCACATACCCCCAGTTTCTATCCGAGTGAAGGACAATGCCATACTACCACGCATTCCCCAGTATAAAATACCAAAGGCAGGAGAACAAGCTCTCCTTCATATTGGTCAGGACCTCATACATAAGGGAGTTGTCGAGGAGACCCCCAGTAACATATGCAATTCCTGCAATATCCTATTCTTCCGATCCTAAAAAGGGCGCCTCTTGACTCTCCCAACAGTGCTGGTGATGTATTTCGTTTTGTGATTGATTTGCGCAAGGTCAATAAAATAGTGGTCCCGCAATTCCCAGTGGTTCCCGATATCACTACACTTTTAACAATGATGTCATCTACTGCTAAGTTTTTCTCTGTCATTGATTTGAAAAATGCATTCTTTAGCATTCCCATACACCCAGACAGCAGGTATGTGTTCGGATTTTCATTGGCTGGCAAAAGTTTCTGATTCTGTAGAGCTCCTCAATTCTATACTGAAAGTCCTAGCATTTACAGTCAAGCATTGAAAGGTCAGTTGGATTCACTCTCACTTTCTCCAGGCAATGCATTGGTACAGTATGTCGATGACTTGTTAATTGCTTCTGATACTGAACAAGGTTGCAAAGATAGTACAGTGAAATTATTGTTACACCTGGCACACCATGGTCACAAGGTTTCTCTTTCGAAGTTTCAGTATTGCCGACAGGAGGTCACCTATTTAGGTCACCTTCTGTCAAAAGAGGGTAGATGGTTAACGCCAGAACGCATCAGTACCATTAATAAAATGCCCTGTCCGCAAACTCAAAAAGACGTGCATGCTTTTATTGGCATCACTTCCTACTGTAGAAAGTGGATCCCTAACTATTCTTTACTAATCAAACCCCTGCTTGCATTAACAACGAAAGACGTCCATGAGCCTTTACCTTGGACGCCAGATTGTCAGCAATCCTTTGAAGAATTAAAAACTGCGCTTTGCTCCGCTCCAGTACTAGGCACGCCTGACTACAACAAGCCTTTCGTGTTATAGGTCCACGAGATGGCTGGTTGTGCTCTCTCGGTCTTGACTCAAAAATTTGGAGAAAGACAGACCTTGCGCTTATTTCTCTGCTTTGCTTGATCCTGTCGCAAGGGCCCTCCTGAGTTGTCTGCGAGCTGTGGCAGCCGTGGCCACTTCCATCAGACAATCGGCTGGACTCGTACTTGATACTGACCTCACAGTTATGGTACCCCATGCTGTGGACACACTTTTGAATAAAACAAGGGCACAGCACCTCACCAGTGCACGTCTTACCAGCTATGAATTGACATTGTTTGCCAAACATATTACGATCAAAAGATGTGCCACTCTGAATCCAGCCACGTTACTACCCCTTCCTTCCGAGAATGATGCAGTTGACAAACATGATTGTATTTTCCGAACAGAGGAAGAGACGAAAGGATGGGTAGACTTGACTAATGTTCACTTATCTGATCCCCAAGGAGAACTATATGTCGATGGCTCTTGTTTTAACTTATCTGATGGCACCACCACTGCAGCTTACGCTATCACTACATTGCGCACAGTCATGGAGACATTGCGAGTCCCCTATCAATCTGCCCAGGCAGCAGAACTTGTTGCCCTTATACGAGCTTGTGAATTGAGTGAAGGATTAGTTGTCAATATTTACACAGATAGCCAGTATGCATTTGGGGTTGGACACAATTATGGGTGACTGTGGGCTGAGAGAGGGTTCCTTACTTCGCATGGTACTAAGATACAACGTGGACAATTGATATTGCGATTACTATCTGCACTAGCACTTCCTAAGAAGATGGCTATTGTGAAGTAGAGTGCCCACAAGAAAGTGACACATGACGTAGGCAGAGGGAATGTGTTCACTGATCAGACAGCCAAAGAGACGGCTCAGAGTAGGATGAAGAGAATGTTTGTTACAGGCCCAGCTAGATGGGTTCCCGAGAACACTATATGATTGAAAACACAGTTGAGAGTGTGAAAGAGATACAGAGCGAGGCCACAATAGAAGAATTAGCTGTGTGGCAAGAGAGTACAGCACGTTTAGATGAAGAAGGGTGTTGGGTTGATTTGTCAGGAAAGCAGAAATGGATGCTACCTGATGCATATGTACTCCCTGTGGTTACTATGGCTCATGGCCCAGCTCATATCAGTGCAAAAGGTATCTGTAAACTATTGGCCCCAGTTTGGTGTAATGACAGTATTTCCAAAATAGCTGCACACATAATGAAAAACTGTATGATTTGTTTGACGCACAATCCTGGGAATGGTACCACTGCACCATCCGGTAACTTTGCACCACCTACATTCCCCTTTGAAGTCCTTCAAATGGATTTCATTGAGTTAGAACGTTGTAATAATCTCAAGTATGTTCTAGTGGTCATATGTGCATTCAGTAAATGGGTGGAGGCTTACCCTACTAAAGACAATACGGCTATTACAACACCAAAGGTACTTATTAAAGAGTTTTTTCCTCGATTTGGAATGCCAAGAGTTATCTGGAGTGACAATGCTTCTCATTTTAATGGGAAAGTGATTAAGCTAATATGTGATGGCTTGCATATTAAACAAAAATTCCATGCCGCAAATCACCGGCAGTCAGCGGGCCTCGTTGAGAAGTCTCCCTCCGAGATCATTTTTGGCCACCCAGCAAATGTCTGGGGGGTCCCTAGGCCGAGAAAATTCTCAAATATTGAATATCCTGTATTGCTTGATTACCTTGGGCAATTGACTGAAAGTTTGCGTTCTATTCACCAACAGGTGCAAGACTCCTTACCTCCTAAGCCAGAAGGTCCCAGCCACAGTATCCAGCCCGGAGATTTTGTGCTTATTCGCAATTTTCAGAGGAAGAAAAATTTGGAGACCAGATGGAAAGGTCCTGAGGAAGTCCTTCTGGCTACACAGACGGCTGTAAAGGTTGCTGGTTGAAAGAATTGGGTCCACGCGACCCACTGCAAAAGAATACCTTTGCCGTTGCCTTACAACCAGTGGGTCAAGGAGGGAATAGGAGATGTTGAATGTGAGCCAGATTCGTGCCTTTCAGTGATGTAAAGTTGGTTTGTTCCCAAACAGACAAGGAGAACGACGATGTTTTGAACGAGGCTGTCCCACCAGAAATACGAGCTATTCCGGAGCCTCTGTTCAGTGATCATACAGTGCCTGGAGCTGCCAGGTACAACTTACGTACTCGGCTGAGGACCACCGACTCAAAGCAAAAGAAAGACTAGGGATGGACTGCACAAGGTAGGAAAGTGCTGAGTAGCAGTACCAACAAGGGAGTGGTTAAATGAAAGAATTGCCTCTGTTTTGCTCTTGCTGTTTGATCATTAGTTAGGAAAGTATACTTCGAAAAGTATACCACCTTTATCGACGTGGTATAGATTCGGAAAGAGCTTAGGACGGAGCAAGCTCCACCGCCGGTGCTCAAGAGCGCCAACTGATGGACGATAGAAGCCTGTAAAAGTGAGGCTCTGACGGACACTGGGAACACTTATATTTCTGATCATTTTTGGCGCTTTTTCCTTTGTTCCATTATGCATCCTTTTGGTAGGCAAATTAATGAGGAGGAGCAGCCAATTGCCCCTACACAACGTAGTGTGATCTGGTCTATGCAAAGTAAGATTGTGTGTGTCACTGTTCTGGTAACTGTGGTAATACTAGTATGTGGGGTATCATGGTTCCTGGAAGATACACATAGTGTAAGTACACTTAGCGTAACTGAACACCTCCCCATGAGATGCAACAAGAGGGCTGCCATGAATAATGTGTTTGTGAATACTCATAAGAGATTCTTTGGAAAGGGGACCGCTTGCTATCCTATCCGGTCTGCTACTAGCCTTTGGACTGTATACACATTGTCCCTTGTTAACTACATGTACACTCGGCCACCCAAGTTTATGGAGGTAAAAGCAACATACAGATTAGGTTAGCCTGGACCATGTCTGTACAACCAAAAGCCGAAGGGTAAGGGTTACCCTGGCTGTGATAACACATTTTGCGATAATTTTTATATGGAAGAATACAATATTACTCTCGTGGGAAGCATTATGAAGAATTAACAGTACCTCGAGTAGCTGGTTATTATGGTGCCTGTTGTCCCGTAGTGAATTTTACAGACGCTTTTTTGTACATTAATTGTTCAGGGACAATACTGTTTAAAAACACCCTTTCCGTAGTTAATAAATCAGATCCTAATACTTCTGGAATGAATACCAGATATGGTGCAGTGAATTATAAGGGGCCGATATATGCCCACCCAGGGTTTTTCCTTTCTGTCCAATGAGACTTATTCAAATGTCTACAATGTTACTGATGATGTGGCTATCGGAATGGTACTGCCTATAGGTATACTATGTAAAAATGTCCGACCTAAAACAAGATGGGTAAAAAGGACACTGACAAAATAATTTTGTGAAGGGGTAACAGACTTGGAAGTGAATAGCTATAGCAACGGTATAACATTAGGATACATATTGTCTTCCATATATTTACCTTAGGTGGCACTGCTATGGCCAGGGGTGAGAAAGCTAGAGAGTAAACTGTAGATTCTATCCGACACTACAGTGGCAGCCTTGATAGATATTACTACTCAGTTGGAAAGCATGCAGGTGTATTCGGAACATACTAGATATGCAGTGGATTTTATGTTGGCCAAGAGCGGTGGTGTTTGCGCGATAATTGGCGACCAGTGTGTTATGGGTATGGAGAACTTGGAAAAGAACATAACACTGCACATTAAGGATATCATTGATAATATCAAAGGCATGGAAAGCGGAAATTGGAGTTGGTCTTTCTTAGGTAATTGAGGTTGGATCCTGAAGGACATAGTTTATTTCCTAGCAGTATTAATATTCTGTTGTATTCTCATCCAATGTCTCCCGCTTTGTTGTTCCTATTGTGTCACTGTTTTAACACCCAAACAGAAGATATCTGCCTCTGTTACAAATGCCGCCATGATGTTACAGAATGATATTGATGAACTTATGAATATAGATGAGGGACTATTCGAAGAGACATCCCTACTCGCTGTCCCACTATCAGATGACAACGGTAAACAGTGCCCATAGCTCCACCTTGATCACATGGCTACTTATGATGCTGTATCAAATAATGATGTCACAGTTACCCCCTGAATATGGGCCAGTCTTATCTACTTTCCCAATAGAAAATGTTTTTAACTCATGCTAAAAAGAGGGTTTGTTAGATTATGCTTTTTAATGCCATGTATAAGTTAGCATTTGCTATGCCATTTTCCTTTAGATGTCATTTTCCTGCTGTTCGAAACTAATCCTGCTGGATTCCGAGAAATGCTCCTTGCTAAGTTACTGCAACAAAGAACTGTTAGTGCCAGTGCATAGCTTTCTCTCTTGGTAAAGGCCCTCTCCCACCTGTCTGGCAGTTTAATCGCAGCGCAGGGTGGAACGGCCATGAAAATGTTCTGAGTTGTGCAAGATACGAGAGTAGACGTTTTTTTTTGTCTTTACGCTGTTCATCCACATCGGTTTGGAAAATTCCACTGTGGGCGTGTTATTAGTTGACCATGCAATGCATATTATGTATCTTTATATTTACAGTTTCTCAGTTCCCTCTGTAACACTCTCTCAAGACTGTGCAGACGGTGCCCCGCTCCGAGCGTGTACAATAAATGATTATTGGTGTATATTCTCCACTGTTTTCTCTGACTCTTCATTTGGCATGGAAGGCTGAGAGGTGGTCAGTGGTGACCCGGGTGGCCCTAATCGGGTCACTTCCTTCACTAGTAATACTGTCAAAGAGGATTGTAAGTCAGGTTAATACCTTCCCCCTTCCCACCCTGACTGTAAATTGGAGCTTTGTTAAGATCAATACCAAGTGTTCCCGTTATGGGAAGAATAGCTTTGACCATTGGCCAATTTAGATGGCAGCGGAGCGGCCTCAGAGTAGGCTTTCGATGCACTCATGAAATTTGGGAAAGGATACATTATTAACAATTGAGACACTGGGCAATGTGTCCAGAACATAGGCTTGAAGCAAATGCAGTACTGACTGCTTTTGAATCTTTGTTCTCTAATTATGTTACTTCTATGGGGGCAATCTCAAAAATATGCAAAATTTCGCTCTCCCTCGGTCTTGCTCACAAATGGCAGTATATGACACAGTGGCAACGACTCTTGGGCTGAGAAATTCCAGTGGACGAATGGCAGAAAATGTAGGAAATAATACCAAGAATTTGTACTAGCCTTTACAACCGTGAAACAATGTACAAAAACATGTTTCTTTGTCATATTACCCCACTAAAGTCCAGGAAAATAATTAAAGAAAATGATGGGAGGTGTTGGCCTGCATGTGGGCAGGAGGGAAAAGATATTCATATATGGTGGTCATGCCCAGGTAGACACTTTCTGGAAAGAAATTGTGAGCCATATAAAATGAATTCTGGGGTATCTCGTTCCTAACGATGCAGCAGTAGTGATAGTGGGTATGAAATAGCTGAAACTATCATGTATGGCTAGGGCATCATAAGCTACATGATAGAGGCAGCCAAAAATTGATTGCTCTTAAATGGAAGGCAGCAGCCAGTCCTTCTGTGCATTAACGGATGAATAAACTATGGACTATTCTTACCCAAGTCCTACATGGACCAGGAAATCAATTTGAAAAAGTGTGGAGACTGGTCCTACCATACCTTAATGAAGGCTCTATAATTTTGATAGTCCCTAGGTTGTTACAATCTCGGAGGTTGGAGGGTATTTAGAATATCTGTTTGTTAAGAAACGCTAGCTCTCAACTACTACATTCTAGTACCTGTATTGCTGAATGAACTATGTATAACTGTGTGTTATTGATGGGTGGGAGGGAAAAGTTGCTGTTTTAACGAAAATGTAGCATGTACTACGATATTGGTTTTGACATTGAGGATCTTTGGTTGAATATCAATAGAATACTTCTGCAGAAAAAATCAGAAACGCAGGCAGCCATGCCAGAAACCAAATATTTACAGAACAGGAATAACATACTCAATCTAGTTGTATAGGTAGCTCCCAGTAGATGTGGCTACAGACACCTTCTTTACAAAGAGGGGCAGACAACATTCATCACGTGTAAATCACATCTCAGCTGCAGTAGAAACATTTGCACATGTAGAAACAATAATGACAGTGGTACATAGCACCACTATAAAGAGAGACCAATGGCCAGCGAAGAAAAGGTAACCATTGTATCTCTAATACCTACTGTGGAGGCAGCCACAAAAACAAGCATTGCTAATTCCACAACATTAGACATGACATGAATGGAAAGGGCTTCCAAACAATCAGTAGCAGACTAACAATACAATGCGAAACATAGGAATCAAGAATTCTTACATTCACAATATGAGGTACCATTAACACCGAACCCCATAAATCCTTTTTATTATTCCTGTGTACGTCCGAGATCTCACTGGAGGGCAAGGATCTCAGCTACTGCCACGTTTCGATATGTTAAGGGATATGCAAGAAAAAAAGAGAACACTTGCCAGAGATACAAGACTTTCATCAAGATACCTAGAGCTACTGAAAGTGCAGGTTGGATACTGAAACCAGTTGAGAGTATGTAAGACAACCTACTTTACAAGCAGCTGTTTGTACCTACATTCTACTGTCCACTTTTAAAACTAGGGGTAAAAGGCGCATGCACAGTTATGATGCCACCTAAGAGGATCAGAAGAATTGGCAGGTTTCTTTTGACTGTGTTAAATCTTACCATGTGTCCAACACACACAACGATTTGTCTCCAGCCCAATCCTGATCAACTGGTTTATGCATTCCTCATCATCCAATAGTCAGCAGCTTCCGTAAACACACAGACACTTCATAAGACTCGGAAGAATATGTTCCGCAAGTGCCTGATCATGCCTTAACATCCTAACACTTCCACATTCTCTGACATTTCAACACACCAGGATTACTGTCCTTAGGAGCTGTGCTAGCAAATATCTGTTTCTACCTTGCACTATGCCTGAAGGACAAGTTACTTACCTTCGGTAACGCCTTATCTGGTAGAGACGTGATCTAGCCGTAGACTCCTTACCTTTATATTTCCCAGGTGTCAGATTGGATCCAAAAGATTTTTCTTCGAACAATAACCCTGCACGCCAGTAGGTGGCGACGGTCGGCTCTGCTTAATGTGTTCGGCATTGTTTGCACCGTTGTGACATCCGCGTCACCTATATAGGCACCACCTCGGCGCGCTGACGTCAATTACTTTTCACAAAATTCCATGCCAGAAGCACGGAGCCTTGAAGTGCACGGACATTGGGGTGTTTCTGAACAACTAGGGCCCTGAAAGGGATCAGTCCGCAGTGAGGGGAGGATGAGTGGGTCGGTAAGAAATTTGCGGCTAGATCATGTCTCTACAAGATGAGCCGCTACCGAAGGTAAGTAACTTGTCCATTTGATAGAGACATCTAGTCGCAGATTCTCTACCATTGAATACAATTCCAAGCAATACCATCCCCGGAGGAGGGACAGTGGACAAGTTTAGACCAGGAAGTCCTGCCTGCAGGACACAGCGGCCAAAAAAGGCCGTCCCTGCGGACTTGATTGTCCAGGCAGTAGTGCTTGGTAGATGGGTGCAGGGATGCCGATGTTGCTGCCTGAGAAATGTCGAGTTCTGGAACTCCACGTTGCAACGCAGTGGTAGCAATCTTAGCTCTGGTAGAATGAGCCCTTAAGCCTTCAGGAGGCTGCTTTTTGACCAGAGCGTAATAAATGTTGATGCAGAGGACGACCCATTGCGAGATAGTCCTCTGATGCACCGCATGACTGTTCTTCATACCAACATATCCCACAAAGAATTGGTTGTCCACCCGGAACTCTTCAGTGAGGTTAAGGTAGAACGACAACGCTCTTTTTGGGTCTAGATGGAGGAGTTGCTCCTCTTTTTTAGAGGGGTGCGTAGAAAGTAGGCAAGTAGACAGATTTCCCCACATGGAATGGTGTTACCACTTTCGGGAGGAAAGAGGCCATAGTGCGGAGCACCAATTTGTCAGGTAATATTTTCAGGTAAGGAGGCTTGGATGGCAAAATATGCAGTACGCTCACCCTCCTGGCAGATGTGATTGCTACTAAAAAGGCTGTTTTGATGGTAAGCAGCTGGAGGAGGCAGTTGTGCAGAGGTTCGAATGGAGCACACATGAGGAAGGTGAGAACCAAATTAAGGTCCCACTGAGGCATAATGGAAGGGGAAGGTGGTAACTACTGTACAAGGCCTTTGAGGAATCCATTTACAATAGGTGATTTAAGTAATGAGGGTTGGTCTGACAGCCTCAGGAAGGCAGACAGGGCCGAAAGGTATCGTTTGAGAGTACCCAGTGCAGAGCCTTGTTGGGCAAGGGTCAAAACAAAAAGCAAAAATTTAGAATGGGAAGCAGAAAGAGGATCAGTAGACCTTTCTATACAATATTTTATAAATTTGTTCCACCGACAGGCACACACTGTCTTGGTGGAGGCCCTCCTGGCTGCAAAAATAACATTGCAAACTCCGGGAGGAAAGTTGAATGCTATCAACTGCTGCTGCTCAATCTCCATGAAAGAACGTGTAGAGTTGACAGGTTCGGGTGGAGGACCCCTCCTGCTGCTGCGACAGAAGATCTTCCCAAAGGGGCAGCCTGTTCGGAGGATCGGTGCTCAATTGGAGTAGCTCGGGATACCAAACTCTCCTTGCCCAGCCCGGAACAACAAAAATGACTTGGGCCTGGTCGCTCTTGATTGTCTTAAGCATAGGAGGCCTGAACTCCACTCGAGATGAAAAGCGTCTCAGAGCGAGAGCTGCTTTGGAAACTCCCGCGCGGAAAGCTGCTGACAATGCACGTTCTCGGTGGAGGGGAACAGATCTAACCAAGGCTCTCCCCAATGTTGAAAGAGACCTTGCGCCACCTTCAGATGGAAACGCCATTCATGATCCGCTAAGTATTTGGCAGCTGAGTTTGTCCGCCCTGGCGTTCAGAGAACCTGCCAGGTGTAGAACCACCAGCAATATGCCCTGCTGTTCCAGCCATGTCCAGAGACAGAAGGCCTCTTGAGAAAGAGTCCACGACCCCACCCGCTCTGTTTGTGCAGTACCACATGGCGGAGGTGTTGTCCGTGAACATTTGAACCAGCTTTCCCTTGATTGAAGGAAGAAGGCTTTCAATGCCAAACAAATCGCTTGGAGCTCCAGCAAGTTGATGTGGAGTCCGGATTCCACTGGAGACCAGAGTCCTTTGATCTCCACCTCTCCCAGATGGCTGCCCCATCCCAGGAGTGATGCATCTGTCACTACTGTGTGATCAGGTTGGGAAAGGGGTCTGCCTATGACCCAATCTCGGTTGGTCAGCCACCACTGCAGATCCTGTGCAGTTCCCTCTGAGATCTGGACCTTGTTGAAGAGATTCGCATGATGCGGCGCCCACTCGAACTTCAAGTCCCACTGCAGAGCTAGCATATACCATCTGGCATGTGTCATTAACAGGATGCAGGAGGTCATGCGGCCCAGCAGCCTCAGTGTCATTCTCACCGAAATCCAGGATAGAGGCTGAAACAACGGTATCATAGCCTAAATACCCTGGACTCACTGCTCAGGAGGATAGGCCCGAAACTGCACTGTATCCAGAACAGCTCTGATGAAAGGGAGCGTCTGACAGGGAGTCAGGTGTGACTTCGGCACGTTGATAGTGAACCCCAGCAAATGCAGGCGGTTCGCCGTAGTCTGTAGGTGAGAGATGACAGCTTGGGGCGAGTCTGCCTTCAGCAGTCAGTCATCAATATTGGGGAAGACTGGCACCACTGATCTGAGCAGATGAGCTGTGACTACCACCATCACCTTGGTGAACACATGAGGCGCTGGTAAGGCCAAAGGGGAGCACAGTGAACTGAAAATGCATGTGGCCTGCCATAAACCGCAGGTAGCACCCATGAGCAGGCAGGATGGGAATCTGAAAATAGGCTTCCATCCATTATCCTGGGTCCAGCGCAGACAACACCTGAGCCAGAGTGAGCATCCTGAACTTTTGCTTTTTGACGAAGTAGTTGAGGGCTCGCATATGTAGGATAGGAAAATCAGGTGATCCTCCATCAGCCGGTTGAAAGTTGTAGGTCAGGTGATCCTCCATCAGCCGGTTGAAAGTTGTAGGCATGGAGGGAGGGGTAGTCTCGAAGGGGAGTAGGCCCTTTGGACTATCTGGAGAACCCACATGTCCGAAGTGATGTTCTGCCAGTGGTGGAGGTAATGCTTGATTCTGTCACCAACTAGCCACCCATGATCGGGAAGGGCAAGACTAGGAAGGTTTGGAGGCTGAGGCTGCAGGGGGGATGGGA
Organism: Calotriton arnoldi; assembly: GCA_963921515.1. Taxonomy (NCBI): domain Eukaryota; kingdom Metazoa; phylum Chordata; class Amphibia; order Caudata; family Salamandridae; genus Calotriton; species Calotriton arnoldi. The sequence continues at coordinate 1,456,767 of CAWUFW010001986.1, read as the reverse complement.
GTCTGACCCGACCTCTGGCCGCTCGACCCACAGTGTCGGAACGAGCCACGCCCACGGTCGTACCGAGGTTGCTGAACTTGCACGGTCTTGTGGCTGGAGTATGGCTTGCGCAGCTCAAAGCCCCTTCCGTAGCCACAAAAGGCAGGTGGAGGACGTTTGGCCACTGAGAGGCTCAAGGACTTGGCTGTAGCCCTTGAGTCCTTAAAGCGCTCCAGCACCATGTCTACCTTCTCTCCGAAGAGACGAGTGCCATCAAAGGGCATGTCCATGAGATAGAACTGGACATACCCTGAAAAGCAAGAAGTCCTCAACCAGACATGGCGTCAAACAACCCCCGTCGATGAAATCCCTCAGCCCAGTGAGTCGGTCGTGTCGAGACCACAAGGAATGGCAAACTTTGCTGCATCTCTCCCATCTGATACTGCTTAGGAGAGGATGGCCCAGCCCTCCCCTGGGGACCTGTGGCAGCAAATTGCGCAACCGTCTCCCACAGGAAGTGTGAGTAACGGCCCAATAAGCATGTGGTGTTCACCGACCGCAATGCAAGGCTGGTGGAAGAAAACATTTTCTTACCCCAACTGTCCAGCCTCTTGGATTTTCTGGCCGGGGGAGCGGAAGGGAACGCGCCGTGGGAGGTAGAGGCTTGGACCACTAAGCTCTCATGGGTAGGGTGGGTTGGTGAGGAAATTTGGGTCACCCGGTGCAGGGTGATGGTGGCCTATTCACAGGAGCCCCTGTGATGGGCTTGGACCAGGTTCCCAGTGGGACATCAGTTAAGGCCTTGTTGAAGGGCAGTAGGTGTTCCGAGGAGAAGACACCTAGCTGCAGGACCTCTGACAAGATATTTATCTTGACCGCCACAGAAGGGAGCTGAAGGTCCAGGACTTCAGCTGCCCTTCGCACCACCATAGCATATGATGCTCCCTCCTCCGTAGCCACGGTAGGGGGAGAAATCAGGACAAAATCTAGATAGGTATCCAGTCCGCTTGCTTCACCCAATTCCTCATACCAGACTGGCCTTGTAAAGGGTCCAGCGACCCCTCCCAATCTTCATCCATTCCTAGCCCTTCAGAATAAGTCTGACGAAACGACCTAGGTCCTAAGGGTTCTGTTGGCGCCGGTATCAGCATCAGTAGGCGTCAATCCCGCTCCGGGTCAGCAGCGATTAGAATGGGGCTGGCGCCTGCGGCATCGGGAGTCTCGGTGTTGGGCCGGGGAAGGTCGCAATGGCACGACCGGTGTCGGATCCATCGCTGGATCCATGGGATCATCATGCTGGAGCTGCCGGCACAGAACCCATTGGAGCCCCCTTTGAGCATCCGGGGCTCTAAAGCGTGCCTGTAGGGTCAGGCCACCCAAATATGAGGCACATGGCAGGTGGGGGTCGATCTGGCTCACGGAAAGGCGGAGAAGCACGGAGCCGCCCAAGGCACAGGTTCAGAAGAACGAGGCCTAGAATGCCGAGACTCCTCCGGGGCATCAGCTGACAGACAGGGAGAAGTCGAAGCATGCTTTGACTTCTTATGTTTTTTGTGCTTCTTACCTGACCGACTTGATGACTTCGATGGGAGGATGAAGACTTACGACTCCCTGAGCGGTGCCCGGACCCCGAGGACAGCGACGTGGTGCCGAGCACTGGACCACAAGCAACTTTAGGGACCTCTCCCTCAAAGCTTTCTGAGCCATGGCCCGGCAGTCGGAGCACGACTTCGAGTCGTGGTCACAATTCAGCCACCAAAGGTAAACCAGGGGTGGGTCCGTCACCAACATGGTGCGTTGGCAGACGCCGCACGGTTTGAAACCAGAAGTCTTCTTAGACATGATGGAAAAGCCTACACACCAAAAAGGGGTCGAAAAAAAGTGAAAAAAGCCTGTCAAACAGTGACAGAGGGAAGCTCTCTTCACAGATCTGCACTGGCAGGCGCAGAAAGAAAAGAACTGACGTCAGGGCGCCGAGGTGGTGCCTATATAGGTGAAGGAGACATCCCAATGTCGCAGACTAGGCCGATGATATCACGCGTAGCCAGCCAACGCCACCTACCGGCGCGCAAAGGTATTGCTCGAAGAAAAATCTTCCAGATCCAGTCTGACGCCTAGGAAATTCAAAGCTAAGGACTCTGCAGCTAGATGTCTCTATCAGATTAGTTGTGTTGGAATTAGCTTTCATTTTGTTAATTATTACAGTGGTGATGGCTACTACAAGGTGCATGGATAGTATTTCATGAATAAGGTAACTCCAGTTCCATTGAATATGAGATTGCATCTGCATTTGTCACCTCATCATGTTAAAAGAAGAGCATCATCTGTGAGTCTCAATACAACTTCAAGAAGACTAGCATCAATTGGACCAAAGTGAACAACCAAATCTGGTGACCAACCGACACTGTGCAGCATCCCAATTTGGATGATATTGCCTCACTTGAACCCTATGCAAGCATAAGGGAAATTGATGTTGCTAAACAAATTATGTATGATTGAAAAGCTTATGCATCTTATGAAGATGACAATACTTAATTGGACACACAATTACAAACTATGTTTTGATCATCGTGGCAAATGGAATATCCATCACTATATAGCATATCCATCACCATATAGCAAACAGGAACACAGAGCAACATCATACACTGACAGCATACATTCATTCAAAGAAGTGCTTCTACATGTTTACAGTTGTTCCAGGCATGATTCAGTAGCTTATTTTATTTACAGGAACATAAGGTTTTGCCTGCTGCTCTTGTTACAAAGCATAAAGCTATTTATCTTCAATTATTCAATCAATCAATCAGGGGAATTGTAAGCGCGCTTCTCACCCGTGAGGGTCTCAAGGCGCTGGGGTGGGGGGTTGTGAGCAGCTCCGTTCAGTCGAAGAGCCAGGTCTTGAGTGTCTTCCTGAAGATGTTCAGGGAGGGGGCGTGTCTGATGTTGAGCGGGAGCTCGTTCCAGGTCTTGGCTGCGATGTAGGAGATGGTTCTTCCACCTGTTCTGACTTTGTGAATGCGCGGGATTACGGCGAGGGTGAGGTCGGCGTATCGGAGGTTTCTCTTGGGTGCGTGGAGGGAGATTCACTCATTGAGATATTGGGGTCCGGTGTTGTGGATGCATTTGTAGGCGTGGGTGAGTGTCTTGAAAGTGACTCTCTTCTCAACGGGGAGCCAGTGGAGGTTCTGTAGGTGTTGGGTGGTGCGCTCGTGTCGAGGAATGTCGAGGATGAGTCTGGCTGCGGTGTTCTGTATGGTCTGGAGCTTGCGGATCAGAGACTTGTTGATCCCGGCATAGAGGGAGTTTCCGTAGTCTAGTCTGCTGGTGATGAGCACGTGGGTGACGGCCTACCTTGATTCGTGGGGGATCCACTTGAAGGTCTTTCGGAGGATTCGGAGAGTGTTGAAGCAGCTGGAGGCGACGGCGTTGACCTGTTGGGTTATTGGAGAGGGAGGAGTCTAGTACGATGCCGAGGTTTCTGGCGTGGTTTGTGGGTGTGGGGGGGCTGCCGAGGGCGGTAGGCCACCAGGTGTTGTCCCATGCCGAGGGGGAGGGTCTGAGGACGAGGACTTCTGTCTTCTCCAAGTTGAGCTTCAGGCAGTTTCTGCTCATCCAGGATGCAACATGCTTCATTCCTTCCTGGAAGTTGAGTCTGGTGGTGATTGGGTCCTTGGTGAGGGAGAGGATGAGCTGGGTGTCGTCGTCGTAGGATACTATGCTGAGTCCGTGCTGTCTGACGATGGCAGCGAGGGGGGCCATGTAGATGTTGAAGACTTATTCAGTCATACATAACATCTGTTTAGATATTTTGTAATCTATTTCATTTGACAGTATGTGGGGAACAAGATTTTGGCAAATATAAAGGGCAGACAGTTTTTCCTGCTTGAATGAACCAAGTGATTTTTTTTTGTTCACGCATCTGTCAACATTGTCCAATTTGATGCTTGGGACCGTGGAAGAAACAATACATTGTGTGCAGCTTAAGTAGACCAGCTGCTTGTCAATGCTGGAGTACCAAGAAAATTGGCAAGTATCTATGAATATGCTTTATAACATCATCTGGCCAGCCACACTATTAGAAGAAATATTTTTCACACTCCAGGGGATATTTTACAGACTTGAGACAGACTTCAAGTTTCGGCAGGGCAGAGACATCTTATGCTCTAAATGTCCTCTACCCAGAACCAGAGATCTACATATGTTTATAAAATGCTTGCCCCTTGATGAGTTCCTGCAAAATGTGAGCATATTTATTTCCAGTAATCTCGGCCTAGCCATAAATGTAAACACCTCCCTGTGATTTTTGGCATGTTGCATGATGATTTCAAACTCTCCCGGAACAAAGAATATTTGCTTTTTTTTCATTTCATTTTGCTAGCAAGACACAAAATTTGCATAATATAGATCTATAAGCCTCGCCTATGGTGTCTGAAGGCAGTCTGTGATAGTTACCTGTTGTATTTTAAGAGTCAATTAAAAAAGAAATCAGCATTCTGGGATACTTTTAACAGAGTATTGGTAGTAGACGAGTAACAAGAAAACCCTGTCACCACAATCTTCTGGTAATTATGCATCTGAAGTGTTTTCTGCAGTTGGGTGTCAGATATGGAGTCCAAACCTTTGGTTCTATCAGGGATCTTTCATTTGTAACATCGCATCTCGGGGTTATAGAATGACAAAATAAAAAAGATTAAAAAAATTAAGACTTCAATAGTGTGAACTGCAAGATTATTAGGGATCTCACCAAAGCCTACCGATAACAGAGGTTTGTTACCAGTTATTATTCACAATATCTCTTATCTGGATCAAACCTAACATGGAACATTTATTCGAGAACAAATTATCCAATACACTCAGGGCCCAATTATGAGTTTAGCAGATGGGTTACTCTATCACAAACGTTATGGATATCCCGTCTGTCGTATTACGAGTTCCATTATATCCAACGGAAAATAATGGAACTCGTAATATGGTGGACGGGATTTCCGTCATGTTTGTGATGGAGTAACCCGTCCGCCAAACTCGCAATCAGGCCCTTATAGCAGAAGGTAGAGCACTGAGGAATCAAGTAGTCAAAGGAGGTGTCATTAAAGGTTTTGATGAACTGCATGAAGAGGTATTTTGAACACTGTATTGTACAAATATATCTGCTGCTGATGGGAATGATGGTGCCATTTGCAAGCCCACTTTACATAAAGCATTTCTTGATACTTGAATGTCTATTTCCTGCACTCAAACCAGAATAAAGCTAGGAAACACAATTTAAGATAAAAGTTTGATTTTTAAAGCAGATTTACATTTGGGAAAGGAAGACTCATGCTGCAACTTATCAGGTTTAAGTAGCAAGTTCCACTGAATAATTCCCTTGCGGAAGAAGGTACCGTCCAACTAGAGAGCCAGCAGGCAAGGACAGAGAATAGCTTTTGAATGAGGGTGGGATATTTTACTTTTTATACAGATTGGGGCAGTTAGAGATACAATTATGCATCAGACAGAGGAGCTTGAATTCAATTCAGTTCTCAACTCTTAGCAAATGAAGATTTTCCTATTCTTTAAAAATATGTACTTGCTTTCTCAGACCAGCAATTAAGTTCATAGTTCACAGACGCTTACAGTTTATAGATTATTATGGCCCATAAGTAAAACATGTTAGAGTAATCAAATATTAAAAGAAGCAATATGCAAATTCATAAGGTAAAACATCATTTAAAAAAGAGAGAAATACAAATCCTCAAATGGAAATTGTTGGGTGTATAAAAAGGTTTGGGATGAGGTAGGGTCTATGGTATTCAGTATTCTTTTACCGTCACAATATGATGACATAAAACATAATGTACTGTCAAACAAAATAAACATTTAGACATTTCATAGAATAACATTAGGAACAATGTGTATGGATGATAAGTACTATACCTGCTCTTTACACTGCACTAGTGCTCTCTGTATTTCATTTGGGTTTAGTGCATGAGCATGGGGAAGGCAACTGAGTGCTAGTTCAGCTGCTGCTCGCACCATGTTAGAATCCCTGGCCCTTGAAGCCCTATCAGCCAAAGATGCTACCTCTGGAGGGGTAAGGTGCCCGTCCCAGCATTCCACTAGAATGTTCAATGCTGCACTACCAATCTCCATGGCTTGACCTGAAATAATAGAGAACAAAAGTAAAAGAGCAGAAAATACTGACATAAGGATACTAGGTACAATAAAAGAGCACATGATTCTAAAATATTGTGGAAACCAAGCAATCAAAATTTCAGAAGCAAAGAATTTACCAACTATTTCATCACAAAATTGGAAATTCTTTTATGGACTTATCATTTAGGAAAGAACATCTACGTGCTACAACAACAAATAATAATAAGTACAGGCACCAAAACCCAATGAGCTAGTAGGTGTTGTATCAGATGGAATAAAATACTTTGAAAAACAGATGAGTCTTTAATGTTTTGTCAAAAGATAACAGTTGTCCACTTTGGATAACTGTGTTTTGAGTAACACCTAATAGTTTTAGTGTTTCTTCAGTTTGTTTGTAAGGAGAGTTCCTACTCTCCATTGCTGTTTTACTTGTAAATTGCACAATTCTTGAGATGGGCTATATAAAAATGTGAAATAAAAAATAAACATCTGATTCAAGTATCTCAGACCATCAGACAGGGAGGAAAACATGGCGGCTGGTTAGAACGCGGTCGCGGAGGCTCCCGAGGATGAATGAGGACTATGTCCTTTTTTAAAAGCCCCCTGAAATTCTGCGATATAATTTCTAAGTAAATACCAGGCGAGGAATGGTTGTGCATCTGTGGACTTCTTGCTGTTGAGGGCTGCTGCCGTGGGATCGACGCTGTTTTGAGGCGTGGTGAGGGTGCCTGAGGAGGCTCTGGTTGACTGTGGAGCCGCGGTTTCCCGCGCTTCGTCTCGCCGGCCGCCCGGCGTTCTTCATTGCGGGTGGCCTCCTTTCTTTTGCTTTTTCTCTCCCCCGTTGGAGGCGTTGTGGGCAGTGGAGCGAGCGGAGCCTGAGGGGCTGCCCGACCAGGAATCCTGCTGGGCTCGAGCTGCTCGTGAGCTCGGCAGGGGCCGGAGGGCGGCGGCGCAGTGCTCCATCCGGGGTAAACTTGGCAGAGGCAGCACTTTCACAAGAGGCACCCGGAGAGGAGGTGCAGATGCAGAAGGAAGCTGCAATGGGACAAATGGCTGGTTGAAATCGGCGCAGCCAGGAGGAGTAGTATTTGTGGAAGCAACAGGCAAAGTCTCCAAACAGGAAGAAGCCCAATACACAGGTCAGAATAAAATTAAGGAAGGGTGTGAGGGGAGAAGTTGGGGGAGTGGTAAACCTGAAAGGGGGAGTAGTGAAGAAAAAAAAGAGCAGGGTTTTCTTAGTCCGAGAAAGAATAAACATAAAGGCCTGGCTGGAGATAAGCTGGAGATAGTGGCACTTCAGGCGGAAGAAAAGGTGGAGGGGATATCGGAGAGGAGCGCTTTGCAGGGAAGGTACCAACTGAGAAGTTTAGGTGGAAGAAATTCTTTGAAGGGCGCTCAGAGTAAAGTTCGTATTAAGGCAACAGAGTTTGTCCCCCCGAACCCCCCCAATACAGACGGAGCTTGCCACTGGGGAGTGGGAAAGTCCAAGAAGGAGGAGATTGAAAGGAAAAAAAGCGGAGACTCGGGCAGTGAACCCCAAAAACTTAAAAATCACACCATCATTACGAACTTTCTTTAAGGTGGTACCGAAAACCCTGTTGTTAAAAAATCCAGGTTGCGACCCCCCCGGAGTGAGTCTGGAAGTAGATCAAGATATCAAAACCTCAAATAGGTTTCAGGTGTTAGCTAACAATCCAGAGCTACTAGAAATAGATACGTCAAAAGGACTTAAGGAACTAAAGATAACTCCGCTTGCTCAGGAGGAGAATAAGATCTCTCTCCCCTTTGGAACGATGGAGCCTCTCTCCTCACAAGTAGGGTTGGTACTCCACGAAAATCTGTTGCTGCCTCCTGAGAAGGGGGAAGGAAATTCAAATAGAAGAGATACAAATACAACATCAGTCTCCTTCGAAAGCTGCGCTACAACCACCATCTCAATCTCAGTCTCAGTCAGTTAGCGATTTAATACAGCTACTTTCCACTGAAGTAAGAAACAGATTCGAAACCTCGGAATTAAATCAAAAGGAGATTAGAGTGGCTTGTGATACTCTAGAGAAAAAACTGGATGATCTTGCTTCTAGGACAGCGCAGTTAGAAACTTCAGTGAAAGATCTTACGCTACAAAATTACGCTCCTAAAAGGGAACAAGGTGTTGTTGAAGGACAAGCTGGAATCATTAGAAAATAATCAGAGAAGGTCTAATCTTCGCATCTTAAAAATTCAGAAGGGGCTGAGGGGAAGATATAGGGACATTTGTGGCAAAAATGATTAAGTTAAGTATTCATATAGAATACACTGAAGAAGATTTGGTGAAGGACATACAAAGAGTTCATAGAGACCCTTTCAGACGGAACCCGAATAAAACAAAACCAAGAAAAATTCTGGTTAAGTTCAACATGTATAAGATCAAAGATTTTTTTTTTTACTCAGGCTCTAAAAAAGAAAACTCTATCAGCAGAAGGGATAAACTTCAAAATTAGATCCGATATTTCACAGATTACGGCCAATAAGCAGTGGGAGTTTGGAAAGATGATCGAGCCCTTTAAGCGGCTGGGCGCAACTGCCCAGCTGAGATTCCCTGCAAGTTTGCGGGTAATGCACAATAATAAGATGCATAAATTCCGCAAAATAGAGCAGGCCGAAGAGTTTTTGAAATCGTTGTTGGGTACCGGATTGGAATAGGCAATGATGTCTCTTTCGGTGTATTCTCTCCATGATGCATTGCTGAAATTCTTTTCTTCCTTTTCTTTCCTTTCTATTAGTTCCAGAGGCAATAGCAGCATTGTTTAAAAAGATGATTTAATGCGGGATATAAATTTAGAATCCGGATATCTAGTCTCTCAACCTTGGGAGGTTTCCATAGGCTTAGGCCATAGAAGAGAAGGAAGGGGGGGGGGCACGGGTAGGTTTAAGCACACGAATGGGGGTGGGGGTGCAGTGGGATTTGTTTTTTAAAAAACGTTGCCCTCATAGAATTTATGCGAACTCAGGCCTTGACTGGATAGTGAATTTAAGGAACGACTATGATCCCTAGGCGAGGGGAGCAGTTAGAACTGTTATCACGGAATGTAAATGGGTTTAGGATGAGAAACAGGAGAGAAAAGATTCTGCATTACCTAAAGGACGTCTCATCACACATTATTATTCTTCAAAAACCCATTTAACTAGTAAAGAAATGTGTGATATTTTTAAAGATAGAATGTGGTTACAGAAAGTGATATTCACTGACCATCAGCTTACTATAAGAGGGGTAGCCATATTGGTAAAAACAAATTCCTTAATAACAGTTGAGGAAAGTAGAGTGGATAAGGCCAGTAGATGAGGCGATAGCAAAAATAAAATTTTGTAATCAAGCCTATACTGTTGTCGGTTATTATGGCCCAAATTTGGATGATCCCACACCTTTTGGGAATTTACTTTTAGAACTCCTAGATTTTCCGGAACCAATTATAATGGGGGGGGGGATTTCAATGTGGTGATGGAAGGTAATTTGGATCGCTCTAATAAAAGCAGAGCGACTATGCATAATAAAACTCGTTCTTTAATTATAAACTCAATAAAGAAGCTTGGTTGGTGTGATATATGGAGAGAGAGGAATGGTACCCTTAAGAGTTTTACTTTTAACAACAAAAAATATGGGCACCAATCAAGAATAGACTTTTTTTTAATTAATCAGAGCATAAAAGAGCATGTTAAGGGTGCTACCCATGTAGGACCACATATGTCGGATCATTCAGCAATAACTCTACTCTTGGTTCCGCCTAATGTCGATGTACGAAGAAGATGGACTATGGATCGAACCATACTATCTGATGAGGACACGATAGCAATACTAGGGATATAATCCAGAGAGTTCTTTGAGCATAATATAGATAGTGCATCGTTGGGTATAGTATGGGACACATATAAAGCCTTTCTGAGAGGGAAAATAATATCCAGTCAGTCCCATAAAAATAAAAAACGAAGAATGGAGATTTCCAGTATTAAGAAAAAGATTCAGCAGCTGGAACAGCAGTTACAAAAAGCTGAGATAGAACAGGGGCTGTATCAATCTTTGATGCAATCCCTTAAAATGGACCTTGAAGTGTTAATAGAAGCAAGATTACAGGAGAAATGGCGAGCAAGTAATCTGGCCCATTTTAATTATGGGGAAGGCTGTGGTAAATTACTTGCCTGGAAAGTCAAAAATAATCAGGCACGAAATTTTATAAAAGAATTAAAACATGAAGAGACTGGTTGCCTTACTGGGACAAAGGAAGGTATTGAAGAAGCTATTTTAAATCATTTTGAGAAAGTTTATTTGGAAGATTTAACCACGGTTGATGAGGAGGTGGAAGAATGGTTGGGTCAAGAACTCCCCCGGAAACTTTCAGATATACACAGGGAGGTAATAAACCGTCCAAATACGGAAGGTGAAATTAGAAACGCGATAAAATCTGGGAAATCGAATAAGGCGGCAGGCCCAGATGAGTCTCCCTATGGAAATATATAAAAAGTTAGAGGAATACATAGTTCCAATTATGTGTAGATTGTTTTTAGATATTTTCAATAAAGGTAGGGTTGTTAAACTCTGATTACAAGATCTATACAAAAATATTGGCAGATAGGCTTAAGGGAGTAGTGGGTATGCTGCTCAACGAAGATCAGAAAGGCTTTATGAGGGGGAGGGAAATGAAAGACTTAACGTACAATCTAATCGGGGCGATAGATTTAGCATCCACATTTAAAAATCCATTGGCAGCCATTACAGTTGATGCGACTAAAGCTTTCGACCGGGTAAATTGGGTCTACTTGCAAAAAATCTTAAGATTAGCCAACTTAGGGGAAAATTTCTGTCGATCAATAGAGGTGTTGTATAGTAACCCAACAGCAAAAATCTTAGTGAATGGGAACATCTCAAGATCCTTTAACATACACCGTGGAACCAGGCAGGGATGTCCGTTGTCGCCTCTCCTTTTCAATTTGTATATTGAACCCCTTGCGGAGAAGATAAGGATTAGCGACAACATACTCCCTTTTAAACATCAGTCCTGGGAGAAAAAAGTAAGGTTGTACGCGGATGATTTAATAATATACACTTCAGAGCTTACTACAGCATTACCAGCAGTATATAAGTTAGCATCGCGTTTTGGCCGGATTTCAGGATATGAGATCAATGAAGGCAAAACGATAGTAATGGCATGGAACATAAACACACAGCTAAAATGCGTTAAAGAGGAAATGAGGTACCTGGGTATCAAAATCGTTCAAAAGTAGAATTAATACCCGAAATACATTTTCAAAAGATTGGTAAAGAAGTGGGGAAACTTCTACTCAGCTGGTCCCATCTCCCTTTGACAATATATGGCAGAATCAATCTCGTGAAAATGTCCATCCTTCCAAAGTTTACTTTTTGTTTCAAAACATCCCCATGGCTTTTAAGGAGGAATGGATTAAAAAGTCCAGTCAAAAATTACCAGTTTCATATGGGCCTCTAAAGCAGTTAGAATTTCATGGAAAAAGTTAAAACGTCAATATGATAAAGGGGGATTACGATTGCCAGATCTTTCTTATTATGCATGGCTTTTTCTTTGGAAAGGAGGAAGGATGTTATTCAGTATCGTGGACAGTTCAGATATAGGTAAAATGTTCAGAGTAATGCTCCAGGATGTGAAGGGGGGAGAGTTCGCCTTTATGCAGAAATATGGGGATCCACGCTTTTTAAAAAAAGTGCGTCTTAAGACTATAGCTGGTTTTGCCGAGACATGGTACAAAGTTAGGAGAGCCTCAAAACGTAACTACTATAGTGGTATGTCTCCTATCTGGGATTCAACGGGATCCCCGGAGTGGACCAAAGATTGTCTGGCTCTCCCATTAAAAGAAGCAGGGATAATAACCTGGGGTCAATTGATAACTGATGGGAGGATGGGCAGGAGATTGCCAATAATCAACTGTCCAGATTTAAATATATGCAACTGAAGCGCTGGAGTCTCACTGCCGGTACCGGTATGGGGTTATCAAATGACTTGGAGGCTAGCTTGATAGTCAAAACAAGCCGGAAGAAAGAAGTGGCGAATTGGTATTGGCTGCTAGCAGAACTTGCAGACGAGGACTTCAATCTACCATCAAAATTGTGGGAGGAGAGCTTGCCGGGAGAGCAGTTGGAAGATTTATGGCAAGTATCCTGTGACATACTATACTCCACAGTACGTTCTGCAAATTTAAGGCGGAATCACCTTTTTTGTCTCCACAGGGTTTATTGGACGCCATATAAGTTATCTAAAATGGGAAGGGGAACGTGCCCAAAGTGTGGAAAGGAAAAAGGGGACGATATACATATGTTTTTGGAATGCCCGGAGATCCAAAGCTTTTGGCTGGATGTGAGTAGTATTATATATGATGTACTTGGAGAGAGGCTCCAGGTAAGCAAGTCTCTTGTTTTTTTTGGGATTCATGTCTCTCTCTTAAATAACGTTAAGAAATTGATATTTTTTCTAATTTTGCTTGCCCGGAGGGAAATATGTAAGAACTGGATTAAAGTTACACCTCCAAATAAAATAGATTAGTTGAGGGCAATAAAATATATTAATAGATTGGATCGGGCTTCAAAAAACAAGAGAAATGATTTTTGGCTCCCATATGAGAATTGGGAAAAAAAGGAAGAATAAGTTTGTATATGTGTATTGTCCAATGATTAGGCCTCTATACCACTCTGCTTAAACACTCATGTGGAGGTACTTCTCTTGGAAAAGTATAACAAAGCCTCCTATGATAGGGGATGATGAGCGAGGTGTAGAGTGACCCTTTCCGGATTAAAAAACTCCAGTGGGTGCTAATCAAAGGGAGACCCCCTGAGCGCAAAATATTGTCTTTTGTTAATCTGGGCAAATGAGGACAAATTCTTTTTTTTTTTTTTTTTTAAATTAAAAAAAAAAAAAAAGTATCTCAGACCTTCTGGCATGGCATGCCACAAGTTACTTATTATTACTATGAAAGATCTTCCTCCAACCTTCTTTCCCACAGATTTATAAGTGACCATCAGAAGTTTGCAAACTAATTTCAACAGCCTGCTGGGAAAATATGGGATGAAACCTTGTCTTAATAATCCAGAGAAATGCCAAAATAAAACTTGTGGATAAGCATGTAAAATCGTTTTAAACCAGCTTAAAGTACTGCAAAAGCCTTTGTAATATTGCACATTAACACAAATTTTAAATCTACTGCCAGACATTGGAGACTGAAGGACGTGCTGAGGAGAGATGGAGATGTGCTGATATCACATGCTGAAATCGCGGAACTGCCGAACGCTGGTGTCCCAAGGTTTTTGACTCCCGACCCCAGCCCTGATTTTCTTGACTGCATTTGGGGCACAGGGGTACGGCAGGGCATGGGGGTATGGCAGATCTCGGGCCTCGGAGTTGAGCTGGACCCGAGTCGCTGGAGTTTTGGAGTGAGCGTGCAGGCAGGGGAAGGCTAGGCCTTAGGGCTGCGGTCCTCTCCAGTAGGCGTGGTGCGGCTTGCTCCTACGAGGTTCTGCACGCCACAGCTGCACAAACTTTTGGGCAAAGCCAGGTTGGACTGACGTTAAAACATTTTGAGAGGGGCGTGTGGAGTGTTTAGTGATTGTGCTCTCTTATGGTGAACTCTGCTGTTGCGTAGGGGAGGTTTCTCGTTGCCAGCTTACATCCAGCGGTCCCCCGTTCTTCTGCAGCTTGCCCTTTCCCTCAGGACGGCAAACAATCTGACCCAAATCGACTAAAGCTACTCCTAGCTACGCTTTGAGATTCCCCTTCCCTAGGGAGGTGAAGTGTGGTGAAACAGTGATACCAGAGACACTTGTGGGGTCTAGTGAGAACCACGGATAGCCAGTGGCTGTTTATGCTAAAGTGGAGGGGGCTACATTGGGTGATTACAGTGCTGGTAGCCCTGAGTGCGGAGGCGGCCATTCTAGCGAGTTGGTGCAGCTTGTGCCCTGTGGCCCCGCCTGTGGCCCCACCTGAATACCCCCTTCTCCTCCTTTTCGTGTCTCCTGTGCTTCCCAGGGTCCCCAGTATCTCCTGTGTTCTGTATCAGGATGGGCTGGATTATAGGACAGCCAGTACCTGCTTCTATACAAGCTAATTGTTCGAGATTAGCGCCCCAATTGGGCTCCAAGTAAGAACTAGACAAAATATCTGCCTGCTTACCTCACTAATCACAACTCGCAGCATAAGTTGTGGAAATAAGTAGACCTATGGCAGGGCGTGTGTGGAGGTCCAGAGGGAAAAAGGTTTAAATGGAAGTGGAAGCAGCTCTGATTATCAGAATTTGGTGGGGAGGAGAAAAAAACACAGCAAAAGAGTGGATAGATGCTGAGTGAAAAGCTCTGCTAGGCACAAGGGATTCGGCCCCCGGCATCATAGGATTTGCTTCCTCTCCCGACCAAGGAGGCCACCATAGGTTGGACTGTACGAATGAAGGTGCTGGTGACACGAATACTTCTAGTTCAAATCCTCAGTCCTCCCTCATCAGTAGTGGAGGGGATCCATTTGAAAGCGCTATTATAAGTGGTGCTATGGTTGGAGGTCAGCAGGAGGGAGAGATGGCCTTTGCCGCTAGAATGCAGTTAAGCCCCCAACGATGGTTCTCTGCCTCTGTCAGTTCGAGGTCACCTTGATAGGTCATTAGTTCCTGCAATGAATCTGAAGTTGCAAATTATTTTAGTTCTGCCAGTAAGTACTTTCTCGCCTGAGCCTGTTATGTCTGTTACTCTCGCTGGCACTTCCCCTCCAGAAGCAAAGAAGCCTCAGGCTTTGGGTTTAACACAGAAGTCAGTTAGACCGGTTGCTGGTCTACCCTCTTCCCTGAGAGATTTTGTTACAAAACATTTTAAAGTTAGAAGCCCAAGCCTAAGACCTGGCCTTAATGAAAAGGAGGAGGAGAGTAACTTGGTCAAAAGTAAAAGTAAAATTGATGTTGATGGTGAATATGAAAATGGAAATAGTACCATGAGAGTTGAGGAGCTGTGCACCTCAGGAGGGAAAGAAGGTGGTGTTAGGGGGTACGACTTCCCCTTTTATGAGTCTCCACTCTTAGATGCTTTAGTTAAAACCATATTTGTGGGAGATGTTTGCCCTTTGGCTGAACTTGATGTCGCTATTCCGCCAAGGAGTAAGAAGATCAATGCAGACTGTTTAGATTCCTCGTTTGAGTGTTCTGGGCAAGATTTAGGGGGCCTTGATTTGTCAGGTCTCTCTAATCTAGAGGAGGGGGTCCAGGCCCAGGGGAATGGGGGGTTCTGGGGCTAGACCCCTAATCTTCATCATCTCCAATACCTACGAAGGGAGTCGGGATGGGTGCAGCTCTGAATGAAGCAGTAAGCAATCTGCAGCATGAATGTATTTCTTTTGCTGAGCGCGAGGAGCTTGAGGAATCCGCAGTTGGTCATTTGAGGGGGACTGATGAAGAGAAACAAGCCAATCATGAGCACAAACATGAGATTAACTCCCTGCGCAATGCTTCTAATTTTGCCCAAGATTTGCCAATATTGAATTTTCTATCTCTAATCCAAGTAACTTTCCAGGGAAAGTTGAACGCTCTGGTCCTGAATAACACTTATGTTAGGCTTATAAAACTGTTTGAAACCATTAGTAAATCATTAAAGGATGAAGTTGAAGAGGTTCCCACAGGAGAAAGGTGAAAGGGTGTTATTTTTAAAGCCGGTCCTTTGTCCACCCTTAAGATGCGGTACACCCCCTCCCCCCCAAATGAGGTCGTAAGTGGCGGGATTTTTGTTTCAAGATGTCCCTATTTAATTCTGAGAACAGGAAGTGTTTTAAGGGAAAAAAGGGTTCTATTTAGGTGTAGTGTTGCTTCTCTGTGGCTAGGGGGGAGCAAGAGATACCAGGAAAGGAGGAGTGGTAGAAATCGTAAGAGTCTGTTGAAGATACGTGCTATAGCCCCTCTTAGTCAGCCTGTTAAGTCCCCAACCCTACGGGTCCCCCCAATAGGGGAAAAAACACAAAAATCAGAAGAAAATTTGTTATTGAGGGGCAAAGAAATATCTAGAGACCGATGCGTGCGAGGAATGGGAGAAGGAAAAGCAAGGGACCCACAACAGTGAAAAATTAGGTTGTTGTGGGTAAAAACTGCAAGAATATTATGGCTATCTAAAAGAGACTTTTAGTTAGATTCCTTACCTTAGAATTACCCCCAGGCGTCAGACTGGATCCTGAGAACTTTTTTCTCAGCAGTACCCCTGCATGTCGGTAGGTGGCGTCGGTCTACTACGCGTCCGTTGCTGGCGTCGTGGTCGCCGGGATGACGTCGCAGTGTCAACTTAGATGCTGCCCCTGCGCGCTGACATCAGTTCTTTCTTTTTCCACGCCAGCCAGCGTAGATCTGGAGAGAACTTGCCCCTTAGTCGCTTTTTGACTAACTTTTTTCGACTTTTTGTCGATGTCTTTTGAGTCTCTGACTCCTGGTGCATGAGGGATGTCCAGCCATCGGCACGGTTTCAAGCCTTGTGACTCCTGTCACAAGTTAATGTCGGTCACCGATACGCGCCTCGTGTGCCTTGGTGCACAGAGCGTGACCACGACCCGAAGTCCTGCTCCGACTGACGGGCCCTCAACCCGAAGTCTTTGCGGGAGCAGTCCCGAAAGCTTTTGGAGGCCCGGCAGTCTGCTCTGCACAGCTTGATGTCCCGGTCGAGGGGAAGGTCGCGGGACCGGTCGCGGAGCCATCACCACTCGTCATTGAAGTCTTCGCAATCCTCAGGTAAGTCGAAGCACAAGAAGGCAGTGAAGAATCATCGTTGCTCTTCGCCTTCTCCCCGTCCGTCGGCCGATGCGACGTGGGACCCGGAGCATCGTCGCTCTCCGGCTCCTTCCTCGGAGCCCGCTGGGACGCCTCAGCGCTTCCCTCCCTTTCCCGGAGCGTCCCCTGCCCAGCTTCGTCACTTTTACAAAGCGCTGCACAGCATCTTTGGGCAGCCTGACTCCAGAGGCGCGCCTTCGGGCCCCATGGAGTCGGATGGGGGCCCTGGGCCTTCAATGCTGACGGCTCCCGCCCCGGTGCCGCATGGTCCCCAAGGATCCAGGCCTGGATCCGGATCGGTGCCGGTCGACCTCACGGTACCTTCCCCGGTGCCGATTCCAGTGGCGACGCCCCCGACGCCAGTTGTGCCCCCAACCGGCGTCGACCCCAGCCTCACCCCCGACGTGGACACAGCGCCAGGGGGTACTTTTGTACCGCTGTTCATCCCTGGCGTTCCCTACCGCCCTGAGTGGCAGCCAGAGGAGGGTGAGGAGGACTGGGAGGGGTCTACTGACCCTCTAGCAGACCAACCTGAGGAGCCGGACTGGAGAGAGGAGTTGGGTGATGCCAGTTATCTGGACACCTCCCCAGACATTGGTATGCTTTCTCCCGCTACCGTGGCTACAGAGGAGGGAGCCTCCTACGCTGTGGTATTGCGTAGGGCGGCTGAGGCCCTAGGCCTCAAGCTTCCTACGGTGGCTGTCGGGACTAACCATCCTGACTGAGGTCCTTCAGCCAGCAGCAGCCTCTTCGGAGCCCCTGCTGCCTTTTAATGAGGCCCTCACTGACATCCTTCTGGGCACTTGGTCCAAGCTCAGTACAGGGGCTCTTGTAGAAAGGATGATTGCCCGATGCCACCGCCCGGCCCCGGACGACCCACTTTTCCTCTCTCAACACCCTACCCCTCAGAGCTTGGTGGTCCAAGCCTTATCCTCAAAAGGTGCATTCCCTACTGCTCCCCCAGATAGGGAATCCAAGAAGCTGGACCATCTTGAGAAGAAGATGTTTTCTTCCGCCAGCTTAGGACTGCGGTCGGTGAACACCGCATGTCTCTTGGGCCGTTACACACACACGGTGTGGGATACGGTTGCGCAAGTGCTGTCACAGTGCCCGGAGGAGGCCCGGGCCGTGCTCACCCGCGTTGTTGCTGATGGTCGAGACGCAGCAAAGTTCACCATCCGGTGTGGGCTGGATACCGCCGACTCGCTCGGTAGAACAGTTTCCACGTCGGTAGCCCTGCAGCGCTACGCCTGGCTGAGAACGTCTGGCTTCTCTGGGGATGTCCAATCTACCCTTTTGGACATGCCCTTCGATGGCCGTCGCCTGTTTGGTGACAAGGGGGACAAAGCGCTCGAGTGTTTCAAAGACTTTAGGGGTACGGCCAGATCCTTGGGCCTCGCAGCAACTTCTCGCCCCATGCAGTCTGCCTTTCGCACCTTTCGTGGCTACGGAAGGGGTGCCCCACCATGTTCCAACCAGAGCTAAAGGGCCGCGCAAGCTACCCAGCCTATGTGTGGCCGGGGACGTGGGACTCAGCGTCGCGGGTCTGGGGGCCAGCTGGCAGGCCAGTCCACCAATGCTCCCTCTGCAGCAGCCTCCAAACCTTCCTAGTGCGACCTTCCAGGGCCAGAAGTTGCCAGCGGGCGGCAGGATCCGCCATTACCTCCCTGACTGGCACAACATCATGTGGGACAGGTGGAATTTGCAGATAGTCCAAAGGGGCTACTCCCTCCCCTTCGAGACTACACCTCCCTCCATGCCACCAACACTCCATCTCATGTCGGAGGATCATTTGGCCTTTCTCCGCCAGGAAGTTGCGGCTCACTTGGCCAAGGGAGCGATCGAACGAGTCCCTGTGCCAGTAGTAGGTCATGGTTGCAACTCCCACTACTTCCTGGTACCCAAGAAGAACAAAGGCCTGCGTCCTATCTTAGACCTCAGGGACGTCAATCGCTTCCTCTGGAAGGAGAAGTTCAAAATGTTAACCTTGGCTCAGGTCTTGTCTGCCCTCGACCCTGGAGACTGGATGGTAGCGTTGGATTTGCAAGACACTTATTTTCACGTCCCCATCTTGCCTGCCCATCGGCGTTACCTATGGTTCACAAATAGGCCATGAGCATTTTCAGTTTACCGTGCTCCCCTTCGGCCTTATCAGCACCCCTCGGGTGTTCACGAAAGTGATGGCGGTGGTCGCAGCGCATCTGCGCAGATCAGGGGTTCCAGTCTTCCCCTATCTCGACGACTGGCTGTTGAAGGCGGGCTCGCCCCGGACAGTCTTCTCCCACCTCCAGACTACGGTGGACCTCCTGCACTCGCTGGGGTTCACAATCAACGTGCCGAAGTTGCACCTGATTCCCTCTCAGAAGCTCCTTTTCATTGGAGCAGTTCTGGATACAGCGGCGTTTCGGGCTTATCCTCCCGAGCAGCGAGTCCGGAATATTGGGGCTAGGATACCGATGTTTCAGCCTCTATCCTGGATTACTGAGAGAATGACTCTAAGGCTGCTGGGCCTCATGGCCTCCTGTATCCTGCTGGTGGATCATGTCAGATGGCATATGCGGGCTCTGCAGTGGGACCTGAAGTTCCAGTGGGCACAGCATCAGTTAAATCTTTCCGATGTCATCCAGATCTCGGAGGGGACTACAAGTCAGTTGCAGTGGTGGCTCACGAACCAGGATTGGGTCAAGGGCAGATCCCTCTCCCTTCCCCAACCAGAGTTCACAGTAGTGACGGATGCGTCACTCCTGGGATGGGGCGGCCAAATGGGAGAGGCATAGGTCAAAGGCCTCTGGTCTCCGGCGGAGTCCGGGCTCTACATCAACTTTCTGGAGCTCCGGGCGATTCGTCTTGCACTGAAGGCATTCCTCCCCTCTGTCAAAGGGAGAGTAGTGCAGGTGTTCACGGACAACACCACCGCCATGTGGTACTGCAACAAACAAGGTGGGGTGGGGTCGTGGACCCTATGTCAAGAGGCTCTTCGCCTTTGGACATGGCTGGAACATCAGGGCATATCTCTGGTGGTTCAACACCTGGCAGGTTACCTGAACGTAACGGCGGACGAACTCAGCCGCCAGTGCATGATGGATCACGAATGGCGTCTTCACTCGGAGGTGGTGCAAGGTCTCTTTCAGCAGTGAAGAGAGCCTTGGTTAGATCTATTTGCCACCGAAGAGAATGTGCAACGTCAGCAGTTCTGCGCGTTGGAGTTTCCAAGGCGGCACTCGTTCGGCGACGTTTTTTATCGCGAGTGGAATTGCGGCCTCCTGTACGCCTTTCCGCCTGTCCCACTTCTGCCCAGAGTGCAGAAGAAGATGAAGCGCGACCTGGCCCAAGTCATTCTTGTGGCTCCGGACTGGGCATGAAGAGTCTGGTACCCCGTGTTCTTGAGCATGGCCATTGATCCTCCGATCAGACTGCCTCTTCGGGAGGATCTTCTGTCGTAGCAGCAGGAGACGGTCCTCCATTCGAACCTGTCCAGCCTCCACCTACTTGCGTGGAGATTGAGCAGCGACAGTTGACAGCTTTCGACCTTCCTCCCGTAGTCTGTAATGTCATCTTGGCAGCCAGGCATCTCTCCACTAAAACGATATACGCCTGTAGATGGAACACATTTGTGGCATGGTGCACAGCAAAGGCTGTGGATCCCCTTTCTGCCCCTCTCTCTCTCTCTCAGAGGTTCCCCTCTTCATTCTTTCTTTGGCCCAGCAGGGCTTTGCTCTGGGCACTCTTAAAGGCTATCTTTCGGCCTGTCTTCGCCTTCCTGATCAGCCTTCTCTTTTCAAGTCCCCTATTGTTAACAGGTTTCAGAAGGGCATTACTCATCTCTTTCCTCCTTCTCCTTTCGTAATGCCCCAGTGGGACTTGAATCTTGTTCTCACTTATCTTATGTGTGCTCCCTTTGAGCCAGGACATAATTGTCCTCTTCGTCTCCTTACTTTGAAGACTGCTATCTTGCTTGCCATCACTTCTGCTCGCAGGGTGAGTGAGCTTCAGGCTTTATCTTCCAAACCTCCCTTTCTTGCGGTCCATCCGGACAAAGTAGTCCGCCGTACTGGGCCCTCTTTTCTGCCCAAAGTGGTTACATCTTTCCACATAGGTCAGACCATCACATTGCCCACCTTCTTCCCCCCTCCGCACCCTTCCAAAGAGGAGGAGAGACTCCACCGTCTGGACCCAAAATGTGCACTGTTCTTCTACCTTGGCCGCACTAAAGACTTCCGGGTGGACGATCAACTCTTCGTGGGTTATGTGGGCGCCAAGAAAGGTCAGGCACTGCACAAACGTACCATCTCTCGATGGGTTGTCCTATGCATTAAAATCTGCTATTCTTTGGCTAAAAAGGAACCTCCAGTAGGACTGCGTGCCCACTCTACCAGAATGACAGCAGCGACTACTGCTTTGGGAAGTGGAGTTCCACTGGTTGACATCTGCAAGGCAGCCACATGGGCATCCCTGCACATGTTTACTAAGCATTACTGCCTGGACAGCCAAGTCCAGAGGGACGGCTTTTCGGCCGTTCTGTTCTCCAGGACTTCCTGGTGTGAACTTAGTTCGCAGACCCACCTCCGGGGTTGGTATTGCTGGGGTATCTATTCTAAGGTAAGGAATCTATAACTAATAGTCTCTTTCAGATGAACAAGTTACTTACCTTCGGTAACAATGTATCTGTAAGAGACATATATTAGTTATAGATTCCTTACCACCCCCATCCTCCCTGTTCTGCGAACTGATTTCTAGGGATAGGGACTCCCTTACAGGGCCCTAGTTTTGTGCAGTAAACACAAATAAAAGGGGGAGAAGGACGCCGCCCTACCTCATCCTCATCCTCCTCAAACTGGACGTTAGAAAGCACAAAAGGAGGTAAGGCAAAAAACAGTTGGAAAAATTATTTTACGTATATAAGGTGTAGTAACAAAGAGGGCACAAACACTCGGTTAAAAACTGCCCTCACCCACAACAAGTTGTGGCATGCTTCATCATAGGGCTGCTACTGAACGCCTCTGCGCAACCCAATGCTAGAGGCGGAGCAATAGGGAGGGGTAGACAATACAAACAATTAAAGAAAGGAAAAGAAAAGGATCAAAAAAAGGTGCAGACAGACAGTGATATTAAAACTGACTATAAGATATCGTAATAATAGTTTTATTCCTTGATTCCCTAGTCAAATATAAAAAGGGTCTTGAGATACCCTCGGATGGTGGTGATATGAGTGTATTAGGTCCTCATCACCCCTCCGTTCTGCATAGAGGTCCTAGTTTTGTGCACCAGTGCTCAGTGTCTTGCATAGCTCTGCGCTTCTGCCGTGGAAAGTCGTGTCGGAACTGACGTCAGCGCGACGTGGCGGCGACTAAGTAGACACTGCGACGTCATCCCGGCGACCACGACGCCGGACGCGGAGTCAACCGACGCCACCTACCGACACGCAGGGGTACTGCTGAGAAAAGATTTCTCCGGATCCAGTCTGACACATGGGGGTAATTCTAAGGTAAGGAATCTATAACTAATATATGTCTCTTACAGATACATCGTTACCGAAGGTAAGTAACTTGTTCATTAGGAATGTTAAAATCACTGAAGACCCTATTGGGAGATCCTCTCCTCACTCGACAGGTCAGGGTATAGGGTCTGCTACAAGAAAATCTTCAGTAAGTCCTAATAGTGTTGCCGTAGCTCAGGTTGGAAAAGATCGTAAGCAGATGAGACCCCCGGTGTTATTCCTAAAGGTGCAATCTAGAATGAATAGAAGGCAGGCAGCTAACCAACCAATCAACAGGTCGGAATTGTAAAAGGTATTTCCTAACATTAAAAGATTGAGGAATGTCTCCACAAAGGATTTAGCACTGGATCGCTTTAGGGAGGTCGCCGGGGAAGAGATAACCAGAGATTTGTTTACCTTAAATGAAACTAAGGATTTAGGGGAAGCAGCAGGTTTAGCCCTGGTGTCAAATGGTATCTGTTTCTGAAGAAAATGAGGAAATGTGGTTTGTCCCATTTCTATGTGAACATGGTGGGCTAAAACAGAACCAGGTTTATCTTGCCGGGCCTCCTGACTGGAAGCAGAGACCTATGTTGGGAGGAGTTGGTGGGAACATGATGGTTCACAAGAAAGGATAGTACTATAACCTTCACTAATGATAGAGCCCAGGGTTTGAGGAATCAGAACAGGTTCCACCATTGGCATCTTGATGAGCGGCAGAGGGAAAGGGACTATAGTACTTGGGGGCAGGTTCCACTAAGGATAGAGAGTTGTTCTTTCAAAAATGTTCAGGACACTTACTTTCCTCCATGGATCAGTAGAGGGGTAGATGAGATTGATTTGTGGGAGACAAAGCACCCTCAGCTGGTTCGGGTCCTGGTATGGAACATGCATGGATTTAAAACATTTATAGATATGGAAAATCATAGAGAAATGTTTATGAATTATTCCATTTTGTTCCTCCAGGAAACCTGGCTGTTGGAGTGCCCCGCAGTAGAGGGGTTTGTTGTCATAGTTCAAAATGCTAGGTCCTTCTCAAGAGGAAGAGCAGTGGGTGGATTACTCACATTGGTTTCAGTTTGCTGTGGAAGAAAGGTAACAAAGCTCTGAACCACTTGCATATGGGTTCTTGCTTGTTTAATCGACCTGTATGTCAATACGGAGGGGTCAAACCAAATGATACATTTAAATGTGTATGTACCACCAACTCGCCCTCTCCTTGAGTGTGAGCTGCTGAATTTGGTCAATGATGTAAAAAAAACTGTTTTGGGGTTTTCCTGATGCCTTGTTGGTGATAGGGGGGGATTTCAATGAAAAATCAGCTTTTAAAGATGTTGATGAGTTTATGAAAGAAATGTGTTTAGCGTTGAATAACCTGTAATGTATTTTCTCTGAAAGCCCCAGGGAAAAATATGCAAAGATTTTGCATTGTTTAGTTGAATTGAATTTGATCATCGCAAATGGTAGGTGCCAAGATGATATACCAACATTTAAGTATGGTAATAGTAAACTACCTATCGACTATGTGATGGTCCATGTTCACCAGTTCCATCAGGTAGAACATTTTAGAGTCTTAGATATGGGGCCCAGTGGTCATCTTGCCCTTAGTCTGGAGTTTAAAGAGGTGCTTTCACCATGTCCACATGCCACCACCCTTTTGGAGGTGGTTTACCGCAAGAGAACTAGAGTCCAGATTACAGAAGATGCACTGCAAGCCCTTTCTTTAGTCGATATTAGACCCCTCTCCCTAGAAGTAGGCCAAGATGCACTGGATTAGTATTGTAGGCCAACGAAAAAATTACTAGCTCAGTTTAAGCAAGCAAAAGGGAGTCCACACCTAGGTAATAGTCTAAGGGGTAAGGGGAAATCTTGGTTCAATGATGAATGTCGGGAGGGTAGAAGGGTGGTTAATTGTAGTCACCGCCACTCAAAATTAAATCCAAGTGATGACAGTCTAAGAACAGCAATGAATCAGAACTTATGTGCTCACAAATAGAGAGAGTTCTGTAGGTTATACTGGTAGGCTATGTTAGTGACAATGGTGACAAGGATAGTAAATGGTTCTGGTGACTAGCGCACTCTGTAACCTCATCACCATTCTCTTTAGAGGCTCAAATAAGTGAAGATTGGTTCATTTTTATCTCCTCTATAAGGGGTGGAAGCCCGGAGAATAGGTAATGGTGCAGGCCAGATCTGAAGTGGATATCAACGTGATAGCTCACGCACAGACAGCTGTAATCTTGTCAGAGATAATTTGTAATATGAAAGCCTCTAGAGCTGGAGGCCCAGATGGTCGTCCATCGGTGATATTAAAAAAGATCCAGGAAAATGGGGATCCATCCTGAGCAGCTTTTTTCAATGGGTAACACTGACCAGCTACATCCCAATGTAGCAAGGAGGCTTTAGGCCGAAACATTCTACAATGGACCACTGTTTCAGACTGTGGGGAGTCGCAAGGAAGTCAATGGAGTCGGTAGGTAGCCTTTGCTGCTGCTTTGTTGACTCCCGGGCAGCTTTCGACAAGGTGGTTAGAGAGACGCTCTGGCATAAATTACAGCAGTGGAAGATATCTGGAGCACTGTTGGGCTTGGTGATGAAGCTCCATAGCGGTAAATGGGTTCAGATTGGTCTTGATGGACTGGAAGCCTGATTAGGAAAATTCCGGTTGAGAACGGCTTACCGCAGGGGTGCGTTTTAGCACCCCTGCTCTTCAGTTGGTTCATTGCAGACCTTCCCCAGATGCTGCATGCTACCCATAGCTATTGAACAAAGGTTGGAGGTAGACAAATTAGTTGCATTATGTACGCAGCTGATCTGGGGGTGAAGGATCTTACACCTATAGGGCTGCAACGGAAATTAAATGTCCTAAATGTTTCCTGCCTGAAAACAATGTTTTTTGCTAGGAGGAAAAGGAAATTTTAGTGGTTCCTTGGTAACATACGATTAGAGCAGGTTAGAGAGTATAAGTATTTGGGCTAACCTTTTCAGATGAGCGGAGGTGGGATAAACAAATGGTTTCTCGGAGGCTTGCCTTATCTTCAGTAGTGAATGGGGTGAAAAGGTTTGACAGTAAGTTTGGTAGTCATACCTTTAAGCCATTAAGCAAGGTTATACAGGGTAAGTTAATTCCGCAGGCCCTATATGGAGCAGAGGTGTTGCTTTGGACAGGCAGGTTGTATGGGAGGGGCAGGAAGGTAATTCCCTAAAAATGCTATGATCCAAACTGTAAGGAGGGAGTTGAGAACCGTACTCTGGAGTGTGCTGGAGGATGCCAGAGCCCTGCGCTTCTATTCGTCCCTTAAAGGTGAGGGCATAGGCGATAAATTGTCAGAGCAAATTTTACTGGAGATAATGACAATCTTGTCTGGCAAACGGAACCCAGTGGCAATAATGCTAAAGCGTTTGAATGTCTCAGAGAGGTGCACTGAAGGAGGGGAAGTGGTTCCAATCAATCAGATAAAAAGTACAGTAAGGCAAAGTGACATAGAAACTAGTTAGACAGAGGATTGGCATTACCTTAAAACTAAATTCTCAACTATCCCTTAACCTCACAGGAGAGCACAGATTTGTTACCATACATATATAATAGTCCAGACAAGCGCTTGCAGAATTAAGTCTTGCGCTTGAGTGTCGGAATCGACCCTGGGTGGCGTATTAAGGGATTAACAGACAGAGGTTATTAAGAACAATAGCCAGTGCTCCTGTAAGAGAGGTAGGAAATATTCAGTGAGCCACTTAATGATGGATTGTGTGTTCTTTATTGAGGCAAGGAAAAAAGTATTTCGGTCTGTGTTTAAAAGCACAAGTTACTAACTTGTGTAACGATATATCTGTAAGAGACAGTAGTTAGTGACAGATTCCTTACCTTAGAATATCCCCAGGCGTCAGGCTGGATCCGGAAAGGTTTTGCGTAGCAGTACCCTTGCGCGTCGGTAGGTGGCGTCGTGCGGCTCCGCGTCCGTCGTCGGCGTCGGGATCGCCGGGATGACGTCGCGGGCAGTACTTAGACGCCGCCCCTGCGCGCTGACGTCAGTTCTGTACACGACTTTCCGCGCCAGGAACGCAGAGCCATGCATGAAGCTGACATAGGTGTCTGAAAAATACTAGGGCCCTGAAAGGGATGTCCTTAACCCTAGAAATCAGTTCGCAGAACGGGGAGGATGGGTGGGGCGGTAAGGCATCTGTCACTAACTACTGTCTCTTACAGATACATCGTTACACACGTTAGTAACTTGTGCATCTGAAAGAGACACGTTAGTGACAGATTCCTTACCTTAGAATAGATACCCCAGCAATACCAACCCCGGTGGTGGGTCTGCGAACAAAGATCAGACAAGGAAGTCCCGGAGGACAGAACGGCCAAAGAAGCCGTCCCTCCGGACCTGACTGTCAAGGCAGTAATGCTTGGTAAACGTGTGCAGCAAGGCCAACGTAGCTGCCTGACAGATATCCTGCAGCGGAACACCACGGCCTAAGGCCGTGGTAGCAGCCGTTGCCCTGGTGGAAAGGGGCACGCAGCCCAGCAGGAGGCTCCTTCTTAGCCAAAGAATAGCAGGCTTTGATACACAAGGTTACCCAGCAGGAGATGGTTCTCTTGTGCACCGCCCGACCTTTTTTGGCGCCCACGTAGCCAACAAAGAGCTGGTCATCCACCCGGAAGTGTTGTGTGCGGTTGATATAAAAGGAAAGCGCACGTTTTGGGTCCAGACGGTGGAGCCTCTCTTCCTCTCTGGAAGGATGCGGAAAGAAGGTGGGCAAAGTGATGGTCTGCCCATTGGTGTGGAAGCCAGTAACCACCTTTGGCAAGAAGGACGGACGCGTCCTAAGAACAACCTTGTCTGGATGGACAGACAGAAAGGGAGGTTTGCATGATAGAGCCTGGAGCTCACTCACCCGCCGAGCGGAGGTGATGGCCACCAGAAAGGCTGTCTTCAGAGTCAGAAGACGAAGAGGACAGTTATGTAGAGGCTCAAAGGGAGCTCACATGAGAAAGGTAAGAACCAAGTTCAAGTCCCACTGAGGCATCACAAACGGAACAGGAGGGAAGAGGTGTGTAATGCCTTTTAGAAACCTGTTAACAACAGGGGACTTGAAAAGGGAGGGCTGATCAGGAAGCCTGAGGAAGGCCGAAATGGCACAAAGATAGCCCTTGATGGTACCCAGGGCAGAACCCTGTTGGGCCAGAGAAAGAAGGAACAGAAGAACCTCAGAAAGAGGGGCAGAGAGGGGATTCACAGCCTTTGCTGTGCACCATGCCACAAACTTGTTCCACCTGCAGGCGTATACCACCTTAGTGGAGGGACGCCTGGCTGCCAGAATCACATCACAAACTTCGGGAGGCAAGTCGAAAGGAATCAACTGCCGCCGCTCAATCTCCACGCAAGCAGGTGGAGAGTGGACAGGTTCGGGTGGAGGACCGTCCCCTGCTGCTGCGACAGAAGATCCTCCCGAAGAGGCAGACGGATCGGGGGATCGAAGCTCATACTGAGTAGCTCGGGATACCAAACTCTTCGAGCCCAGTCCGGAGCCACAAGAATGACTTGGGCCCGGTCGCGCCGAATCTTCTTCAACACTCTGGGTAGAAGTGGTATAGGCGGAAAGGCGTACAACAGACCGCAATTCCACTCGCGACAAAAAGCGTCGCCGAGCGAGTGCCGCCTTGGAAATTCCAACGCGCAGAACTGCTGACATTGCGCGTTCTCGTCGGTGGCGAATAGATCTAACCACGGCTCTCCCCACTGAAGAAAGAGTCCTTGCGCCACTTCAGAGTGAAGACGCCATTCGTGATCCATCATGCACCTGCGGCTGAGTTCGTCCGCCCTGGCGTTCAGGGAACCTGCCAGGTGTTGAACCATCAGGAATATGCCCTGATGTTCCAGCCATGTCCAGAGGCGCAGAGCCTCCTGACAGAGGGTCCACGACCCCACCCTGCCTTGTTTGTTGCAGTACCACATGGCGGTGGTGTTGTCTGTGAACACCTGCACCACCTTCCCTTTGACAGAGGGAAGGAATGCCTTGAGTGCAAGTCGGATCGCCCGGAGCTCCAGAAGGTTGATATGGAGCCGGGACTCCGCCGGAGACCAGAGGCCTCTGATCTCCGCCTCTCCCATGTGACCGCCCCATCCCAGAAGGGACGCGTCCGTCACAACTGTGTGCTCTGGCTGGGGAAGGGAGAGGGATCTGCCCATGACCCATTGCCGGTTCGAGAGCCACCACTGCAACTGTTTTGCAGTCCCCTCCGAGATCTGGACGTGATCGGACAGGTTGCCCTGGTGCTGCGCCCACTGGAACTTCAGGTCCCACTGCAGAGCCCGCATATGCCATCTGGCATGATCGACCAGCAGGATGCAGGAGGCCATGAGGCCCAGCAGCCTCAGGGTCATCCATACCGAAACCCAGGATAAAGGCTGAAAGATCGGAATCATAGCCTGAATATTCCGGACTCGCCGTTCGGGGGGATAGGCCCGAAACTGCGTCGTGTCCAGAACTGCTCCGATGAAAAGGAGCTGTGGAGAAGGAATCAGATGCGACTTCGGCACATTGATGGAGAACCCAGCGAGTGCAGGAGTTCGGCCGGAGTCTGGAGGTGGGAGACGACTGCCTGGGACGAGCCCGCCTTCAGCAGCCAGTCGTCGAGGTAGGGGAAGACTGGAACCCCTGCCCGGCGCAGATGAGCTGCGACCACCGCCGTCACTTTCGTGAACACCCGAGGGGCACTGGTAAGGCCAAAGGGGAGCACGGTGAACTGAAAATGCTCGAGGCCTACCGTGAACCGCAGGTAACGCCGGTGGGCCGGCAGGACGGGGATGTGGAAATAAGCGTCCTGCAAGTCCAACGCTACCAACCAGTCTCCAGGGTCGAGGGCAGTCAAGACCTGAGCTAGGGTGAGCATCTTGAACTTCTCCTTCCGGAGGAAGCGATTGACGTTCCGGAGGTCCAAGATAGGACGCATGTCCTCCTTGTCCTTTTGGGCACCAGAAAGTAGTGGGAGTAGCAACCACGACCTACTTCTGGGGTCGGAACATGCTCGATGGCCCTCTTGGCCAAGAGGGCCGTGACTTCCTTCTGCAGAAGCACCAAGTGATCCCCTGACATGGGGTGGAATTGAGGTGGCATGGCTGGGGGGGTGGTCTCGAAGGGGAGGGAGTAGCCCCTTCGGACAATGTCCAAGACCCACCTGTCCGAGGTGATGGCACGCCAGTGGGGAAGGTGATGGCGGACCCTGCCCCCTACTGGCGTGCTGTGCACCTGAAAGGAAGGACTAGGAGGGCTTGGAGGCCGCGGACGGGGCGGGGTTGGTGGCCTGACCCGCACGTTGGTTGCCTGACCCGCCACGGCGGGAGCCACGTCCTCGGCCACGCGAAGACGCTTGCTGCGCGGGCCGGTGGCTGGGCAGCGGACGTGACTGGGCGCCCCTTCCGTGGCCACGAAAGGGGCGAAAAGCAGAGGTTAGCGGAGGGCGCACAGCAGAAAGGCCCAGGGACTTGGCAGTAGCCTGTGAGTCCTTAAAACGCTCCAGCGCATGGTCTGCTTTGGTACCAAAAAGACCGACTCCATCAAAGGGCATGTCCATGAGTGTGTTCTGGACATCACCCGAGAAACCAGTTGTTCTCAGCCAGGCGTGGCGACGCAGCGCCACCGTCGTTGCAAGCGATCTGCCCAGCGAGTCGGCGGTATCAAGGCCACAACGGATGGTGTACTTTGCCGCATCCCTTCCTTCCGCAACGGTGCGGTGAAGCAGTGTCTGGACCTCCTCAGGACACTGGGGCAAAACTTGCGCCACCGAATCCCACAGAGAGTGGGAGTATCGGCCCAAAAGGCAAGCGGTGTTAACAGACCGCAAGCCAGCACTGGAGGAAGAAAAGGCCTTCTTCCCAAATTGGTCCAGGCGTTTGGATTCCCTATCCGGAGGGCGGTAGGGGAAGGCGGTTTGGGAGGCAGAGGCTTGGACAACCAAGCTCTCGGGGGTGGGATGTTGAGAGAGAAACAAGGGGTCGCCCGGAGCGGGGCGATGGCGTCGGGCCACGTTCCTATCCACAGGAGCCCCTGTGGCGGGCTTGGACCAGGTGCCCAAAGAACGTCAGAAGTGCGTCATTAAACGGCAGCAATGGCTCCGAGGAGGTAGCCGCCGGCTGAAGCACTTCCGTCAGGAGGTTAGTCCTGACAGCCACAGTAGGCAACTGGAGGTGTAAGGCCCCAGCTGCTCTACGCAACACCGTTGCGAAATTTGCTCCCTCCTCCGTTGCCACGGAAGGAGGAGACAGCATGCCAGTGTCAGGGGAGGTGTCCAGACCACTGGCATCCCCAAGTTCCTCTGCCCAGTCCTGGTCATAGTCACACTGCTGTGTGAGAGGGTCATCCGACCCCTCCCAGCTCTCCTGGTCCTCCTCCGGTTCAAAATAAGGAGGAGGAGGGACATTTGGGACCCAAGGTCTCATCGGCACCGGAGCCGGCGTCGAGCGACGTCGGTCCGGCGCCATGTCCTGATCCGGAGAGAACCGGGGAACGACGCCGCCCGGAGCCCCGGATGGCGTCAGGAACGGCACCGGGGACATCGGCGCCGGCGTGGTTAGGTCAACCGGCGTCGATGGGGGTTGCGGTACCACCGGAGCCGGGATCGAGGCCGGGGCCGGAGTCGGGGCCGGGATCGAGGCTGGCGGGACGGGCGACGCCGGGACCGGAGTCGTCGGCGACGTCGGAGCAACCCCATCAGGGCCCGCGGGGCCCGAAGGCGCACAGGAGGGACCTTGAGGCCCGAAGAGGCGGGCCATGTCCGACAGGAATTCCTGTATTTGGGCCGGAGTCGCCCCCGAACCCGGAAAGGACGGGTATTGCGGGGGCGGCTCCACAGGCACGTCCGGGGCCGCGGGGACGGTGCCGACAGGGGCCTCAGCCGAGTCGCGAGACCGGCGAGGCGAAGTCTTAGAGCGATGATGCTTCTTAGACTTTTTGTGCTTCGACTTACCCGAGGAATGCGAAGACTTGGACTCCGATGACCGGCGGGGACTCCGCGACCGGCCCCTCGACCTCTCACGGAACCGGGGCTTGGTGCGGCGCGGAGCCGACTGCCGGACCTCGAGGAGCTTTCGAGACCGCTCTCGCAAAGCCTACGGGTGTAAGGCCCGGCAGTCGGGGCACGACTTTGTGTCGTGGTCTCGGCCGAGACCGTAGAGACACTCTATGTGCGGGTCTGTGATCGACATCATTCGACCACAGACGTCGCATGGCTTGAAGCCGGGCATCCCTACCGACACCTTGGAGTCGAGATGACTCGAAAAGAAACAGTGAAAAAATCACCAAAAATTTAGTCAAAAATTGACTAGGGCACTGCTCTTCCCGGATCTGTGCTTACTGGCGCGGAAAAAGAAGAACTGGCGTCAGCGCGCAGGGCGGCGTCTAAGTACTGCCCGCGACGTCATCCCGGCGATCCCAACGCCGATGACGGACGCGGAGCCGCACGACGCCGCCTACCGACGCGCAAGGGTACTGCTACGCAAAAACTTTCCGGATCCAGCCTGACGCCTGGGGATATTCTAAGGTAAGGAATCTGTCACTAACGTGTCTCTTTCAGATATAGGGTTTGCTAGGAGGAAAAGGAAATTTGAGTGGTTCCTAGGTAACATAAGATTAGAGCAGGTTAGAGAGTATAAGTATTTGGGATAACCTTTTCAGATGATCGGAGGTGGGATGAGAAATGGTTTCTCGGAGGCTTGCCTTATCTGCAGTAGTGAATGGGGTGAAAAGGTTTGACCATAAGTTTGGTAGTCATACCTTTAAGCCATTAAGCAAAGTTATACAGGGTAAGTTAATTCCGCAGGCCCTATATGAAATGAGGAATTTGTATAGCGCTACTTATACCCGGAGGTGTCTGGGCACTTAATCAGCTTACAGTTGGCTACAGTGGAGACACCCTAAAATAGCCAAGTTTTCAATCCCTTCCTAAATTTAAGCAAATTGGGTTCTATTTTAGAGATACAGGAAGGGAATTCCAGAGCTTAGTGGTGGTATAGACAAAGCTTTTTCCTCCCCATTTTACTTTATATGCCTTGGTGATGATCAAATTACCACTGTCTGGGGGGGGGCGCTAGAGGGCGCACAGCAAGATGGCCGCTCTGTAGAGCAGCTCCGCCGGCCGAGCCAACAATCCGCTTAAAATTCTTGTTTTCCTGCCCTGATTGACGCCCTATCTACAGGAACCGAGCAGCGGAGTGCTACGGGCTGCTTTGCTTGTGCTCTTCTGGACTCTGCGCAGACAGCTGACCGAGCGAGAGGCTGGTGATTCCCCGGGCCCGCGCTGTCAACGTGGAGGCCCGGGACGTGCTCTGAGCGCGGGGCTGCGGTAGGCTTCAGGTGGTGCCGGACGCAGCCTGCTGGCGCTGTGGTGAGATCGCGCTGCCCAGCTGGTGACCGGTGAGTTGTGCGGCCTGGACTGGGAGTGGCGAGCACCCCGGTGCAAGACACGTTAGCACCTGGGGGGCGGGCCGGCCTCTGATCCTTGCCTGGGTGGCGCTCCGGTTGCGGGCTTTTGGAGGCGGTGTCGATCTACTGCCGCTCTGGGCTGTCGACCTCGCCGCAGCGGAGCTGCCGTGAACCCCTGCTAAGACCGGACCGGGACCCGGGTGAGTGCCTCGGTGCTCCCGCTTCTCAACTGCGGCCTACCTCGTTGCTGTACCCCACTGGGCTTCTTCCGGCTGCGTTCGAAGGGCCTCCGCTGACATCTGCTTTGTGACCGGGTGAGGGATCGTCCTGCGGAGAGATCGCCGCGCGCTGTGTGCGCTAACGACCAGCGGCGTCCTTGGTCCAGGGCGTGGGATCTACGTGGTGCACCCTGCCTGGTGGCGGATCATCGGCGGGCCTGCTTCTGCTGCGACCGGGGGGCCATTTGACCATCCTTGCTGTGTGGCTGGGAGAGGCATCGCTTTCAGCGAGGCATTGTTGGGACTTGGGAGAGTGTGTGCTGCCACAGATTGGTGCCCCCCCCCCCATTGGACACCCCTCGCCGCTCACCTGCTCCTCTGCTGACCACGGCCGTCAGCACCGCCATCCCTGCTTGTCCTGCCCCGACTAGAGGTGCGGTGGAGTGCGGCCCTGTCGGAGTTCCGGCCCATTCTCTTTCCTCCTCGCTGTGGCGGTGCTGTCGTGCAGGACGCGCATACTCCCACGGTGACCGGTGGGGCCCCTTGTCACCCCTCTTGTTTTTTTGGGCCTGGCCCTTATTGTGCTTTGGAGCGAGGATACTGATCTTCTGCGGGCCTGCGCTCTCTCAGTGGCATTGGTGACGGACCCTGGACGCTGTGAGCTCACACTGCGGATTGCGAGGCACTGCGGGCACCCTCCCAAGTACTGGCCCTGAATGCACCTATGCCATATCTTCACTGCCTCGCCTTCTTCCTCTTGTTGCTCACCATCTCCATGTGCTGAGCCACGAAGATATACCGTGGGGTGCTCCACTGTCATTCGTGCTGTGATTCGCTACTGAATTTCTGTCGCTGCCCAAGATTGTTGGTCACTGTGTGGTGGGCAGCCCCTGGCTGGTAGCGTCCTCACCCTTCTCTCGCCCTTTGGTTCAACGCTATCGCCATGGGGAAATCTGAGCGCAGCCATCCACGCATCACATTTGAGCCCCGCAAATCGGGCAAGGCATCTCAGCACGCTGCCTCTGATCCGGAGGCTGATGTTCCCAGCGACCATTTAACCAATATAGATAAAACTCTTCTTGCAGTTCAGGCCAGCCTGCAGTCCATCGACGGGAAAATTGATAACCTGAACTTACGCATGGACCACATGTCCACGAAGCTGGATAAACATGCGCTGTGCCTGGGGGAAGCGGAAACACGTATTTACAGCGCTGAAGATGGCTTGCAACAGGTGACCATCAGAGCGACATCTATGGAGAAGGTGCTGGCTGTTATACAGGCCCGCAATGAGGATTTGGAAGCCAGATCAAGACGTAACAATGTGCGAATCACTGGCCTGCCAGAGTCCACGAACACGGGCCGTCTTGGGACCTATGTGGAGAACCTCCTTTGTGGGATTTTTGGCGCGGAACAGCTGTCTCAGGTCCTGATTGTGGAACGGACCCATCGCTCTCTGGCTGCTCGCCCTCCCCCGGGCGCCCCACCGCGTCCCATTATCGCCCGTCTTTTGAATAATAGAGATCGGGACGCTGTCCTCCGCATGGCTCGAGAGAAAGGTACCATCATTCACGAGGGGAACACTCTCGCCTTTTACCCCGACTTTACCGCAGCTGTCCAGGAGGCCCGGAGAGAATACCAACCTGTTAAGAAACTTCTCATCTCGGCGCAGGTGCCCTACGCTATGCTCTATCCCGCACGGTTGCGCATAGAGGTCAATGGAAAGCCCAAGATTTTCACCAGACCGAAATCAGCGATGGACTTTGCCAAGACTCTTACTCGCCGTAGCCGGACTCCCGACACTGTGGCTGGGGGCGACGGTGGGGGCTCCGATGCGATGGCAGATGAACAATGACAATGCCAGGTCACGTGAGTTATGGATGGTGTGCACCTCTGCTTCGCTTCACTTCTGGGGTGACCTATATCAGCCTGTCTGTTATGGTGGGCTTTGACACACGAGCCGCAGACACTAAGCACGTACTTGATCTGTACCTATGTTATTTCCCTCGTTGTTTGCACTCGTAATGATTATTACTGTGGGCACTCTTCGTATTGTTTTATGATATTGTGATACAGTGGCCAGGAACTGTTCTCACACTTGCTCGGCCACCTCCTATTTCACCGGGAGGGGTACTGTGCTCCAACGCTCCCTCATGGGTATTCCCCACAGCTGGTTATTCCCTTGGTGTTATACTCGGGGATTGTTTTGGGGGGTTTGGGATGGCTTTGGCATGTTGGGGATGCTGAAGTGGGTGGGGGTTATTGGTCGGTGGGTGGGACTTGCAGGGTTCGTTTATGTGGCTGCTCTTTTTATTGATGCTGTGAGGATTGCATATGTACTTTCGCTCATTACAATTGAATTATGCTCAATGTATAACATGCTAAAGTTCTGCATCTAGCTCACACTTTAATCACCTGTTTAACATGGAATGTACGGGGACTTAACTCACCAAAAAAGATTCGCCAGGTCTTAGCGTATCTGGATCGGCATGAGGTTACAATTGCCCTTTTGCAAGAAACACACTTAACCCGCCTACCTGAAATTCATGTTGGGGCGCAGTGGGCTGGGTACCGTTTGGCCTCTTCCTACTCCCGTGGAGAGCTCACGCTTATTAAGAAAAACCTCCCCGTCACGATGATTAAAACCTGCGTCGACGATGCAGGACGATATGCCATAGTACACGGGAAGTTGGCGGGCAGTTTAATCACGATTGTAAACACTTACGGCCCAAATATAGATGATCCCGCCTTCTTTGAGCGCATCATTTCCATGCTACGGGATTGGCCCGATGCTGTGATTTTGTGGGGAGGTGACCTTAATACACACTTAGACCCCCGTAGAGACAAGTCGAGCGGCAAGGGTGGTCAGTCTCCTGGGGCAGCCCAGGTTATTAATGAGGGAATGGCCGAGTTGGGACTGATTGACATACCGTGCACCGTACTCGGCAACACGAGGAGCGACGTCCGTGTGTGGGATCAAACTACTAAGAAATAAGATTCTGGACTTCTGGGACATACAGGGATCCCTTGGATTTAACATTGAGAAGTGAGACGTCGCGAGATATTGAATCCCAGTGTGGGTTGGAATTAACACCACTAATAAAGGTTATACACAGGAAGACAATAGCCTTGATAAAGTCGGCGGGATTAATTCCCATGTAGCGACGAAACACGTGTCGGCTGTCTGAACATCGGAAAATAAAAAGGAAAAAAGAAATAAGAACTTACCTACTTGTATTTTACTTATGCTCACATCAAGCATGTTTATGTATATTGTGACATAACAGACGTGTGCTGAGGAATTCCTTTGTATATCTGATTGACATATGGCATCAGCGAAATATGGAGAAGCGGGAGTGCACACGTTTCCACGGCACATGATAGCTGGTCCCGGCTACATTACTGGCTTCTAAGTGAGACAGCGGGGGGTTGGGTGTCTCAGATAGAGGGATTGCCTCGCACACTATCCGATCACAGCCCAGTCTGCCTTCACCTACAAATTCCGTGCACTGTTCACAGATTATTCACCTGGCGCTTTCGGCCTGAGGCTCTGCTGGACTCCTTTTATGCTGACACTGTTCGAGAGGCTATAGTGCAATACTTTGATCACAACAAGAGGTCGGTTGACAGTGCTACGACCCTTTGGGAAGCTTTTAAGGCCACTACTCGGGGCACTTGTATTGGCATGTCAGCTGGCATCTTGCAGGACTTGCGCGGACAGCTTGCTAAGCTGGAAACCACCTTGCAACGTCTCGAGCGTGACTATGAGAGTGCACCCTGCACTCAGACGCTGGCGTCAATTAAAGAGTCCATATTGGAATATAACGAGATGGCGGAGAAAGAGATCAAGTATATATCTAAACGCCATGTAGCCCGTGCTTATGGGGAGGGTGGCCGACCGGGACGCCATCTAGCTAACAAAATTAAAGCTCGTATTGATCGGCACACTATTACTTAGATTACCGACGCAGCTGGCCAGGATCACTACACCACTCAGTAGATTCTAGCACAGTTTAAAACCACTTACCCGAATTTATATACCACACAGGGGGGCGACTGACACTGAGGACCTAGACGCATATTTCTCAGACATAGCCCTTGCGTGGCTTTCGGATGGGCAGAGGGAGTTTCTTAGCCAACCAATACCAATTACAGAAGAAGAAATTCGTGCGGCGATCAAAACCCTTCCAAACAAGAAAGCCCCTGGCCCTGATGGGTTTCCCAGTGAATTTTATTAGGAATACGCAGAAGAATTAACCCCCCATCTCTCCATCTCTTGGCAATGTACTCCGAGGCATATGACACTGGCCAACCCTTCGGGAGGCTCTGATTATCACGTTGCTTAAAAAAGATAAACCGCCTACTCGTTGCGACTCTTTTCGACCACTGTCGCTTATCAACACTGATGCCAAAATATTGGCCAAAATTCTTGCCACCAGGCTGCAGCCACTCATGCAAGGCCTGGTCCTTCCGGACCAGTCTGGGTTCATTCCCTCCAGGTCTACCTCTCATAATTTGCGCGTGCTCTTTGCTATGTTCCATATTCTCGATTCTGGGCTCCAAGCAGCGGCTGTCATGTTAGACGCCGCCAAGGCTTTTGATTCCATAGAATGGGGCTACCTTTTTTACATTCTACGGCGAATGGGCTTTCCTCCTATTTTTATTAATTGGATACGTCTGCTGTACACTGACCCTGTGGCGCGGATCCGGGTAGAGGGCAGTAGATCAGACCCTATCTGCATAACCAGGGGGACACGACAGGGGTGCCCCCTTTCGCCCCTTCTTTTTGCGATCACGCTAGAATCCCTTGCCTGTATTATTAGACAGCGGCATCGAGCTTCAGCCCTCCAATTTGTCCACCGTCCCATCAGTATCTCACTGTACGCGGACGACATGTTGCTCTTTATACGGGAGCCGCGCGTTTTCATGGCACCAGTTTTAAGGGAATATATTCGCTTTGGGTTGTTCTCAGGCCTACACATTAATTGGGCTAAATCGATGGTGGTGCCGCTCACAGAAAGCACCCTGCCTCATGAGCTTGAGTTCCCGCTTGTGTGGTCCACGGACCCTGTAAAATATTTGGGGGTGTGGGCTCATAGACACCCCGACACGGTTATCCGCGAGAATTATGGCACTGCATATACGAAGTTAGAACAACAGGTGGACAGATGGGTGAAGCTCCCATTATCTCTGGCCGATCGCATAGCACTTATCAAGATGGTCGTGCTGCCTCAATTTTTATACCTGTTCAGCAACGTACCGGTTCCACTCACGAAACACTTTTTTAAAACTGTGCGCACTTTGCTCCTCCGGTTGATTTGGGGTGGTAAACAGGCTCGTGTCAACTGGGAGACACTTACTCTAGATTATAAAGATGGGGGCTTCAGTGTGCCTGACCTTTATTTGTACTATCTGTGTGCTCACGCACAATATGCCGACTACTGGTTCGGATCACACGATTTCATCCCACATGTGGCAGTGGAGGACGGAGACGCTCACCCTGTTCCCTTATGCTCCATGCTGACTCACTCTAATCGACAGACACCCCGCTCTGAGATCAACACTGTTGACGTTACTATAGCGGCCTGGCAGGCCTTGGGCCGCATGGCAGGGAAATTACCGTTATATTCCCCTCTGTTGCCACTTGCGTTCCACTCGAACTTGTCTGTGACGCATGAGGCGGGAGCTATGTACACTCTGAAGCTGGCAGGAATAGATAAACTGATGGATCTATACCCTAATAGTGTTTTTTTGACAGACGATGATCTTAGTTACGTGCAGAACAAGACGCCATTATTTATATTCCTTTTCCACAGGTTAAAAAAAGCGGTACAGGCACATTATCCTACTTTCCCTGCAGAACCTCCCACTTTACAGACCCTACACACCATGCTTGTCAGTCCGACACGACGTAAACTCCTTACCAAACTTTACCGCTCTGCTAGAGCGGAAAAGCCCCTGCCGTACAACAAAAGTCTGGAGAAATGAAATACATATTTGACCCCGCCACTAACATTGCAAGACTGGGAGCACTGCTGCCAGCTTACTGGTACCCTGACCTCTAATGGCAATCTTCGAATAATTCATTTCAAATACATCCATCAGTCTTATCACACTCCACATAAGTTGTTCAAATATGGGCTTAGAGACACTGATTCCTGTAAGCGCTGTGGAGCCATGGATGCTGACTTCTGGCACTCAGCCTGGGTATGCCGCAGGGTGGCGAAGTTCTGGAATGATGTGGTTCGTATACTATCTACTATGGTCAATGTCGAGCTGCAATGCTCTCCGCACGTCTGTTTGCTGGGCTTGGTTCCGTCCTTGAAGGGAGCTGCAGGTAAACTTGTGAGAGTAGCTTTACTCGTGGCCAAGAGACGCGTGATAATGACATGGGAGGGCATGGCTGGGCCTTCAGCTGCACAATGGCTCAAGGATTTGGTGTATTGCCGGGACAATCTAGTGCTATATGCCAAGGAACTCCCCACCTCCTCTCAGCCTAATGATATTTGGGAGCCCCTCCTACAGTACCTACGATCTGTTGAACACGATGAGTCCCCCAGCTAATGCGGAATGCTGAGTATATTATTCCTTTGATTGCATGTACGGTACCTCACTATGATACACAGATTGTAACTTTGTTACTGCTGTTTGATATATGCATAACTGCCACAGGTTGTTAACTGTGTTTTTAATTACATGTGCTGCTTGCTGCTACCTTTGTCATTGCATATGTTTCAATAAAAACGCAATAAAAAAAAAAAATATCACTGTCTGATGATCTAAGTGGTCTGGCTGGAATGTAAGATTTGAAAAATTGTGACAGTTGCCACGTACCAAGGTCATGTCTAGATTTAAAAGCAATGCATAAAGCTTTGAATTGAATGCGTTTGCAGATGGGCAGCCAATGTAGCTCCGTGAGAGCCCTGGAGACCGAATCATAGCGAGAAAGCCCAAACCGGACACTTGCCACAGCATTTTGAGTCACATGAAGTTTGTGGATGCTGCACTTGCTCGCACTGGTAAATAAGGCGTTACAGTAGTCGAGCCTAGATGCAATTAATGCTGTGACCACTGTTTTCCTTAAATCAAAAGGAATAAACGGAAGTACTTCTTTCATTATTTTAAGGATAAAAAAGCATGCAGATGTGGTGTGATTGATCTGAGTTTCAAATGACAGCTTAGTGTTGAAGAAAACCCCAAGATTTTTCACTTTATTAGAGGGTGTCTGAAGAGGGCCCATGTGATTGGGCCACAAGCTGTCCGACCAAGTTAGGGACGGATTTCCAAAGAGCATAACTTCCGTTTTTGATGAATTAAGTTTTAAGCAATTATCTTGCATCAAATTTCCTATGTGGCCCATGCATTCTTGGAAACGAGACACAGCATCAGTGGACGAGCTGCTGATTGACACAATGATCTGCGTGTCATCCGCATAGGATACCAGAGTGAAACCATAGTTTCTTATTAACTTAGCTAAGAGGGTGACATACAAGTTAAAAAGAGTGGGGCTCAACGATGAACCCTGCGGGACTCCGCATGGAAGTGAAAAAGCCGGGGAGACAAATTAATTGTGAGCCAACGTTTCAGATCTATCAGACAGAAACTAACTGAGCAGGAGGAGAGCTTTATTCCTGGTCCCAAGCGAAGCGAGATGGTCAACCAGCACCTCGTGGTTGACCGTGTCAAATGCCGCTGAGAGATCTAAAAGGATAAGTGCAGCGCTCCCCCCCCCTATCGAGAGTCTGCCTAAGCTCTTCCGTGGCCGTTATTAGCGCCAATTCGGTACTGTGATGGGCCCGGAATCCATATTGTGAAAGGTCCAAAATGTCGCCTTCCAAAATGAAGGTGGATAATTCTTCATTTAGAAACCTTTCTATTATTTTTGCTGGGAAGCGCAACCTAGAGATGGGTCTATAGTTTAAAGGGTCATTAGGATCCAGATTGGATTTCTTCAAAAGTGGTAGAATGGAAGCTTTTTTCCATTCGGTGGGAAAACGCCCTGAAGAAATCATGAGATTAAAAGTAGGCCAGAGCGATGAGGCCACAATCTCAGGGACTAAATGAAGAACTTTCAGTGGGCATGGGTCCAGGGGAGATCCAGATTTTGCTAAGGGAATTAGTTTAATGATCTGGTCAAGAGTGAGGGGCGGAAAAGAAGAAAAAGTGGGTATGGAGGAGCTATCCGGGTCAGAATGAGTTCCAGAACTCTAACCAGAGTACATGTGGGGCGCCAAAGATGGGTTCACTTGGGGCCGAAACGTATCAAAGACCTGTTTGCCCTTATGTTGGAAAGAGTCTGCTAACACGTTGCAAAATTGTTAGCTGCTTTCATGATCTTGGGATTCTGGGAGTTTAGAAAGTTTTTTTATAGTAGAAAATAATATTTTTGAGCAGCCAATAGCTGCTTCTATTTTTTCTTTAAAGTAAGCTGACTTTGCCTTCAAGATGACATTTTATATGTTTGAATAGCTAGTCTATAGTCTGATTTAGTCTGAACATCATTATCTAGCCTCCATCTCCTTTCTAATCATCTGCACAATTGTTTTTGTGTTCTCAATGACTCATTGAACCATGGTTCTGATGGCGATTGCCTGACTGATCGAAGGGTAGTTTATGGGGCCAACTGCTGGCTTGCGGAATCCACCCAAGAGTGATAGGTCATCACTGCCTCTTCCGGATTGGCTGAGGCAGACTGTAAAGAACAAGTAAGCACCTTGTTGAGTTCTTCTGCCTTTACCATGTTCCAAGGCCGAAAAGTGATAACTTTATTTGAGGATTTAGTGGGCATTTTAGGTGGCAAGGTAATTTCAAACAGAATTGCATTGTGATCCGACCAGATTAATGGTAATGCTCTGGTCCATACTAGGTTGGGATGATCCGAAAAAATCCCATCCAAGCAATGACCAGCAGAGTGT
This sequence comes from Calotriton arnoldi, assembly GCA_963921515.1. Classification (NCBI taxonomy): domain Eukaryota; kingdom Metazoa; phylum Chordata; class Amphibia; order Caudata; family Salamandridae; genus Calotriton; species Calotriton arnoldi. The sequence goes on along the minus strand of CAWUFW010001986.1, from coordinate 1,414,852 downwards.
GTGGCCCCTTTGACTAACTGACTAAGTCCTGCGCTGGCCATATGATCGAGAAGGACTTCAGTTTTCCTGTCCGCACCATTTTCCAAATGGAAATTGAAGTCTCCCAAAATGGAGAAATTTGACTGATCTGCTTTGTTCTCCAGGATTTGACATATTGAGTCTACAAAAGTAGTTTTGGTTCTACGTGGTTGATACAATAATGTACCATTAAAAGTGTCTGACTATCAAGTCCGATTTTAAAGATTGCTGCTTCACACTCTATGTTGTCTAGAATCGGTTTAAACCATATTTTGAAACCATTTCTGGCTATTGGCGTTATGCCTCCTCCCCTTTTCCCTACTCCATCTTTCCTGAGGATTTTAAAACCCTCTGGGAGAGCCTCTAGAAAATCAGGTGCGGAAGAGGCATCTGCCCAAGTTTCTGTAACAAAGGCCAAATCAATTTGATGCTCATCCATAAAGTCGTGGAAAGCCAGAGCATTTTTAGCAAGAGATCTTGTATTAAGAAGTGCACAGAGAATGTTTGTCTCTTTCTGTTCAGGAGTTCTTTGGGTGAAACTCCATCATCTTGCTTGTGGCAACGGTAGAAGATGGAAAACATTAAGGCAGTGAGAGCAGTGTTTTGCACCCAAACTCCGTTGGGGATCAAAACGAGCCCCAGGGCAGGGATTACCTGTGGGTCTGAGTTGTAGCAAGGCTTCTCTCGAATACTTGCATCCAATTCTGCCGGAATCATCTGGGTTGTATCCGACATAGTGGCTAGCGCTGTGCGTGGTCCGAGCGCGGACGGGGGCAGATGCGCTTGCCTTTGGCGCGCCTTTGGTGCGCTGTCGTCGCGCCTGCTGCGCGTGTCCGCCCCGGCACGCGTCTGATATAGGCAGTGAGCCGCCAAAACTAGCCTGCAACTTCCATGATCAGCAGCGCACCGGAAGTGAGTGCAAAGATAAGTCCCGCCCTCTGCTCAAATGGCACTGCAGCCGCGGCGGAACAGGGCAAGGGCCAACAACGAGGGTCGGAAAGTAACTACAGGTATGAGCAGTAAAAACAAAGATAGTCCGCAGAATCGCGCTACATTTAAAGATTAAGAACAGTTTAAAATGCAATTAAATGTAGTGGTTATTTGTCCAGAAATACGTTCCCCCTTTAAAAAAGAAACAAAACGCTATGCAGAGCCTGCCACTGTCTGCTTAAGCATGGAACAGAGGTGTTGCTTTGGGCAGACAGGTCGTATGGGAGGGGCTGGAAGGTAATTCCCTAAAAATGCTATGATCCAAGCTGTAAGGAGGGAGTTGAGAACCGTAGTCTGGAGTGTGCTGGAGGATGCCAGAGTCCTGCGCTTCTATTTGTCTCTTAAAGGTGAGGGCACAGGCGATAAATTGTCGGAGCACATTTTACTGGAGATAATGACAATCTTCTCTGGCTAAAGGAACCCGGTGGCAATAATGCCAAAGCGTTTGAATGTTTCAGAGAGGTGCACTGAAGGAGGGGAAGTGGTTCCAATCAATCAATAAAAAGTGCCATAGAAACTAGTTGGACAGAGGATTTGCATTACCTTAAAACTAAAAGCTCAGCTATCCCTTAACCTCACAGGAGAGCACAGATTTGTTACCATACCTATATATTATTCCAGACAAGTGCTTGCAGAATTAAGTCTTGCGCTTGAGGGTCGGAATCGACCCTGGGTGGTGTATTAAGGGATTAACAGACAGAGGTTATTAAGAACAATAGCCAGTGCCCCTGTAAGAGAGGTAGGAAATATTCAGTGAGCCACTTAATGATGGATTGTGTATTCTTTATTGAGGCAAGGCAAAAGGTACTTCGGCCTGTGTTTAAAAAATAGGGTATCCAAACTAGGGAAATGGGGCTAGAGTTGATTCATATCTCAGATCCTGAGATGTAGCGATTGCTGTTGGCCAATATGTGTGTAAAATGACAAAGACTCAAGTAGTACTATCCTACCCTTAGTTTTCAAAATCCAGGTTGGTATGGGTGTGTTAATATTTAGTAAGGGGATCCCAAGTGCAATGAGAGGATCTCCAAATAGGAAGGTTGCGATAAGCAGCTATGTACATTGTACTTTAGAATCCTGATTGGGGTAAAATGTATTGTTTGCTATTGGTCAAATGCATATTGCACTTTAAAATGCTGATTGGAGCAGAATGAATTGTTCTGCAATTGGTCAAACTCCTAATATTTTTAGTGAAATGTTGAAAAGCGCATGAGATTCTGGGCTGTGGATTGTATTGGGTCTGAGTAGGGAGAAATTTTAATGTTTTATGGTTGCAATTGTATAATTTATAAGTATGCATGGCAGAATGATGCAGCCATTCATTGTTTTTTTAGGTTACTTAAACTGTCTATTTTTAGGAATTGGAAAGGCGTGTAAAATTTCTATAAGAATACATTTCTTGGAAATAAAGTTTTTCTGAATCTAAAAGGTACCACCATCTTATATTTTGGTGTTGTACATTGCACATTTAAACTGACTGCTCATAAAAGCATAGCCTCGTTTTGAAGTTGACAAAGACAAGTGAGAACTGTAGATTTAGTGATGTCAGCTTTCTACTGTACCCCACAGTCTCCTCATTTTCTTCCCACAAGAAGGGCAAGGCACCTGCTTGCTAGCAGCTATCTAAAATTTTGCATTGTATCCCGTGTTCTATCTTAAGCGTGCTGCATTAAAGGTTTAAAAGAAAGTTTGCATTGAAGTGATTTTTGCATTGTATGCTCAAATGGCACATGCAGCAAAGCGCCACTCGGTTGAAATTGCAAATTTACTCTCAAAATACTTTTGTGACTTGCTTGACTTTGCCATTAACATGTGAACAACTTTAAAGGGCCTCACAAAGTGTTGTGTTTTTTTCAGAGAGAACCTGGTGAATTATGTAACGGGAAGTGTCTTAACTAGAACCCCCAAGGGGACAGGCGCTGAACTGGACTGGACCCAATTAGTAGATAACAGGCTAATAGAATGGTTGAAAATTTAAGCATAATGAAAATCCTCCCCCACCCTCTCAAAGGAACTCTTGCCCATGCTATGTACAACTAGTACTATGGCTAACGTGTTTGCACTGGTATCAGGAAGCGAACAAAAGAAAACATGAATATAAAGTCATTGGTATGAAGCAGACTCAGTAGCGAGTGCAACACCAAGTAAGTCAACTTACAGAGTTAGGGCTTGTGCTTTTACAGCCCAACTTCTTATTTCCTCAGATCAGAGAATCACTCAAAATGAGAGGGAGGACAGCAGATGGGAGGATTTAATAGATGTCTTAAACTTCCCCATGCCAGCCAACGGAGATGGGTGTGTCAGTAGCCGCATCTGGAAACGTGGCAGTGCCTATGGGACCGTAGGTGGAAGGACAACAAGGAGGTAACGCATAAGCGCTGCCATGCAATGCAAGCAACTGACAGCAGGCTGCTAAAAGGGAGCAAGGAGTTAGCAAGCTGAGCTGCAGACTCTGTGACTATAGACCAGTCCAAACGAGATTTTGTTGAGACCCAGCTGGGTCTAGAGATCCAAGTGAATGCATTCCTATTATCATATGAGAAAGTTTAAGATGGACAGTTAAGTGACTGGTTAGGAGTAGAATCCTAAATGAGACGAAAGATACTTACCCTCATTCTAGTGACAAATTCAAAAGTCCCTGTTTGCCAGCACAGAACATTTTTGTTCCTTGAAAGACTACCCTGGCCCCGGTGGTAGAGATACTGTTCTCTTCCAAGTGAAGTATGAGACCGATTGGTTGAAAAGGGAGGGTGTCCAAGACAGGACCCCAGGAATGATGGGGCCCTGAATACTGTGAAGGATGTTTTGTTGATTACAATTGTCGAAGTGTGCCCAGTGAAAACTGATTGGACTAAGATCCTGAACTGTAAACGGAACAAAGGAGAGTCACCAGGAGACTATTTTCCACAGGCTAACAGAAGTGCTTGAAAGCTATGTGGGCATTGGAGCGAGTGGAAATGGCCCAGGATGCTGTAGGTACTATTTTGCGCAGGGAGTGTCATTGAATATGTGAAACCAATTGATGACAGTCTCTACTGGAAGGCAATCTAAAACGCTGGCTGAACTAGTGACTGTAGCGAATCACTGCATGGTTTTCTCAGAAATGCAAGAAAGAATCTGCAGTGTCTAAGCTGATGTCTTTAAAATCACAAAACATCCAACTAAATGTGAAAGGAAGAGGCTGAGGTGGTCCATGCAAAGGGAACAAGTGGGGGGGAGCTGGGAAGGAGACTAGTAGAGGAAGAGGAAAAGCTCCTGGAGCAGAAGGGTCAGGTTTTTGTTATGGACAGCTTGAACACTGGAAAAGGGATTGTACTAATGGTGTTTCAAATATACCCCATTCCTCTGACCACCCTCAATTCACACATATTACACAAAATCTGTACCCTTAATACTAGGAGAGCCTTAGAGGTGTTGAATGTACTTTGAACACTTTGGGCCAGATGTATCAAGATAGTTATTTGCGATTCCCTAATTGCAAATCACAAGGATTCGCAATTAGGAAATCGCAAAATGCCATGTATGAAGGTGTATACTACACCTTTTGCGATTCCTAGGGGGTCGCAAATGACCTACCTCATGAATATTAATGAGGTAGATCGCAATTTGCGACCCCTAGAAATCGCAAAAATCACAGGATGGTGGCCTGCTGAGATCAGCAGACCATCATGTCCGTGATTGCTTTTAAATAAAGCAATCTTTTTTTGTAAAGCAGCCCGTTTTCCTTAAAGGAAAGCGAGATGCTTTACAAAACGAAAAATTAAAAGTTTTCTTTTCATTTTTAAAGAGCAGGCAGTGGTCCGTGGGACCACTGTCTGCTCTTAAAAATGGTTTTACAAACATTCACAAAGGGGAAGGGGTCCCTTGGGGACCCTTTCCCATTTGTGAATGGGTTACTACCTACTTGAAGTAGGTGGTAACATGCGAATGTTTTGCGACCGCAAATGCGGTCACAAAACATTCATACATACCGATGCGATTCGGTATTAGGAAGGGACGCCCTAAACATGCCCCTTCCTAATACCGAATCGCAAACCCATTTTGCGATTCGGTAACAGGTTACTGAATCGCAAATTTAGGTTTTCTGCATCGGAAAAGCAATTTTTGCGTTCGAAAACGGGCAGATTCTGCGAATCTGACCGTTTCCGAATGCAAAAATGCTTGATACATCTGCCCCTTTGATTCCAATAGACCAGAAATGTCCTTATGTTAAATGAATGATAAACGGAAAACCCACCTACCTGTCTCACTGATACTGGTGCAAGTAGGTGTATTCTATAAACCTTTACATTTCCTTAACTACCTCTCTCGGACTTGTCCACGGATGTATCAGTGTTTGAAATCAATGAGTCCCACATCAAATTTCCGTTCCTGTTTCATAACTCTTGATTCTATCATAACAAGCATGCATGTCTTTAAAGCCATACTTCTGCAAATCTGTTGGGGGATGATGTTCTACATAAATTAAACTGTACTGTTTACAAATTACAAGACAGATCCCACCTCAATGTACCGCAGAGCATGGAAGGAGGTGGTTCTTGCCCTGTTGTGTGAAACAGATGTGCAAACCCTTGTTGACAATTTAAGAATGTCTGGAGATCTGTCTGAATTACTTGCAAAAGTTCCTTCCACTTCATGGTCCACATGTGCTAATGATGTGTGATATATTTTATCGCCACAGGAAAAATATAGCTAAATCCTATAATAAAAAGTATCCCATAACCCATACTATTTTCTAAAGCCTGACACAGGAATTCAACCAATCGTCATGGACCTTATCAAGCAATGCATTTTGATACGAATCGTTAGCAGATGTAATACTCGTATTCTCCGTATCATCAGCAGATGTAATACTCTTGTTAGCCCTATCAAAAAGCTGGGTAAGACCAATGTGTACAGATTCATTCAGTATTTGAAAGTTATCAATAATGTGTTTATCCCTACCTTCCCTTAAGTCTCCAACCCACCCTGCTAATATCCTTTGTGTATCCCACTAATGACGGTACGGTTCACCATGGTGGATGTATATTTTGCATTCTTTGAAAATACTTATTTAAGAAGAGAGTCATTTTCTATTCACTTTCTTATTCAGCCGACCCCAAATGACAATGAGGAGTCTTCCTCAAGGCTTTACAAAACCCATTTCAATGTTTTCCCAAGCTTAAAGAAAGCGTTAGACACCCTGGTCTTTCCCAGAAACTCTAGCTTGGTTCACAATTTTGATGATCGTCTTGCCTTTGTCACTTTAGACCAATACAAAGGTGACTCTAAAACAACTTCTTGAAAAGTATCGCCAGACTATGAATTTTTCCACTTGCTGGATCTACACGGATAGCCCACTTATGGAAAAACAGGGTTTCATCTGTTCTCTGTGCCTCTTAGTAAGGAAGCTACATGTGCTGTACTGCACCATCATGAGCATCCTGTGAAAGAATGTAAAGATCTCACTACCCTGTCCCCTGTGCCCACTGACATTCCTATGAAAAGATCTCCAGAGAGAGACTCTATCCTTGAACCCATCCTACTCCACCCCAGGTACTTTTTGAGAGAGACAGAATGGCAGGGCCTGTGTAGGTGACAGTACATATGACACTGTGCTAAATGCCATTCAAGATGGGGTGGAGACCAGCACAGCTTGTGGTACTAGTCAGGTCCTCTACCACTGATATCAACCTTAGGATAAATATTAACACATTGTGTGTGGCAAGAAAGCTTATCCTTGGCTGTCATCTAATTGGTCTGGAAAATGACGCCCTGCTTATGTGCCCTACCCCACAACCTGTCACACCTCCCAATAGCTCCTACAACACCAATGAAGACATAGCTGTTTCTGAGAGTAATTGTTTCTTCTTCATTCTGTTGCCCATGTATGGGACAGGATAGGTCATCTGTGAAACTAAAACCAATGCCCTAGTTTTGGAAGAGGTCACAAATGCCTCCACAATTGCATTTAGTCAGTCATTAACCTGCTAGAATATCAACAAACTGTCATATTGCAAAACAAAATAGCGCTGGATAGTCTCCTTCCTGCCAACGGGGGAGATTGTAGCACATTTGGGTCAAAATGTTGTACATATATACTTTGCACATCACTCAGCATTTCTGGAGGTACCATCTGGTCTGGTATATGTAGGATATTTGGGAATTGGGGAATGAATTAAAATTTCGGAAATAATACTGGCAATAACTATATATGTTTCGGCTCAACCATGCATATACACTATTCAGTGCAATGTCAGAAATAAAGACGTAGCCCGTTTATCTACTTAATACATCAGAAGTTACTAAAAGTTATGTAGAAAAAGAAGAGTTTAATGATTTTAAATGTCATACTTATTGGACCAGATTAAATACTATTGATTTGTTGTAGGTTTTCACCTCCTGGTGAAAAAAGAGGGAATTTGTAAAATTGTTTTATACCTTCTTAAAGTACTACCAAAGTATTGCATTATTGTACATTAACATATTTTAAATGTACAGCCATCTTATATTTCAGTCTAGTACACTGCACATTTAACCTGACTGCTCAAGTAAGCATAGCCTTGTTTTGAAGTTGGCACAGGCAAGCGTGAACTGTAAATTTCGTGACGTCTGCTTTCTACCATATACTCTTTGATATTATCCTGGGGTGTAAAAAATAAAACTGTTCAGCGGTGATCTAATGCTGGTATATTTGTAGGGCCCACTGACAATGTTAAAAAACAGGTGAAAATACTATTGGAGAACGTAAATATTTCCAGCATCCTTCAGGCAATACAGCTTGACTCTATAGCTCAGTTGTCTTTCATCAGGAATGAATTGAGAACCCTAAATATACCAGAGTCAATTCAATTAATCAAACTTTATTAGTTTATTCCAAATAAAACCATAAAAGTCATACAATCATTGATAAAACTCTCTATGCAAACAGAATAACCAAACAGTATAGCCATTGTAATCTAGTTACAGTATAAAAATAAAGTCCCACCATCAAAGTTAATCACAGCTTGACCTAAGCCTAATGGCAGCCCTTAAAAAGCTGAGTGTATACAATACAGTGTCATTTGAAAGAAGTTGTAAAAAGATAAGAGCAGGTCTCACCCTCCTAAAACAAGCCTTTTTAAGAATAGGAATGATAAAAGACTTTCTAGGAACCTCATAAAAACTACAAAACATTAAAAAGTGCATCACGTCCTGAGGAGACAGACCGTCGCAGCCACGGGCATGAGGCACTGACCTCTATGAACGCCAAGTGGTTGGGCTAGGAGGTAGTGAAATCTGGTCAGTAGGAAACGATCATGATTGCTTTTGATCACTAGAAGATATGGTTCAGTGGTTGGCACGGTCTTTAATCCAATGTACCTAAGCACACTGGGTTTGCTCAGCGGCTTTTCTATCACAACGACGCCTTCTAAAAAAACACTCTTTTATCCAGGTAAAGTCCCACCTGCATATGCCCTCCGGGTTAACAAATAGATCCGCCCTTTCCAGACTATGAAAGCCGTCTCTTACATACTTTAACTAGCGAATGCAATTGACATAACCTAGGGAAAGATAATCCTTTAGAATATCCTTACCAAGGACATTTTCTTTCTTAACCCAAATCTTTAACCACAATGCTAGTGCACGAAATGCCAGTTCATCTGAGAGAAAAGCCATCCCCAGCTCTTGGTGCACGACGTAAGACAGGACAATCTGCGTCAATGAGAGTACCTGTCTCAGGAAGGTGTTTTCTGCAACTTGCAGGGCCTCCAGGCCAGTGTGACCCCATATCTCGCTCCTATAGCTGGCCTTTGCAATACATTTGGCTTTGTAAATCTTCAAAAGGGCCCCTATCGGTTCCCCTCCACTCTGGAAACAAAGTTAAAAACAGCTGAGGTCGCTCTGACCAGGTCCCCCTTCTTCCGAGTAATTAGGGGGGACCAACTCAGAGCGTCATCAAACACTACTCCCAGATAAGAGAAGACATCTGTCTTCGGGATTGGCAAGGTTCCTATCCTAAAAGTAGACTCCTTTGCTATACAAGGTCCGACCTGCATAACAAATGATTTACTGTGATTGACCAGCAGGTCCAAGTCTTCCATAAAATGGACGAAGGAGTTCAACAGAAGTTGTAGCCCCCTTGCTATCCTCGCTATGAGGACAGCATCATCTGCATATATGAGAACAGTCAGGTTGTGCTTGCCCACCTGTGGACAGTCAGCTCTTGCCTCCAAGAGGACATTTTTCTTTATAGATGGTTTTCTGGTACACACACAACTATTTCTGTGTGTTTCACAAAGTATGACATTCACATGTAGGCATGCTACACACACAAAGCCAGTGGTTATACTCCTTTATACGGCATCTCCATAGCCTACATGTTGAGTGTCGGTTTCTTCCAACATTATTTGAACGAACAGCTTGTCTCTTTTGCATCACGTGACAGGTGGCACCTGTTGTGCATCCATATACGCAATGATATAATACCCTACCATGTGATGTCAGGTCAGTACTTTAGTATTAATTACATTTCCACATCATTTTGATAGAAAAAAGAACCAAATGAATGACCGAAATGATCAGATATGATTCTTGAATGGTAGTGTCGAACAGATATGAAAAAAGCCTACTGACCAATTGATTTACACAAACCCTGGACATTTTATCAATAAACTGTGAGCATTAATGTAACACTCCCACCGAGGGTTATATATATATATATATGTCAGTTACAGATTCCACAGTGCAGACCGATCTCTTCCACCTTAAGACGCTGCAGTGCCGGAGGCATTCCCATATATTGGAACCACGTGATGACCTTTGACTAACATTGTTTTAATTGATTTTATGTGTTTTATTTCCACTTTGCACTTGCATTTCATGTCTCTTTAAAGCTTAAGAGTGGGAGTGTAACAGCCTTGCCAGGAAAAGAACGTGTGGGATGTGCATTTGAAAGCATGAGAGAGAGAAGGGTGTGGAATGTACTTCTCTGTCTCGGAGTGTAGTGTCATATGCAGTGGTGCTCAAATGTGCATTATGTTGTACATTGGGAAATGAAGTGTGTGATGCTATAGGAAGGTTTTATGAAGTATTTACTATTGGCTTTGACATGCCATCTTGAATTCTGACTCTGTCTAGCTTGAGCTTTGCACACACAAGCAGGCCCCCAGGATTACTCATGTTGTATAGGCTATTCATGTTCAAGATTGTTTTCTGTACTTTATGAGATGTTTTCTACTTTCTCAAGCTTCACTAAGATAAGGGGCTGGAATATGTGGGAGCGCATAAGAATACATGAGAACTCATTTGCCTTTGGAATGCTTGTGGGAGATCGGACAACTCCAGTAAGTTTCCTTGGAGCAGAGGAAGTTTTCTCTGAAACGTCTAGTGCATTGAGATTATAAAACTGGGGTTTCTTGACTTGGAAAGCGGGATTTTGTTTTGACCTGAAGAGACGGACGCATCTTATTCAGTATGGCAGTTCCCGGCTTGCGGAGTCTCTTGACCCCGGCTGTGAATCCCCCAGTTTTCTGTCGGCTAAGATTATTGCAGATGGTGATGTATTTTCTCTGTTTATTGGCATTGTGATATGTGAGTGTGTCTGTGTGCATTCAAGTCTCAGGGGGTCATAATCATCTGATGTACTCAGTGTATATATCTTTATATCTTTCATGCTTTCTTTTGATTCCTTGTGTCTGATTACTTGCATTTAACAGTGCCTATTTCTTGCAGTGGACGTCCAGTATTATCATTATCTGCTTGTATTGTATCCCATGCATTTAACAGTTGTAAGTGTGTTATTATTGCTTGCACATCTATCTATCTATCTATCTATCTATCTATCTATCTATCTATATATATATACATTTGCATAGTGTTTAATTTGGCATCTGGGAAAGCCTTTCTGTTAAGAGTGTTGCACAAATAAAACCCCACGCTTTATTCTGAAAACTGTCTTTTGATGTGCCTCATTTTATGAGAGTGAAACCCCTTTCCAGGTGTTTTCTTGCTTTGCTGTGTGCATGTCTCCGTGTGGGAGTCGGTATTTCTATTATTTGGGAGTGCGAAGCAGGACAGACGGCGGTGCCATCAATAGGCTGTGGAACCAGTTATAAATGCCATTCCATGTCCTTGTTATCACTGAATAAACACCTTTAATCACATCTGAGTGTCTAGGCTGATTGTTCTTGGACATATAGACATACACACCCACACACACACATATATATACCTACTGGCAGTCGCCAGTAGGTAGTTATAGTTAAGACCTAGTTTCTATAGGAAGAGCGCTTTTTCTTTTGCTAATAACTTAGGTGTCGTTTGACCAATCTTCATGAAATTTACAAAACTAGTTTAAAAGTCACTTCAGCTGTCATCTGGAAATTTTCGGGGTGATCTGTCAAGCGGGCCGAGAAAAAGGGGAGGAGGGGCAGGAGTAAAAGTTTTTCCCCCATGCACTTTTCCAAAGGGATTTTAGACACGACTACAGCTTGAACAGCTGAACGGAATGACACCAAATTTGGCAGAAAGCTAGATCTTGATCCAGAAAGAGTGCTTTTTGTAATTTGGTGTAAATCTGTTCAGTAGATTTCGAGTTATTAAAGTAAAAAGATTTATGTATATCTTAAGATGTGGATCCATCAAAGGAACGTGGATTCACACGACAACAGCAATGCCGTGATTGACTGTCCGCAACCCGAGAGGTTGAGAATGCAATTGTGTGCACCAGAACTCTGTTCCCAGGGTGAAAATACCATTTAAAAGTGATAGAAGGTGTCAAGGTAGAGGTACCCTGACCCCATGGGACTGATGGAGGGATTTGTGATAGACCCCTCATTTATGGCACGAGGGTCTGCGGATCCACCGCGGTGCTCAGTGCGACCCTGTGTGCTCTGCGGCGGTTCGGGGACACCAATTAAAACAATCACATGCACACACTAAGAGACCCACACACCTACTCATACACCCACACAGCCACTCACACACTGTAGGAGTTAGGCTTAATATATGGTGGACACTTATTTAAGTAAAGCACCTTGCACTAATACAGACAACCCCTTATGGTGATTTTAGTGGTCTTAGACAACTATAGAAAGCTCTCTAAGTGGCAGCTGTGGAGAGCAGCCTTCAGGCTTAGTCCAGAAGGAGTGTTAAGCAGCTTGTTTTACCAGATCTCTAATCATGTAGTGTAGGTTAAATGAAAAAGAACTACACATTGTAGTTATAAATCTATTTATTATGCAACACTCACTAAAACATTGGTATATCTCCTAACCGGAGATATCAACACAAATACACACAATTCTTCAATTGTAAACAGGTAAGTAAGCACAATACACAGTGGTCTACAGGGGGAGACCAAACCATATACTAAAAAGTGGAATGCGAACTGCGACCGAAGTCGGGACTTGGACCAGGAGACTCAAAAGACCTGGGGGCACAAGGAACCACCCAAGGTAAATAACCAGGAACCCCCCAGAGACTGTGTGCAGAGTGGAAGCACAGCCGTGTACTCAATAGAAAGCAAACGGGAAAGTCGTGGTTGCAATTTTGGAGAAGAAGGACCCTTCCTAGTGGACCCTGAAGAAACCCTGTGGAAGGCAGAAGTTTGGAGAGTCATTCCACCCGTGAATACCCCAGGATACCTACACCTGGGAAGGCAGTGCGTAGGGGCGAAGTGACGTCGGAGACCGCTGTAGACCACAATGGAGGACTTTAGTAAAGATGACGCTGGCGAAGACTGTGCAAGAGTCCGGTGGAATCCAAAAGTGGATTACTGAAGAGAAGAACTTGCAAGCAGAGGGGACAGAGTCTATGCCACTTGGAGGTGACACTGGAGGCACGGAAGAGCAATGACCACCGATGACGAAAGGTGCAGGAATGGTGACAGTGACCTTGTTGCTGCAGCTTTGAGGACCAGGCGATGCTGAGGAAGACCAGGAGTCATTCACGAGCTATTCCACATCTGAAGTCGAGAACCAGGGGGCCGGTGTCCGGCGAGAGCACAAACAAGCCTTGGCAGCAACAACAGACATGGAAAACGATGAAGGAGCAATGTTGGGACCAGCAAGGTCCAAGGGAATCACCAAGTGCAGGAGAGTCAGAGCAGGCCCCGAACAAGCAGGGGAGCCCACTGAATAAAGAGAAGACCCTCGAGAGGACCCACAGGCCAGCAGGACGCAGGAGGACCTCGAGCAGCTCACCAAAGAAGAAGGCCCACGTTGCAGAGGATGCGGTGAGGACGAAGATCTTGACAGGAAGAGATGCTGGAGGTTGGAGTTTCTTGTACAGATCTCTGGAGTACAGAGCCAACAAGCCTTGGCAACAGAAAGTCGACGCGGTGCACTGGGATTTGGTCACCGCGGTTTCGACGAGGGATACTGGCCTCAAAATTGCAGAGAGGGCAGGTTAGACCACGAGGGAGTTGCAGAACAACCATCTGTGTTGCGGAGCCTTTCAAAGTCCGTGGGAAGTCAGGAGCAGGAGACCGGTCAGCTTTGTTGTGGTGCCTGCAGATGCAGGGGAGTGACTCCTTCACTCCAAGGTAGATTACTTTGAACGTCCTTGATGCCCACAGGTCTGTTGAAGATCCTGGAAGAAGCACAGACACAGACGACAAAGAAGACTTGCAGAACAGTGAAACTAGGAGCAGCAGGAGTCTTCCTTGATGCAGTCTCGGTTCCAGGCGAAATCCAAGTGTCCAGACGGACGGAGAATGACGCGGTTTCAGGCTTGAGTCGTGAGGACCCACCCACAGGTAAGCCCTTTTGTACCCTAAGAAGGGGGTTAGGACGAGTCAGGGGTCCCTCCCAGAGGAGGGGCTGGACAGAGGGAAGGATACTCCCCTGTCCTTTGTCCATTTTCACGCCAGAGAGGGTCAAGGCCTCCCAGAACTGGCTCTAACTAGCGTATGCAAGGAAGGCACCAAATGTGCCCTTCAAAGCAGTCTGGTGGCGCTGGCAAGTGCCCCCAATACACTAAGTCCTGTCTAGGAGGTGGTCACACCTCCCTGTGACAGGAAACCTATTGTTCTACCTTCCCCTGCTCAAGCTCCGCTCAGTGCAACCGGAGGGCAGAATCATGTCTGGTGTCGGCAACAATATTAGCTTGCTGGCAGACCATGGAAGGCTGTTACTGGGAGTACTGGGGGCTTCCCGGAAGAGCCCCCCAGTGCATGGAATCATACCTCCAACACCGTTAACGGTGATGGGGTATGATTCCAACACCTCTCTGCAACGCAACTCTGTTGTGCTTACTGAAGGTACCTGGTGGGCTAGTTGGACTCCAGGGACCCTCAGGATTGAAGGGGACTTAATCCCCAACTTAAAACACGCCACGGGGCCTGTTTGCACACATCTCACCTCAAGCCCTGCCCCCTCCCTTCACCACTGTGCAAACGCGCCCCGTAGCGCGTTTTAAGTTGGGGGATTAAGTCCCCTTGAATCATGAGGGTCCCTGGGGTCCAACTAGCCCACCCTGTACCTCCAATATGTGCCAGGGAGCAGCGTTGCAGAGAGGTGTTCAGAGGCCACGCCCCTTTTTACACCTCTCTGCAACGCAGCTCTGTGGCGCTTTCTGGACGTACCTGGTGGGCTAGTTGGCCCCCAGGGACCCTCAGGATTGAAGAGGATTTAATTCCCCATCTTAAAACGCGCCACGGGGCCTGTTTGCACACATGTCACCTGAAGACCCGCCCCCTCCCTTCACCACTGTGCAAACGCGCCCAGTGGCGCGTTTTAAGTTGGGGGATTAAGTCCCCTTGAATACTGAGGGTCCCTGGAGTCCAACTAGCCCACCATGTACCTCCAAAAAGCGCCACAGCGCTGCGTTGCAGAGAGGTGTAAAAAGGGGCGTGGCCTCTGTACACCTCTCTGCAACGCAGCTCCCTGGCGCATACTGGAGGTTCCTGGTGGGCTAGTTGGCCCCCAGGGACCCCCAGTATTCAAGGGGAATTACTTCCCCTTCTTAAAAAGCACCAGGGGGCGCGTTTGCAGACTGCTGCAGGGAGGGCGGGGCCTTCGGCACGATGCCGGTCTTTTTTTTTTTGTTTCTTTTTTTTGTATGGGAGGGGGCTGCGTGGCCCCCCTTCCTCGGCCACTTTTGGCCCCGGGGACCCCATCCCCGGGGCCTGAGGATTTTCTTTTTTTTCTTTTTTTTTTAATTAGAAAAAAAAACGGGAAGGGGGCCGCGTGGCCCCCCTTCCCTGGGCCTCTATTGGCCCCGGGGACCCCATCCCCCGGTGCATGCCCTCTTTTTTTTTAATATTTGGAGGGGGGCTACGTGGCCCCCCTCCTCAGGCCATTTAAGGCCCCGGGGACCCCATCCCCCGGGGCCGGCCTTTACGTTTTTTTTAATAATGTTTTTGGGGAGGGGGGCTGCGTGGCCCCCCTCCCGGGCCACTAATGGCCCCGGAGACCCCATCCCCCGGGGCCTGGCCACTGGTTGGGGACCGTGGGGGTCCCCCCTCACCGTCCCGCCGGCTCCCGCGTCCTGCGGGAGCCGGCATTGCTTTCCATAAGGGAGCTGCTGACATGCAGCTCCCTTATGGAAAAGCAATCTGCTTTGCTTCATTGAAGCGAGAGCAGGTTTCCTGCTCTCGCTTCAATGAAGCAAGCAAGTTTGCAATGACAGGACGGGAGCCACGAGGCTCCCGTCCTGCCATTGCAAACAGCAGTGTCCCGGGGTAGGCACCCCGGGACACTGCAGGAGCCGGCCCTGGGGGTGGCGGTCCCCAGGGCCACCACAGGCTCCAGGAGGGGGCCCCCCTCCCAACATGTACTGAGCCCCGGGGAGGTGGTGGTCCCCGGGGCTTCGGGGGTCCGAAACAGACCCCCACATTTGTTTCATTAGTGCCCCGGGGAGGTGGGGGTCCCCGGGGCGTGTGGGGGGCTGGAGCCCCCCCCCACACAGGTAATTTGAATTTTAAAAAAAGAAGCCCCGGGGGGTGGCGGTCCCCGGGGCTGCGGGAGGGCGGAGAGCCCTCCCGCACCATTTTATTTTTAAAGCCCCGGGGGGTCGTGGACCCCGGGGCTTGGGGGGCCTTCGAGGCCCCCCCTAACATATAAACCCACCCCCCGCATGCCCCCGGGACTTGGCCCACCCGGGGGCAAAATAGCCTCGAAGCGCGGGAGACTGCACTTCGATTTTCTTTTAATCACAGCGGGATCCGCGCATCCCGACGATTTTAAAAAAAAAAAATGCTTTTTTCTGCCCAGGGGGTCCTTGTGGGACCCCCTGAGCAGACCTAGGGGGTCAGGGTGTTTCTACCCTGCCCCCTTTTTGCGTTTTGCAACTTGTTTCTGTGCCTCGGTTCTACCGAGGCAGAAAATGGCTGCCAACACTTCCTGATTTGGAGTGTTGACAGCCACTTGACAGCCAATTAGCATGCAGCTCGTGGTCGGGAGGGTGCGCGGACCCTACTCGGCCATAGATATATATGTGGTTTTACTTTTCATTTTCTCAGCAACTACTGAACGGATTTACACCATTTAACAAAAGGGTTCTTTCTGAACCAAGAACTACCTCTTTGCCAAATTTGGTGTAATTCCGTTCAGCAGTTCGGGCTGTAGCCGTGTCTAAAGTTTCCTATGGGAAATTGATTTTTTGACTCTTATTTTCTTAATTTCTCCGCAACTACTGAACGGATTTACACCATTTAAAAAAAAGGTCGCTTTCTGAACCAATCGCTACCTTTTTGCCAAATTTGGTGTAATTCCGTTCAGCAGTTCAGGCTGTAGCCGTGTCTAAAATTTCCTATGGGAATTAACATGGAGAAAACACGTTTTGGGAGCCCCCTTTTTTCTCGGCCCCCGCTTGCCCAATCACTCCGAAACTTTCAGGATAGGAGCGGACCGGAGCGCCCCACGAGTTTTGAGAATTTCGCGAAGATTCGTCAACCGGCGCCAAAGATATTTCAAATAGAATGTTGTGAATTTCCTATGGAAAATAGGTCCTAACTATAACTATCTACTGGCGACCGCCAGTAGATAATATATATATATAGATATATAGATATATATATTACCTACTGGCGGTCACCAGTAGGTAGTTATAGTTAGGACCTATTTTCCATAGGAAAAGTGTTTTTTGATTTGCCAATATCTTTGGCGCTGTTTGATGAATCTTTGCGAAAGTTTCAAAACTAATGGGGTGCTCCGGTCAGCTTCGGTCTTGAAAGTTTCGGGGTGATTCGTCAAGAGGGGGCCGAGAAAAAAGGGGAGCCCCAAAACGCATTTTCCCCATAGGAAATTTTGTCACGCCTATAGCCCGAACTGCTGAACGGAATTACACCAAATTTGGCAGAGAGGTAGCTGTTGTTCCAGAGTGCACTCTTTGCTTTAAATGGTGTAAATCCGTTCAGTAGTTACTGAGAACTTTAAAAATAAAAAATATCAATATCTGAGGGCCGAGGAGGATTTGCGAACCCTCCCGAGCACGAGCTTCATTGTTATTGGCTGCCAATATTCCAAACCAGGAAGTGATGGCAGCCATCTTGTGACTCGGTAACTGAGTCACAAGAAAACAGAAAAAAAAAAAAAGATAAAAAACAAGAAAAGGGGGCAGGGTAGAAACACCCTGACCCCCTAGGCCTGCTCAGGGGGTCCCAGACCCCCAGGGCCCAAAAAAACATTTTTAAAAAACATTTTCAGCGGAATTCGCGCTGGGTGCACGAATCCGACCGAATTTTTTTTTCTTTAAGCCCCCGGGTGGGCCAGGTCCCGGAGGCAATGCCACATTAGCATGTGACTTGCGAAGGTGCATGAAGCAGGCGGTTCGGAAAACATCCGAGAGACACTGTCGCCTCAGCGATCATCTCTGCGGCGCGTGTGCGTGCACAGAGGAAGCTCTGTGTGTTCGGATGGCGCCTAGCGCTATATAAATGCAATTACTTGTGTGTATAGAGGGTGACGTGTGTTTAGCGTGGGTATTTTAAATGTGGATGGCACCATGTGTGTTTGTATAGCGAGTTATGTATATGGTGTGTGAAAAGCGTTGTGTGCAGGATCGCGTTGTATTTTGTGGTCCCTTCATCTTCCTATGAAAGGAGTATGGTGTTCTGTGCGGGTGATGCTTTTGTGTTTAAATGGCACTAGTAGGTGGTGAATGTGTGCTTTGATATGGGTCACGTGTGCATGTGTTTATGTGGTGTGGGATGCCTATGTGTATGTTTGCATACAGGATGGGACGAGTGTGTTTGGCGTGATGTGTGTGGCGATTTCTTTGTGTTCAGGTTCTGAAGTGTGTGCCAGTGCGCAGAGTGTGCTGTTGTGTGTTCACATGAGTACACAGCGTGCTCTGCGTGTACGTGCAAAGGACGGTGTGTCGGTGCACACAGGCTACGGTACACTCCTACTTTGAGAGTGGGCACAGCGCATGCCTTTAGATGTGCCGGGTGGTGGGCGTCTGTGATGGATTGTGTGTGTGTGTGTACACCTGGTGCTCAGTGTTTCTGGTAGGCTGTGTATTATTGTGTGTACTTAGCTGGTGTTCAGTGTACCTGTGCATAGTGTGCGTGTAGCTCTCTGTTTACTTTTCACAGCTATAACTCAAGAGTTGACTCACCCCAACGTTGCTTCATCGCTCCAAGGAAGACATGAAGGTGTCCGAGACTGTGAGGGGGAGAGGAAGGAATCGTCGCTAGTGCATTGCATATGTGCATCAGCACAGTATAGTACACGGGCTTATCACAATAAAGGGGTGAGACGGTATGCAATAGCTCGCGAGAGTGCACTTTTCATGTTTGCGCGCACTGTAAGCTGACATCGTCTCTAGGCGCTTGAACATTACTGCTGTCAAAGAGGAGGTCTCGAGGGTGCCGAAACAGAACGTCTCCTGTCGGGTGCAGGCTCGTCCATGCGGCCTAAACGCCAGTCCTCACCCAGTGTGCCCTTGTGCCCTCGTTCCTCACTCGGTTTGCCCATCTGGCACAGCCCCTCCCTAAGTCTGCCCGTCTTTCATAGCTCCTCGTCTAGTCCATGTACCTCTGTCCTCGTGCATCGAGCCCCTCTTCCAGTCTGGGCATGTACCGCAGCTCTTTACCCAGTCTGAGTTTACAGCTAAGACTCCAGTCTGGAAGCCCAGCTCCTGCTCAGGTCTGCCCGTGTGCCACAGCTCTTCGTCCAACCTCGGTGCCCCTTCTTTGCCCCGACATCTTAGCTAAGTGTCCACGTGCCCTAGCTCCCCATCGAGCCTGTCCACGTGCCCCACCTTCTCACCCCGCATGTCCGTGTGTCCCAGCTCCTCATCCAGCCTGTCCATGTACCACAGCTCCTCATCCAGCCTGTTCGTGTACCCCAGCTCCTCACCCAGGCTGTATGTGCACCCCGCAAACAGAAGGAGATGATGGAAGGAGTGCTGAAACTTTTCAAACACTCACCCCCAGTCACAGATCTGGGTTGAATCCATCATCATTCTTTAGCTCACTTTGCCACCCCAGTTCAGACATAGGTATATGCAAATCAGTCTTGACCCTGTGCCTCATGGGAACAGTCCAGACCAAACTGCCAAGCCATGTCTTCCCTGGACCGGAATCAAGCATCCTGGGACCGGTTTCGGGCTAACAGTCCTCATCAGCCGGGGGGCGTGGCCAGCAACATGGCCGAATAAGTTGTGCTTTTGCCGAGCTCAGGCAGAAAGCACTGTCCGACACTGAATCCGGTGACCCGTAGGCCCGGAGAATAGTTGCATTTATTCCCTGGGGGACGAGGAATGCTCCGGTGCTGCCAGAGGCTGATTTAGAGATCCCTACCGTTCGCTATCCCTCGAGCGCCAGAATGGACGGCTGGCCGGGACTGCGGCACAAGATGGCGCCGAGGAGGATCTGACTTGGTCCGGGCTCTCTCTAGCTTCGGAGCGGGGACAAGAAGCTGCGGCGACAAGGGGACGGGTGCCGGGAGGTGCTTCGCCCTCCGTCCCCCTTCAAGACTGGTTACCACCCGTGCTGCGCAAGGCGCCAGCGAGAGACTCATCGCGGCCTGCGGCGCCCCTGGGAGTCGGGGCCCCCCTCCCCCACCGAGGGGGTGCCAAAACGCGCGGAGCCGAGGCGAGCTGCCCGCAGGCCCCCAGTTGAGTCCGCGGCAACAGCTGTGCTGAGGATCGAGGAGAGGCCACAGGGGGACTGATATTGGGAGGTACATCGGCCTCCGTACCCCTGTGGGCCTGATACCGACCTACGCCCCTGCCCGTGCCCGCTGACCTTGTGAGCTAAGAAGAAGATACCGTGGCTGCGGGACGCGCCGGGGCGGTGGGGAGCCCTGGGTACTGGGGCACGGCGGCGCTGTGTCAGCGCGGGTGCCACGGAGCCCGAGATCTGGAGTGGACTAGGGATTGCTCCGGGAGGTACGTCGACCTTCGCATTCCCCCCACCCCTTCCGAGGCAGCCATTGATGGATTGCCGGAGCCGACAAAAGGACACCGGTAGACGGTGCCCCTGAAGTTGAGGGACTGCTCCTGAAGTGTGGGGCCCATACGGGGACCGAGATCGGGAGGTGCATCGCCCTCCGCCCCCCCTTGGGCCTGATAGCTGCCTGCGCTGAGGGAGGCGCCCGAGAGAGATTCCCTGCGGCTGGAGGCGTCATCTGACTGGGCTGGGAGAGAACTGGAGACCTGGGCCGCGGTGTGCGGTGATCGGACGCCCGCGAGCCCCAGGTCGTGCACGCTGACCCTGAGGGTCTGAAGTGCCAAGAAGAAGATACTGCGGCGGAGGGCCGCGCCTGAACGGTGGGAAGCCCAAGGGGCTGGGGCACAGCGATGCTGTGCCGGCACGGAGGCCACGTGACCTGAGATTTGGAGCGGTTTGGGGATTACTCCGAGAGGTACGTAGACCTCCGCATTTCCCCCCCACCCTGGCCCGACTTGCCACCTTTGCCGCGGGTGGGAGCCGCACCGGGGGAGAGCGGTGACCGTGTGGCGGCCGAAGACTGCGAGCAGATAGTGGAGAGAGGCGAGCGGGGCCTGGTGTGAATGTGAGTGGTGCCTGGGGGCAGGCGGACCGCGTCTGGGGAACCTCCCGCAGTGACCACCCTGGGGCGCTGACTCCTGATGTGGAGGACTGGCCTGTGGGGCGCCTGTGACATCGGCATCTACAAAACGGTGAGACTGTGAGGCCAGGGAGGGGCAGGTGACTTATGCAGAGTGCCAAGCCGACAAAGGGAGGGCACCCCGCCGGGATCAGTATTAATCCGGGCCAGGATTGGCAGTAAGGACTAGGCATCCGACTGCCCGAGCCAGCAGGGCACATCGGCTTGGTCGATATCACCTGGGGGCAAGTGGAAGGCCCTGGAAGGAGTATATCATCCATAGGAGTCGCTCCGGCACCCCCCCCACGCTCCACACCATTGAACATGGGTAAAGATAAAGACCCGAAACCCCCGCGGCAGGGTAAGATGGACCGTTACACTAAGGTCATTGCCCCCCCTCCAGAGGAACGAACGGCCGCCCGCTCAGATACAGACACTCTCCTCCAGGCGATCCACTCCTCCAGGACGACGCTTGAGGGGAAAATAGGCGCAGTGGGTTCGGAGGTGACGCTCTTGAGACAGGATTTATGGAACTTGGCGGCTAGGGTCACGGAGACAGAGACTAGGGTGGGAGAGGCGGAAGACACATTGCAGGATCTACGGAAAGGCATGGCGGACTTGCAATCATCCCACAAAGACCTACAGTGTCGTGTGGACGATGCGGAAAGCACAAGTTACTAACTTGTGTAACGATATATCTGTAAGAGACAGTAGTTAGTGACAGATTCCTTACCTTAGAATATCCCCAGGCGTCAGGCTGGATCCGGAAAGTTTTGCGTAGCAGTACCCCTGCGCGTCGGTAGGCGGCGTCGTGCGGCTCTGCGTCCGTCGTCGGCGTTGTGATCGCCGGGATGACGTCGCGGCCAGTACTTAGACGCCGCCCATGCGCTCTGGCGTCAGTTCTGTACACGACTTTCCGCGCCAGAAACGCAGAGCCATGCAAGAAACTGACACTAGTGTCTGAAAACTAGGGCCCTGAAAGGGATGACCTTAACCCTAGAAATCAGTTCGCAGAACGGGGAGGATGGGTGGGGCGGTAAGGAATCTATCACTAACTACTGTCTCTTACAGATATATCGTTACACAAGTTAGTAACTTGTGCATCTGAAAGAGACACGTTAGTGACAGATTCCTTACCTTAGAATAGATACCCCAGCAATATCAACCCCGGTGGTGGGTCTGCGAACAGAGATCAGACGAGGAAGTCTCGGAGAACAGAACGGCCAAAGAAGCCGTCTCTCCGGACTTGGCTGTCAAGGCAGTAATGCTTGGTAAACGTGTGCAGCGAGGCCCACGTAGCTGCCTGACAAATGTCCTGCAATGGGACACCATGTCCCAAAGCCGTGGTGGCGGCTGTCGCCCTGGTGGAATGGGCACGTAGCCGAACAGGGGGCTCCTTCTTAGTCAAAGAATAGCAGGCTTTGATACACAAGACAACCCAGCGGGAGATGGTTCGCTTGTGTACCGCCCGACCTTTTTTGGCGCCCAGGTAGCCAACAAAGAGCTGGTCGTCCACCCGGAACTGTTGTGTGCGGTTCAGATAGAAGGAAATCGCACGTTTTGGGTCCAGACGGTGGAGCCTCTCTTCCTCCCTGGAAGGATGCGGAGGCGGAAAGAAGGTGGGAAAAGTGATGGTCTGCCCAATGTGGAAGGCAGTAACCACCTTTGGCAAGAAGGACGGACGCGTCCTAAGAACAACCTTGTCTGGATGAACAGACAGAAAGGGGGGCTTGCAAGAAAGAGCCTGGAGCTCACTCACCCGCCGAGCGGAGGTGATAGCCACCAGAAAGGCTGTCTTCAGAGTGAGAAGACGAAGAGGACAGTTATGGAGAGGCTCAAAGGGAGCGCACATTAAAAGGTAAGAACCAAGTTCAAGTCCCACTGAGGCATCACAAACGGAACAGGAGGGAAAAGGTGTGTAATTCCTTTAAGAAACCTGTTAACAACAGGGGACTTGAAAAGGGAGGGCTGATCAGGAAGCCTGAGAAAGGCCGAGATTGCACAAAGGTAGCCCTTGATGGTACCCAGGGCAGAACCCTGTTGGGCCAGAGAAAGAAGGAACAGAAGAACCTCAGAAAGAGGGGCAGAAAGGGGATTCACAGCCTTTGCTGTGCACCATGCCACAAACTTGTTCCACCTGCAGGCGTATACCCCCTTAGTGGAGGGACGCCTGGCTGCCAGAATCACATCACAAACTTCGGGAGGCAAGTCGAAAGGAATCAACTGCCGCCGCTCAATCTCCACGCAAGGAGGTGGAGACTGGACAGGTTCGGGTGGAGGACCGTCTCCTGCTGCTGCGACAGAAGATCCTCCCGAAGAGGCAGACAGATCGGGGGATCGACGTTCATACTGAGTAGCTCGGGATACCAAACTCTTCGAGCCCAGTCCGGAGCCACAAGAATGACTTAGGCCCGGTCGCGCCGAATCTTCTTCAACACTCTGGGTAGAAGTGGTATAGGTGGAAAGGCGAACAACAGACCGCAACTCCACTCGCGACGAAAAGCGTCGCCGAGCGAGTGCCGCCTTGGAAATTCCAACGCGCAGAACTGATGACATTGCGCGTTCTCTTCGGTGGCGAATAGATCTAACCAAGGCTCTCCCCACTGTAGAAAGAGTCCTTGCGCCACCTCCGAGTGAAGACGCCATTCGTGATCCACCATGCACCTGCGGCTGAGTTCGTCCGCCCTGGCGTTCAGGGAACCTGCCAGGTGTTGAACCATCAGGAAAATGCCCTGATGTTCCAGCCATGTCCAGAGACGCAGAGCCTCCTGACATAGGGTCCACGACCCCACCCGCCTTGTTTGTTGCAGTACCACATGGCGGTCGTGTTGTCTGTGAATACCTGCACTACCTTCCCCTTGACAGAGGGAAGGAATGCCTTTAGTGCAAGTCGGATCGCCCGGAGTTCCAGAAGGTTGATATGGAGCCGGGACTCCGCCGGAGACCAGAGGCCTCTGATCTCCGCCTCTCCCATGTGACCGCCCCATCCCAGAAGGGACGCGTCCGTCACAACTGTGTGCTCTGGCTGGGGAAGGGAGAGGGATCTGCCCGTGACCCATTGCCGGTTCGAAAGCCACCACTGCAACTGTCGTGCAGTCGCCTCCGAGATCTGGACGTAATCGGACAGGTTCCCCTGATGCTGCGCCCACTGGAACTTCAGGTCCCACTGCAGAGCCCGCATATGCCATCTGGCATGATCGACCAGCAGGATGCAGGAGGCCATGAGGCACAGCAGCCTCAGGGTCATCCGTACCGAAATCCAGGATAGAGGCTGAAAGATCGGAATCATAGCCTGAATATCCTGGACTCGCCGTTCGGGAGGATAGGCCCGAAACTGAGTTGTGTCCAAAACTGCTCCGATGAAAAGGAGCTGTGGGGAAGGAATCAGGTGCGACTTCGGCATGTTGATGGAGAACCCCAGCGAGTGCAGGAGTTCGGCCGTAGTCTGGAGGTGGGAGACGACTGCCTGGGACGAGCCCGCCTTCAGCAGCCATTCGTCGAGGTAGGGGAAGACTGGAACCCATGCCCGGCGCAGATGAGCTGCGACCACCGTCATCACTTTCGTTAACACCCGAGGGGCGCTGGTAAGGCCAAAGGGGAGCACGGTGAACTGAAAGTGCTCGAGGCCTACCGTGAACCGCAGGTAACGCCGGTGGGCCGGCAGGACGGGGATGTGAAAATATGCGTCCTGCAAGTCCAACGCTACCATCCAGTCTCCAGGGCTGAGGGCAGTCAAGACCTGAGCTAGGGTGAGCATCTTGAACTTCTCCTTCCGGAGGAAGCGATTGACGTTCCGGAGGTCCAAGATAGGACGCATGTCGCCTTGTCCTTTTTGGGCACCAGAAAGTAGTGGGAATAGCAACCACGCCCTACTTCTGGGGTCGGAACACGCTCGATGGCCCCCTTGGCCAAGAGGGCCGCAACTTCCTGCTGAAGAAGCACCAAGTGATCCCCTGACATGCGGTGGTATTGAGGTGGCATGGCTGGGGGGGTAGTCTCGAAGGGGAGGGAGTAGCCCCTTCGGACAATGTCCAAAACCCACCTGTGCGATGTGATGGTGCGCCAGTGGGGAAGGTGATGGCGGACCCTGCCCCCCACTGGCGTGCTGTTGACTGGAAAGGAAGGACTAGGAGGGTTTGGAGGCCGCGGACGGGGTGGAGGCGCACGCTGGTTACCCGACCCGCCTCGGCGGGAGCCACGTCCTCGGCCACGCGAAGGCGCCTGCTGCGCGGGCCGGTGGCTGGGCACCGGACGTGACTGGGCGCCCCTTCCGTGGCCACGAAAGGGGCGAAAAGCAGACTGCTGTGGAGGGCACGAGGCGGAGAGGCCCAAGGACTTGGCCGTAGCCCGCGAGTCCTTAAAGCGCTCCAGCGCGCTGTCTGCCTTATTGCCAAAAAGGCGGATACCATCGAAGGGCATGTCCATAAGGGTGTTTTGGACATCACCCGAGAAACCAGTGGTCCTCAGCCAGTCGTGACGGCGCAGCGCCACTGTCGTAGCAAGCGATCTGCCCAGCGAGTCAGCGGTGTCAAGGCCACATCGGATTGTGAACTTAGCCGCGTCCCTCCCGTCTGCAATAACACGGGAGAGCAGTGTCTGGACCTCCTCAGGACACTTAGGCAGCACCTGCGCCACCGAATCCCACAGAGAGTGGGAATAACGGCCCAAAAGGCAAGCGGTGTTCACGGACCGCAAGCCAGCACTGGAGGAAGAGAAAATCTTCTTCCCAAATTGTTCCAGCTTTTTGGATTCCCTGTCCAGCGGAGCCGTAGGGAAGGCGCTCTGAGAGGTAGAGGCTTGGACGACCAAGCTCTCGGGGGTGGGGTGTTGGGAGAGGAACAAGGGGTCGCCCGGAGCCGGGCGATGGCGTCGGGCTACGTTCCTGTCCACAGGAGCCCCTGTGGTGGGCCTGGACCAGGTGCCCAAAAGAACGTCAGAAAGTGCCTCGTTGAACGGCAGCAGTGGCTCCGAAGAGGTAGCTGCCGGCTGAAGCACTTCCGTCAGGAGGTTAGTCCTGACAGCCACTGTAGGGAGCTCGAGGCGCAAGGCCGCGGCCGCCCTACGCAACACCGTTGCATAACTTGCTCCCTCCTCCGTAGCCACGGAAGGAGGAGACAGCATGCCAAGGTCTGGAGAGGTGTCCAGGCCACTGGCATCACCCAGTTCCTCAGCCCAGTCCTGATACGGCTCACATTGAGCTGTGAGAGGGTCTTCCGACCCCTCCCAGTCCTCCTCAGCCTCCAAAACAGGTGAAAAGTATGGAGGGCGGACATGAGAGAAGACAAGTCCCATCGGCGTCGGAATCGGCATCGGGCGACGTCGATCCGGCTCTGTGTCCGGTTCCGGGTAGAACCTGGGGGCGGCGCCGTCCGGGGCCTTGGACGGCGCCGTGAATGGTACCGGGGAGGTCGGCGCCGGCTGAGGTGTTATTAGGTCAACCGGCGTCGACCGGGATCCAGGCCTGGATCCGTGGGGGTTCTGCGGCGCCGGAGCCGCCGGTGGTGCCGAAGGAGGACTCCCACTGGGGCCAGCGGGGCCCGAAGGCGCACCGGGTAACCCTTAGGCCCGGAGATGCGAGCCATGGCCGACAAGAAGTTTTGGATGTCGGCCGGAGTCGACGTCGGACCCGGAACAGGCGGGTAGGCCGGCGTCGACTGTTCGGGAACCCCCAGAGCCGCGGGGGCGGTACCACCTGGACCCTCAGCCGAGTCGAGAGACCGGCGAGGGGAGGTTATGTTATGTTATGAAGATTTCTAAAGCGCGCGATTACCCGGAGGTGTCCTGGCGCTAGTTACTACTCCAATTGCTGAAACCGGAAAGACAGGAGTTATTCATCAAAAAGCCAGGTCTTCAGCCCCTTCCTAAAAGCCAGAAGATTATCGACATTTCTTAAATGAAAAGGCAAACCATTCCAGGCCTTAGCTGCACATAGGGACTCCTGCCACCCCACTGGGCTTTTTTTACGGGTGGAATTGCCACCAGTTTGGCTCCCAGTGATCTCAATGTTCTTGCCGGTCTATACCATTGAAACTGGCGTTGCAAATGTTCTGGTCCCGAACCCTGCAATGCCTTGAAGACCATACATAGAGATTTAAAACGCACGCGGATCTTCACCCGGAGCCAATGCAATTTTCTTATCTCATTAGAGATTGGGGAGAATTTAGATGAGCCCGTGAGAAGACTGGCCGCAGCATTCTGGAGCAACTGAAGTTTGTTCAGAAACTTTTGCTGCAAGTTAAGATATAAGCTATTACAGTAGTCCAGCCTTGACAGAACCAAGGCTGTGACCACTGTTTTCCGGCTCCCCAAAGGGAGAAGCCGCCCAATTTTCTTGATAGTTCTCAGGACATGTACTGTTTTTGACACTACTGCATTAACCTGGGCACCCAGAGACAATTTCTCATCCAACAGAACTCCCAAATTTTTCACCTTTTTAGAGGGAGATGGAAGAGTTCCCAGAGAAGCGGGCCACCAATTAGGGGTCCAAAAGTTAGTGTCATTCCCGAACAACATCACTTCGGTTTTACCCAAGTTTAGCTTAAGGCAGTTATCTGCCATCCAGCTCCCTACTGCTTCCATACAGATCTGAAATTTATTATCTATCCCTAGCTCTTGGCCGGGTAGAAGAGACACCACAATCTGTGTGTCATCCGCATAAGACGTAATCCCAAATCCAAAGGCACTGATGACAGGAGCTAGCGAGGAAACATAAACATTAAAAAGTGTTGGGCTCAAAGAGGACCCCTGCGGTACTCCGCATGGCAGTGTGAAGAGTGCAGACTGAAATTTCCCCAGGGATACAATCTGTCCCCTGTCTGATAAAAAGGACCTGAGCAAATCCCAGGCTTTACCCTGTACCCCACATTCCCTGAGACGGTCCATCAAAATATCGTGATGGACCGTATCAAATGCGGCAGATAAGTCCAGAAGGATCAAAGCAGCCCTACCTCCTCGATCCACTGCCACTCTAATCTCCTCTGTAGCCTTAATGAGGGCCGACTCAGTGCTGTGTCCCTCTCTGAAACCATGTTGGGAGGGATCCAATGCTTGGACCTCCCTCAGAAAGGCACTGAGTTGATGATTCATAACCTTCTCCACCATTTTTGCAGGGAGAGGCAAACGAGAGATCGGGCGGAAATTATTGGGATCATTGGAGTCCAAGCTTGGCTTCTTCAAGAGAGGGAGTATTGAAGCCAGCTTCCACCGTTTGGGAAATTGTCCGGTTTCAAACATACCATTGAAGATGGCTGCGAGATATAAGGCAATTGGACTGGGAGCCAATTTTGCGATCATTACTGGGCAGGGGTCAAAAGGCGAGCCAGATTTGGCTCCCTTAAGAAGCTCCAGAATATCCTGTACAGTCAGTGGACTGAATTTGTCCAAGACATGGGGGGGGACCCTCTTAAATTCGGAGGTCTCCTTAATCATACTTGAACCAGCCTCCCTCGATCCACTGAACACTGAAAATATACTAACCACTTTATTGAGGAAGAATTTCGCAATCTCCTCACATAACTCTTGACTAGATTGAACAATAGCTGGACTCAGGGAGGCTAGATTAGAGACTGTTCTAAAGAGTTCTTTGGCAGAGTTCTTAGATAACTCAATTTGGGTAGAATAAAATTTTTGTTTTGCGACGCTTCTTAGACCTCTTGTGCTTCACCTTACCTGAAGACGAAGACTTCAACCCCGACGAATGACGACGGCTCCGCGACCGGCCCCTCGACCTCTCCCGGGATTGTGGCCGCGCCCCAGGCAGAAGAGACACTCTCGGTGCGGATCCGTAATCGACATCATGCGATTACAGACCTCGCATGGCTTGAGGCCGGGCATCCCTATCGACACCTTGGAGTCGAAACGACTCGAAAACTTGGACAAAAAAGTCTAAAAAAATACTCAGTCAAAAAATGACTGGGGCACTGCTCAATCCGGATCTGCGCTTACTGGCGCGGAAAAAGAAAGAACTGACGCCAGCGCGCATGGGCGGCGTCTAAGTACTGGCCGCGACGTCATCCCGGCGATCACGACGCCGACGACGGACGCGGAGCCGCACAACGCCGCCTACCGACGCGCAGGGGTACTGCTACGCAAAACTTTCCGGATCCAGC
The DNA here is from genome assembly GCA_963921515.1 of Calotriton arnoldi. Lineage (NCBI taxonomy): Eukaryota > Metazoa > Chordata > Amphibia > Caudata > Salamandridae > Calotriton > Calotriton arnoldi. Next base: position 1,385,757 of record CAWUFW010001986.1, on the reverse strand, counting down.
CTGATGCCTGGGGATATTCTAAGGTAAGGAATCTGTCACTAACGTGTCTCTTTCAGATACAGGGCACGCCGCAATAACCTCCGCTTCATGGGCTTTAGAGAGGGAATTGAGGGAACGAACATGCTGGAGTTCCTCCATGCCTGGCTCCTGCGCACCTTCCCAACCGACAAATTCTCTACATGCTTTGTCATAGAAAGAGCCCACAGGGCACTGATGGCCCGACCGCCTGTAGGTGCACAGCCACGGCCTGTCATAGCCCGCTTCTTAAACTTCTTAGACAGAGACATGATCCTTAGAGAAGCGTGAGCATAAGATCCAATATATGTTACTCTTCCCGGCAAAGTTGAAAGTGATGTTCATGGGCAGAGCCCATTTCTTCCAGACATCGGAGGAGGCGTGGCACTGGCTAGAGGAGCGACCTGCACTAGACCGGCCGGAGATATCACCACGTCGCAACCTGTCATCAGCGGGAGGGGTCGGGAGGTCCCCGGGCCCGCAAAGAACTTTGAGACCGCGACAGGCTTGCAAGGACCGACTTCAGGAGGCAACCCCATATGCGCCAAGAGACGCGGGCAGACCCCGGAGGCGCAGCAGCCGATCTCTGGACTCTCGCCTTTCGACGGGCTCCCGCACTCTCCATCTCTCCGGTCACCCCGACCTAGACACAGAGGCTGAGAACAGAGACACAACCTCCGCAGAGGAGGAAGACGAGGGACCTTCTCTACACCCGTTGGTGGCCAAAATAGTGGCAATAGAACAAGACGCAGCGCCGGATGCTCTGGCCTCCCAGGGAGACCCACCAGACTCGCATTCGTGAGCAGGGGCGTACGTGGTTGACCGTGGAAACAGACAAACCCCGGAGTAGCCATGTTAGACACTCACCCCCCCCCCATATCATCTTTGCTGCTCCTCCTGCTGGAACTCGCGGAGTGTAGTAAGAACTGCACCGGGTCGCAGGCGAGTGACTTGGAGTGGCCTCAGATTTGGGCTCCTTGCGGCCCTTCTCTTCTATCATTTTCCTCTCTTTTCTTGGTCTTTTTCTTTAGCTGCCTAGTTTCCTCTTTTTTCTTCTGCGCAGGGACTTCTTCTCTCTGGTCCTCTACAGCTAGCAGAGGTTTTTTCCAGAGAACTTGGGGACCGCCACGAGAGTTGGAACTTGTGGCCTAAGTTGGGATCGGGAGAGCGACAGACCACCACCACCCTGAGGACCATCCCTGAGCGACTGGCGGGGGATGCAACACCGGGGAGGAGGGAGGTGGGGTGGGGGGATGGGAAGGGGGTTTGCACAGTTCTTACGGTTTGGTTTATGTTTTTTGGGTGTTTTTCTTTGCATAGCAGTCACACACACACACATCAGCGTGCGCAATTGCTCGCCCCCCCTCTTGGGGCATAACGTGAACATACATGCTCATGGGTCCAAAAGTTGACCATAGGTGCTTTGGAAACGACCAGGAGCTTAACCCCTGTGCTGTACTTACCTGGAATGTGAACGGTCTGGGCGACAAAATTAAGAGAGGGTTGGTGACCACATATGTAAAGCGGGTTCGCCCGGATGTGGTCCTGTTACAGGAGACCCATCTTAAGGGCACCAAGTGTGGGTTCCTGGCGAGGGGCGCATACGTAGCTTTGGCACATGCGGGGTACACCTCGGGCTCCCGGGGAGTAGCCATTTTGATTAAGAAGCCCCCCCCTTCAAGGTAACACGCACATGGATAGATCCTCAGGGAACATACGTGGGAGTGACAGGCAGATGGGGGAGACGGAAGGTTACTATTGTGTCGGTTTATGCCCCCCCGAAGCTGCAAGCACGGACTCTTCACGGGGTGACTGATATCCTACTGGAGACACCTGGCACTCTACACATTATAGGGGGCGACTTTAATGACGTGATGTCTATTCCCAAGGATCGATCAGGGAACTGCACTGACCCACCCCCGACTACACAGCTAGCTAGATTGGCAGACACCCTTGGTTTGGTGGACGTATGGCGGCGACTGCATCCAGACACAAGACAGTACTCGTACTATTCTGGGGCGCACAGGGTTCACTCCCGACTTGATTATGTCTTTCTCCCGCGAGGAGCTTCCGGCACTGTTTGTGAGGCAGAGTACCTAGCACTTGGAATTTTGGACCACTCACCCTTGCTGGTAAAGGGAGGAGGGAGGCCCCGGGTGGGACAAGGAAGCTGGAGGCTATCGGCCTGGGACCTGCAAAATAAAGAGGTGCTGCAGGGACTGCGGGCTGACACGAAACTTTACTTTGCAAAAAATCAGGGATCAGTACAGTCGGGCGTTATATTGTGGGAGGCCTATAAGACGGTGCTCCGGGACAAGGCCCAGAATCGAATAGCATGGGAAAAGCGGAAAGCGCAGGAGGAGCTAACCACTCTGGAAACTCAAATTTTTACGCTAGAACAGTGCTACCTCACAGACAGAGACCCACAAGTCCTCCGACGGCTGACAGATGCACAACAGCAATATAGGGCCCTGGCTACTGAGGAGGCTAAAACGCAGGCGCAGGCGACACTTCATAGATTATATGATGTAGGGGGACAAATCAGGAAAGCTCTTGGCCTGGCTTAGCCGCAAGGAAGTAGAAGCCCGATGGGTGGAAAGAATAGTAGATCAGCAGGGGGAAATGCAGATGGGAGACGCCCAGATAGTACGGACTTTCGCCTCCTACTTTCAGAATTTTTATAAGGCCCGGGAGCTGGGTACCCCGGCAGAGATACTAACATACATGGATACTATTCAGACCCCGAGCCTTGAGGATGTTGAGAGGGAGGGACTAGAATCGGACATATTGGTCGACGAACTTAAGGACGCAATAGCTAAATTGCGCCCTGGCAAGTCCCCGGGTCCGAACAGACTCCCCGCGGAGTTATATAAGAAAGGAGCAGACCTCTTGGCCGTGCACCTCTTGGCATTGTTTAGAGACGCGAATACAGACGGAGTACTACCCTTAGATCTCAGGATGGCCAAGATCATTCCAATCTATAAATCGGGGAAACCCCCTGAGGACTGCGCTTCATATCGCCCAATCTCTCTCCTCAATATAGAGGTCAAACTCCTGGCGATTGTATTGGCTCTCCGACTTCGCCAGGTCATCACCGCCTTGGTGCACCGAGATCAGACGGGCTTCTTCCCAGATAGGGCGACCAGACAAAACCTGCGACGAACCCACAATTGGCTAATGGAGGTACAGGATCGTGAAGATCCCCACATGTTTCTCTCCTTAGACGCAGAAAAAGCGTTTGACGCTATGCACTGGCCCTTTTTAGAGGCTACATTAGTCAAGTTTGGGTTTGGCCCCAAATTCCGTCAATGGATCGGCCTTCTCTATGCAGACCCCCGAGCCCGAGTTAAAGTGAATGGGTTATTGTCCGACGACTTTCCCATCCGACGGGGAACCCGGCAGGGATGCCCACTATCCCCCCTACTTTTCGCCCTCACAATAGAAATAGTGGCGTGTGAGATCCGACAGACACAGGAGATACGGGGGTTCCAAATTACGCCGTCAGATACGGGGGAAGAAAAGATCTCACTATATGCGGATGATATTTTGTTATATGTTACCCAACCGGCCGTCACAATCCCCACCCTGTTCGAACTCATGGACAAGTATGGGTCCTTTTCGGGCTATGCCATAAATTGGCACAAGTCGGTTGTATATAGCCCAAAACCCCGGGAGGTCTGGCCCTCCCTCCCTGGGGCCCTCCAGGTAGCACAGACGGGTTTTACATATCTGGGGGTTTACCTCACCACAGATAGAAAGCTTTCCTATCAAAAAAAACATCCAGCGGGTCATAACGAATTTTGCAGCAGACGCACAGAGGTGGAAAACGCTCCCCCTCACGATCCTGGGTCGGGCAGCAATGTTCAAAATGATCACCCTGCCCCGTTTCTTGTATGCCCTCCAAAATGAGTATTTCCCCCTCTCCAGGCAGACATTTCGGGTGATAGACGCGGAACTACGCTCTCTGCTGTGGCTTGGGAAGCATGCGCGGATAGCCCTGCGCACGCTCCAGCGGAATCAATACAATGGAGGAATATCACTACCAGACATTGAGGCCTATTATTGGGCGGAGTACTTGACACCGGTGAATGAGTGGATCCACTCCCCGGTTGATCACCCCACATATAGGCTAGAGAGGGACACTATGGCGCAGCGTTCATGCTTACACTTCCTCTACGGGGGGCACGGTAGAGGTCGCCTACTCCCGGCCACACAAGTGACGCTGGAAGTCTGGGACAGAGCGACCAAGGTCATGGGATGGGCTCACAAACCGACGAAACAGACACCGCTCTGGCACTGCACCTGGTTGAAGGAATTACACAAACTGAGGGGCTTTGGGGGCTGGGATGCCATTGGCATTTCCAACATAGGCTATGTAGTGGCCAGAGGAGAACTCAAAACTTTTAAGGCACTAGCAAAGGAATTTGGTCTGCACGCCACCCACATTTTTAAATATGCGCAGCTGAGGCATGCCTGGGCAGCCGAGGACTCACTCTCCTCTCCCCTGCCGGACTACGCCCCACTGGAGGGACGCCTACTGCAGGAGCAGATATCCCGCAAGGCAGTCTCCCTAACATACAGGACCCTGAACAATAACATGCCCGACGGACTAGGGAAGTTAAGGGACACGTGGGAACAGAACCTGGGCGCCTTTGAAACAGTGGATTGGGAGGCGGCCCTGATGCACCACAGAGAAGTGGCAATTAAATCCCGCCTCCGACTCATCCAATATAAGATATTCCACAGAGTGTCCTACGATAGGGCCCGGCTTCATCGTATGGGCCGAGCCAGTGAACCCCACTGCTTGAGATGTAGACAGCCACAGGGGGACTTTTACCATACTATCTGGGACTGCCCCATCATCCACACATACTGGGTACATGTCCTGGGAGAACTGAGTAAAGTACTGGGTGAAACACTACCACTAGACCCCAAATTTGTATTATTGGGTATACCCGGGGATGTCGATTTGGGCCGCCCTCAACTTATTTTCGCACAACTGGCACTGGTGGTAGCTAAACGAGATGTGGCCCGCGCCTGGGGGGGGGCAACGCTGCCTCCTCAGTTGGGGGAATAGAAGAGGGGGATGGACCTGTACATGGCGGCAGAAAGAGTTACATACAGGGCGAGAGGGTGCCCGCGGAAGTTTCGTAAGGTATGGGGAAAATGGAGGACCTATTATGGAATGGATGGAGGGCTGGGAGCCGACTAGCCAATTACAACTTGCGGGCCAGACTGTACTTCCTATGGGGGGACCATTGGGCCTATCTCTCAGGCAGATGAGGGACATGGGAAAGACTTTGAAGAGGGGGATACTGGTTGGGAAACTGCAGATTTGCTCACACCGAGGGGGGGAAGAGGCGATGTATCTTAAGATGTGGATCATATGTAATTGTTATCGCACGACTGTGACCAAATGTGACATGCTTATTGCTTTGTTTTGGTTGAAAATGCAAATAAAAATAGTTATTTAAAAAAAAACAGTCCTCATCAGCCAGGCTAGCTTGAATCCAGTGGCAAAGTGAGCAAGGGACCCACGTCTGGGCATACCCTGCCAACTTAGGTGAAACCCCGAAACCGGTCCTAGGATGCTTGTTTCCAGTCCAGGGAAAACCTTGCCTGGCAGTTCGGGCTGGACTGTTCCCATTGGGCACAGGGTCAAGACTGATTTGCATATGGCTGGGTTCAAACTGGAATGGCATGGTGAGAAAAAAAACGATGGATTTAGGCCCAGATCTCTGTACTGGGGTGAATGTATGACATTGTTCTGCATTCTGTCCATCAATTGTTTTTGTATGTGTACCCCAGCTCCACCTCCAGCCTGTCTGTGTACCCCAGCTCCTCATCCAGCCTGTCCGTGTACCCCAGCTCCACCTCCAGCCTGTCCGTGTACCCCAGCTCCTCACCCAGCCTGTCCGTGTACCCCAGATCCTCACCCAGCCTGTCCATGTACCCCAGCTCCACCTCCAGACTGTCCGTGTACCCCAGCTCCTCATCTAGCCTGTCCGTGTATCCCAGCTCCACCTCCAGCCTGTCCGTGTACCCCAGCTCCACCTCCAGCCTGTCCGTGTACCCCAGTTCCTCATCCAGCATGTCAGTGTCTCCCAGGTCCTCACCCAGCCTGTCCGTGTATCCCAGCTCCATCTCCAGCCTGTCTGTGAACCCCAGCTCCACCTCCAGCCTGTCCATGTACCCCAGCTCCACCCCCAGCCTGTCCATGTACCCCAGCTCCACCCCCAGCCTGGCTGTGTACCCCAGCTCCTCATTCAGTATGCCCTTGTGCCACAACGTTTGAGCAACTATGCCACCCTCTCAAAACTTCGCTGTCAGAATTAAACATGTGCACAATGTTAAACGCTATCGGAGGCTAACTCCGAGGGCACCGTGACGTCATCTGGTACTGCCAGTAGCATCTACAGACTGCTCTATGATGACGGGTAGCACTTTCCCTGTCCTTAATAATGTGAAGTGAGCCTAGACTAGAGCACCCATAATGCATTCGGTTGCCTGTTCACAGTAAGTTATCTAGCACATTGGTTCACTGCTGTTTTCCAAAATTTAAAAATTATTAATAAAGCTTTTACAAATAAATAAGCAAAATATAAATGTTGAAAATCTTTTTTATATTATGAATTCAAGAAAAATATTTTAGCATTTGTTTGGTGTATACTTGTTTCTATATTTTTGTCTATTGTTTAGAGTTTAAAATCATAGAAATTGCTTAGGCAGGGGGTTCCCAGCTTCCAATAATGAGTCAGTGGGGATCCCCCAATTCCGGTAATGATTCGGTGGGGGTCCACAGAAGTCAAAAGGTTAAGAACTGCCGATCTAGCATCCCTAGCCAACTGTGATGTGATCAAGCAGACGTGGCCAGTGCAGGTAAAAGCGGTGAGGCAGTGGGGCCGAGTGGGGGGGATTTTGACAGACGACGAGGGAAAATGTATTATTTATTTAATTTTCCCTCGTGGTCGTCTGTCGAATCCCCCCAACCCGCCCCGCCGCTCTTACCTGCACTAGCCGCGGCTGCAATTAAGTTCTGCTCTGGTTCCGTAATATTGAAAGCTGTTACATCATCAAAGTCCGCTCTCGTTCCGCAGTACTTAACACAATGATGTCATCAGGTAGTGTCAGGCCGAGCAGCAGAGGCCATTGTGATGTAACCAGGCCCTTCTGGAGTTCTGCAGCTGAAAGCAAATTGAGGACATCTAGCACAACTAGGGAAACATGTGATGTCACCAGATCCTGCTAGGGCTTTAAAACAGAGAACTTTGTGATGCCTTCAGGAACTTGGTTCCAAGTGCCCCATGCCATGTGTGACATGTCCAACCAACCCTACCATAAACAGCAAAGCTCTGCATTGCTCAAAGCGTGAACTATTACGTTATGTTTGGATTGGGGGTAGTGAGCATGCCCCTTGAGGTACCAGTGAACCCCCCAGCCTTGTTCTGAATCTTTTTAAGGTGGGTGAGTTTGTAGGCCAGAAGGGCCACAGGAATGTTTGAGGGATGTCCAAGAGTCTTCTGCAGTTGAATTGCTAATGCTTTCGTATCGTAACATTGATGGTGAGACAGATCGGATTGGAAGCAAGAGGAGTACGCACCACACGTAGCGCACCTGAGGAGGCGGAGCTGCGAACGCGAGCGCGAAACCCTGTGAGCCGCAAGGAGCCGCCGCGGGGGGGCTGCGAGTTGTGGTTGCCGTGACTGTCGCGATTACCACGATTATCACGATTTCCGCCGGTTGCTGGGTCTGCTGGACGGGACCCGGTCCCTGGGTCGCCTGGTTGCCTGAGGCGTAGCGGACAGCGGACGTCGGACGGCCTACTGGAGCAGATCGGAGCGGGCAGCTCGAATGAGTGAGCGAGGTGAGGCAGAGTGGGGAGCAGTGTGGAGTGGTGGGTGAGTGAGAGGAGCGAGGGGAGTGAGGAGCAATTTAGGAAATTCAGGCTCCCCGTTCTCGCCCCCACCTCGCCCCTTCCCCCTAGCCCTTAGCAGGTTGCTCCCAAAAACAAAGACTGTGCTGTGAGATTTGCTGTGAGCTTTGCAAGTGCAAGGAGCCGAGGAGTCCAGAGGAAGGCCTGCACTGAGGAAGCACATAGAGCACAGAGAGAGCGCAGAGCTCGGAGTGCTCTTGCCCTTCGCCCCTCGCCCTTACTTTCATCTTACTTTTATCTTCTATGTATGGGGCCCCCGGGAGATCGCCTGAGTACGTGGGCATAGTGGGCTATTAACATTCACATTCCTCACAGAGACAGAGGCAGAGACTGCGACTGCGGGAGGCATACTATTGGCGTAATATTGGCGTAATATTGGAAGTTTCGAAAGGTTGAACAGGCCTGGGCCTGGGCTACATCTGTGTCACCGGTGCAATTTTTTACCAGAATGGAGGCTGACTTGAGACCTGAAACCTGAGGCCAAAGCTGCTGGACGCTTTTCACACCTTATGCACCTTATGTTCACCCCGCAATAATTATGACCCTGAAATAATTGTGACCAGGCAGAAAAAGTCAATAGCAATAGCAATATTGCAATATCAATAGCAGTAGTGGTCAGTGGTCAGTGGCCAGTGGCCAGTAGCGGTTAGCACTGTGTGGATTTTTTGTGGGGCCACTACCGAAAGGAAAATTTCTTGCACGCAGGCTATCGCAGTGCGTTCTGATTTTTGTCCCCCTGTCCTGTGATTTGGTGACTTTGACTTTGTCTGTGAACTGCTTTATTTGTTTTATCTTTATTTGTTCTATCTGTTATTTATAGTTACTTATGTGTACTGCCCTATCCTTTAGTAGTTGGGTACAGGGTCTTGCGGGGATAGTGCGAAGGGTTGTAAGCCTGGAAAAGGGTGATCCTGGCACACTAAGATTTTTAATTCAGAAAGAAGTATTAGAAAGTTTAAAGGAGCAGTCATTAATTCTTAAAAATTTTAGAATTGCGGTTGACTTGCTACAACTAGATGAGTCTCTGCATTTCACCCTATCGCCATATCAATTAAGGGCCACTTTGAAACAGGCCACTTGGGAATTAAGTTTCACTAGGGATAGGGAAGCTCGTATCTTAAAGAGGGGTATCCACCCGGCCATAGACTCCTGTATGATAAATAAGGTACAGGCTTATATTTCCTGGAACCTGCCTCATGGGGTGCGCCGCTTTTGGCTATTATTGAGGCAGGGTATGCTCCCTTTAAATAAAGTACTGTCTAAATGGTATGGTTCTTCTCCGATTTGTAATCTGTGTAATAATTCCATCCAGGACACTAATCATGTGCTATTTATTTGTCCCGCTTTATCATTGTGTCGGCGTAAATGGATGAGACCAATTTGTCTACAATTATCTATTCTTTCGGCCTCTACACTAACTGATTCTATTTATGAGCCACCAAATGAAATGTTTTGTCATAGGATTTTTAACTTTTTTAAGTGTTTTTTAAATTTGTATTAACACACATTATATGAAGGATGCAATTATTAATTTTGATTTTACCTGATCTTATATAGTATTAAGGGCATAAAGGATATTTTAATTTTCTCTATTGTATAAAATATTATAATGTTTTGTATTTGGAGATCTTTTACTGTCGACTTTTGCTTATGATTGTTGAAACCTTGTTGCACAATTTTTTTTATATGTTGTTGGCCTTTCAGTTTATGTGGATCTCTTTGGAGTTCCAAGATCATAAATAAATAAACTTGAAACTTGAACTTCTGCAGTTGAAAGAAGTACCACCTGGTTCTGAGATTGACATAAAAGTTCAGAATGAGGTTGCTGATGCACACTGAGCCACACAAATGACGTCACAGAAAGTGACAGCTGGCCACACCTCTTTATGACATAAGCCTTAGACTATGTCTGTTCTCCTCTGGCTGTTACCTGTGTGGTGGCAACACCAAAGGTGGGCCAAGCCTTTCACAATACCCATATAAGTTCTCTAATGTGCCTCAGCCCCCTGATACAGCTTATTTGTGACAATGCACCCTATTCCTTTGACAACTTTATTTTTTGAAAATAAAATCCTGCTATCATTATGCCATTTTGGGGAGAATTCATGCTGAGTCCTAAAGACACCATTTTATGGAAATTTGTATCCCAGTCAGATTGCATCCCTGTGGGATTCTTGTAGTGAAGAGTCCTCCTGCTAGCAGATGATGAACCTTAATTTTTCGGAAGGCAAATCACACCATCACTTAAAAGATTACCGCAATGATCTGGCCAATGGGGATAACCAACACAGCTCTTAGACCCTAAGTCCTGTTAGAGCTGGGGATTCAACTGAGGAAATGATCACAACTATTATGTATTTGAGAGCAGGAGAACGGAGTGATGAGGTCATTGCACCTCTGTTGCTTCTTTCTGCACTTCTCTTGCCTCTTTCTGCACCTCTGACTTAGAGGTAGTTTTAATCCCCCTGCCCTATTATGTACTAGGGCCTTACAGGGGAGGTCATGCCAATCACAGGGGTACTCCAACCCATACTGTACCCTAGTGTATGTAGGTGTTTTCACTGTATTCTAAGTGTCTTTCAGCATAGCACTGGCTCTGGGCCTGGTTAGTCAGAGTCAGTTACCACCAGTACCAGTCAGCAAAAAGTTGGGGGCACAGGATGACTTTGCAACAAGGCCTCTTTCTGCACCTCTGTTGGTTTTTTCTGCATATCTTTTGCTTCTTTCTGCACCTTTCTTCCTCTTTCTGGACTTCTGTTGCCTCTTTCTGCATTTCTCTTGCTTCTTTCTGCACCTTTCTTCCTCTTTCTGCACATGTCCTACCTCTGTAGGCATAGTTAGAAATTAGCATTTAAAAAACCTTTGAAATTCAGTGAAAAAAACCACAGGTTTCAGGGACGTTATAGTTAGTTGGACATTTCACTCGTACAAAACCAGAGAAATTCAGCCGTTATAGTTAGTTGAGCTAACTATAACTCGCGCCCCCGCAATGCACTGCTGATTACGTCACATATTACAACACTCATGACATGGTCAGTGACATCCCTGATGACATCACTGATGACATCTCAAATTACACCAAATTTGGCAAATAGGTAGTTCTTGGTTCAGAAAGAACCCTTTTGTTAAATGGTGTAAATCCGTTCAGTAGTTGCGGAGAAATTAAGAAAATAAGAGTCAAAAATCAATTTCCCATAGGAAACTTTATGCAAGGCTACAGCCCGAACTGCTGAACGGAATTACACCAAATTTGGCAAAGAGGTAGTTCTTGGTTCAGAAAGAACCCTTTTGTTAAATGGTGTAAATCTGCTCAGTAGTTGCTGAGAAAATCAAAAGTAAAAACACATATATATCTGGGCGGAGCCTAACCACACGTCATCGTGAGATCTGATTGGCTGTCAGCACTTCATCCTGGAATTGCTGGCAGCCATCTTGGGACCAATATAAATGATAGTACCCTATTGAAATGCATTGTAGTGAATAGAAGATTTTGAGGGTTACCAAAAGGAGAACTATAAAGGGTGATAACAGACTTTAGTTACATTAGAATTCATTTGTTGATGGTACCATACTAATTTCAGGAATTGTGGTGTGTTCTAAGGTGATTTTACCCTGTGAAAAACCTTCTGCTGGGATATCATGAATCATGTTTGAGAGAAAACTATTTTCACATGCTTGTCCCATACAGTTTTGGAAGGTGCTCCAGAAGCTAAAATGAGAGCATATTTTCTGTAAATTCACATTATCTTTCTCAGTCATGTGAGAATGAAGTCTGATATTCTCAGTAAAACATGTACATCCAACAATGGCAGAGACTGTCAGTTGATTCCTTTGTGTTCTACTGCAGCTTCCCAGAGTGTTCTAAAGAACAACTAGAGTGCTAACAGCCTTACTTATGACAAAAGTATGGCACACCTGAAGCCATCTTGATTGGAATAAACTGGTAACACTTAAAACATTTAATTTAAAAAGGAACAAAATGATGGGGTTCATTTTGTCATAGAAATTATGGTTAGTGCTGTAGAAAGAAAAATTAGGACGTTTCAAGTGTGATCTCAAATATCTTCCTGTTATATTTCAACAGGAGCAGCCTGTCAGTTGATGCCTTTGTGTTCTACTGCAGCTTCCCAGAGTGTTCTAAAGAACAACTAGAGTGCTAACAGTCTTACTTATGACAAAAGTATGGCACACCTGAAGCCATCTTGATTGGAATAAACTGGTAACACTTAAAACATTTAATTTAAAAAGGAACAAAATGAGGGGGTTCATTTTGCCATAGAAATTATGGTTAGTGCTGTAGAAAGAAAAATTAGGACATGTTTTAAGTGAGATCTCAAAACCTCTTCTATTTCATTAGAAAATTCTGACATGCAGACTGAAACAATCACTTTCAATACCAGCAGTAGACTTCCAGTTAACTCCTTGGTGAGCAGTAGCTTTACTACAGTGATCTAATGAACAACTAGAGTGCTAACATTCTGAATTTATGGCAAATGTGTGACACATCTGAATGCCTTCTTGATGGAATCAAAGTAAAAACTGAAAGCATTTCCTACTGAGGAGACTGTAGTAAATGAGGAAATGAGGAAACTTCATAACACATAAGTCTCCCAAGATGGCCACCAGAGAAAAAAGAGCCCAAATGTAGCACAAATATCACCCAGAGGTAGCCCACGTATAGCCCAATGACAGAAGTGTGCAAAACACTTTTTATTTTTTGGTTTTTTGCAGTTTTATATAGTGCAGACTGGTCAGGTATTGGAGTGCTTTACATGAGCATTGGTTACATCACACAAGGACAAATTCATGTTGGTTGACCCCTACACTACCCAAACACCACTGCACTACCCTAAACCCTAAAACACTACCCCCAGCACGACCCCTTCACTACCCAAACACAACTGCACTACCCTAAACTCAAAAACACTACCCCCAGCACGACCCCCTACACTACCCAAACACCACTGCACTACCCTAAACCCTAAATCTACCCCCTACACTACACAAATACCACTGCACTACCCTAAACCCTAAAACACTAGAACCCAGCACGACCCCCTACAGTACACAAACACCACTGCACTACCCTAAACCCTAAAACACTACCCCTACACTACACAAACACCATTGCACTACCCTAAACCCTAAAACACTACCTCCAGCATGACCCCCTACACTACACAAACACCACTGCACTACCCTAAACCCTAAAACACTACCCCAGCACGACCCCCTACACTACCCAAACACCACTGCACTACCCTAACCCTAAAACACTACCCCCAGCACGACTCCCTACACTACACAAACACCACTGGACTACCCTAAACCCTAAAACACTACCCCCAGCACGACTCCCTACACTACCTAAACACCACTGCACTACACTAAACCCTAAATCTACCCCCAGCATGACCTCCCACACTACACAAACACCACTGCACTACCCTAAACCCTAAAACACTACCCCAGCACGACCCCCTACACTACCCAAACACCACTGCACTACCCTAAACCCTAAAACACTAACCCCAGCATGACCCCCTACACTACCTAAACACCACTGCACTACCCTATACCCTAAAACACGACCCCGTACACTACACAAACACAACTGCACTACCCTAAACCCTAAAACACTACCCACAGCATGACCCCCTACACTACACAAACACCACTGCACTACCCTAAACCCTAAAACACTACCCCTACACTACACAAACACCACTGCCCTACCCTAAACCCTAAAACACAACCCCCAGCATGACCCCTACACTACACAAACACCACTGCACTACCCTAAACCCCCTACACTATACAAACACCACTGCATTACTCTAAACCCTAAAACACTACCCCCAGCATGACCCCCTCACAACACAAACACCACTGCACTACCCTAAACCCTAAATCGACCCACAGCACGACCCCCTACACTACCCAAACACCACTGCCATACCCTAAACCCTAAAACACTACCCCCAGCATGAACCCCTACACTACCCAAACACCACTGCACTACCCTAAACCTTAAAACACTACCCCCAGCACTACCCCTTACACTACACAAACACCACTGCACTACCCTAAACCCTAAAACACTACCCAAGCACTACCCCCTACACTACCCAAACACCACTGCACTAACATAAACCCTAAACACTACCCCACACAACCCCTACACTACACAAACACCACTGCACTACCCTAAACCCTAAAACACTACCCCCAGCACGACTCCCTACACTACCCAAACACCACTGCACTACCCTAAACCCTAAATCTACCCCCAGCACGACCCCCTACACTACACAAACACCACTGCACTACCCTAAACCCTAAAACACTACCCCCAGCATGACCCCCTACACTACCCAAACACCACTGCACTACCCTAAACCCTAAAACACTACCCCCAGCACGACCCCTACACTACTGCACTACCCTAAACCCTAAAATACTACCCCCAGCACGACCCCCTACACTACCCAAACACCACTGCACTACCCTAAACCCTAAAACACTACCCCCAGCACGACCCCCTACACCACCCAAACACCACTGCACTACCCTAAACCCTAGAAAAGAAACCCCACCCCATGCCCAATCCCCTTACCTCTCACTCCTCGTGGTTCCTCTCTCCTCGTGGTTCCTGCTTCACGTTGTCTCTGAGGGGCGGTGCACGTCGTTGTGAGGAAACGGAACAGCCTCTGTTTCCTTACAACGACATGGATAGTCTACATGTTTTTAGAACGCATGGTCATTTACCATACATACCTTTACAACAAAATTCGTTGTAAAGGCATGCGTAGTAAATGACCATGCGTTCTAAAAAATGCGTAGTTATGACTTCGTGATGTACAACGCATGCGTGGTAATGCATGCGTTGTAATGGTATCGCAAAGTAAAAAGTCGTTGTAACGGCTGTTTACCGATCGAAGCTGGCCCCTGTTCTTCAGTGAGACGTTTATTTGATTAATTAGGAGGAAGGAATGTGTTTTTTACCGAAAAGTGCATTCCCAGCTGTTGTATTGTGAAAGTGTCCGCGTGGCCTGGTTTCACTTCCGGTGAGAGAATGGAAGAGTCTGTTTGGATCTAAAGGAGTTCTGTTGTTGGACGGGGCCGGCGCGACATGTCATCAGAAAACATAGCTAATGGAAAGCGTCCTCCCTGAAGTGTGGAGCAGTGCCATGAGAGGTCAACGAGTGTGCGTCCCACCGCAGTATGACCGTACCGCGTGACCCATGTGCCACCTCCAGGGTACGGGAGGCAGAAGCAGCATCGCAGGTCCTCTTGAAGACCGTTGTAGCACTAATTCTACATTTTGGTACTAGGGCATTTTAACTTCGTTGTTCCTGCCAGATACAAAGAGAAGATCCTGTGTTATTCAGTGCCCTCGTTACCTTTTTTGTGGGTTGTGGTGCTTGTCACTTCGCTGCCCCGCCGGTGCACACGACTGGGCACCCCACCTCGTGTGCCATCTGCAGGGCCTCTGCCCTCGGATCACTGGTTTCGGTTTCTGGAGTGGCAACATAAACAGTTGCTCCCAAAGGACTAGCCTGAACACTTAGGTGAATATCCCCTGCACCAGCATTCCACGGAAATTCTTTCCTAGCTCTCCCACGTCAACGAGGACGTCAAAATAGCACGGCTCCGCTCGCGACACCGTATGACGTCATCGGAGCCATAAGAGAACCTCGTCGGCGTGCTGACGTCAGTTCCACCCATTTTTTCTGTGCCACCGAGGCAAACAGGGGACCGAGACATTTTCACATGTATACATAGTATAATAAATATATATATATTCACTAAAAACCATAGGTTTCAGGCACGTTATAGTTAGAAATTAGCATTTAAAAAACCTTAGAAATTCACTGAAAAACCATAGGTTTCAGGCACGTTATAGTTAGAAATTAGCATTTAAAAACCTTAGAAATTCACTGAAAAAACGTGGTTTCAGGGGCGTTATAGTGAGTTGGACATTTCACTCGTACAAAACCATAGAAATTCCCCCGTTATAGTTAGTTTAGCTAACTATAACTCGCGCGCCCGCAATGCACTGCTGATGACGTCACATATTACATCACTCATGACATGGTCAGTGACATCACTCATGACACCACCCCCAGCACGACCCCCTACACTGCCCGAACACCACTGCACTGCCCTAAACCCTGAAACACCACCCCCAGCAGGACCCCCTACACTGCCCAAACACCACTGCACTGCCCTAAACCCTGAAACACCACACCCCTGCACGACCCCCTACACTGCCGGAACACCACTGCACTGCACTGCCCTAAACCCTGAAACACCACCCCCAGCACGACCCCCTACTCTGCCCGAACACCACTGCACTGCCCTAAATCCTGAAACACCACCCCCAGCACGACCCCCTACACTGCCCGAACACCACTGCACTGCCCTAAACCCTGAAACACCACTCCCAGCACGACCCCCTACACTGCCCGAACACCACTGCACTGCCCTAAACCCTGAAACACCACCTCCAGCACAACCCGCTACACTGCCTGAACACCATTGCTCTGCCCTAAACCCTGAAACACTAGCCCCAGCACGACCCCCTACACTGCCCGAACACCACTGCACTGCCCTAAACCCTGAAACACCACCCCTAGCACGACCCCCTACACTGCCCGAACACCACTGCACTGCCCTAAACCCTGAAACACCAGCCCCAGCAAGACCCCCTACACTGCCCGAACACCACTGCACTGCCCTAGACTCGGAAACACCAGCCACAGCAAGACCCCCTACACTGCCCGAACACCACTGCACTGCCCTAACCCCTGAAACACCACCCCTGCATGACCCCCTACACTGCCCGAACACCACTGCACTGCCCTAAACCCTGAAACACCACCCCCAGCACGACCCCCTACACTGCCCGAACACCACTGCACTGCCCTAAACCCTCAAACACCACCCCCAGCACGACCCCCTACACTGCCCGAACACCACTGCACTGCCCTAAACCCTAAAACACTACCCCCAGCACGACCCACTACACTACCCGAACACCACTGCACTACCCTAAACCCTAAAATACTCCCCCAGCACGACCCCCTACACTACCCGAACACCACTGCACTACCCTAAACCCTAAAATACTCCCCCAGCACGACCCCCTACACTACCCGTACACGACTGCACTGCCCTAAACCCTCAAACACTCCCTCAGCACGACCCCCTTCTCTACCCGAACACCACTGCAGTGCCCTAAACCCTAAAACACTCCCCCAGCACGACCCCCTACACTACCCGAACACCACTGCACTGCCCTAAACCACTCCCCCAGCACGACCCCCTACACTACCCAAACACCACTGCACTGCCCTAAACCCTAAAACACTACCCTCCGCATGACCCCCTACACTACTAAACACCAATGCACTACCCTAAAC
The DNA here is from genome assembly GCA_963921515.1 of Calotriton arnoldi. Taxonomy (NCBI): domain Eukaryota; kingdom Metazoa; phylum Chordata; class Amphibia; order Caudata; family Salamandridae; genus Calotriton; species Calotriton arnoldi. The sequence goes on along the minus strand of CAWUFW010001986.1, from coordinate 1,368,384 downwards.
CCTAAAACACTACCCCCCGCACGACCCCCTACACTACCCAAAGACCACTGCACTACCCTAAACCCTAAAACACTACCCCCCGCACGACTCCCTACACTACCCAAAGGCCACTGCACTACCCTAAACCCTAAAACGTGACCTCCTACACTACACAAACACCACTGCACTACCCTAAACCCTAAAAAACTACCCCCAGCACGAACCCCAACACTACCCAAACACCACGGCACTACCCTAAACCCTAAAACACTACCCCCAGCAGTACCCCCTACACTACCCAAACACCATTCCACTACCCTAAACCCTAAAACACTACCCCCAGCAGTACCCCCTACACTACCCAAACACCACTGCACTACCCTAAACCACTACCCCCAGCACGACCCCTACACTACCCAAACACCACTGTACTACCCTAAACCCTAAAACACTACCCCAGCATGACCCCCTATACTACCCAAACACCACTGCACTACCCTAAACACTAAAACACTCCCCCCAGCACGACTCCCTACACTACCCAAACACCACTGCACTACCCTAAACCCTAAATCTACCCCTAGCATGACCCCCTACACTACACAAACACCGCTGCACTACCCTAAACCCTAAAACACTACCCCCAGCACGACCCCCTTCACTACCTAAACACAACTGCACAATTTGTTACAGGCGTTGCAACGCAGGCCTGTGGTGCTTACTGGAAGTACCTGGTGGGCTAGTTGGGCCCCAGGGACCCTCAGGATTCAAGGTGACCTAATCCCCCAACTTAAAACGCGCCACGGGGCGCGTTTGCACAGTGGTGAAGGGAGGGCGGGGCCTCAGGTAACATGTGCGCAAACACGCCCTGTGGTGCGTTTAAGTTGGGAATTAATTCCCTTGAATCCTGAGGGACCCTGGGGCCAACTAGCCCACCAGGTACCTTCAGTAAGCACAACAGAGTTGCGTTGCAGAGAGGTGAAAAAGGTGCGTGGCCTCGGAATGCCTCTCTGCAACTCAGCTCTGTGGTCCTAACTGTAGGTACCTGGGGGGCTAGTTGGGTCCCAGGGACCCTCAGGATTCAAGGGGACTTAATCCCGCAACTTAAAACGCGCCACGGGGCGCATTTGCACACATGTCACCTCAGGCCCCCCCTCCCTTCACCACCCTGTAGCGCGTTTTAAGAGGTAGTTTTAATCCCCCTGCCCTATTATGTACTAGGGACTTACAGAGGAGGTCATGCTAATCACAGGGGTACCCCAACGCATAGTGTTCCCTAGTGTATGTTGGTGTTTTCACTGTATTCTAAGTGTCTTTTAGCATAGCACTGGCTCTGGTTAGTCAGAGTCAGTTACCACCAGTACCCGTCTGAAAAAGTTGTGGGCACAGGATGATTTTGCAACAAGGCCTCTTTCTGCTCCTCTGTTGGTTCTTTCTGCACATCTTTTGCTTCTTCCTGCACTTTTCTTCGTGTTTGTGGACTTCTGTTGCTTCTTTCTGCATTTCCTTTGCTTCTTTCTGTGCGTTTTTTCTTCTTTCTTCACATGTCCTACCTCTGTAGGCATAGTTAGAAACTAGCATTTAAAAAACCTTTGAAATTCACTTAAAAAACCATAGGTTTCAGGCACGTTATAGTTCGAAATTAGCATTTAAAAAACCTTTGAAATCCACTGAAAAAACCATAGGTTTCAGACACGTTATAGTTAGAAATTAGCATTTAAAAAACCTTACAAATTCACTGAAAAAACCATAGGTTTTAGGGACAGTTATAGTTAGTTGGACATTGCACTCGTACAAAACCCGTGAAATTCCCCGTTATAGTTAGTTCAGCTAACTATAACTCGCGCCCCGCAATGCACTGCTGATGACGTCACATATTACATCACTCATGACATGGTCAGTTACATCACTGATGACATCACTGATGACATCATCCATGTGATAATTTGATGCATCTTCTCACAGCCTAATATAACCTTTGATACACCCACTCTAAATTACAGACTGCTATTCTCAAAACCATAGAAACTCCAACACCAATAACTACATACCCACTCACTGATTCTTAGGTCTACACACACATCCACTCACTCACCCGTACAGTCACTCATACTTACGGTCACTCAGTACGGGACTATCATATGCACTCATACACCTATATAGACACTCACACACCACCACTCATCCATAGAGGTACTCACACACCTAGTCAGTCATGCAAATAATTAATCACACTGCCATTTACTCACCTATACAGTTATACACACACCAGCTCACTTACTCATACAAATACTAGCACATTCTTACGCTCTTATACAATCACTGATACAAGTACACACTCATCCATACAGCCACTCTCACAATCACACACTCTCACTTATAGCCATTTATATACTCCAACACAGATATATACTGCCTTTCACATATGTAGTTACTCACACATGTACCACTGAGAAATACATTCACTCACTAACACACCCATACACACACTCACCCACCCATACAGTCCATCACAGATGCACTCTTGAAACCATGCACCCAGTGAATTACCCACTCACACATCTATGCACAGATCCATACACATCCCACCCACACAAACACTCAGGCACCCATACAGATATTCACACAACCAATCAATAACTCATATAGACACTTATGTAGTTATTCACAAACCCATACAGTCACTTACACACCAACAGACAGACGGATACAGAGATTCACACAGTTTAGTCACTAACCCGTGCATTCAGTAAGATACGTTTAATCACTCACTTATAGAGTCAGTCACGCACCTACTAAATCATCCATTCAGACACTTATACACCCACTCATTCTTCAATACGCCTTTCCCTATATATATTAAACATATTTAAACTTTACAGAAACACACAGTCACTGCATCATGTCATCAGTGATGTCATCAGTGATGTCATTTGAGATGTCATCAGTGATGTCACTGACCATGTCATGAGTGATGTAATATGTGACGTCATCAGCAGTGCATTGCGGGGGCGCGAGTTATAGTTAGCTGAACTAACTATAACGGGGGAATTTCACGGGTTTTGTACGAGTGCAATGTCCAACTAACTATAACTGTCCCTAAAACCTATGGGTTTTTCAGTGAATATATATATATATATATATTCACTGAAAAACCATAGGTTTTAGGGACGTTATAGTTACAAATTAGCATTTAAAAACCTTTGAAATTCACTGAAAAAACCATAGGTTTTAGGGACAGTTATAGTTAGTTGGACATTGCACTCGTACAAAACCCGTGAAATTCCCCCGTTATAGTTAGTTCAGCTAACTATAACTCGCGCCCCGCAATGCACTGCTGATGACGTCACATATTACATCACTCATGACATGGTCAGTGACATCACTGATGACATCACTGATGACATCTCAAATGACATCACTGATGACATCATCCAGTGACTGTGTGTTTCTGTAAAGTTTAAATATTTTTATATATATAGGGAAAGGCGTATTGAAGAATGAGTGGGTGTATAAGTGTCTGTATGGATGATTTAGTAGGTGCGTGACTAATTCTATAAGTGAGTGATTAAACGTATCTTACTGAATGCATGGGTTAGTGACTAAACTGGGTGAATGTCTGTATCTGTCTGTTGCTGTGTAAGTGGCTGCATGGGTTTGTGAATAGCTACATGAGTGTCTATAAGAGTTATTGATTTGTTGTCTGAGTATCTGTATGGGTGCCTGAGTGTTTGTGTGGATGGGGTGTGTGCGACTGTGCATAGATGTGTGAGTGGGTGATTCACTGGGTGGATGGTTTCAAGAGTGCATCTGTGATAGACTGTATGGGTGGGTAAGTGTGTGTAAGAGTGTGTTAGTGAGTGAATGTATGTCCCAGTGGTACATGTGTGAGTAACTACATATGTGAAAGGCAGTATATATGTGTGTTGGAGTATATAAATAGCTATAAGCGAGAGTGAGTGATTGTGATAGTGGCTGTATGGATGAGTGTGTGCTTGTATCAGTGATTGTATAAGAGCGTAACAATGTGCTAGTATTTGTATGATTAAGTGAGCTGGTGTGTGTATAACTGTATAGGTGAGTAAATGGCAGTGTGTTTAATTATTTGCATGACTGACTAGGTGTGTGAGTACCTCTATGGATGAGTGGCGGTGTTTGAGTGTCTATATAGGAGTAAGAGTGCATATGATAGTCCTGTATTGAGTGACCATAAGTATGAGTGACTGTACGGGTGAGTGAGTGGATGTGTGTGTGTAGACCTAAGAATCAGTGAGTGGGTATGTAGTTATTGGTGTTGGAGTGTCTATGGTTTTGCGAATGGCAGTCTGTAATTTAGATTGGGTGTATCAAAGGTTATATTAGGGTGTGAAGAGCTGCATCAGATTATCACGTGGATGATGTCATCAGTGATGTCATTTGAGATGTCATCAGTGATGTCATCAGTGATGTCACTGACCATGTCATGAGTGATGTAATATGTGACGTCATCAGCAGTGCATTGCGGGGCGCGAGTTATAGTTAGCTGAACTAACTATAACGGGGGAATTTCACGGGTTTTGTACGAGTGCAATGTCCAACTAACTATAACTTTCCCTAAAACCTATGGTTTTTTCAGTGAATTTCAAAGGTTTTTTAAATGCTAATTTGTAACTATAACGTCCCTAAAACCTATGGTTTTTTCAGTGAATTTCAAAGGTTTTTTAAATGCTAATTTGTAACTATAACATGTCTGAAACCTACGGTTTTTTCAGTGAATTTCAAAGGTTTTGTAAATGACAATTTTTAAAAGTATTAATTGTTATATACATTTTTTTCATACTGATTTTGAAATTTTTTAGAAAACATTTTTTTTTACATATTTTATTTTTTAAATTACATTGTAATTATATTATACATTACAAAAAATACTTTCTCAGAATGAATTACTTTAGTTTAAATACTTTGCACATAGGCAATAGACTTTTAAGTACAGTAGTTACAGTTGTTGCAATGGGCAACACATTTTCAAACACAATGCAACATTCAGCTCAATGTGAATTACTAGTTAAATGCAATTAGTTACTTTATGGATTACTTTTCTAACCACAGGACTGGATCCTAGATTCAGTCCTGGGACATCTCCTGTAAACAGTTGAGTAAAAGCGTTTTGGTTACAGTCGTGATTTTTAAGGAATATTATTGTACTTTAAAAGTTGACACTTAGAAACTTTTTCTCATAGAATGACCAATGTTATCCTATGGAAGGAAATTCACTTAAGAGGTAAAAACTGTTATCGTTACTTTTTGTTACTCAGTGTTGGATCCTGGATCCAGCACTGGTGCATCTCCTGTAAACAGTTGAAAGAATGCGTTTAAGTCATACAGGCGATTTTTAAGGAATATTTGTAGTTTGTGAAAATCGACACTTTGAAACTTTTCTGCTGAAAACCAGACAAAGGATTCCTATGGAGAAAATATAAGTTACTGGTAAGTACGGTTAAAATTACTTTTCAGGGTCAGTGCTGGGCTAAAAGATGCAGCACTGGGTTCTCTCCTGATAACAGGTGAGTAAATTGGAATTCGTACTTTGGTTGATTTTAGAGGAATATTATAAAGTTCCAAAACTCCACACTTAGAAGAATTTCCAAGTGAAACCAGTCAATGTTCGCCTATGAAGGAAATTCAAGTTACCGGTAAGTACGGTTAAAATTAATTTTGAGGATCAGTACTGGGCTGAAAGATGCAGCACTGAGGTCTCTCCTGATAACAGGTGAGTAAATCAGAATTCGGATTTCGGCTGATTTTAGAGGAATATTTTAAAGTTCCAAAAATCAACACTTAGAATCTTTTTCAGCAAAAAGCAGGCAATGATATCCTATGGAAGAAAATTCAAGTTACCGGTAAGTACGGTTAAAATTACTTTTGAGGATCAGTACTGGGCTGAAACATGCAGCACTGAGGTCTCTCCTGATAACAGGTGAGTAAATCGGAATTCGTATTTCGGCTGATTTTAGAGGAATATTTTAAAGTTCCAAAACTCCACACTTAGAAGAATTTCCAAGTGAAACCAGTCAATGTTAGCCTATGGAAGGAAATTCAAGTTACTGGTAAGTACGGTTAAAATTACTTTTCAGGACCAGTACTGGGCTGAAAGATGCAGCACTGAGGTCTCTCCTGATAACAGGTGAGTAAATCAGAATTCGGATTTCGGCTGATTTTAGAGGAATATTTGCACAATGGTGAAGGGAGGGGGCGGGGCCTGAGGTGACATCTGTGCAAACGCGCCCCGTGGCGCGTTTTAAGTTGGGGGATTAAGTCCCCTTGAATCCTGAGGGTCCCTAGGGGCCAACTAGCCCACCAGGAACCTCCAATATGCGCCAGGGGGCTGCGTTGCAGAGACGTGTAGAGAGGCCACACCCTTTTACACCTCTCTGCAACGCAGCTCTGTGGCGCTTTCTGGATGTACCTGTTGGGCTAGTTGGCCCCCAGGGACCCTCAGGATTGAAGGGGATTTAATTCCCCATCTTAAAACGCGCCACGGGGCCTGTTTGCACACATGTCACCTGAAGCCCCGCCCCTCCCTTCACCACTGTGCAAACGCGCCCCGTGGCGCGTTTTAAGTTGGGGGATTAAGTCCCCTTGAATCCTGAGGGTCCCCGGAGTCCAACTAGCCCACCATATACCTCCAAAAGCGCCACAGAGCTGCGTTGCAGAGAGGTGTAAAAGGGGTGTGGCCTCTCTACACGTCTCTGCAAGGCAGCCCCTGGCGCATACTGGAGGTTCCTGGTGGGCTAGTTGGCCCCCAGGGACCCCCAGTATTCAAGGGAAATTTGTTCCCCTCTGCAAACGCGCCAGGGGCGCGTTTGCAGAGTGGTGAAGGAAGGGGGCGGGGCCCGATCGTTTTTTTTTGTTTTGTTTTTTTTTTGTCCCCTGAAGGGGGGCTGTGTGGCCCCCCTTCCTTTTTTCTCTTTTTGGGCCCTGGGGACCCCATCCCCCAGGGCCTTACCCCTTTTTTAATTTTTCAAAAAAAAAAAAAAACGGGAAGGGGCCGCGTGGCCCCCTTCCCTGGGCCTGTATTGGCCCCGGGGACCCCATCCCCCGGGGCATGGCCTCTATATTTATTATTTTGAGGGGGGCAGCGTGGCCCCCTCCTCTGGCCATTTTAAGGCCCCGGGGACCCCATCCCCCGGGGCCGGCCTTTCCATTTAAAAAAAAAAAAAATTCTCTTTTTTGGGGAGGGGGCCGCGTGGCCCCCTCCTCCGGGCCACTATTTGCCCCGGGGACCCCATCCCCCGGGCTGGCCTCTCTCCGTTGGGGACTGTGGGGGTCCCCAATCCCCCACAGTCCCGCCGGCTCCCACGTCCCTTGGGAGCCGGCATTGCTGTTCCACATGGGGAGCAGCTGACATGCTGCTCCCCATGTGGAAAGCAATCGCTTTGGATATTGGAAGAGAGAGCAGGTTTCCCTGCTCTCTCTTCCAATATCCAAAGCAGTTTGCTATGGCAGGACGGGAGCCGCGAGGCTCCCGTCCTGCCATAGCAAACTACAGTGTCTTGGGGGTAGGCACCCCGGGACACTGCAGGAGCCGGCCCTGGGGGGTGGTGGTCCCCAGGGCCATCAAGGGCTCCAGGAGGGGGGCCGCGCGGCCCTCCTCCCATTCAGTACACAGCCCCGGGAGGTGGTGGTCCCTGGGCTCTGGGGTCCGTAACGGACCCCCATATTAAAATGTTTAGTGCCCCGGGGAGGTGGCGGTCCCCGGGGCGTGTGGGGGCTGGAGCCCCCCACACTGGTTTTATTTTTAATTAAAAAAAAGCCCCGGGAGGTGGTGGTCCCCGGGGCTGCGGGAGGGCTCAGAGCCCTCCCGCACCATTTTTCAAAAAGCCCCGGGGGTGGCGGTCCCCGGGCTTGGGGGCCCTTTGAGGCCCCCCACACATTAAATTATCCCCCCACCCCCACCATGCCCCCGGGACTTGGGCCACCCGGGGGCCAGTAACATCGAAGCGCGGAGACCGCGCTTCGATTTTTTTTTCGGCAGGATTCGCGCACCCTGAGCGCATCCTGCCGATTTTTTAAAAAATATTTTTATTTTTTGCCCAGGGGGTCCTTGTGGGACCCCCTGAGCAAACCTAGGGGTCAGGGTGTTTCTACCCTGCCCCCTTTGTGCGCTTTGCACACTTGTTTCTGTCCCTCGGTTCTACCGAGGGACAAAATGGCTGCCAACATTTCCTGAATCGGAATGTTGACAGCCAGCTGACAGCCAATTAACATGCAGCTCGTGATCGGGACGGTGCGCGCAGGGTGCGCTGAGGGTACGCGGACCCTACTCGGCCATAGATATCACTAACTTTTTACTTTTCATTTTCTCAGCAACTACTGAACGGATTTACACCATTTAACAAAAAGGGTTCTTTCTGAACCAAGAACTACCTCTTTGCCAAATTTGGTGTAATTCCGTTCAGCAGTTCGGGCTGTAGCCGTGTCTAAAGTTTCCTATGGAAAAGTGCATGGGGAAAACGCGTTTTGGGACCCCCTTTTTCTCGGCCCCCGCTTGACGAATCCCCCGAGACTTTCAGGGTAGGAGCGGAACGGAGCGGGCCACAAAGTTTGAAAATTTCGCGAAGATACGTCCAACCGGCAAGAGAGTTATTTCAAATAGAATGTCGTGGATTTCCTATGGATAATAGGTTGTAACTATAACTATCTACTGGCGACCGCCAGTAGATAATATATATATATATATATATATAATTATCTACTGGCGGTCGCCAGTAGATAGTTATAGTTAGGACCTATTTTCCATAGGATGTTAATTCGCCCCCGGGTGGGCCAAGTCCCGGGGGCATGGTGGGGGGGTGGGTTAAATTTATGTATGGGGGGCCTCTAAGGGCCCCCCAAGCCCCGGGGACCGCCACCCCGCGGGCTTTAACAAAAAATGGTGCGGGAGGGCTCTTTGCCCTCCTGCTGCCCCGGGGACCGCCACCTCCCCGGGGCTTTTCTTTTTATTTTTTTTTAACCTGTGTGGGGGGGCTCCAGCCCCCCCACACGCCCCGGGGACCGCCACCTCCCCGGGGCACTAAAAAATTAAAAATGGGGGTCCGTTTTGGACCCCCGAAGCCCCGGGGACCACCACCTCCCCAGGGCTTTGAAAATGTGGGGAGGGGGGCCGCGCGGCCCCCCTCCTGGAGCCCTTGATGGCCCTGGGGACCGCCACACCCCAGGGCCGGCTCCTGCAGTGTCCCGGGGTGCCTACCCCGGGACACTGCTGTTTGCAATGACAGGACGGGAGCCTCGCGGCTCCCGTCCTGTCATTGCAAACTTGCTTTGGATATTGGAAGAGAGAGCAGGAAACCTGCTCTCGCTTCCAATATCCAAAGCTGATTGCTTTTCCACATGGGGAGCAGCATGTTAGCTGCTCCCCATGTGGAAAAGCAATGCCGGCTCCGCAGGAGGCGGGGAGCCGGCTGGGACTGTGGGGGAATTGGGGACCCCCCCACAGTCCCCAACGAGAGGCCAGGCCCCGGGGGATGGGGTCCCCGGGGCCATAAGTGGCCAGGGAGGGGGGCCACGCAGCCCCCCTCCCCAAATTTTAATTTAAAAAAAAAAAAAGTGCAAGGCCGGCCCCGGGGGATTGGGTCCCCGGGGCCTTATATGGCCTGAGGAGGGGGGCCACGCAGCCCCCTCCAAATAAAAAATTAAAAATCGAGGCCATGCCCCGGGGGATGGGGTCCCCGGGGCCAATACAGGCCCAGGGAAGGGGAGCCATGCGGCCCCTTTCCCGTTTTTTTTTTTTATTTAATTAAAAATGCTCAGGCCCTGGGGGATGGGGTCCCCGGGGCCTAAAAGTGGGACAAGGAAGGGGGCCACGCAGCCCCCTCCCATTAAAAAGAAAAAACAAAAAAAAAAAACGACCGGCATCGTGCCGGAGGCCCCGCCCCTTCCCTGCAGTACTCTGCAAACACGCCCCTGGCGCGTTTGCAGAGGGGGAACGAATTCCCCTTGAATACTGGGGGTCCCTGGGGCCAACTAGCCCACCAGGAACCTCCAGTATGCGCCAGGGGCTGCGTTGCAGAGACGTGTACAGAGGCCACGCCCCTTTTACACCTCTCTGCAACGCAGCTCTGTGGCGCTTTTTGGAGGTATATGGTGGGCAAGTTGGACTCCAGGGACCCTCAGGATTCAAGGGGACTTAATCCCCCAACTTAAAACGCGCCACGGGGTGCGTTTGCACAGTGGTGAAGGGAGGGGGCGGTGCTTCAGGTGACATGTGTGCAAACAGGCCCCGTGTCGCGTTTTAAGATGGGGAATTAAATCCCCTTCAATCCTGAGGGTCCCTGGGGCCAACTAGCCCAACAGGTACGTCCAGAAAGCGCCACAGAGCTGCGTTGCAGAGAGGTGTAAAAGGGGTGTGGCCTCTGTACACGTCTCTGCAACGCAGCCCCTGGCGCATACTGGAGGTTCCTGGTGGGCTAGTTGGCCCCTAGGGACCCTCATGATTCAAGGGGACTTAATCCCCCAACTTAAAACGCGCCACGGGGCGCGTTTGCTCAGATGTCACCTCAGGCCCCGCCCTCCCTTCACCATTGTGCAAATATTCCTCTAAAATCAGCCGAAATACGAATTCTGATTTACTCACCTGTTATCAGGAGAGACCTCAGTGCTGCATCTTTCAGCCCAGTACTGGTCCTGAAAAGTAATTCTAACCGTACTTACCAGTAACTTGAATTTCCTTCCATAGGCTAACATTGACTGGTTTCACTTGGAAATTCTTCTAAGTGTGGAGTTTTGGAACTTTATAATATTCCTCTAAAATCAGCCGAACTACGAATTCCGATTTACTCACCTGTTATCAGGAGAGAACCTCAGTTCTGCATCTTTCAGCCCAGCACTGACCCTGAAAAGTAATTCTAACCGTACTTACCAGTAACTTGAATTTCCTTCCATAGGCTAACATTGACTGGTTTCACTTGGAAATTCTTCTAAGTGTGGAGTTTTGGAACTTTATAATATTCCTCTAAAATCAGCCGAACTACGAATTCTGATTTACTCACCTGTTATCAGGAGAGAACCCAGTGCTGCATCTTTTAGCCCAGTACTGATCCTGAAAAGTAATTTTAATCGTACTTACCAGGAACTTGAATTTCCTTCCATAGGCTAACATTGACTGGTTTCACTTGGAAATTCTTCTAAGTGTGGAGTTTTGGAACTTTATAATATTCCTCTAAAATCAGCCGAACTACGAATTCCGATTTACTCACCTGTTATCAGGAGAGAACCCAGTGCTGCATCTTTTAGCCCAGCACTGACCCTGAAAAGTAATTCTAACCGTACTTACCAGTAACTTGTATTTTCTTCCATAGGAATCCATTGTCTGGTTTTCAGCAGAAACGTTTCAAAGTGTCAATTTTCACAAACTACAAATATTCCTTAAAAATCGCCTGTATGACAAACGCATTCTTTCAACTGTTTACAGGAGATGCACCAGTGCTGGATCCAGGATCCACCACTGAGTAAGAAAAAGTAACGATAACACTACTTACCTGCTAAGTGAATTTCCAGCCATAGGATAACATTGGTGATTCTATGTGAAAAAGTTTCTAAGTGTCAACTTTTAAAATACAATAATGTTCCTTAAAAATCAGTACTGTAACCAAAACGCTTTTACTCAACTGTTTACAGGAGATGTCCCAGGACTGAATCTAGGATCCAGTCCTGTGGTTAGAAAAGTAATCCATAAAGTAACTAATTGCATTTCACTTGAAATTCACATTGAGCTCAATGTTGCATTGTGTTTGAAATTGTGTTGCCTATTGCAACAACTGTAACTACTGTACTTAAAAGTCTATTGCCTATTTGCAAAGAATTTAAACTAAAGTAATTCATTCTGAGAAAGTATATTTTGTAATGTAATGTATAATGTAATTACAATGTAATTTAAAAAATAAATAGTTTAAACAAATGTAGAAATAATAAGTATCAAAAAAATAAATATAACAATTAATACATTTAAAAATTGTCATTTACAAAACCTTTGAAATTCACTGAAAAAACCATAGGTTTCAGACATGTTATAGTTAGGAATTAGCATTTAAAAAACCTTTCAAATTCACTGAAAAAACCATAGGTTTCAGGCACGTTATAGTTAGAAATTAGCATTTAAAAACCTTTGAAATTCACTGAAAAACCATAGGTTTCAGACACGTTATAGTTAGAAATTTGCATTTAAAAACCTTTGAAATTCACTGAAAAAAAACATAGGTTTTAGGGACAGTTATAGTTAGTTGGACATTTCACTCGTACAAAACCCATAGAAATTACCCCGTTATAGTTAGTTCAGCTAACTATAACTCGCGCCCCGCAATGCACTGCTGATGACGTCACATATTACATCACTCATGACATGGTCAGTGACATCACTGATGACATCACTGATGACATCTCAAATGACATGTTTTTTTCAGTGAATTTCAAAGTTTTTTGAATGCAAATTTCTAACTATAACGTGTCTGAAACCTATGGTTTTTTCAGTGAATATATATATATATATATATATATATATATATATATCACCATCAGTAATTTTCACGGACTGTTAGTGAATTTACTTTAATGTCCATTGACCATGAAGGAAGTTTCCACGGCATTTGTCCGTAATTTTAGCCTTTGTGCTAAAGGACAAATGTTAACTCCAACAGTTGAGATGGCTCAGCTGAAGCAGAAGGGAGGAGGTCTACTGTGCAGAGATCCAGTGAGAGGGGCAGCCAGGGTGCTTGTTGCTTCAAAGAAATGTAAATGTGGGCAACTGCTTAATCTGCACATGTAATGGCTGCTTCAATGCGGGTCTAGGTGTTAATTGATATAGTTCACATTAAGCCGCCCAACGTGAAAAATTTCTTTTTTGCTAAGGGTATTGTTAGTGTGTTCCAAGCTGAGCTGTGGAGTGTGTGCTTTAAACAGACAGTTGTAAAGGACAAGTTACTTACCTTCGGTAACGCCTTATCTTGTAGAGACATGATCTAGCCGCAGATTCCTTACCTTTGAATTTCCCAGGTGTCAGACTGGATCCAGAATATTTTTTCTTCAAGCAATACCTCTGTGCGCCGGTAGGTGGCTTTGGCCGCCTCCACGTGACGTCTTCGGCATCGTCTCCGCCATTGTGACATCCGCGTCACCTAGAAGCTCGGAGCCATGAAGTGCACTTACATCGGTGTGTTCCTGAACAACTAGGGCCCTAAAAGGGATCGGTCTTGACCCTATAAACCTGTCCGCAATGCGGGAAGGATAGGTGGGTTGGTAAGGATTCTGCGGCTAGAACATGTCTCTACCAGATTAGGCATTACCAAAGGTAAGTAACTTGTCCATCTGATAGAGACATCTAGCCGCAGATTCCTTACCTTTTAATCGATACCCAAGCAATACCATCCCCGGAAGAGGGACTACAGACAAGTTTAGACCAGGAAGTCCTGCAGGACAGAGTGGCCAAAAAGGCAGTCTCTGCGGACTTGACTGTCCAAGCAGCAGTGCTTGGTGAAGGTGAGCAGGGATGCCCACATTGCTGACTGGCAAATATTCAGGACTGGAACACCACGTTGCAATGTCATGGTAGTGACCTTAGCTCTGGTGGAATGAGCCCTTAAACTTTCAAGAGGCTGCTTCTTGCCCAAAGCATAGCAAATTTTGATTCAGATGACGACCCGTCGCGAGAGTCCTCTTCTGCACCACACAACCTTTCTTTGATCCAAAGTACCCCACGATGATTTGGTCGTCCACCCGGAACTCTTTAGTGCGGTCAAGGTAGGATGACAACGCTCTTTTTGGGTCCAGACAGTGGAGTTGCTCCTCTTCTTTAGAGAGGTGCGGAGGATCGCAGAAAGTGGCAAATGTGACAGATTGCCCCACGTAGAATGGTGTTACCACTTCCGGTAAGAAAGAGGCCCTAGTGCGAAGCACCAACTTATCAGGGAAGATGGTCGGGTAAGGAGGCTTGGATGACAGAGCCTGCAATTCGCTCAAACACCTCCTGGCAGAAGTTACTGCCACTAAAGCACAAGTTACTAACTTGTGTAACGATATATCTGTAAGAGACAGTAGTTAGTGACAGATTCCTTACCTTAGAATATCCCCAGGCGTCAGGCTGGATCCGGAAAGTTTTCTGCGTAGCAGTACCCTTGCGCGTCGGTAGGCGGCGTCGTGTAGCTCCGCGTCCGTTGTCGGCGTCGTGATCGCCGGGATGACGTCGCGGGCAGTACTTAGACGCCGCCCCTGCGCGCTGACGTCAGTTCTGTACACGACTTTCCGCGCCAGGAACGCAGAGCCATGCAAGAAGCTGACATAGGTGTCTGAAAAATACTAGGGCCCTGAAAGGGATGTCCTTAACCCTAGAAATCAGTTCGCAGAACGGGGAGGATGGGTGGGGCGGTAGGAATCTGTCACTAACTACTGTCTCTTACAGATATATCGTTACACAAGTTAGTAACTTGTGCATCTGAAAGAGACACGTTAGTGACAGATTCCTTACCTTAGAATAGATACCCCAGCAATACCAACCCCGGTGGTGGGTCTGCGAACAAAGATCAGACAAGGAAGTCCCGGAGGACAGAACGGCCAAAGAAGCCGTCCCTCCGGACCTGACTGTCAAGGCAGTAATGCTTTGTAAATGTGTGCAGCGAGGCCCACGTAGCTGCCTGACAGATATCCTGCAGCGGAACACCTCGGCCTAAAGCCATGGTAGCAGCCGTTGCCCTGGTGGAATGGGCACGCAGCCCAACAGGAGGCTCCTTCTTAGCCAAAGAATAGCAGGCTTTGATACACAAGGTTACCCAGCGGGAGATGGTTCTCTTGTGCACCGCCCGACCTTTTTTGGCGCCCACGTAGCCAACAAAGAGCTGGTCATCCACCCGGAAGTGTTGTGTGCGGTTGATATAAAAAGAAAGCGCACGTTTTGGGTCCAGACGGTGGAGCCTCTCTTCCTCTCTGGAAGGATGCGGAGGCGGAAAGAAGGTGGGCAAGTGATGGTCTGCCCAATGTGGAAGGCAGTAACCACCTTTTGCAAGAAGGACGGACGCGTCCTAAGAACAACCTTGTCTGGATGGACAGACAGAAAGGGAGGTTTGCATGAAAGAGCCTGGAGCTCACTCACCCGCCGAGCGGAGGTGATGGCCACCAGAAAGGCTGTCTTCAGAGTCAGAAGACGAAGAGGACAGTTGTGTAGAGGCTCAAAGGGAGCGCACATAAGAAAGGTAAGAACCAAGTTCAAGTCCCACTGAGGCATCACAAACGGAACAGGAGGGAAGAGGTGTGTAATGCTCTTTAAGAACCTGTTAACAACAGGGGACTTGAAAAGGGAGGGCTGATCAGGAAGCCTGAGGAAGGCCGAGATAGCACAAAGATAGCTCCTTGATGGTACCCAGGGCAGAACCCTGTTGGGCCATGGAAAGAAGGAACAGAAGAACCTCAGAAAGAGGGGCAGAAAGGGGATTCATAGCCTTTGCTGTGCACCATGCCACAAACTTGTTACACCTGCAGGCGTATACCACCTTAGTGGAGGGACGCCTGGCTGCCAGAATTACATCACAAACTTCGGGAGGCAAGTCGAAAGGAATCAACTGCCGCCGCTCAATCTCCACGCAAGCAGGTGGAGGCTGGACAGGTTCGGGTGGAGGACCATCCCCTGCTGCTGCGACAGAAGATCCTCCCGAAGAGGAAGACGGATCGGGGGATCTACGCTCATACTGAGTAGCTCGGGATACCAAACTCTTCGAGCCCAGTCCGGAGCCACAAGAATGACTTGGGCCCGGTCGGGCCGAATCTTCTTCAACACTCTGGGTAGAAGTGGTATAGGCGGAAAGGCGTACAACAGACCGCAACTCCACTCGCAACGAAAAGCGTCGCCGAGCGAGTGCCACCTTGGAAATTCCAACGCGCAGAATTGATGACATTGCGCGTTCTCTTCGGTGGCGACAGATCTAACCAAGGCTCTCCCCACTGTAGAAAGAGTCCTTGCGCCACTTCCGAGTGAAGACGCCATTCGTGATCCATCATGCACCTGCGGCTGAGCTTCGTCCGGCCCTGGCGTTCAGGGAACCTGCCAGGTGTTGAACCATCAGGAACATGCCCTGATGTTCCAGCCATGTCCAGAGACGCAGAGCCTCTGACAGAGGGTCTCACGACCCCACCCCGCCTTGTTTGTTGCAGTACCACATGGCGGTGGTGTTGTCTGTGAACACCTGCACCACCTTCCCCTTTGACAGAGGGAAGGAATGCCTTGAGTGCAAGACGGATCGCCCGGAGCTCCAGAAGGTTGATATGGAGCTGGGACTCCGCCGGAGACCAGAGGCCTCTGATCTCCGCCTTCCCATGTGACCGCCCCATCCCAGAAGGGACGCGTCCGTCACAACTGTGTGCTCTGGCTGGGGAAGGGAGAGGATCTGCCCATGACCCATTGCCGGTTCGAGAGCCACCACTGCAACTGTTTTGCAGTCCCCTCCGAGATCTGGACGTGATCGGACAGGTTGCCCTGGTGCTGAGCCCACTGGAACTTCAGGTCCCACTGCAGAGCCCGCATATGCCATCTGGCATGATCGACTAGCAGGATGCAGGAGGCCATGAGGCCCAGCAGCCTCAGGGTCATCCGTACCGAAACACAGGATAAAGGCTGAAAGATCGGAATCATAGCCTGAATATCCCGGACTCGCCGTTCGGGAGGATAGGCCCGAAACTGCGTTGTGTCCAGAACTGCTCTGATGAAAAGGAGCTGTGGAGAAGGAATCAGATGCGACTCGGCACATTGATGGAGAACCCCAGCGAGTGCAGGAGTCCGGCCGTAGTCTGGAGGTGGGAGACGACTGCCTGGGACGAGCCCGCCTTCAGCAGCCAGTCGTCGAGGTAGGGTAAGAATGAAACACCTGCCCGGCGCAGATGAGCTGCGACCACCGCCATCACTTTCGTGAACACCCGAGGGGCACTGGTAAGGCCAAAGGGGAGCACGGTGAACTGAAAATGCTCGAGGCCTACCGTGAACCGTAGGTAACGCCGGTGGGCCGGCAGGACGGGGATGTGGAAATAAGCGTCCTGCAAGTCCAACGCTACCAACCAGTCTCCAGGGTCGAGGGCAGTCAAGACCTGAGCTAGGGTGAGCATCTTGAACTTCTCCTTCCGGAGGAAGCGATTGACGTTCCGGAGGTCCAAGATAGGACGCATGTCCTCCTTGTCGTTTTTGGGCACCAGAAAGTAGTGGGAGTAGCAACCACGCCCTACTTCTGGGGTCGGAACATGCTCGATGGCCCTCTTGGCGAAGAGGGCCGTGACTTCCTTCTGCAGAAGCATCAAGTGATCCCCTGACATGCGGTGGAATTGAGGTGGCATGGCTGGGGGGGTGGTCTCGAAGGGGAGGGAGTAGCCCCTTCGGACAATGTCCAAGACCCACCTGTCCGAGGTGATGGGACGCCAGTGGTGAAGGTGATGGCGGACCCTGCCTCTACTGGCGTGCTGTGCACCTGAAAGGAGGGACTAGGAGGGCTTGGAGGCCGCGGACGGGTTGGAGGTGGTGGCCTGACCCGCACGCTGGTTGCCCGAACCGCCACGGCGGTATCCACGTCCCTCGGCCACGCGAAGGCGCTTGCTGCGCGGGCCGGTGGCTGGGCTGTTGACGTGACTGGGCGCCCTTCCGTGGCCACGAGAGGGGCGAAAAGCAGAGGTTAGCGGAGGGCGCACAACAGAAAGGCCCAGGGACTTGGCAGTAGCCCGTGAGTCCTTAAAACGCTCCAGCGCATGGTCTGCTTTGGAACCAAAAGACCGACTCCATCAAAGGGCATGTCCATGAGTGTATTCTGGACATCACCCGAGAAACCAGTGGTCCTCAGCCAGGCGTGGCGACGCAGCGCCACCGTCGTTGCAAGCGATCTGCCCAGCGAGTCGGCGGTATCAAGGCCACAACGTATGGTGTATTTTGCCGCATCCCTACCTTCCGCAATGGCGCGGGTAAGCAGTGTCTGGACCTCCTCAGAACACTGGGGCAAGACTTGCGCCACCGAATCCCACAGGGAGTGGGTATATCGGCCCAAAAGGCAAGCGGTGTTCACCGACCGCAAGCCAGCACTGGAGGAAGAAAAGGCCTTCTTCCCAAATTGGTCCAGGCGTTTGGATTCCCTATCCGGAGGGGCGGTAGGGAAGGCGGTTTGGGAGGCAGAGGCTTGGACAACCAAGCTCTCGGGGTTGGGATGTTGGGAGAGAAACACGGGGTCGCCAGGAGCAGGGCGATGGCGTCGGGCCACGTTCCTATCTACAGGAGCCCCTGTGGTGGGCTTGGACCAGGTGCCCAAAAGAACGTCAATGAGTGCATCATTAAACGGCAGCACAGTCTCCGCAGAGGAGGCCGCCGGCTGAAGCACTTCCGTCAAGAGATTAGTCTTGACAGCCAGAGTAGGCAATTGGAGGTGCAGGGCTCCAGCTGCTCTCACGCAACACCGTTGCGAAATCTGCCCCTCCTCCGTAGCCACGGGAGGAGACAGCATGCCAGTGTCAGGGAAGTATCTAGACCACTGGCATCCCCAAGTTCCTCTGCCCAGTCCTGATCATACTCACACTGCCGTGTGAGAGGGTCTTCTGACCCCTCCCAGCTCTCCTGGTCCTCCTCTAGTGAAAAATATGGAGGAGGAGGGACATTTGGGACCCAAAGTCTCGTCGGCGCCGGATCCGGCGTCGGGCGACGCCGGTCCGGCTCCATGTCCGGACCCGGACGGCGTCGGGAACGGCACCGGGGACATCGGCGTCGGCGGAGGCGTGGTTAGGTCAACTGGCGTCGATGGGGGTTGCGGCACCACCGGGGCCGGGATCGGGGCCGGAGCCGAGGCCGGGATCAAGGCTGGCGGGACAGGCGACGCCGGGACCGGAGTCGTCGGCGACGCCGGAGCAACCCCATCAGGGCCCGCGGGGCCCGAAGGCGCACCGGAGGGACTTTTAGGCCCGAAGAGGCGGGCCATGGCCGACAGGAACTCCTGTGCTTTGCCGAGTCGCCCCGAACCCGGAAAGGACGGGTAATGCGGGGGCGACTCGACAGGCACGTCCGGGGCGGCGGGGACGGTGCCGACAGGGGCCTCAGCCGAGTCGTGAGACCGGCGAGGCGAAGTCTTAGAGCGATGATGCTTCTTAGACTTCTTGTGCTTCGACTTACCCGAGGAGCGCGAAGACTTGGACTCCGACGAACGGCGGGGACTCCGCGACCGGCCCCTCGACCTCTCCCGGGACCGGAGCTTGGTGTGGCGCGGAGCCGACTGCCGGACCTCGAGTAGCTTTCGAGACCGCTCTCGCAAAGCCTTCGGGTGAAGTTTCCGGCAGTCAGGGCACGACTTCGTGTCGTGGTCTCGGCCGAGACAGAAGAGACACTCTAAGTGCAGGTCTGTGATCGACATCATTCGAGCACAGACCTCGCATGGCTTGAAGCCGGGCATCCCTATCGACACCTAGGAGTCGTGACGACTCGAAAAGAAAACAGTGAAAAATCACCCAAAAATTTAGTCAAAAATTGACTAGGGCACTGTTCTTCCCGGATCTGCGCTTAGTGGCGCGGAAAAAGAATAACTGACGTCCAGCGCGCAGGGGCGGCGTTTAAGTACTGCCCGCGACGTCATCCCGGCGATCACGACGCCGACGGCGGACCGCGGAGCCGCACGACGCCGCCACCGACGCGCAAGGGTACTGCTACGCAGAAAACTTTCCGGATCCAGCCTGACGCCTGGGGATATTCTAAGGTAAGGAATCTGTCACTAACGTGTCTCTTTCAGATAAGGCTGTTTTGATGGTAAGCAGCCAGAGGGGGCATTTGTGCAGAGGTTCGAACGGAGCACACATGAGGAAGGTGAGAACCAAATTAAGGCCCCACTGAGGCATGATGAAAGGGGTAGGTGGGAACATATGTACAAGCCCCTTAAGAAATCTATTATGTACAATATTTTACAAAGTTGTGCCACTGGCAGGCATACATGGTCTTGGTAGAGGGATGCCTGGCTGCCAAAATAACATTACAGACTTCGGGAGGAAGGATGAATGTTATCAACTTCCGCCACTCAATCTCCATGTAAGAAGGCATAGAGTTGACTGGTTCGGGTGGAGGACCCTCCCCTGCTTCTGCGACAGAAGATCGTCCCGAAGGGGCAGCCTGATTGGAGGATCAATGCTCATTTGGAGAAGCTCGGGATACCAGACTCTCCTTGCCCAGTCCGCAGCCACCAGAATGACTTGGTCCCAGTCCCTCCAAATCTTCTAGAGCACTCTGGACAGGAGTGGTATTGACGGAAAGGCATACACGAGGCCTGAGCTCCAGTCAAGACGAAAAGCTTCGCCAAGCGAGTAACGCTTTGGAAACTCCAGCGCGCAAAACTGCTGACATTTCGCGTTCTTGCCGAAGGTGAACAGATCTAACCAAGGCTCTCCCCATTGTTGAAAAAGACCTTGCTCCACCTCCGGATGGAGATGCCATTCATGATCCGCTAGGCATCGATGGCTTTCAGAGAACCTGCCAGGTGTTAAACCACCAGGGAAATGTCCTGCTGTTCCAACCATGTCCAGAGATGCAGGGCCTCTTGACATAGGGTCCACGACCCCACCCTGCCCTGTTTGTTGCAGTGCCACATGGCGGTGGTGTTGTCTGTGAACACCAGCTTTCCCTTGATTGAAGGAAGAAAGGCTTTCAATGCCAAGCAAATTGCTCGGCGCTCCAGCAAGTTCATGTGGAGTCCGGATTCCGCCGGAGATGAGAGTCCTCTGATCGCCACCTCTCCCAGATGGCTGCCTCATCCCAGGAGTGATGCATCGGTCACTACTGTGTGGTCAGGTTGGAGAGGGGTCTGCCTCTGACCCAACCGCAGATGGTCAGCCACCACTGCAGGTCCTCTGCAGTTCCTTCCGAGATCTGAACCATGTTGTAGATATTCGCCTGATGCTGCGTCCACTGGAACTTCAAGTTCTAGTGCAGAGCCCTGCATATGCGAGCTGGTATATGTCACTAGCAGGATGCAGGAGGCCATGAGGCCCAGCAGCCTGAGTCATTTTCACTGAAATCCATGATAGAGGCTGAAACATCAGTATCATAGCCTGAATATCCTGGACTTGCCTTTCGAGAGGAAAGGCCTGAAACTGCAGTGTCCAGAACAGCTCTGACGAAAGGGAGCATCTGAGAGGGAGGGAGTCAGGTGTGACTTCAACAAGTTGATAGTAACCCCAAGGAAAGCAGGAGGCTCACCTTAGTCTGGAGGTGGGGACGACAGCCTGGGGCACACCCACCTTCAACAGCCAGTGGTCTAGATTGAGGAAGACTGGCACCACTGATCTGCGCAGATGAGTCAAGGCCTAGTTGAATGGCAGGAGGGGTTCCGGGGAGGAGACACCCGGCTGCAGGACCTTTGTCAAGATGTTAGTCTTGACTTCCACCTAAGGGAGCTGAAAGTTACGGGACCTCAGTTGCCCTTTTCACCACCTTAGCATATGAAGCTACCTCTTCCGTAGCCACAGTTGGGGGAGAAGGCATGCCAGAATCTAGAGCGGTATCCAGTCCACTCACCCCTCCCAATCTTCCTCTATGCCTAGCCCTTCAAAATAAGGCTGAGGAACTGACCTAGGACCCAAGGGTGCTGTTGGCCCCGGAATCAGGCACCGATCTGGATCTGGGTCGTTGGGGATGAGAATGAGGCGGACTCCACCGGGGTGCGCTAGGAGTCTCAGCGACTTGGCCTGTGTGGGGAAGGTCGCAATGGCGCGTCCGGAGTCGGTAGAGATCCACCACCGGATCCAAGGGGGCATCCGCGCGGAACCCGATGGAGCCCCCTCTGAGCCTACAGGGCCTGAAGGCGCGGCAGGAGGGCAGGCTGCCTAAATATGAGGCACATGGCACCATCGAATTCTTTGAGCTGGACGGGGGTCACTCTGGCTCCCGGGAAAACAGGGAAGCAAGGAGCCGACCCAGGCGAAGGTTCAGCAGAACGAGGCCTAGAGGGCAGAGGCTCCTCCTTCACATTACCTGACCTACCTTACAACTTCGAGTAGGAGGACAAGGACTTAGGACTCCCGGGGCTGTGCTCGGACCTTCATCACGACCAGGACCAAGAACGAGACCTCCAAGACGAACAATGTGGTGCCGAGCGCTGGGCCCCAAGCCGCTATAGGGACCGCTCCCCCAAAGCTTTTAGAGCCATGGCCTGGCAGTCAGAGCATGGCTTCAAGTCGTGGTCGCACCCCAGGCACCAAAGACAAACCTCCGACATGGTGCGGTGGCAGGTGCCACACGGTTTGAATCCAGCAGTCTTCTTTGACATGTTGGGGACAAAAAATCTACACAAAAAGTTAAAAAAAGCCTGTCAAAAAGTGACAGAAGGTAGCCCTCTTCACGAATCTGCACTGGCTGGCGTGGAAAGAAAAGAACTGATGTTAGCGCGCCAAGATGGCACCTATATAGGTGACGCATATGTCACAACGGCGGAGACGACACCGATGACGTAACACGGAGCCGACCGGCGCCACCTACTGGCATGCAAGAAACATCTTCCGGATCTAGTCTGAAGCCTGGGAAATTCAAAGGTAAGGAATCGGCGGCTAGATGTCTCTATCAGATATTCTTTGCACTAAATGCAATCTGCATATTACTAAAGAACAAGTTACTTACCTTCGGGAACGATATATCTGTAAGAAACATAGGTTAGTTATAGATTGCTTACCTTAGAATTACCCCCAGGCGACTGGATCCGGAAAGTTTTTTCGTCAGCAGTACCTCTGCGCGTCGGAAGGTGGCGTTGGTCGGCTCCGCGTCCGTCGTTGGGGTCGTGATCGCCAGGATGACGTCGCGGTAGCTACTTAGACGCCGCCCTCGCGTGCTGACATCAGTTCTGTACACTACTTTTCGCGCCAGAAACGCAGAGCCATGCAAGACACTGACCACTGGTGCACAAAACTAGGGCCCTAAAGGGATGTCCTTAACCCTAGAAATCAGTTCGCAGAACGGGGAGGATGGGTGGGGCGGTAAGGAATATATAACTAACCTATGTTTCTTACAGATATATCATTACCGAAGGTAAGTAACTTCTTCATCTAAAAGAAACAGTTAGTTATAGATTCCTTACCTTAGAATAGATACCCCAGCAATACCAATCCCGGAGGTGGGTCTGTGAACCAAGATCACACTAGAAAATCCTGGAGAACAGAACGGCCAAAAAAGCTGTCTCTCCGGAATTGGCTGTCTAGGCAGTAGTGTTTCATAAAAGTGTGCAGCGATGCCCACGTAGCTGCCTGACAGATGTCGTGCAGAGGGACTCCTCGGCCCAAAGCAGTAGTGGCCGCCGTTGCCCTGGTGGAATGGGCGCGTAGCCCCACTGGAGGCTCCTTTTTAGCTAGAGAATAGCAGGCTTTAATACAAAAACAACCCATCTAGAGATGGTCCGCTTGTGTACAGCCCGACCTTTCTTGACGCCCACGTAGCCAACCAAGAGTTGATCATCCACCCGGAACTGTTTTGTGCGATCCAGGTAAAAGGAAAGCGCACGTTTTGGGTCCAAACGGTGGAGCCTCTCTTTCTCTTTTGAAGGATGCGGAGGCGGAAAGAAGGTGGGCAAAGTGATGGTTTGCCCGATGTGAAAGGAGGTGACCACCTTGGGCAGAAAGGATGGACGAGTTCTTAGGACAACCTTGTGTGGATGTACAGCCAGAAAAGGAGGTTTGGATAAAAGAGCCTGGAGCTCACTCACTCTTCTGGCAGATGTGATGGCTACCAGGAATGCAGTCTTAAGAGTTAAAAGACGTAAAGGACAGTTGTGAAGCGGCTCAAAGGGAGTGCACATCAGATAGGTCAAGACCAAATTCAAGTCCCACTGAGGCATTACGAAAGGGCTAGGAGGAAAAAGATGAGTAATGCCTTTCAAGAAACGATTTACAACCGGGGACTTGAAGAGAGAAGGTTGATCAGGAAGCCTTAGAAAGGCGGACTGGCCAAGAGATAGCCCTTGATAGTGCCCAGAGCAGAGCCCTGCTGGGCCAAAGAAAGGAGGAACAAGAGAACCTCAGAGAGGGGGGCAGAAAGGGGATCCACAACGTTTTCTGTGCACCATGCCACAAATTTGTTCCATCGGCAGGCGTATACCGTCTTAGTGGAGGGACGCCTGGCTGCCAAGATTACATCACAGATTTCAGGAGGCAAGTCAAATGACGTCAACTGCCGCCGCTCAAACCCCACGCAAGGAGGTGGAAGCTGGACAGGTTCGGGTGGAGGACCGTCCCCTGCTGCTGCCACAGAAGATCCTCCCGAAGAGGCAGTCGGATCGGAGGATCGATGGCCATGTTGAGTAGCTCGGGATACCAGACTCTTCATGCCCAATCCGGCGCCACAAGAATGACTTGACCCTGGTCGCGATTGATCTTCTTCAGCACTCTGGGCAGAAGTGGTATAGGCGGAAAGGCGTACCACAGACCGCAACTCCACTAGCGACAAAAAGCTTCGCCTAGCGAGTGCCGCCTTGGAAATTCCAACGCGCAGAATTGCTGACATTGCGTGTTTTCTTTGGTGGCGAATAGATCTAACCAAGGCTCTCCCCACTGCTGAAAGAGACCTTGCACCACCTCCGATTGAAGACGCCATTCGTGATCCATCATGCGCCTGCGGCTGAATTCATCCGCCCTGGCGTTCAGAGAACCTGCCAGGTGTTGAACCACCAGGGATATGCCCTGATGTTCCAGCCATGCCCAGAGGCGGAGGGCCTCTTGACATAGGGTCCACGACCCCACCCCGCCTTGTTTGTTGCAGTACCACATGGCGGTGGTGTTGTCCATGAACACCTGCACTACTCTTCCCCGGACAGAGGGAAGGAATGCTTTCAGTACAAGACGGATCGCCCGCAGCTCCAGAAGCTTGATGTGGAGCCCGGACTCCGCCGGAGACCAGAGGGCTCTGATCTCCGCCTCTCCCATGCGGCCGCCCCATCCCAGAAGTGATGCGTCGGTCACCACCGTGAATTCTGGCTGAGGAAGGGAGAGGGATCTGCCGTTGACCCAATGCTGGTTCGAGAGCCACCACTGCAATTGGTGTGCAGTGCCCTCTGAGATCTGGACGCAATCGGACAGATTCCCCTGATGTTGCGCCCACTGGAACTTCAGGTCCCACTGCAGAGCCCGCATATGCCACCTGGCATGATCCACCAGCAGGATGCAGGAGGCCATCAGGCCCAGCAGCTGGAGGGTCAGCCTGACCGAAACCCAGCATAAGGGCTGAAAGATCGGAATCATAGCCCTAATATCCCGGACTCGCTGCTCAGGAGGATAGGCCCGAAACTGCGTCATGTCCAGAACCGCTCCGATGAAGAGGAGCTTCTGAGAGGGAATCAGGTGCGACTTCGGCACGTTGATAGGGAACCCCAGCGAATGCAGGAGGTTGGCCATAGTCTGGAGGTGGGAGACGACTGCCTGGGGCGAGTCCGCCTTCAACAACCAGTCGTCGCGATAGGGGAAGACTGGAACCCCTGATCTGCATAGGTGAGCTGCGACCACCGCCATCATTTTCGTGAACACCCAAGGGGCGCTGGTAAGGCCGAAGGGGAGCACGGTAAACTGAAAATGCTCGTGCCCTAAAATGAACCGCAAGTAGCGCCGGTGGGCCGGCAGGACGGGAATGTGAAAATAGGCGTCCTGCAAGTCCAGCGCTACCATCCAGTCTCCAGGGTCGAGGGAAGACAAGACCTGAGCTAACGTCAACATTTTGAACTTCTTCCGGAGGAAGCGATTGACGCTCCTGAGGTCCAAGATAGGACGCAAGCCCTTGTCTTTCTTGGGTACCAGAAAGTAGTGGGAATAACAACCACGACCTACTTTTGGAACAGGAACGCGCTCAATGGCTTCCTTGGCCAAGAGAGCCGCAACTTCCTGCTGGAGAAGGCCCAGGTGATCCTCCGACATGCGATGGTACCGAGGTGGCATGGCTGGAGGGGTAGTCTCGAAGGGGAGGGAGTAGCCTCTTCGGACTATCTGCAAAACCCACCTGTCCGACGTGATGGTGCGCCAGTGGGGGAGGTGATGGCAGATCCTGACGCCCACTGGCGATTGATGGGCCTGGAAGGTCGGACTAGGAAGGTTTGGAGGCGGAAGCAGAGGGGGGGGTTGGTGGACTGGCCCGCTCGCTGGCCCCTAGGACCACGGCGGTGGTTCCCACGTCCCCGGTCGCGCGAAGGTGGTGCAGCTTGCGCCAGCCTGTTGCCCTGGGTGGGACGTAGTGGGGCACCCCTTCCATAGCCACGAAAGGGGCGAAAAGCAGACTGTGCAGGGCGAGTGGAGAGGCCCAAGGACTTGGCCTTAGCCCGTGAGACCTTGAAACGCTCTAGAGCGTGGGCTGCTTTGACGCCAAAAAGGCGACAGCCATTGAAGAGCATGTTCAAAAGAGCGCTCTGGACATCCCCAGAAAAGCCAGTCGATCTCATCCAGGCGTAGCGTCGAAGGGCTACCGACGTGGAAATCGTCCTGCCTAGAGAGTCTGGGGTATCCAGCCCACAGCGGATGGTAAACTTTGCTGCATCTCTCCCAGCGGCAACGGCCTGGGAGAGGACGGCCCAGGCCTCCTCCGGACACTGAGGCAGCACTAGCGCAACCATATCCCACACAGAGTGGAAATAACGGCCCAATAGACATGCGGTGTTTACCGACCGCAGACCCAAGCTGGCGGAAGAGAAAACCTTTTTCCCAAGATGATCCAGCTTCTTGGATTCCCTATCTGGTGGTGCATTAGGGAATGCGCTCTTGGAAGTAGAAGCTTGGACCACCAAGCTTTCCGGGGTGGGGTGTTGGGAGAGGAAAGTGGGGTTGCCGAGGGCCGGGCGGTGGCGTCGGGCAACCATCCTATCAACAGGAGCCCCCGTGTTGGGCCTGGACCAAGTGCCCAAAAGGATGTCGGTCAGGGCTTCATTGAACGGCAGTAGGGGTTCCGAAGAACTCGCTGCCGGCTGAAGCACCTCTGTCAGGAGGTTAGTCCTGACTGCCACCGTAGGAAGCTCGAGGTTGAGAGCCTCGGCCGCCCTACGCAACACCACTGCGTAAGACGCTCCCTCCTCCGTAGCCACGGTAGGAGTAGACAACATGCCAAGGTCTGGGGAGGTATCCAGACCACTGGCATCCCCCAGGTCCTCTCTCCAGTCCTGTTCATACTCTAACTGGTCTGATAAAGGGTCTCAAGACCCCTCCCAGTCTTCCTCACCCTCCTCTGGCTGCCAGGTTGGCTGAAAACGGCCAGGGTGGAACACAGGGGCAAAAGTACCCGACAGCGCCGGATTCGGCGTCGGCCGACTCGTGTCCACGTCGGGTTGGAAACAGAGTTCGACGCCGGCTGGGGGACCAGGCGGCGTTGGTAGTGGACGCGGTGCCGGTGGAGTCGGCGCTGGCGGAGGTGTCACAAGGTCGACCTGCGCCGGTCCGGATCCAGGCCTGGATCCAAAGGGGGCTTGCGGCGCCGGAGCCGCCGGCAGGGAAGGCCTAGGGCCCCCAACCGAGTCTGCGGGGCCCGAAGGCGCGCCGGCGGAGTTGGGCTGCCCAAAGATGGTATGCATGGCTTGGTAAAACTGACGAAGCTGGGCAGGGGTCGCTCCGGGACCTGGAAAGGGGGGGAACCCTGGAGTCGGCCCCTCAGGCTCCGCACGCGGAGCCGCGGGAGTGGCACTGCCCGCATCCCTCGTCGGGTCAGCCGACCGACAGGGAGAAGTCTAAGAGCGACGATGCTTCTTCGACTTCTTTTTGTGCTTCGACTTACCCGACCCAGAGTGCGAAGACTTTGATGACGAATGATGTTGGCTCCGCGACCGGTCCCACGACCTCCCTCGCGACCTCCAACGGCGCGGAGCCGACTGCCGGCGCTCAAGAAGCTTTCGGGACCGCTCCTGCAAAGCCTTCGGAGCCATGGACCGGCAGTCGGAGCACGACTTGGGGTCGTGGTCGCGCTCCAGGAAAAAGAGGCACACGCGGTGCAGATCCGTCACCGACATCAGTCGGGTACAGGAACTGCAAGCCTTGAAGCCGGGCATCCCTACGTGCACTAGGAGTCGTTCAGACTCAAAAGACGTTGACAAAAGTCGCAAAAAGTTCAGTCAAAAAGTGACTAGAGGTACCGCTCTCTCCGGATCTGCGCTGGCTGGTGCGTAAAAATAAAGAACTGACGTCAGTGCGCGAGGGCGGCGTCTAAGTAGCTACTGCGACGTCATCCCGGCGATCACGACGCCAACGACGGATGCAGAGCCGACCGACGCCACCTTCTGACGCGCAGAGGTACTGCTGACGAAAAAACTTTCCGGATCCAGTCTGACGCCTGGGGTAATTCTAAGGTAAGGAATCTATAACTAACTGTTTCTTTCAGATATCTACACTTTGAAATCACTTTTTTGTCTTTAACCTAAATTTATTCCCGCATTTTGTGGTAGCCAATGTTATACTGTGTGTTAAACAAATTTAAAATAGTGCTTTCTGTGAGGGGCAGAGACCTATTAGCACTAAAGCACAAGTTACTTACCTTCGGTAACGATATATCTGTAAGAAACATTAGTAGTGATAGATTCCTTACCTTAGAATATCCCCAGGCGTCAGACTGGATCCGGAAAGTTTTCGTCAGCAGTACCCCTGCGCGTCGGTAGGGGCGTCGTGCGGCTCCGCGTCCGTCATTGGCGTCGTGGTCGCCGAGATGACGTCGCGGGCGCTACTTGGACGCCGCCCACGCGCGCTGTCAGTTCTGTACACGACTTTCCGCGCCAGGAACGCAGAGCCATGCAAGATACTGACCACTGGTGCATTGAAACTAGGGCCCTGAAAGGGATGACCTTAACCCTAGAAATCAGTTCGCAGAACGGGGAGGATGGGTGGGGCGGTAAGGAATCTATCACTACTAATGTTTCTTACAGATATATCGTTACCGAAGGTAAGTAACTTGTGCATCTGAAAGAAACACATAGTGATAGATTCCTTACCTTAGAATAGATACCCCAGCAATACCAACCCCGGTGGTGGGTCTGCGAACTAAGATCACACCAGAAAGTCACGGAGAACAGAACGGCCAAAGAAGCCGTCTCTCCGGACTTGGCTGTCCAGGCAGTAGTGCTTGGTGAACGTGTGCAGCGAGGCCCACGTGGCTGCCTGACATATGTCTTGCAGGGGGACACCACGTCCCAATGCAGTAGTGGCTGCAGTAGCTCGGGTGGAATGAGCACGCAGCCCCACCGGAGGTTCTTTTTTAGCCAAAGCGTAACAGGCTTTGATACACAAGACAACCCAGCGGGAGATGGTTCTCTTATGGACCGCCCGACCTTTCTTGGTGCCAACGTAGCCAACAAAAAGCTGGTCATCCACCCGGAACTGCTGTGTGCGGTTAAGATAAAAAGAAAGCGCACGTTTTGGGTCCAGACGGTGGAGCCGCTCTTCCTCTCTGGAAGGATGCGGAGGCGGAAAAAAGGTGGGATGTTGGGAGAGGAAAAGAGTGTCACCCGGAGCCGGGCGATGGCGTCGGGCCACGTTCCTATCCACAGGAGCCCCTGTGGTGGGCCTGGACCAAGTGCCCAAAAGAACGTCCGAAAGGGCTTCATTAAATGGCAGCAGCGGCTCCGCAGAAGTAGCTGCTGGCTGAAGCACCTCTGTCAGGAGGTTAGTCCTGACGGCCACAGTAGGGAGCTGGAGGTGTAGGGCCTCCGCCGCCCTACGCAACACCACTGCATAACTGGCTCCCTCCTCCGTAGCCACGGTAGGAGGAGACAGCATGCCAAGGTCTGGTGAGGTAGCCAGACCACTGGCTTCCCCAGTTCCTCAGCCCAGTCCTGTTCAGACTCGCAGGCTGCAGCGAGAGGGTCGTCCGACCCCTCCCAGTCCTCCCCTTGCTCCTCAGGCTGTTCAACAGGCCGAAAATAAGGAGCAGGGACATGGGGATAGAAATCCCCAAACGGCGTCGAGAACGGCATCGACCGACGCCGGACCGACGCTGCGTCCACTTCGGGGCTGAACCGGAGGTCGACGTCGTCCCGAGGAGCGGGCGGCGTCAGGATCGGTGCCGGTGGGGTCGACGTCGGTGGGGGCGTAACGAGGTCAACCGGTGTCAACCGGGATCCAGGCCTGGATCCAAGGGTGTCCTGCGGCGCCGGGGCCGGAGCCGCCGGCGATGAAACGCGAGGACACCCATGCGGGACCGCGGGGCCCGACGGCCCAAAGAGGCGAGCCATGGCCGACAGGAAATACTGTATCTGGGCCGGAGTCGCCGCCGACCCCGGGAAGGGGGGGTAGTCGGGCGGCGACTCCATGGACTCCGCCGGAGCCGCGGGGTGGCACCACCCGTACCCTCAGCCGCGTCGCGCGACCGGCGAGGGGACGTCAGAGAACGATGACGTTTCTTCGACTTTTTGTGCTTCGTCTTACCTGACCCCGAGTGCGAAGACTTCGATCCCGACGATCGCCGATGGTGACTCCGCGCACGGTCCCTCGACCTCTCTCTTGACCGGGACCTGTCACGGCGCGGAGCCGACTGCCGGGCTTCAAGCAGCTTTCGGGACCGCTCCCGCAAAGACTTCGGAGCCATGGACCGGCAGTCGGGGCACGACTTGGGGTCGTGATCGCGCCCCAGGCAGAAATGACACACGCGGTGCGGGTCCGTCACCGACATCATCCGATGACAGTCCTCGCAGGATTTAAAACCGGGCATCCCTAACTGCACCAGGAGTCGATATCGACTCGAAAAAAGGTGAGAAAAAGATCTCAAAAAACTTAGTCAAAAAAGACTAGGGGTACCGCTCTCTCCGGATCTGCGCTTGCTGGCGCGGAAAAAGAAAGAACTGACGTCAGCGCGCGTGGGCGGCGTCCAAGTAGCGCCCGCGACGTCATCTCGGCGACCACGACGCCAACGACTGACGCGGAGCCGCACGGCGCCCCTACCGACACGCAGGGGTACTGCTGATGAAAACTTTTCCGGATCCAGTCTGACGCCTGGGGATATTCTAAGGTAAGGAATCTATCACTATGTGTTTCTTTCAGATAGGACAAGTTACTTACCTTCGGTAACGCCTTATCTGGTAGAGACATGATCTAGCCGCAGATTCCTTACCTTTTAACTTCCAGGTGTCATGCTGGATCCGGAAGATTTTTGGTATCAGTACCCCTGCGCGCCGGTAGATGGCGTCGGTCGACTCCTCGTGACGTCGTGGGTGTAGTGTTCGTCATCGCCGTGACGTCCGCGTCATCAATATAACCACCACTCCGTCGCGCTGACGTCAGTACTTTTCACGACTTTCCACGCCAGAAGCGCGAAGCCATGAAGGGATTGACCATGGTGTGTTAAAAACTAACCTATAAGGCCCTGAAGGGGAACATCCCTGACACTGAGGTGGGTCGGTAAGGAATCTGCGGCTAGATCATGTCTCTACCAGACAAGGCGTTACCGAAGGTAGGTAACTTGTCCATCTGATAGAGACATCTAACCGCAGATTCCTTACCTTTGAACAGATACCCAAGCAATACCATTCCCAGAGGAGGGACTGCGGAACGGTTCAGACCATAAAATCCTGTAAAACACAGCGACCAAAAAGGACCTCTCTGCGACTGGTAATCCAGGTAGTAGTGTCTGACGAACGTGTGCGGAAATGTCCAGGTGGCAGCTTGGCAAATAACCGATAGGGGAACACCAAGCTGGAGAGCCGTGGTAGCCGCTTTCGCTCTGGTGGGATGGGCCCTTAGCCCTTCAGGAGGCTCCTTCTTCGCTAAGGCTAACAAATTTTTATGCAGAGAATAACTCATCGGGATATAGTCCTCCTCTGGACAGCACTGCCTCTCTTTGCGCCCATGTACCCAATAAAGAGTTGATCGTCCACCCGGAAATCTTTTGTACGATCAAGGTAGAACGACAATGCTCTTTTTGGGTCCAGACGGCGAAGACATTCCTCTTTCTTGGAACGGTGTGGGGGCGCATAGAAGGTTGGCAGGGTAACTGACTCTCCCAAATGGAAAGGTGTTACTACCTTAGGAAGAAAAGATGCTCTAGTCCGGAGTACTACCTTATCCGGAAAGGTCGTCATGTGAGGAGGCTTTGATGAAAGCACCTGCAGTTCGCTGACTCTCCTTGCAGAGGTTATTGCCACCAAAAAAGCTGTCTTAATGGTGAGCAACCGCAGAGGGCAGCTATGCAGCGGCTCAAACGGTGCACACATCAAGAAACTGAGCACCAAATTAAGGTCCCATTGTGGCATGACAAAGGGTGAAGGGGGAAACAAATGGGTTAGCCCCTTCGAAAATCTCTGCACAATCGGAGAATTGAACAAAGATGGCTGACCAGGCAGCCGAAGAAAAGAAGAAAGGGACGAAAGGTAGCCCTTCAAGGTGCCCAGAACAGAGCCCTGCCGGGCCAAGGAAAGTATGAAGGGCTTCAGATAAGGGGCAGATAGAGGATCAACAGACCGATCTGTACAATATTTACAAAATTTGTTCCATCGGCAGGCGTATACTGATACAGACTTCAGGAGGAAGGTCAAAAGCTGTCAACTGTCGCCGCTCAATCTCCACACAAGGCGGTGGAAAGTGGACAGGTTGGGGTGGAGGACCCTCCCCTGTTGCTGCGACAGAAGATCGTCCCGAAGAGGCAGCCTGACAGGAGGATCGATGCTCATGTCCAGAAGCTCAGTACCACACTCCCCGTGCCCAGTCCGGAGCCACAAGAATGACTTGTGCCCAGTCGCTCCTGATCTTCTTGAGCACTCTGGGCAGAAGCGGTATGGGCGGAAAGGCGTATAGGAGGCCTGAGCTCCACTCGCGACAAGAAGCGTCGCTGAGTGAGTGCCGCTTTGGAAACTCCAACGCGCAAAACTGCTGACATTGCGCGTTCTCTTCGGAGGCGAACAGATCTAACCAAGGCTCTCCCCATCACTGAAAGAGACCTTGTGCCACCTCTGGATGGAGACGCCATTCGTGATCCGCAAGGCACCTTCGGCTGAGCTTGCCCGCTCTGGCGTTCAGCGAACCGGCAAGGTGTTGAACCACCAGGGAAATGCCCTGATGTTCCAGCCAAGTCCAGACTCTTGACAAAGGGTCCACAACCCCACCCTGCCCTGTTTGTAGCAGTACCACATGGCGGTAGTGTTGTCTGTGAACACCTGAACAAGCCTTCCCTTTATAGATGGCAAAAAGGCTTTTAGTGCCAGTTGGATCGCTCGAAGCTCCAGCAGGTTGATATTGAGCTTGGCTTTCGCCGGAGACCAGAGTCCTCTGATCTCTACCACCCTCAGATGGCCACCCCAGCCCAGAAGAGACATGTCCATCACTACTGTGAGATCTGGGTGGGGATGAGAGAGGGGTCTGCCGTTGAACCACTAGCAGTCCATCAGCCACCACTGCAGATCTTTCGCAGTTCCCTCTGAAATCTGGACCAGGTCGGAGAGATTTCCTCGATGCTGTGTCCATTGGCACTTCAAGTCCCACTGCAGAGCCCGCATGTGCCACCTTGCATGTGTCACTAGCAGGATGCAGGAGGCCATGAGGCCCAACAGCCTCAGAGTCAGTCTCACCGGAACCCAGGATAAAGGCTGAAACATTGGTATCATAGCCTGAATAACCTGGACTCTGGAGGATAAGCCCGAAACTGCACCGTGTCCAGAACCGCCCCAATGAAAAGAAGCGACTGAGAGGGAGTCAGGTGTGACTTCGGCGCATTGATAGTGAACCCCAGCGAATGCAAGAGGTTTGCTGTCATCTGGAGGTGGGAGACGACTGCTTGGGGCAAGCCCGCCTTCAACAACCAGTCGTCGAGATAGGGGAAGACTGGGACCCCAGATGAGCCCGAGGGGCACTGGTGAGGCCGAAGGGAAGCACAGTGAACTGAAAGTGCTCGAGGCCCACCGTGAACTGCAGGTAGTGACGATGGGCAGGCAGGATGGGGACATGAAAGTAGGCATCCTGCAAGTCCAGCGCAACCATCCAGTCTCCTGGGTCCAGAGCAACAGATCCTGAGCAAGGGTGAGCATTTTGAATTTCCCCTTCTTGGGGAAGAAATTGAGGGTTCTGAGGTCTAGAATAGGACGAAGACCTTCGTCCTTCTTGGGGACCAGGAAGTAGTGGGAGTAGCAACCACTACCTACTTCGGGCCTGGGAACCCTCTCTATAGTTCCCTTGGCCAAGAGAGCATTGACTTCCTCGCGGAGCAAGGCAAGGTGATCCTCCGTCAGCCGATCGTATGCTGGAGGCATAGAAGGAGGGGTAGTCTCGAAGGGGAGGGAGTAGCCGCTTCAGACTATTTGCAGCACCCACCTGTCCAGTGTGATGGATTATTACTCACGCTGGGGGTCAGAAGGAAGTTTGTAACACACCAAAAGAGGGCGGGTATTACACTATCCTATATTACTTCCAAGTCTATGTAACTCACACTAAATAGAAGGTAGTGAACTAACTACAAATTAACTAAAGAGAAAGAAGAAAACAGTGTGTGTGTGCAGGTGGGCATGACCTTTTAATGGACGTAAACCCTCACTCACCCTAGGGTGTCATGCTTCATCATTGGGTTCCTCCAACACACTGGGACCACAAGGTACCCAGTGTGGGCTTCAACTTCCCCTTAGGGAAGGAGCGGGAGTGTTCTTGCCAAGCACGTGAGTGTGTCTACACCTCTATGGTGTAAATGAGGGGCAGAGTGCAAAAAAAAGGATGTAATGTGTGAGTTTAAAACTATCTCAGTAGGTACTAATAAACTTTATTCTAACGTCCCACTGGATAGAGTTAAAAAGTAACAGGATACAGGGTTATGGATGTCTACCCTGTGTGGTGGTCAACATGTTTCTGCCCTAGCTGACAATACTTTGTTCGCGGCATTCATCAGGACTTTGGTATCAAGTCACTCTGCATAATTGTGAAAAATCTCAAAGAAAATATAAATCATTAAAGGACCAACCATAATCAATTTGTCTTAATCTGTAATGAAAAAGAGAGAAGAAAACCATACACTTATGTTATCAAAGTGTGCCACCACCGTGTTTATACACACACTTGCATAAAAAACTTATTTAGTGATCTTACCTAAAATCACTGTGTATAAACCGACTCTACCAACTCCAGAGTCTTATCAACAGCAGGACCCTCTATTAAGGGACATAACAGCAGCAAAAAAGAATTATGTTGACAAAAAAACAGTGTAACAAGTCATGAACAGACACAAGTGGATTACATATCAGTCACTCAAAACCCTGATCTATTGTGGCCCCTGTGTAGATCTAGAGACAGAGGATATTATATTCGCCAGTCTACCATGTTGGTCATATAATGTACAAACAAACTCGATGTGCCAATAATTCAAGAGCAAACCACATCACTAGGGACAGGTCAATCGTGCACAAGGTGTTACAGAAAGTTTTGAAAGCAGTGCAACAACCTCATCAACTCCGGTCCGTGTCAGACCGAAATACAGGCTATGCTATGGGTTGGACTAACGTATAAAAAGGTAACGTTACCAAGAGGCAAAATACACATAGCCCGGTTGTTGCAGGATACATTATAAATTAAACTAACATGTTGGAAAAGATGTTCAAAAGATAACATTCCGGAGCGGCAAAATACCCATAATCCGGTTCTTTAAACCAACCCGGCTCGAAGCGGAAACAGTGGAAAAAATGGAACAAATGCCCAGCCAAACCATTTTTAAAACAGTATGGTCTCACCTACAAATTCCTGGCGTGTGGCTCTGTCCGACTCTGGGGGGAGTGAATTTTTAGT
Organism: Calotriton arnoldi; assembly: GCA_963921515.1. Classification (NCBI taxonomy): domain Eukaryota; kingdom Metazoa; phylum Chordata; class Amphibia; order Caudata; family Salamandridae; genus Calotriton; species Calotriton arnoldi. The sequence goes on along the minus strand of CAWUFW010001986.1, from coordinate 1,332,705 downwards.
TTCTTTGGCAGCCTTATATCAGTGGGGTCCCCGCCTGTGTACAGCTATGCGCGTTTCTCATATCGGCGCTGCTGTGTGATTGCAAAGGACGCGGTGCCGTCCCAATGCGTGCCCGTACGTTTTAGCGTATCCAATAGGAGCATTGCATCTGGACTAGGCAGGGGTTGTCATGGTAACCTCTTGCGATCGTCCATGATCCAGGTCACTTGTCTAGTGTCACAGGCTACGTTCAGTAAAGCGTGCCAATTCAAATACAAAAATCTAGGACACTTATCTTCAGATTTTGAGCACGTATAATAAAGTGTGCTAAAACAGGAACCACAAACGAAAAAACGCTCGTACAAGGCCTAATTAATGCAAATACTCCTGGCCCATGCAGTGAAAGTTATAAGATGGGATATCCAGCTAATGTTGTACCAGTAGTAACATAGGTATGAAGAGCTGTGAAAAAATATATATCGATCTAGCAGGCAGTTGTAACCCAATCTTTATGATTATTGGCATAATCAAAGTGGTAATACTAAAGAAAGTCGTGGTATATCAGTACTAATTAAGGACCTGGGGAAATCTCAACTATGTCCAGTCAGTACGTATATCCAGAATTGTTTCAGATACTGCACCATGGTATGTCATCATTCAAGCCAATATAATTACTGGCCAATCTAAACACCCAACGTTGCTCACGATAGAATAAGATGGCATCAAGAGGACCCATGCCTCTGTGATATTTAAGTTTATCCAACACTACCCATCGGATGTCCTCCTCTGTATGGCCGGTGTCAAGGAAATGCCGTGTCAGTTTAGTGTTAGACTTTTTACACTTAATTGAACTCCTATGTTCTATTATTCTTGTTTTGACCTTTCTCGTGGTCATGCCCACGTACTTCAAGTCGCAGGGGCACCTTATTAGGTACACTACTGCCTCGGAGTTGCAATTGGTGTGATTGGTCAGGGTCCAGGGTGTTTTGAGGCCCAGATCTATTTGTGTAGTCCGTGTGGTAAGATGACAAACCACACATGATCCACACGGAAAATGTCCCTGTACTGGTAGACCTGTCCAGATGGTGCATGGAAGATCTAAACTTTGTGTATAACGTGGTCTAGTGTGTACCAGAATATTGCCAAGATTAGAACTTCGTTTGAAAGCGAAGAGTGGTTTTTCACAAAATTTGTTGCCTTTGTTCAAGATGTGCCAATTAGAAAGGACAGCTTTCTTGATGGTATCGCTCAAGTGGCTAAAGGTGCTAACACAGACCAAGCGATCAGAAGGAGTTTTAGGGTACGTCTCTAAGAGGGCATCGCGGTTGTTATTGCGAGCCCTCTTATTGGCTCGGTGCACCAGGTGGGCCGGATACTGTTGTGCTAGGAGATTGCGACTGAGATTGTCAGCGTGTTCTCGATATTTGACAAGTTCAGTACAATTCCTCCTAAGGCGCAAAAATTGTCCTACAGGGAGATTGTCACGTAATGCTCGTGGATGGAAGCTCCTGTAGTTCAATAGTGAATTTCGGGCCATTGGTTTCTGGTAAAGTTCTGTGTAAATGTGTCCTTCTTTAGGGTAGAGTAGAAGGTCAAGAAATGGTAGGGCTTCTCTACTCGATTCGCATGTGAATTTAAGATGTGCATTAAGAAAGTTCAGCCAGGTGGCAAAATTATCCAATGATGTGAGGTCACCTTCTCACACAACCAGGATATCATCGATGTACCTCTTCCACAGCACCATCTTGCTGTGGAAGGGATTCACCACTGGGTAAATGTAGGTCTCCTCAAACCAATGCATATAGAGGTTGGCCATACTGGGAGCACAGGTGCTGCCCATCGAAGTGCCCGTCATCTGCCAGTATAACTGGTCTTCAAATGAAAAGAAATTTTATCTCATCGCAAGGTTGGCACACTCCATTACAAATGATGTCGGAGTCTGATCACTCCGAGGATGTAGAAACAGTAGTTGTTCAATTGTCTTAAGAGTGTCGTCTTGAGGGATATTCGTATATAAGGCCTCTACGTCAAAGGAGGCCAAAAGGTGTTTACTAGGATCAAACCGTATATTTGTGAGGAAGGATAGGACATGTTTCGTGTCCTGAAGGTACGATGGCATCTGTGACACCAAAGGCCTTAGGAACCAGTCGACAAACTGAGATAACGGTTCTAAAATAGAACCAATACCCGATACAATGGGCCTACCCGGTGGTGGTCTCTGGACCTTATGTATCTTCGGCAGGATGTAAAACGCTGGAATCCTGGGCTGTTTAGGTGTCAGAAACTCTGCCTCACCTTTGGTGATCCATCCTGATTCTACCGCTCTCTTAACCATAGTTGTTATGGTCTTCCGTAGTCTCATGGTGGGATCTCGAACAATGGGTTTGTAATACTTGGTGTTCTGTAATTGTCGTAGACATTCACTCCGGTACATGGCAGTATCCATCACAACAGTGGCACCACCCTTATCTGCCGGTTTAACAACTATAAGGGGGTCAGTTCCAAGTGCCCGTGCACAGCGTTTTTCTTTAGTGAGATTGAAGAATGGTCGTTTCGGTGTGATGGATTGCCAGTGGTGGAAGTGATGGTGTATTCTGCCACCAACTGGCCGAAAGTGTTCCTGGAGGATCGGACTTGGAAGGTTTTGCGGTGGAGGAGGGAATGGTGGCTTGGCTTGCTTTCTGGTTCCCCGACCCACGAGGCCGGGGTGACCCGCGTCCACGGCCCTGCAGAGGTTGCTTAACTTGCGGGCCCACTGGCCAGAATAGGGTTGGCGCGGCTGGTAACTCCTTCCATAGACACAAAAGGAGCCAAAGATGGATGAAGCCCTGGGGGCAGTAGTGAGGCCCAAGACTTGGCCATGGCCTGCGTGTCCTTGAAGCGCTCAAGGGCAGCATCCGCCTTGTCTCCGAAGAGACGGGAGCCATCAAAGGGCATGTCCATGAGGTTGGCCTCGACATTCCCTGAAAAACCAGATGTTCTCAACCAGGCGTGGCGACGAACTGCCACTGTCGTGGAAATCACTCTACCTAGTGAGTCTGTCGTGTCCAAGCCACATTGGATGGCGAACTTAGCCGCGTCTCTCCCGTCGGATATAGCTTGGGAGAGTAGGGCCCGGTCCTCCTACGAGACCCTTGGCAGCACCTGCGCAACCGTATCCCATAAAGAATGGGTGTTCACTGACCGCAGCACTAGGCTGGTGGAAGAGAAGATTACATTTTCTTCCCGAAGTTTTCCAGCCTCTTGGACTCCTTGTCCGGGGGTGCAGAAGAGAATGCGGCTCAGGACGTGGAAGCTTGGACTACCAAACTTTGGGTGGTGGGGTAAAGTGGGCCCCCCGGTGTGAGGAGATGGCGGGCGATCGTCCTTTCACAGAAGCCCCTGTGCTAGGTTTAGACCATGTCCCCAGAAGGACGCCTGTCAAGGCCTCATTAAAAGGCAGTAGGGGTTCCGAGCTCAAAACCCCCGGCTGCAGGACCTCTGTGAAGAACTTTGTCTTGACCGCCACTGTAGGAAGCTGTAGGTCAAGGACCTCCGCAGCATCACGCACCACCATGGCAAAAGTTGCTCCCTCTTCCATAGCCAGGGTAGGAGGGGAGAGCATGCCAGAATCTGGGGAGGTGTCCAGACTACTGGCATCACCCAATTCCTCATACCAGTCCAGTTCTTGCTGAGGCGGAATTTCTAAGGGATGCGGCTCCCCCTCCCAATCTTCTTCCTCCATTCCTACCCCTTCAGAATAGGACAGAAATTAGTTGAACTTGCATTTATTTTTCATTTAAGGTGTAAATTATTTTATATGCACTTACCTAATGGTGAAAGATCAATAAAGTAGTCACTGAATATTTTGTTATTTTTAGTCACACCTATGATTACGCTTCCACGCTCACTGACCCCATCCCAATTGCACTCAGGATCACAGTAGCCATATTTTCTTTTAATGCACTTCGACCACTGCGTTGTCTGAGAAAGCCAGTGATGTTAGCATATGGTTTCCTGTGTTTCCTCCCCTTCACTATGTACCTTTTTTATATAGATATTGTGTCAAATTAACCTGGGATCTGTATTTACTTAAAGTCTACTATTCATCCGACAGAATTGTGCAAAGCCACTGTCCTCTAGTGTTAAAGGAGATTGAGGAAAAGAAAGTAATCTAGTGAGTTGATTAAATACACTATGGGGCATATTTATCATAGTTTCACACAATGCAGCAAGCCACCTTGCTGTGCTGCGTGAAAGGGAAAGAGCAGGAATGTGCCATACTTAACATTATATGATGAATTCCTGTCCTTTTCATGTGTTGGCGCACTTTTGGCTGCCTAGCACCAACGCAGGCACCATTGAACTATGATGCAAGGGGGCCTGCGTTGTAAGCAGCATTGTTTTTGTGCAGGAAGGGACACCTTCCTGCACAAAAACAATCCTGAGAGGCATTTTCTTCTTTCTACGTGTGCTGAAGAATGCAGCACACATAGAAAGAGGAAAAACTTGGAGAAATACATATATTTCACGGTTGTATGATGGAACAACTACCACTTGAACAACTACAGTCTAAACAACTACTCCTTAACCACTACTTAGTCTAAACCACTAAAGTTTTAACAACTATCTTTTACAACTACTATGCCTTTACCTCGCAAGCCTTTACCCCATTAATGTATCTATTTTACTGGTAAGTATAAACATATAAACATATATATATACATATATATATATATATATATATATACACACACACACACGTATGTAATGGGTTTGTATGTACCGGTAAAACACTTGAATTTCATGGTAAAGGCATGCATGCTAAAGACATATGCGTTGTAAAGTTAATATTGGTAAGTATTAACACTATATATATATATATATATATATATATATATATATATATACACACACACACCCCTATACTCACTATTAATGTTATAAAATCCCTTTCCACCCAAAAACCCACACCCACCCTAAACCCTAAAAATACCCTTGCAATCCCAAAAACCCATACCAACCCTAAACCCTAAAATTACCCTTGCCACCCAAAAACCCATACCCACCCTAAAATTACCCTTGTCACCCAACAACCCATACCCACCCTTAGCCTTAAAAATATACTTACCACCCAAAAACCCATACCCAGCCTAAAGCACAAGTTACTAACTTGTGTAACGATATATCTGTAAGAGACAGTAGTTAGTGACAGATTCCTCACCTTAGAATATCCCCAGGCGTCAGGCTGGATCCGGAAAGTTTTTGCGTAGCAGTACCCTTGCGCGTCGGTAGGCGGCGTCGTGCGGCTCAGCGTCCGTCGTCGGCGTCGTGATCGCCGGGATGACGTCGCGGGCAGTACTTAGACGCCGCCCCTGCGCGCTGGCGTCAGTTCTGTACACGACTTTCCGCGCCAGGAACGCAGAGCCATGCAAGAAGCTGACATAGGTGTCTGAAAAATACTAGGGCCCTGAAAGGGATGTCCTTAACCCTAGAAATCAGTTCGCAGAACGGGGAGGATGGGTGGGCGGTAAGGAATCTGTCACTAACTACTGTCTCTTACAGATATATCGTTACACAAGTTAGTAACTTGTGTATCTGAAAGAGACACGTTAGTGACAGATTCCTCACCTTAGAATAGATACCCCAGCAATACCAACCCCGGTGGTGGGTCTGCGAACAAAGATCAGACAAGGATGTCCTGGAGGACAGAACGGCCAAAGAAGCCGTCCCTCCGGACCTGACTGTCAAGGCAGTAATGCTTTGTAAACGTGTGCAGCGAGGCCCACGTAGCTGCCTGACAAATAACCGGCAGCGGAACACCGCGGCCCAAGGCCGTGGTAGCAGCCGTTGCCCTGGTGGAATGGGCCCGCAGCCCAACAGGAGGCTCCTTCTTAGCCAAAGAATAACAGGTCTTGATGCACAAGGTAACCCAGCGGGAGATGGTCCTCTTGTGCACCGCCCGACCTTTTTGGCGCCCACGTAGCCAACAAAGAGCTGGTCATCCACCCGGAAGTGTTTTGTGCGGTCAATATAGAAGGAGAGCGCACGTTTTGGGTCCAGACGGTGGAGCCTCTCTTCCTCTCTGGAAGGATGCGGAGGCGGAAAGAAGGTGGGCAAAGTGATGGTCTGCCCAATATGGAAAGCAGTAACCACCTTTGGCAAGAAGGACGGACGCGTCCGAAGAACAACCTTGTCTGGATGAACAGACAGAAAGGGAGGTTTGCAAGATAGAGCCTGGAGCTCACTCACCCGCCGAGCGGAGGTGATGGCCACCAGAAAGGCTGTCTTCAGAGTCAGAAGACGAAGAGGACAGTTATGGAGAGGCTCAAAGGGAGCGCACATTAAAAAGGTAAGAACCAAGTTCAAGTCCCACTGAGGCATCACAAACGGAACAGGAGGGAAGAGGTGAGTAATGCCTTTTAAGAACCTGTTAACAACAGGGGATTTGAAAAGGGAGGGCTGATCAGGGAGCCTGAGGAAGGCCGAGATAGCACAAAGATAACCCTTGATGGTACCCAGGGCAGAACCCTGTTGGGCCAGAGAGAGAAGGAACAGAAGGACCTCAGAAAGAGGGGCAGAAAGGGGATTCACAGCCTTTGCTGTGCACCATGCCACAAATTTGTTCCACCTGCAGGCGTATACCACCTTAGTGGAGGGACGCCTGGCTGCCAGAATTACATCACAAACTGCGGGAGGCAAGTCGAAAGGAATCAACTGCCGCCGCTCAATCTCCACGCAAGCAGGTGTAGACTGGACAGGTTCGGGTGGAGGACCGTCCCCTGCTGCTGCGACAGAAGATCCTCCCGAAGAGGCAGACGGATCGGGGGATCTACGCTCATATTGAGTAGCTCGGGATACCAAACTCTTCGAGCCCAGTCCGGAGCCACAAGAATGACTTGGGCCCGGTCGTGCCGAATCTTCTTCAACACTCTGGGTAGAAGTGGTATAGGCGGAAAGGCGTACAACAGACCGCAACTCCACTCGCGACGAAAAGCGTCGCCGAGCGAGTGCCGCCTTGGAAATTCCAATGCGCAGAACTGATGACATTGCGCGTTCTCTTCGGTGGCGAATAGATCTAACCAAGGCTCTCCCCACTGTAGAAAGAGGCCTTGCGCCACTTCCGAGTGAAGACGCCATTCGTGATCCAACATGCACCTGCGGCTGAGTTCGTCCGCCCTGGCGTTCAGGGAACCTGCCAGGTGTTGAACCATCAGGAACATGCCCTGATGTTCCAGCCATGTCCAGAGGCGCAGAGCCTCCTGACAAAGGGTCCAAGACCCCACCCCGCCCTGTTTGTTGCAGTACCACATGGCGGTGGTGTTGTCTGTGAACACCTGCACCACCTTCCCTTTGACAGAGGGAAGGAATGCCTTGAGTGCAAGTCGGATCGCCCGGAGCTCCAGAAGGTTGATATGGAGCCGGGACTCCGCCGGAGACCAGAGGCCTCTGATCTCCGCCTCTCCCATGTGACCGCCCCATCCCAGAAGGGACGCGTCCGTCACAACTGTATGCTCTGGCTGGGGAAGGGAGAGGGATCTGCCCATGACCCATTGCCGGTTTGAGAGCCACCACTGCAACTGTTTTGCAGTCCCCTCCGAGATCTGGACGTGATCGGACAGGTTGCCCTGGTGCTGCGCACACTGGAACTTCAGGTCCCACTGCAGAGCCCGCATATGCCATCTGGCATGATTGACCAGCAGGATGCAGGAGGCCATGAGGCCCAGCAGCCTCAGGGTCATCCGTACCGAAACCCAGGATAAAGGCTGAAAGATCGGAATCATAGCCTGAATATCCCGGACTCGCCGTTCGGGAGGATAGGCCCGAAACTGCGTCGTGTCCAGAACTGCTCCGATGAAAAGGAGCTGTGGAGAAGGAATCAGATGCGACTTCGGCACATTGATGGAGAACCCCAGCGAGTGCAGGAGTTCGGCCGTAGTCTGGAGGTGGGAGACGACTGCCTGGGACGAGCCCGCCTTCAGCAACCAGTCGTCGAGGTAGGGGAAGACTGAAACCCCTGCCCGGCGCAGATGAGCTGCGACCACCGCCATCACTTTCTTGAACACCCGAGGGGCACTGGTAAGGCCAAAGGGGAGCACGGTGAACTGAAAATGCTCGGGCCTACCGTGAACCGAAGGTAACGCCGGTGGGCCGGCAGGACGGGGATGTGGAAATATGCGTCCTGCAAGTCCAACGCTACCAACCAGTCTCCAGGGTCGAGGGCAGTCAAGACCTGAGCTAGAGTGAGCATCTTGAACTTCTCCTTCCGGAAGAAGAGATTGACGTTCCGGAGGTCCAAGATAGGACGCATGTCCTCCTTGTCCTTTTTGGGCACCAGAAAGTAGTGGGAGTAGCAACCACGCCCTACTTCTGGGGTCGGAACACGCTCGATGGCCCTCTTGGTCAAGAGGGCAGTGACTTCCTTCTGTAGAAGTACCAAGTGATCCCCTGACATGCGGTGGAATTGAGGTGGCATGGCTGGGGGTGGTCTCGAAGGGGAGGGAGTAGCCCTTCGGACAATGTCCAAGACCCACCTGTCCGAGGTGATGGTACGCCAGTGGGGAAGGTGATGGCGGACCCTGCCCCCTACTGGCGTGCTGTGCACCTGAAAGGAAGGACTAGGAGGGCTTGGAGGCCGCGGACGGGTTGGAGGTGGTGGCCTGACCCGCACGCTGGTTGCCCGATCCGCCACGGCGGAATCCACGTCCTCGGCCACGCGAAGACGCCTGCTGCGCGGGCCGGTGGCTGGGCTGCTGACGTGAAGGGGCGCCCCTACCGTGGCCACGATAGGGGCGAAAAGCAGAAGTCAGCGGAGGGCGTGTAGCAGAAAGGCCCAGGGACTTGGCAGTAGCCCGTGAGTCCTTAAAGCGCTCCAACGCATGGTCTGCTTTGGACCCAAAAAGACCGAGTCCATCAAAGGGCATGTCCATGAGAGTATTCTGGACATCCCCTGAAAAACCAGTGGTTCTCAGCCAGGCGTGGCGTCTCAGCGCCACCGTCGTTGCAATAGACCTGCCCAGCGAGTCGGCGGTATCAAGGCCACATCGTATCGTGTATTTGGCCGCATCCCTTCCTTCCGCAAAACAGTCGCCACCGAATCCCACAAGGAGTGGGTATATCGGCCCAAAAGACAAGCGGTGTTGACGGACCGCAAGCCAGCACTGGAGGAAGAAAAACCCTTCTTCCCAAATTGATCCAGGCGTTTGGATTCCCTATCCGGAGGAGCGGTAGGGAAAGCGGTTTGGGAAGCGGAGGCTTGGACAACCAAGCTCTCAGGAGTGGGGTGGACAGAGAGAAACAGGGGGTCGCCCGGAGCAGGGCGATGGCGTCGGGACACGTTCCTATCCACAGGAGCCCCTGTGTTGGGCTTGGACCAGGCGCCCAAAGAACGTCAGTGAGGGCGTCGTTAAACGGCAGCACAGTCTCCGCAGAGGAGGCTGCCGGCTGAAGCACCTCTGTCAAGATATTAGGCTTGACCGCCACAGTAGGGAGTTGGAGATGTAAGGCCCCAGCCGCCCTACGCAACACCGTTGCAAAATTGGCTCCCTCCTCCGTAGCCACGGGAGGAGACAGCATGCCAGTGTCAGGGGAAGTATCTAGACCACTGGCCTCCCCAGTCCTCATCGTACTGACACTGCTGTGTCAGAGGGTCATCAGACCCCTCCCAGTCCTCCTGGTCCTCCTCTGGTTCAAAATAAGGAGGAGGAGGGACATTTGGGACCCAAGGTCCCATCGGCGCCGGAACCGACGTCGAGCGACGTCGGTCCGGGTCCATGTCCGGAGCCGGAAGGAACTGGGGACGACGCCGCCCGGAGCCCAGGGCGGCGTCGAGAACGGCACCGGAGACATCGGCGCCGGCGGAGGTGTCGTTAGGTCGACCGGCGTCGATGGGGGTTGTGGAGCCGGGATCGAGGCCGGGGCCGGAGCCGGGATCGAGGCTGGAGGCACGGGCGACGCCGGGGCCGGAGCCGCCGGCGACGCCGGAGCAACCCCATCAGGGCCCGCGGGGCCCGAAGGCGCACCGGAGGGACCTGGAGGCCCGAAGAGGCGGGCCATGGCCAACAGGAATTCCTGTATTTGGGCCGGATCCGCCCCCGAACCCGGGTAGGACGGGTATTGAGGGGGCGGCTCCACAGGCATGTCCGGGGCCGCGGGGGCGGGGACGGTGCCGGGAGGGGCCTCAGCCGAGTCGCGAGACCGGCGAGGCGAAGTCCTAGAGCGACGATGCTTTTGGACTTTTTGTGTTTGGACTTACCGGACGAAGAAGACTTCGATGCCGACGACCGGTGAGGACTCCGCGATCGACCCCTGGACCTCTCACGCGACCGGGGCTTCCGCGGAGCCGAATGCCGGGCCTCGAGGAGCTTTCGAGACCGCTCTCGCAAAGCTTTCGGGTTGAGGGCCCGGCAGTCGTAACAAGACTCCGTGTCGTGGCCTCGGCCGAGGCAGAAGAGACACTCCCGATGCGGGTCTGTGATGGACATCATCCGAGCACAGGCGCCGCAACGTTTAAATCCGGGCATCCCTACGACACCTTGAAGTCGATTCGAAGAAAAAAACAGTGAAAAAATTCACCCAAAAAGTTAGTCAAAAAATGACTAGGGCACTGCTCTTCCCGGATCTGCGCTTGCTGGCACGGAAAAAGAAGAACTGACGTCAGCGCGCAGGGGCGGCGTCTAAGTACTGCCCGCGACGTCATCCCGGCGATCACGACGACGGACGCGGAGCCGCACGACGCCGCCTACCGACGCGCAAGGGTACTGCTACGCAAAAACTTTCCGGATCCAGCCTGACGCCTGGGGATATTCTAAGGTGAGGAATCTGTCACTAACGTGTCTCTTTCAGATATTACCCTTACCACCTAAAAACCCATACCCACCCAAAACCCTAAAATTACCCTTGCCACCCAAAAACCCACACCCTCACTAATCCTTAAAAAATCCCTTTCCACCCAAAAACCCATCCCTACCCTAAACCCTAAAAATACCCTTGTAATCTCAAAAGCCCATGCCCACCCTAAATCCTAAAATTACCCTTGCCACCCAAAAACCATGCCCACCCTAAACCCTAAAATTACCCTTGCAATCCCAAAAACCCATACCCACCCTAAATCCTAAAATTACCCTTGCCACCCAAAAACCATACCTACCTTAAACCCTAAAAATACCCTTGCCACCCAAAACCCATACCCACCCTATACCCTAAAATAACCCTTGTCACCCAAAAACCCATGCCCACCCAAAACTTAAAAAGTACCTTTGCCACCCAAAAACCCATACCCACCTTAAATCCCAAAATTACCCTTGCCACCCAAAAACCCATACTCACCCTAAACCCTTAAAAATACACTTGCACCCATATATATATATATTTCCTAAACTTATTTTGTTTTAAAAACAAACATCCACTCTACAAAACCATATAAAATACAGCCATCCACCATTTTATCAATAGTAATACATCTTTCATATACAATCCAAGAGTGCCATCTACTGGCCAGAGGTAGTTGTAAATGCATTAGTGGTTAAAAGACTCGTGATTCAGGTTCAGTCGTTGTTAAGGAGTCGTGGTTCAGGCCCTTCGTTGTGAATGAGTCGTTGTAAAGGTCGTTTCCCATATTTCACCTTGTTACGCCCCCCTGGGGAGGCGTAGCATTTTGACACATTCCCAGGTCTACTACTAATGGTAAATCTGGAAATGCACCAAAATCCAAGGGTGGATGCCTGGGAACACCCATGCTCCACCCATGGAACCCCTCTATTGGGTAGAGTAACTCAAGGCAGCGATTTGTGCTGCCTTGCGTTACTCCAGATTTATCAAGACTTGCAGGGCCATGCAAGGTGGCCATGCGTGACTTGATAAAACTAACTTTAGTGTTGCTTCGCCCTTGCGAACCCTTGCATGGTGCAAGGGCGACGTAACACAATGATAAATATGCCCCTATGCGTGACTAAGAAGCCTGGGTTCAAATCCCAGCTCACCCACATGACTAAATTCTGTGATTTAAATAAAATCAACTTACTTCAATTTGAGAGCGCTTACAAATAATTCAGTTTAAGATGAATTCTATACAAGAATCTCACTTGTACATGCTTTAATGGTCTGTAACGTTCCACAAGCCATCAAAATATTAATGGCCATGATATAAGGGACACTTGAAAATTGGTTCACTTTTTTGACTAATGGCTTTGTCAGAAGGTAGGGTTAATAAACGTTTTAAAGTTCATGTTTAGAAACTTCTACTTCAAATAAATATCAATGTTTTCAGGTTCCACGTAGCGAGCAATTCCATCATCTACAACTCAAACATTGGGTGTCCCAGACTCGGAAGAGGGAAGCCGCCACCAGAGATCGCACCCCGATAGAACAGTTGGTACAGAGAGCGGGCACCATGAAGGGGGCGATTTCCTCTCTCTATGCTTTCTTGCTCTCTACAGTACACGCCCCACAGGCACGAAACATGTCTTTCTGGGAACAGGAGATCGGGAGAGACATTGCAGAAGAGGAGTGGAAACACTTATGGTCGGACATAACCAAAAGCAATCACTGAGTGACCTTGAGAGAGGCCCATTACAAGACCCTTGTTGATTGGTACCTGTAGCCCGCTAAACTTAAAAAGATATTTCCAGATACCTCCGACTTCTGCTGGCGCGGCTGTGGCCTTCTCTGGGATTTCCATCACATATGGTGGGACTGCCCTACTATCCGTCCTTTCTGGGAGGCGATCTCAATTCACATCAAAGACATGCTAGGTTACCCCATACCAATATCTATAGAGGGAGTACTCTTAGGCATCAGGGACCCTGACCTAGAACACCAGACAAAAGCAGATAAGGCAATAATGTGGGCTTGTCAAGGGGAGGCCAAAACGACAATAGCGGCAGCCTGGAAAAAGAGGGAAGCGCCAGCCCTGTCGTTGTGGCACTCACGTCTATGGAGAATTCTCACTATGGAAAGACTAGCAGAATTTTTAGAGATGAGTACAAAAACTTTGAATACAAGTGGGGCCCGCTGGTTTCCATTCTGTCCCGTGACTTCCCCTCGGCGGTATGCCCACCTTCTGTGAGAGCCATGCACCTCTTCCAGCTCTAAGTTGATTAAAGTTCAGGGCCGAATATATCCATGGGCACTTGTAGTTCCCCAGAGAGATTCAGAGGACTAGTTAAGCTAATGGAGAGCAATGCCCTACTATCTGACGCAGTTCTGACTGTCCAACAGTATCTATTAAATGAACCACCACCACCAGGGGAGGGGTGGGATAGAGGGGGGGGGGGGGGGCTTGTTTAAAATATTTGTTTGAATTGATATCCCTAATGTTTGATTTATTGAAATGGACATGACTCGAAGTAAGAGAGGGGGGTGTTGGGACTTCTCATAAAGAGAAACTAAACATCTATTAGACGCTAATGCTTATACGAAGTCCTGTATGTTTTTCAAGATGTTAAATGTCACTTTAAAGTCATGTTGAATAAAAAGATCTTTGGAAAAAAAAATATCAATGCAATGTTGTGAACAAATATACTAAATTGAAACACTTTCTACATTTTAAAGTCTTTATAATGTTCTTATATTTTGATTGTTGTGTAATTTGCATTCCAAATATTCTAAATATTCTCAAGTTGTTTGACACTTATGGATGAGCCAGACAATTTGTTGGGGTTGGCTCAAGTGCAGAGCCATTTCAAGACATGGGCAGAGTGGACAATTGCTCAAGGCCCAATTTTCCAAGTGGCCCAGCCCCTGCCTGACCTCTAGAAGCACCACCATATATCCATCATACATGCAGAGTTTGCCAGGGTGGTTGGGCACTGCTTATTTTACCACTTGACAGAGCTTCTTCTGTTTCTGGCCGCTCTGCTGAGATTACTCTCCATGTACGCAGTACTTTCCGATACTCATTGAGGGCCCATCTGATTTTAGCAATTGTTCCACCTTGTCAATCTTTTCCTTATTTGTCCAGTTCTTAGCAATGACCCTTTAAATTAGTTGCTATAGATCTCCCATCTGATCTTTAAATCAAATCAATACTTTATTGTGTTAGTTAAATAAAACCATAACAATATACTACAAATAATTCTAATAAATTTAAAAGAGTTATACAACGGAGATTTCTTTTTCTTTAAAAGACATCAATTGCTTCACAATACTTTAAATATATTGCACATTTAAACATAAAATGTGACAGTTGCAATAAAATCAAGCCACAGTAATCTTTTTTATAAAACACAGTGTCCAAGAGGGCCTGCTAGGGTTACAACCTTAATTCATGGTGCTTTTTAGCATATTAATGTAAATTCGTAAGCAGTCAAAAGCTGGTCATTGTAAAACATATGTCCTCCAGTTTGCTATTCTGTTTCTCCACTTGGAACGGTCTTGACTAATTTACCATACAGAGTTAGAAATTTTACCAGGTTACAAATTCAGCTGTGGATCATTTGGATCACGGCATTTTAATATTGCTGCTCTGCAGCTGCGAATTCCGCTTATATTAAAATGTTTTTTCAATAACCAAATGCAATGTGATTTTAAGTTAGGGCAGACGCAGATTAGATGAATTAGATCCTGTTTTGGAGCACCGCAAAGACTGCATGCTTTAGCACCTTTATATTGCCAGCTTGGTTGATCAGCATTTGATGGAATTGTACCAAGACGTAGTGCTAAGAACTTTGTTTTCAAATACGGTGCATACGTCTGGCCAAGATACGTTGCCGGTTTCAATTTTGTGTATGATTGCAGGACCATCCATGCGTGAGATCGCTTACTCAGGCTTATTTTGTCCTCCATTAGCGAGTGCTTTATCGCTGCTTTCTTTAGCGCTAGCTGAAAGGAAGAAAGTGGGAGATTCAGTTGCCAGAGACTTGTAGTATTAGTGATTTTTAATGATGATCGTAAGTATTCGGTGTAGACGGATTCTGGGTCTTTATCAAGGGCCCTCCACAACTCATTGTTGATTGGATTTTGCCTGTTAGTCCAGATTTTATACCAAGTTTTTATAGTTATATATCGCCTTTGCACGTGCTGCTTCTGCAACCCAAATTCTAACCTCACCTGTGCCGGGGAGGAGTTACGTGGTAGGAAGAATATTATCTTGTAAGCTTTAGTTTGTAAAGCGTCCAGGGTTGCCGAGTCTTTCCCGTGCTGGATTTCACTTGCGTATGCTACTGTTGGCAAAAGTTTCGCTTTAATTACTTCTAGCAGTGGTGTGAACGATGGCCCTTTCAGGTTCTTTGCCATTGTACAAAAGGCAAATATTAGCCCATTACCCTTTTTCATTTGGGTCTCATTGTGGTTTCGAAAGGTAAGTCAATTATCCATGAGCACTCCCAGATACTTGTAGGTGCTAACCACTTTCAAGTCTATATTATTGATTTGGAATGGGCGGTACTTTTGAGCCCGACGGCTTATTATCATAGCTTTTGTTTTTAAAGTATTGATTTCCATGGAATTTTCCTTGGCGAATTACGCCAGTTCATTGATCACCCTTTGTAAGCCTATTTGTGTCTGGCTTAGTAGCACTATATCATCTGCATAAGATAAGTGGGTGATGGGCAAAGTGCCTAGACGTGGAGGATGTGAGTTCACCTTATCTAGCTTTGGGGAGAGGTCGGCCATGAAAAGATTAAACAGATGTGGGGCCAGAACACACCCTTGTTTTAAACCGGCATTTGTGTAGATCTTCCTAGTAAGTTTATTGCCGTCAGTAAATTTGACTTGAATCCAGGTATGTGTGTAGAGTAGCTGTATGGCTCTTAATGTTGTTTCCGGGAGTCCCCACTGGACTAATTTGTGCCCCAGTTGACCTCTATTACCCGGTCAAATGCTGATTAAAGTCTATAAAGCATAGGTATAAGCTCTTTTTTGCCGTAAGCTCTTATCTGCCATTAAGCCTAGGACAAGAAGATTTGTAGTGGTACCTACGTCTTTACGGAATCCCGACTGGTTAGGGGGGATTTTATTGTTCGACTCTGACCAGTCTAGCAGGTCCGATAAAATCAAGGATGCGTAATATTTTGCTTCCGTATCGAGTAAGGCGATCATTTGGTAGTTGGTAGGATCGGTTGGGTCTCCTCCTTTGTATACCGGGTTGATTATTGATCCTCTCCAACTCTCTGGCAGTCTATTTAATTTGCTCACCTCCTGAAAAAGTCGAGACAGCCCAGAAATTGGGGTCCTGTTTATAGATTGCTTGTGGGATCCCATTTGGGCCTGGGGCCCCATCTCGTCTGCCCGCCTTGATCACTGAAGCTGTTTGTTCTACCGTATATTGCGATGTTTGCAAGCCTTTTGCCATCTTAAGATTTATAGTTCCTGTTGTAATAATCTGTTTCCCGGTGATTGTTTGTGATGGTTCTAGATGATGCTTTTGCCTTGGTATTTCAGATGATATAGCCGGTATGTTCAAATTTGTTGATAATTGGTGTATTGACGACTCAGAGGCCTTAGCCGAGGAATAGGTGACTTTTTTCTCTTCTTCAACCCTTTCGCCAGGTGCTATGAAGAGGGTTGAGGTTATGTGAGTAATCCAAGCTAACTCAGTTAAACAAGTATTATTTATTGCCGGTTTTGATCTCGTAAGGCCATTCACTAATTCCTAAAAAGCTCTCGTGTTTGATGTTTTAACACTAAATAGGATCTTTGACCATAGGTCATCTGTTCTGCTTTTTTTGTCTTCCCAGATTCGTTTCTTATATTGCCTCTTCAGTTTTTTTATTTGGTCCCAGGTTACTTCAGACACTGTTGTTCCCCTTGTCCGTTTGATGATTCTTCTTATTTCAGCTCTAAAATTTAATGCTGTTTTACTCAGCTGCTTATCCTGTTTGCGGGCCGTGGGGCTCAGATGGCAAGTTTGCAAACATTCCTTCAATAGGGTTTTTGCAAATGTGGTCCAATCTTCCATCAATGAACCATCCTGTGCTCCGAGGGTTACGATTAGTTCCTTTGCACTTGAAGATATTTTTGAAAGAGAATAGGTTGTCCATTTTAGCCGTTTTATGTTGAGCAATGTTACTGTACCAAGTTCAGGTGTCACCATTGTTCGTATACTGTCAAGGGTTGCCAGCACAAGGTGTTGGGCTGAGTGGTCACTCTCAGTAGTGTATCTAATTGAGAATCCCTTCGTTTGTGCAAGTAGTGGCAGGGTGACAATTGTATAATCTATAATAGATCGGGCTTTAGGGCCGTGATAGGTGTACGTTGGAGGTTTATCTTGCTCAGATCTTCCATTAAGCACACGTAGGCCTAGAAGTTCTAGGTCTACTACCAGTCTCTGGCCATTTACATCACACCGTTTATGCACGGGCTGATCTTGAGCGTGTACTGCCCATATTGCATTTGCTGTTATTATGTCATCTTCCTCATCCGGTGTGTATATTAAGTTCGAGTTAAAATCCCTGGTTAGTATTATATCCCAAACTAGGTAGTCAAACCTTATTTCTTCTATTGCCTTAATTAGTTTGTTGAATAAGATTTTTTTGGCTTCACGCTTCGGATGAGCATACACATTAAAAAGTATTATAGTACTTGCCATTTTGCCGGAGCCCAAGGCTATTTTTATTACTTGCATATCTGTCGTCGAGGCAGGCATTTGGGTTGAGACAGCGTTTAATGCCGTAGAGATGTAAACGGCCAGACCGCCCTTTGGTCTGCCATATCGCTGGGTTCTTATGGCTTTAACAAAGTGAAGAAGATATCCTGGAATCTGTATTTGGGCTGTGAAACCATGTTTCCTGTAGTGCTATTATTTCATATTTCTTCCAGCTATCTGGAAATTAATTATCCCACAGATCTTGTTTCGCGCCTGCTATGTTCCATGATAAAAGGCTTAGTGATGAGTTCTGTACTGCTGTTTTTCTTATTATATGTCAAACTTGTTTTCCTCCCCTTCGGACTCCGTCAGTTTCTTGGCCTATTTTGTATTGTAGCTTTGGCTTTAGCCCAAACACAGCCTGGTTACCTTTGGCACTTTGCAGAACTGAATGAACTCGGCCTATACTGGGATCCACTTGCTTCACCTTTTGCTGGTGGATTAAGGGCGAGGGATAACCTTGTTTTTTTGGACAAGAAAGCGTGATGCCCCATGCTTCAAACTGGGGTGTAGCAGTTAGTATCAATGAAGTAATCTCTGCTGTCCTCCAGGTTGAAAGAGTTGCTTCATTTTGGTTTTGTATTCCTTGACTAATAAACTCGATGACTAGCAAATCCGATGAGGACAAATGATTTAGTGCTGGTATAGTTCCCAATAGATTTAAGATGTTTCCTCTATTTAGGTAGTCTTGCGGCCCCTGTGATATATATTGGGGTGTTAGCAGAATCTGGGTAGACTGGATCCTTTGAGACTCATTGCCCCTAGCATGAGATGTAAGGGGCGAGCAGGGAGCGGGAGAATCGGGTTGGTGTGTCTGATCGTTACTGTTAGAAATAGGGGTCTCTACTTGGCAAGGGTTTGCACCTTTGTCCAAGTAGGGACCCTTCTTCCTAGTCAGGATAAGGGAGTTACACTCCTAAAATAACCCCTGCTCACCCCCTTGGTAGCTTGGCATGAGCAGTCAGGCTTATCTTAGAGGCAGTGTGTAAAGCATTTGCAAATAACCAACAGTAATACAGTGTAAGCACTACAAACGGACACCACACCAGTTTAGAAAAATATCCAATATTTTTATATACTTAAAACAAGACCAATACGATAAAAATCCACAGAACAGTACTTTAAAAATCTTCAGTTATCACAGTATCCTTAAAAACAGTTCCTGGATGTCGATAGCTCCGTCCGGGGCTATCACAGCGTCATGAACAAACAAATGCAAACAGTTCTGGCTGAGCGCGGCGTCGCGGGTCAGCTACGGTGTCGGGAAGACCCGCAAACAGTACCTTTCAGAAATGCAGGGCGTCGATGACCTCGCGGTGAGCTTCCAAAAACACGGCGTCCGCAGGCATCGGTTCCGGAGGTCGGTGCAGGCGTCGTCGGGGCCCTCGAAGTCACATGCGTTGCAGATCGAACTCCTCTCTGTTGAAGTCAGGAGCGCTGGCGTCGGCAGGCGTCGGGTGCTGTGGTGCGAAGTGCAGCGTGCGGTGCCCTCAGGTCGCGGTGCGAGCAGCGGCTCGGTGGCGGTGTCAGATGGCGTCGTCGGTGAGACCAGGCTCGCGGTGTGAGATGAAGGCGGTGCTCGTCACGGTGCTGGCAGGTCACGGTGCAGCAGCGGCGTCGTCGTTGCTGAAGCGCTGTCGTCGGCTGACGAACTGGAGTCGATGGCACCGGCGTCGGTAGGCCAAGGCTGCGGTGCGGGATGAGGGCGGGGCGTCGTGTATCTTTACGAGCGGTGCCCTCGAACCAAGGTGCAAGCAGCAGCGTCGAGTCCGGCGTGGAGCGGCGTCGTCGGGGATACCAAGGCGTCGTCGTGAAGCGAGGCGGTGTGGAGTGCGGTGCCCACAGGTCGCGGTGCGAGCAGCGGCTCGGTGGCGGCGTCAGCAGGTGGCGTCGGTGAGACCAGGGTCGCGGTGCGGCGTTGCAGCGGTGCCCTCTGCGGTGCCTTCAGGACACGGAGTCGGCAGCGGCGTCGTAGACGGCGTCGGGCTTGAAGTCTTTGCTGTTCCTGAGACTTCTTGAACAGGGGGCAAGCTCTACCTCAAGCCCTTGGAGACACTCACAAATTAGATTGCAGAAAGTTCAGTCCAGTCCTTTCACTGCCCAAGACAGAAGCAGCCACTGCAGGCCAACACAGCAAAGCACACAGCAAAGTCGTAGTTCCTCCTCACAGCT
Source organism: Calotriton arnoldi (assembly GCA_963921515.1). Lineage (NCBI taxonomy): Eukaryota > Metazoa > Chordata > Amphibia > Caudata > Salamandridae > Calotriton > Calotriton arnoldi. Next base: position 1,312,991 of record CAWUFW010001986.1, on the reverse strand, counting down.
TCTCCAGCTCTTCTTCTTGGCAGTCTTCTTGATCCAAAAGACTTCTAAAATTCTGGGGTTTGGGTCCCCCTTTTTATCCTCAATTTCTCTTTGTTCTCTGAAGGCAGAGAGGCCTTTGCCTAGTCCAAACCAGTTCTGGAGCACTTTGTTGACAAGACTCCTTCTTTCCTTTTGCAGTGTAGGCCAGGGACATCAGACACACCACAGGAGGTGGAGCCAGCATTGTGGAGGGAAGGCACAGTCCTATTCAGGTCCCAGGTGCAACTCCTCCCACCCATCTACATGTAGATCTTGCTATTCAGCCCTGTGCTGACTCACCCTGTCTCCTGGAATCCCCAGCCCCTGTCACTCACACTCCAGACAAGGAATACACAACCTAGCAGAGGTAGGCTTGGATGGTTAGACAAGAAAATACCTACTTTCTAAAAGTGGTATTTTCAAACACAGAATGTTAAAACCAACTTCACTAAAAGATGCATTTTATCATTCTGAGTTCAGGCATACTAAACTCGAATTTCTACCATGTTCCCTGGGTCAGTTAGGATCATAGGATGTAATAATCAAAACTGCCCATTCTGGCCTATGGGGAACAGGTAGCCTTGCAATAGTGAAAAACGAAGTAGGCTGTATTTCACTATCAGGACATGCCACACACACCAGGGCATGTCCTACCTTTCACATACAATGCACCCTGCCCACAGGGGTACCTTGGGCCTACCTTAGGGGTGACTAACATGTAGAAAAGGGAAGGTTTAGGGACTGGCAAGTGTGTGCACTTGCCAAGTCGACATGGCAGCCCCAGGCTGCACACAGGCTCTGCAATGGCAGGCCAGAGTTCCACTTTACGGGCTGTTTACGTGGGTGGCACAATCCAGTGCTGCAGCCCACCAACAGCATTTGATTTATAGGCCCTGGCACTCGCAGTGCACTTTACTAGGGACTGACACATAAATCAAATAGGCCAATCATGGAAACACCAATCCTTAACACATTTTCTACAGGAGCACTTGCACTTTCCCACTGGACAGCAGTGAGGAAAGTGCGCTGAATCATTACACCAGCAAAAACAGAGTCAAAACCAGGAGGTCAGAAAGCAAAAAGTCAGGGGAAACACGCCAAAAGATGCCAAGTCTAACAGATGTCCTCTCCAGCTGAAAGTAGGGAGAACTACCCAACCTCCCGGGAGTTCTCTTCACTAAGGAGGAAGAACCGGGACAGACCATCTGCGTTGGCGTGTTCTGTGCCAGGGCGGTGTTCCACCGTAAAGTCCATTCCCTGTAGGGAGATGGACCACCTCAGCAGTTTTGGATTCTCACCCCTCATTTGCATCAACCATCTGAGGGGCCTGTGGTCTGTCTGAACCCGGAAGTGAGTCCCAAACAGGTATGGTCTCAGCTTCTTCAGTGCCCAGACCACAGCAAAAGCTTCCCTTTCTATGGCACTCCACCTCTGTTCCCTGGGAAGTAGTCTCCTGCTAAGGAAGACTACAGGCTGATCCAGGCCCTCTTCGTTCAGTTGTGAGAGCACCGCTCCCACACCATGCTCTGAAGCGTCAGTCTGCACGACGAATTCTTTGGAGAAGTCAGGTGCCTTGAGCACGGGCGCCGTGCACATGGCTGCCTTCAGGGCATCAAAAGCTTTCTGGCAGGACTCAGTCCAGATCACCTTCCTGGGCTGCTTCTTCGAAGTCAGCTCTGTTAAGGGGGCAACGATGGTGCCATAGCCCTTAACAAATCTCCTATAGTAGCCGGTGAGACCTAAGTAGGCTCTCACCAATGTCTGGGTCTTGGGGGGCTCCCAAGCCAGAATGGTGTCAATCTTGGGTTGTAGGGGCGCCACCTGGCCGCTTCCTACCTGGTGTCCCAAGTACACCACAGAACCCTGCCCGATCTGGCACTTACTGGCCTTGATCGTGAGGCCTGCACCTTGCAGAGCCCTCAACACTTTCTCAAGGTGCTGTAAATGTTCTTCCCAGCTGGAACTGAACACAGCAATGTCATCCAGGTAGGCGGCACTGAAATCCTCCAGTCCAGCCAACACCTGATTGACCAACCTCTGAAAGGTGGCAGGGGCATTCTTCAACCCAAAGGGCATCACCCGAAATTGGTAATGACCTTCTGGGGTTGAGAACGCTGACCTCTCCTTGGCCCCATCGGTTAAGGCAATCTGCCAGTACCCAGACGTTAAATCAAACGTGCTGAGGAACCGGGCAGCTCCCAACCGATCAATGAGCTCATCAGCTCTGGGGATGGGGTGCGTGTCAGTCCTGGTGACGGCATTGAGCCCACGGTAGTCCACACAAAACCGCAGTTCTGGAGTGGCACCAGGTGCAGCAGCCTTTGGGACCAAGACCACTGGGCTGGCCCAAGGACTGTTGGAGGGCTCAATCACCCCTAACGCCAACATCTTAGAGACCTCCTCCTTGATGCTGGCCCTGACCCGGTCAGTCAACCTGTAAATTTTGTGCTTTACAGGAGGGCTGTCACCAGTGTCCACGTCATGGGTACACCAGTGAATAACACTGGGGGTCAGAGAGAACAGTGGGGCGAACTGTCCCAACAACTAGCGACAGTCCCCCTGCTGCTCTTGAGTCAATGTAGGGGAGAGGATCACACCCTCCACTGACCCATCATGCTCCTTGGAAGACAGGAGGTCAGGGAGAGGCTCACTCTCCTCTTCCACCCCATCATCTGTCGCCAAGAGCATACTCACTTCGGACCTCTCGAAGTGGGGCTTGAGGCGGTTCACGTGAAGGACCCTCAAAGGGTTCCTTGGAGTCTGCAAATCCACCAGGTAGGTGACGTTACTTTTGCGCTCCACCACCTCATATGGGCCAGTCCACTTGTCCTGCAAGACACAAGGTTCCACTGGGGCCATGACCCACACTTTTTGCCCAGGTTGAAATTCGACCAGAGTGGCATTCTGGTCATACCACCTCTTCATTTCTTCCTGGCTTGCTTCTAGGTTCGCCTGAGCGAGTTTCCTGAAGCGGGCAGTTTGGTTTCTAAAGGCCAGCATGTAACTAAACACATCCTGGTCAGTTTTCCTGGGAGCTGTCTCCCAGCCTTCCTTTACCAAACTCAGAGGTCCTCTGACAGGGTGGCCATACAGGAGCTCAAAGGGGCTGTACCCAAGAGACTTCTGAGGCACCTCCCTGTATGCGAAGAGCAGGCATGGCAAGAGGACGTCCCACTTACGCCTCATGGGTTCTGTTAGACCCTTGATCATGCCTTTCAAGGTCTGGTTGAATCTCTCCACCAGACTGTTTCCTTGTGGGTGGTAAGGAGTGGTGAACTTGTAGGTTACACCACACTCCTTCCACAGGGATGTCATATACTTGGATATGAAATTGGTCCCCCTGTCAGAAACCACCTCTCTGGGGAAGCCCACGTGGGAAAAGATCCCCATTAACGCCCGGCCCACCACTGGCGCCGTCGTTGTCCTGAGAGGGATTGCCTTCGGGTATCGGCTGGCATGGTCCACCAAGACCAGGATATACCTGTTGCCCATGGCTGTCTTGGGATCCAGTGGCCCCACAATATCCATCCCCACCCTTTCAAAGGGTGTTCCAACAACAGGGAAAGGTTGGAGAGGAGCTTTGACCTTCCTCCCACTCTTACCACTTGCCTGGCAAGTTTGGCAAGACCCCCAGTGTGAATCTGACTGCCTTCGCATTTGGGGCCAAAAGAAGTGGGTGACAAGCCTGTCAAAGGTCTTGTCCTGCCCCAAATATCCTGCCAAAGGCACGTTATGAGCCAGACCCAGTAGGAAGGTCCTGAAGCGCTGGGGTACCACCAGCACACGGGCTGACCCAGGCTCAGCAACCTTAGGCTCACTGTATAGGAGACCATTCTCCCAGTAGATCAGATGTGACCCGGACTGATTACCAGCTGCCTGGTCTGCAGCCTGCCGCCGCAGACCCTCCAGAGTAGGGCACTCGTTCTGCTCCCTGCAGAACTCCTCCCTGGTGGGACCCCCTTCTTGCTGCCAATGGGTCAGCTCAGAGATGTCTCCCAGTTCGGCTACCTGCTCCCCTGTAGGCACCGGGCGTCCCCCTCGAGGTCCGCCTCCTCCCGGTCCGTGGGAACTTCGGGGGCCGGTTTCCCGTGCCCCTGCCCTTCCTCTTGGCAGGGACTTGGGCCATTGTTCCAGGCTCCAAGTCCTCTTGATCACCCTTTCTGGCTGCCATTGACCGAGTAGACACGCATGCCCACTCTGGCAACCCAAGCATCTTCCAAGTGGGACCTGAGCTCAACATCCTTCCATAAGGACTGCTCCAGGTCGTTACCTAGCAGACAATCTACAGGCATGGTAGGGCTCACAACCACCCTCAAGGGACCCAAGACCCCCCCCATTCAAAGGGAACCTGCGCCACCATACACTGGTGCTCAGAGTTGTCTACAGCAACTACTTGGTGGAATGCCCCTGGGACTACCTGCTTCTCAGAGACCAGGTGACACCGGACTGAGGTCACACTGGCTCCAGTATCTCTGAGAGCCTCTACCCTGTTCCCATTGATGGTCACCCAGGTGCTATATTTCTTTGTGTTAGGGGGCACCTGGTTTCCTGGGACCATCTCACTGTCCCCTAGTGAGACAAGGGTCATTTCTGCGGGATCCCCACCCTCCTGTGGGCCCCCCTCCTCCCCAAGCGCTACACTAGCCAACACTTTGGACTGTCCACCGGTGGGCGGCTGTGTCCCCTTTGGGCACTTGGGGTCCCCCTTCAAGTGACCTACCTGGTCACAGGCATAACACTTGCGGGGGCCGGTCTCAACAGGCTTTCCTGTAGAGACCCTTTCTTCTTATCACCTGGGGGATGGGAACCTTTACCCTGGGTACTAGTTTGGGGTCCTTTAGAGAACTCCTGTGCTTTACCCTTGTCCCCCCACTTTTCTGCTGGGGACCCTGCCCACCTTTGGCTGAGTCTCCCCCAAACACTTTCCTGTGGACCCTGGTACTCACCCAGCGGTCCGCCTCCATAGCAAGCTTCCTGGGGTCAGTTAGCTTACTATCAACTAGGTGCTGGCGCAGATCTGCAAAACATAGACTAGACAAGTGCTCCCATGCAATCAAATTGTAGAGCCCCTGAAAATCTGTTACATTACTGCCCTTCACCCAACCATCCAGCGACCTACAGAACATATCCACACATTCCAACCAAGTGTTGGCCTCAGACTTTTTACTGGACCTAAGCTGATCCCTGTACTTCTCAGGAGTGAGTCCATACCTAGTGAGGAGAGCGTCTTTCATGTCAGCATAGGTGAGGTCCTGCCCCTTACCCAAAGCTATCAGGGTATCCCTAGCTTCTTCTGGAAAGAGAGGCCACAACCCTGCCCCTCAGTTCCTTTCAGGGACCCCATTCATATGAATAGACAACTCGTACCCTTGAAACCACCCTTGTATGTCATCACCCTTTTTGTACTCTTTACCTACATTCTTGGGGATGTGTACAATCCTGTCTGTGTGTGCTGAAGCGTTGCTGCCACCATCTGAGCCAGTTCTACTCTTTAGCTCCAGCTCCTTGATAATTCTCTCATGATCTAACATCATCTTCCTTTCCTCCATGGCTATTCTCTTGTCTTACCTCTCACTTTCTATTCTGAGTTTCTCCAATTCAAACCTCCTTACTTCCCGCCTGTCCTCCAGCTCCTCTGGGAACAAGCTACTGCTGCCTGGCCTGGAGGGCTCCCCTCCTCCCAAAAGCACATCCACCCTAGGAACAGGCTCCTCCACCTCTCCACTGAGATCACCAGATTGCTCACTGGCATGTCTGGCTGCTACCCAGGCCCTCAGCGCCTTTTGTAGCTCATCCTTCCTGGTGAGGCCTCTGACCTGGACTTTTAGGTTCTTGCAAATCGATTTTAACTCCTTGACATTGTAGGCTTCCAATCGATCCTCCTCAAAGGCAAATTCTACTGATGCAATTGATGATACTATAGATTCAGGCATGTTGAAGTAGCAAGTTCAAACTGGCAAGATCAAAAATAGGCCAAAAAGAAAAAGAACCTGTATGTGGTACGTAATTGTCTGCGATATGGTAGTAGTGCACACCAATCACTGTAAGTCAAGTGCAAACACAAGTCCTATCCTCACTGCTGACAACCAATGTTAGAAATGGGGGTCTCTAGTTGGCAAGGGTTTGCACCTTTGTCCAAGTAGGGACCCTTCTTCCTAGTCAGGATAAGGGAGTTACACTCCTAAAATAACCCCTGCTCACCCCCTTGGTAGCTTGGCACGAGCAGTCAGGCTTATCTTAGAGGCAGTGTGTAAAGCATTTGCACATAACCAACAGTAATACAGTGTAAGCACTACAAACGGACACCACACCAGTTTAGAAAAAGATCCAATATTTTTATATACTTAAAACAAGACCAATACGATAAAAATCCACAGTACAGTACTTTAAAAATCTTCAGTTATCACAGTATCCTTAAAAACAGTTCCTGGATGTCGATAGCTCCGTCCGGGGCTATCACGGCGTCATGAACAAACAAATCCAAACAGTTCTGGCTGACCGCGGCGTCGCGGGTCAGCTACGGTGTCGGGAAGACCCGCAAACAGTACCTTTCAGGGCGTCGATGACCTCGCGGTGAGCTTCCGAAAACACGGTGTCCACAGGCGTCGGTTCCGGAGGTTGGTGCAGGCGTCGTCGGGGCCCTCGAAGTCACATGCGTTGCAGATCGAACTCCTCTCTGTTGAAGTCGGGAGCGCTGGCGTCGGGTGCTGCGGGCGAAGTGCAGCGGTGCGGCGTGCGGTGCGAGCAGTGACTCGGTGGCGGCGTCAGATGGCGTCGTCGGTGAGACCAGGGTTGCGGTGTGAGATGAAGGCGGTGCTCGTCACAGTGCTGGCAGGTCACGGTGCAGCAGCGGCGTCGTCTTTGCTGAAGCGCTGTCGTCGGCTGACGAACTGGAGTCGATGGCACCGGCGTCGGTAGGCCAAGGCTGCGGTGCGGGATGAGGGCGGGCATCGTGTAACTTTACGAGCGGTGCCCTCGAACCACGGTGCAAGCAGCGGCGTCGAGTCCGGCATGGAGCGGCGTCGTCGGGGATACCAAGGCGTCGTCGTGAAGCAAGGCGGTGCGAGCAGCGGCTCGGTGGCGGCGTCAGCAGGCGTCGTCGGTGAGACCAGGGTCGCGTTGCGGCGGTGCCCTCTGCGGTGCCTTCAGGACACGGAGTCGGCAGCGGCGTCGTAGACGGCGTCGGGCTTGAAGTCTTTGCTGTTCCTGAGACTTCTTGAACAGGGGGCAAGCTCTACCTCAAGCCCTTGGAGACACTCACAAAGTAGATTGCAGAAAATTCAGTCCAGTCCTTTCACTGCCCAAGACAGAAGCAGCCACTGCAGGCCAACACAGCAAAGCACACAGCAAAGTGGTAGTTCCTCCTCACAGCTTCTCCAGCTCTTCTTCTTGGCAGTCTTCTTGATCCAAAAGAGTTCTAAAATTCTGGGGTTTGGGTCCCCATTTTTATCCTCAATTTCTCTTTGTTCTCTGAAGGCAGAGAGGCCTTTGCCTAGTCCGAACCAGTTCTGGTCAGTCCTGGAGCACTTTGTTGACAAGACTCCTTCTTTCCTTTTGCAGTGTAGGCCAGGGACATCAGACACACCACAGGAGGTGGAGCCAGCATTGTGGAGGGAAGGCACAGTCCTATTCAGGTCCCAGGTGCAACTCCTCCCACCCATCTACATATAGATCTTGCTATTCAGCCCTGTGCTGACTCACCCGGTCACCTGGAATCCCCCAGCCCCTGTCACTCACACTCCAGACAAGGAATACACAACCTAGCAGAGGCAGGCTTGGATGGTTAGACAAGAAAATACCTACTTTCTAAAAGTGGTATTTTCAAACACAGAATGTTAAAACCAACTTCACTAAAAGATGCATTTTATCATTCTGAGTTCAGGCATACTAAACTTGAATTTCTACCATGTTCCCTGGGTCAGTTAGGATCATAGGATGTAATAATCAAAACTGCCCATTCTGGCCTATGGGGAACAGGTAGCCTTGCAATAGTGAAAAACGAAGTAGGCTGTATTTCACTATCAGGACATGCCAGACACACACGGGCATGTCCTACCTTTCACATACAATGCACCCTGCCCACAGGGATACCTTGGGCCTACCTTAGGGGTGACTAACATGTAGAAAAGGGAAGGTTTAGGGACTGGCAAGTGTGTGCACTTGCCAAGTCGACATGGCAGCCCCAGGCTGCACACAGGCTCTGCAATGGCAGGCCAGAGTTCCACTTTACGGGCTGTTTACGTGGGTGGCACAATCCAGTGCTGCAGCCCACCAACAGCATTTGATTTATAGGCCCTGGCACTCGCAGTGCACTTTACTAGGGACTGACACATAAATCAAATAGGCCAATCAGGGAAACACCAATCCATAACACATTTTCTACAGGAGCGCTTGCACTTTCCCACTGGACAGCAGTGAGGAAAGTGCGCAGAATCATTACACCAGCAAAAACAGAGTCAAAACCAGGAGGTCAGAAAGCAAAAAGTCAGGGGAAACATGCCAAAAGATGCCAAGTCTAACAGTTACCTGTAGAGATATTATTGCGTAGATTGACATTTATCAATAATGTCTCAAAATGTTCTTTACTTGGTTGGTATGACCTCTGTAACACGACCTCCCTTTCCCCTTTCGAAGAGTTACCGTTTTTCGCAGATAGTGAGTGAACCTTAATCTCTTTTTTGTATTTCACCCGCTGTTCCTTTTCTTGCTCCTTGCTCTGTTCTTTGGGTGCACGATTTTTTTTTAATGGGTTGTGAGATATTTGTGTTTTCGCAAATTGGGTTTGCCAAATTTACAGTCGACCCTTCCTCGCTTTCCCTATGGATTATTTGCTCCTTTTGCGTTTTCTCCATCCAATGTCCTCCGATGAGGCACTTCTCTTTGGAGTTGGTGAGGTCGTGAGTTCCCATTGGGACTTCTGTTGATGTATCTGATCGGTCCGAGGTCTCATTGGAATTTGTAGGGTCGTCCTTCAAATCTTGATGTATTACTGACGTATTTGAAGTTTGTTTTTTATTTTAAAGTCAAACATAGGGTAAAGTCTAGTTACCTGTTGTGCTACCCTGTTAGTGGACTGTTGGCTTTTTCTAGCCTTCCTTGCCCGTTTTCTCTGCCTTTTAGTTTGAGGAAGGCAATGTGTGTTAACTTGGGCATTTTGAATGCTTGCTTGCTGTTGGGCAAAAGATTGATTTATGGCCTCTACGGTGTTAACTAATGCAGTTGGGTATATTCTGGAGGCAGCTGTCGTCATCTGGTCTGTTTCGCCAGTAGTTGGATACTTAGTTTGGGCTCGATTTATATCGACTAAGGGATTAGGCAGTGGACCAACAGATTCTCCATCACAATTCTTTACTGAGACTTTTTTTTTTTTTATTGAGCAGAGCAGGAGAGCAACAAAACCAATACACACAGAATAAACAAACAGAAATCCATGAGCAGTAAATCAAACATAATTATAAACAATCAAACTTTAGACAGAAATATACATATCCATAATTTCAGTTGTGCAAAATAATGCAAAAATGTGCAAAATACGCAAGATAACCCAAAGCCTATAATAATTACATTATTCAACCAAAGTTCCCAATATATAGGACATCAGTTACCTATATATACAATTTCCATTGTGCAAATAGTGCAAAAATGTGCAAAATAGATAGCCAGAAGCCTAAAGATTATATTATTCGACCAGGCCGCTCATTACATAAAACATTAATTACCTAAATATGCAATTTCAAATGTGCAAATAGTGCAAAATGTGCAAAATAAGCAAAATAACCAGAGGCCTACACTAGTTATATTATTTGGCCTCCCAATACATCAAACATTAATTACCTATATACATAATCGATATACTTTACAAAAAAAAAAATCCCTTCAATGCTAGAATCTCAACTTCACATGGCGACAGGCCTAAGAGAAAAAAGTGCTTAGTGCTTCCTACAATCAGTAATTCAATAAAGTGCTGAGAGATTTTTCCCCTTTTAAAAAAATAAAAAATTAAAAAATTAAAAAAAAGGTGCTAAAAATACCTATATTAAAAATGCAGCTAATTAATAACAATAATAAAAAACAAGTGCTAAAGTGCTATGTGACATACATCGATGGATCACTATCCCATAATTTCCAGATATTAGTAAACCTTTTATTGCCCCAACTCTTTTGGCATAGGCCTCTTCATACCTTTTTATCTTTTGCATTTTATTCACCCACTTCACGTATGATGGTATATCCTCAGATCTCCAATTTTGCAGAATTAAGGAGCGGGCTATTAATGAACAAATCGCCACGTAAGACTCTTCAACGTGAGACAAATCAGTTCTTCTTCTCGTCAAACCAAACAGAGCCACCTCAGTTTCAGGTTTAATCTCTTTTCTAATTACTAAGCTTATTGCCGAAAAAATCTTACGCCAAAAAGCCTCAAGCTTCGGGCATGTATAAAATATATGAAGCCAATCTCCACCATTTTGAAGCTGGCAACGAAAACATTTATTATCTACTTCGGGAAAACGTCTATTAAGAGCCTTCGGAGTGTAATAAGCTAGCCAGCGAGATAAAAGGACATCCTTTTGAAATTGGCTGCTCTAAGAGCCTTGCTTCCTAACTGAGCAATTTGTTCCCACTCCTGTCTTGTGAAGGAGCAATTGGTTTCACGAGTTATTTTACTGAGAATTTCTTCGACCAGAGGAGACTCTCGACCTTTTCTTAGTAGAGTATACCAATTTCCCACGCCTTTTAGTTTATTTTTATATAATGCGTTAGCCAGAGCAGATAATGTCCCACATGTTGCTATATTATATTTATTTATAAAGTTTAATATCTGGAGATACTCCAAAAAGCCCGTTGCTAAACAATTATCGGATCTCGCTAAGACCTCCTGCCAAGTAATAAATTTCCCTGAGGCAAAAAAGGAACCTAATTCGCCTAGACCACAATCCTTCCATCTTTTACATTTAGTAGAATGGATTTGAAGCCCTAGAGCCTTAGATTCCTCCAGATTAAGGTAATAAAATCCACCAACCCCGGCTTGTTTAAAGAAGGTCTGAAGTCTATCAGAAAAATCCCGAATAGTCTTATAACGAGTCTTTTTGGGTAATTTCGCTGTTTTTAGAAAAATAGAAACTTGCGAGCCTGACTCCTGAATCATTCTGTCATAAAAAAACCTGTCCGACCAACCATTAGGATCTAATAATCGTGCCGAAAGATCAAGGACCGCTGCCGAATAATAAGTACGAATATCTGGTAGCGCTAATCCCCCTTGGGTTATTTCTAACTGCAATATAGGTAGCCTGACCCTAGATGCTTTTCGATTCCAAACAAATTCTCTGATCATGGACTCAATATCTTTAAAAAATGGGAATTTATTTTTAACGGTACATTAATAAATAAAAAAACAATAAGGGAAGAATTGACATTTTAATAAGTGCTACACGACCAATCAAAGTCAATGGTAAAAATATCCATCTATCCAGCAAGCCCTTAATTTTATCTCTCATCGTTAAATAATTTAAATTAAATAGTTGCTCAAATCGACTAGAAACATAAATACCTAAATATCTAATAGGTTCTGTTTTTAGAGCTTGAGATTTTAAATTATCTGGTAGGAAATTGCAGTCCACATTCAAGACCAAAACCTCGGTTTTATTTTGATTAATTTTATATCCGCCTATCATTTCATATTTGTTAAATTCAAGCAAAACTAGATCAAGATTTAATTTATCTGGTTGCAGGTATAAAATTATATCGTCAGCGAATAACTTTATTTTCGCCATTCCTTCTATTGGTAGTTTAATTTCCGTATTCCCACGGATTCTTAATGCGAGCGGCTCAATAAAAAAGGTAAACAAAATAGGGGACAATGGACATCCTTGCCTGGTGCCTCGATTTATATCAATTACCCCTACCGTGTTAGCATTGATCACCACTCGAGCTTGAGCGCCTTGGTAAATATTTTTTAACATATTAATGACCCGGATCGGGAAGCCAAATCTTTGCATCCCAAAAAAAAGAGCTTCCCAATTGACCAGGTCAAATGCCTTTTCGGCATCGACCATTGTAACTAAAGTTGGAATTTTATTGCTAGTGACATAATCAAGAGCCTGTATTAAAAATCCAGTATTCGAGGCCATTGTCCTCCCTGCCACAAAACCAGCCTGGTCCGAGTGTATTAGTGTCTGAGCAATTGGAGTCAAACGCTGGGCCCATATTTTCATAAAAATTTTAAAATCAGTATTGAGCAAGCTAATCGGCCTATAGGAATTAACATCCCTATGATTCTTTCCCTTTTTAACAAAACTAACAATGATGGACTCCTTAAAACTCGGGGAACATTACCACCCATTCTAACAACATTAAATAGTTTTGCCAAAAAGGGAATCAGCTCGCTCACAAAAACCTTATAAAATTCAATTGGGAACCCATCCGTTCCACAGGCCTTCGCACCTGCTATTGATTTAATTATATCCGCAATTTCTACCACCACAATTTCACGTCCAAGTAGATCTACCATTGGGTCAGATAAAATCGGAACATTAACTTCATCAAAGTATTTACGAATAAGATCTAAACCTACCACATAATTTGTAGAATAAAGCTGAGCATAATGTTCCAGAAAGACTTGTGCTATCTCGCCCTTCTCTCTGCTGATGTTTTGTGTTTTAGGGTCAATAATTTCAGAAATTAAGGCGTTTTCCTGTTTTGATCTTGTCTGCCCTGCCAACATTTTTCCCACCATCTGGCTCTCCTCATAAACTTTCTGCTGAAACGTTCTAGAACTATTAATTTCTTCAAGTATAAAAAATTCTTTAAGGGCTAATTTTGCTTTTTCTAACTGAATAGCAGCATCTCGACTCCCCTGTAACTGAGTGTCTTTTAAACTCATAGCTTCATTAACCGCCTGTTGGAGTTGGTTAATCTTTATCCGCCTTTTTCTCAACAGAGCGGCTGAACGAGCGATTATCTGCCCCCGCATAGCTGCCTTAAATCCACCCCAAACTGAAAAAATATCTGCTGTCTCTTCATTTATACTGAAAAACTCCTGTATCCACTTTTTAGTTTGGGTAACCCAATTTGGATCTTGCAAGAGTAGACGATCCATCTGCCACCTGAATTCAGTCTTAGTCCCCCCTTCAATTTGCAGCTTTATTGAAATAAGGGAATGATCTGAAAAAGGGTTAACCGCTATCGTGGTATCTAATATTTTCAAAGAGCGTGAGATAAAAAAAAATCAATCCGGGAGGCCGTATGAAATTGTTTAGAATAGCAAGTAAATTTCATTAACCTAGGATTAGATTTACGCCATGGATCAACTAGTAAATATTCCTGCCTTATGGCTTCCAAAACTTTCTTTGTTTGGGGTTTCAGTTCTTTTTTATTTTTATTTGACGTATCTTTTTTGAGATCCTGAATAAAATTAAAATCGCCGCCAAGAATTATTTGTCCCGAGGTACCCCTAAGAATCTCCGCAATCTTTTCTAGAGATGTAGAGTCATCTACTATCGGGCCGTAGTAATTTACAAAATTTAATTTTATCCCATTTAATCTAGCCTCCACCCATAACCAGCGTCCCAATGGATCTCTCCAGATCTGGCTAAATTCCCAAGGAAAGCTGCAGCAAAAATATATAGCAACACCCCTTTTGGCCAACCCGGCTGAAGCAAAAAAACATGCGAAAAAACCTAGGAACATACAGTTTGGGGTAGTTGGTTTTTAAATGGGTCTCCTGCAGGAATACAACCTGAGGGGAGGAGGACACTATCCACCTTATTAAGGCTCCATATTTAGATTTATTTAATATCCCATTGACATTAATGGAAACAGTATCACAAATACTCTTCATAGCAACTTATATAGCAATACACACATATAACAACTATATACATTTCCCTTCCCAAGAAAAAAAAATAGCCCCTGCTTCTGCTCTTTTATCTGCTTTAACTTCCACTCCCTTCCCCCATCCCCCCAACCCACCCCATGGCAACCACCCCCCCTAAGATATGTGGGCTGCCCCACAATCCACATTTCTCCCTCCCTAATTAACTAAGTGGTGCCCTGGTATTGCACCTAGGGTGACCTACCCCCCCTTATAATGGAGCTAGAGAGAGAAAAAAAAAAAAAAAGGAGGGCGGCAGAAAAAGACCCATCCAGGATCACTTCCTGCTGAAATTACTCTCAGCAATTCCTGGGCTTCCTCAATTCGTGTACACATGTGGAACTTCCCCTGCACAAGAACTTTTAGTTTAGACTGCTGCGCAATGGATGCTTGAGCTCCATGAGCTTTAAAAAGATATAATAATTTTACAAACTCCTTGCGTCTACGTGCTGCTGCAACAGACATATCCGAAAAAATTCTGCATTTAGTCCCATCATTTGTATCGAATTGTCTCATCTGGATAGCTTTAGTCAATATCTTCTCCTTAACACGAAAGTCCGCAAAATTGACTAAGATTGTACGAGGGAACTTCATATTGGGTGGAAGATGCGCTGGTACACGGTGAGCCCGGGTCACTGTTAGATCACCCGAGAACTCTGGGATTACTTTTTGCTTAATAAATGTCTCCACCCATTGAGGCGCATGGGCTCCTTCGGACCCTTCCGGGACCCCAACAATTCGCAGGTTAGCCCGACGTGAATGATTTTCAAGTTCTTCAATTTTATTTTCCAAATTTATTTTATCATGAGCAGCAGATTTTACTTGCTGAGCCATAGCATTCATTTGATCCTCTAAATGGGATATTCTGGATTCTGCTTCCTGAATTCTGATGGGAAAGCTTGCCACCGCCTCTTCAATTTTCCCCAAGCGTGTATGAAGTGCCGCTATTTCAATTTCTTGAGATTTCTTCATGTCGCGAATTTCTTCAAGTATTAGGTTAAGCATAGTCTTGATGTCAATCTGAGATGTATTAATAGTTTCACTTTGATTCTCTCCAGCAAGTTCCCCCATTCTTGGCTGTGCCCCAAATTTGCTTTTAAGCGCTGGTGACTCTGCTTGCTCTAAGCTATCGTTGCCTTGAATATTCTCCTTTGAGGAAACGGGTTGAGCCTTGACCTTAATCAGAGTTGATGGAAATTCTTGTATCAATGTCTGTATCTGAGACTGGGCTGGTGCCTGGACAGATCCTCCAGAGTGGTGTAAAGTTGGTGTTTTACTATTAAGGAGCGAGAGTGACTGAGCAGCCAGAGCCCGTAGACTAGTTTGAATAACAACAGGGCCACTTTGATCAGATAATAAATCTTGAGTTATAGACACTTGATTTAAACCTTCTACAGGGAAGGAAGATGGAGGTGAAGATGGCAAAGTTGTAGACAAAAGAAGTGGAGGAAGCGGTTGATTGAATAGTGATGCTGTATTTACTACAGAGTCGGCAGTTGGAACACCTAATACACCTTGGGGTGACTGCAGAGAAACTTGAGGGGATAAAGGTAGCAGTTTCTTTTTAACGAAAAGGGGAATGTCTCTGGAATTCTTTGCCTCT